>CM060944.1:585429328-586629328 GCA_030765085.1 Allium cepa | reverse complement strand
TTTTAAAAAAAATCGTTAAAGTTATTTGGGTTTTCAGTTGTATCTTGGCCCACGTATCTTTGCTTAGGGCTGAGATGATCATCAAAAGCTTGTAACCGTTCCTCCTTTATTCATTTTCAAAAATCCTAAAAACAACGCACGAAAGAATAAAAATGGCGGCCCTCGTTGTTCGTTCCTCTTCTTCAAAATTAGGGTTTTACTTCGCTCGATTCATCGATTCACGGCTTTCCCTCTTTGATCGAGTTCGAGGTTTGCTTTTCTTTGAGCTTGGTCATGCGGCTATGGATCTGGCATCCCTTGTGCTCTTCGGTGATTAGGTGAGGGATTTTTATTTCACTCACATCTAATTCGTTCTCAGTACTGTGCTTCGGTCATTCATGTATATGTTGATGATTTTTGGCTCGGCATTGATATTTGACTTAGTTCGATTTCTTGTTTTCCATGGCTTGATTTCCATTTGACTTTGGTCGCTTGATTTTTGTATGTGATGCCATAACTGTGTATTATCACCATTGTATCGATAATATTTCTGGCTTGACTCTATTTGATGTTGATTTCGTGACCATCACTATGTTGAGTTCTTTTGACGATATTGATTTCGTTGACTTCGGTTATACCCTGTTACTTTCTCTGTTTGGCATCAGCTTGATATTATTTGTGATTGTTGCATTTGGACTTTAAGCATAACACATTGGACTGGATTGTGCTTGGGTTGCTTCACCTGATTTATTTGAAGTTGTAGCCTTGTTTGGATTATCTTGTAGTCTTTACTCTGGCTGTTCAATTTGAGATTATTAACTTTATCCACTTAGAGTTAGTTTGCATTGGGTCTTGATATCACTTGAACCTTAGTGTTGGTCTGTCTAGACTCAAAGTCTGGTTACATTATGTTGAATTCGTGATGCATTCTCCACTTGCTGTTGGTCTTCACGCATGGATATTCTCGAGCTCTGTAGCATTGCTTGCATCACAGTATGGTTCCCTCTATTTGTGTATTTTGATTGCCATATCATGTGCACTATTATCTGTAGCTTCTCGAGTCTTGTTCAAGTCACTGGTTGGTAAGTCTGGTTCACCTGTTTACTTAAGTCTGTTAGTCGAGTTGCACACTTGTGGTCTTCATTTGCACACTGTGCATTGTTGTTGATGCTCGTGCATTTGATGCCAGACCCTTGTGAACTTTTCTCTGCTCTTGGTCATTCACTTGTTAAGGCTTCTGCTCGATAATTAAGTTACATTTGGGGTCTGGTTATATGTTTTGATATGTACATTGAGTTGTACATTGCAATTTTATTGTGTACTGATTGAGTCTTGTGGGATGCTGTTCGTATGCCTCATTTTTGTTCAATCTGTTAGTCAGGTTTGGTTTGAGCTACTTATTTCAGTTTACTTTGATAATCATGATGCCATATTGGTTTGTTCAAGTCAATTTGCATATATGCCATACACTGGTGTTTGGTCTAGCTTTCTTGATGGCATTTGATCCAGACATTGTTGTATTGTGATTTATACATTGAGTTGAATCCAGCTTAAACGCTCGGGTTTGACCTTGTGCTCGTGTTGTGATTTTAGTTGTATTGCAATTGAGTTGAACCTGACTTTTCCTTGGGTTTGACCTTGTGCTCGTTTGTGAACTTTCATTAGGCTTTTGTGTAATTTAGCACCGTAGTGGCAAGGCAGTGCACGCGAGCGTGTACTGCAACCACACGGTATTGCTTTTATTGATATTCTATTTGCTTTTGATTTATTGATCTTTTGCGTATTCCAGATGCTGTAGTGGCGAGGCAGTACATGCTTGCATGTACTGCAACCCTACTAGAATTGACGTTTTAATTGATATTTCAATTGTCTGAATTGTTTCGTGTGTCTAATTCAATATTTTGAATCGTATTTTGATTTGGTTTAATTTGATGATTTTTTTTGATATCTAATTATCTTTTTGATAATTAGATTATGAGTTTCTAATTATTTATTTAATAATTAGATTTTGTCGTTAATTGCCGTTTAGGCAATTCTGTTGTTTTCTAAATTATCTTCATTGACAACCCTTTTATTTATCTTCGTTGATAATTTGAATTTGTTGGTTTGTTGTTTAACATTGTTACGTGTTATATTTATCGTTATCGGATTTCCTTATTTAAGGATTGGATAGGTGAATTTATTTGACTGTCGTCTAATTGTTATTTAACTATTATTGCTTTCGTGCATTAATAACTGAGTTTGAATTAGACTGACCCGTATATTATTTTCTTTTGAATTTAATACTCGGGTCAGACCGAGTTATTTCAGGCTGTAGATATCATGCTTTGGGTTACTGCTTGAGCCATGAAGTCTCTTTATATCTTTTGGAGTAGTTGTTATCATTGTATAAGATGATGTGTATTTATGTATATTAATTATGTTAATGTACTTGTATATATAACATCCTGTGTCGACAATTGTAGTTGTATCATATGTATTGTATCACGTGTATTGTAACTGACTTCAGTTATATGTATATGAGATTTGATATTATCTGTGTTCCGCATTTATCTTATCTGTGTTATTATTATATATCTTGTCCTAAACTATTATGAACATCGTAGTTCATTTTATACTGGAATTGAATATGTGGATGGGAGTAAATAAAAAGTGGTGAAAAATAGAAAATATATACCACTCCTATCGAGATAATCAATACTAGGGGAAGGCCTAACTACGGATGGCCGCTTCTATCCAGCCTTATTCTTCGTAATAATAGACAGTATTTCCATTAATAGTCTTTGTTATTGTGAGCATAGAGGTGGGGCGTCACAGTTGGTATCAGAGCTTGGGGTTTATGGACATAATATAAAACATAACTTTGATGGAACATGTGTTACAACTATTTGTTGATGTTTTAGTTGTGCTTCGAGTCAAAACTAAAGTTTTGAAATTATGATGAAATTTTTAAATATCTTTATTTAAAAATAAAACTGAAATTGTGTTTTGATGATTGATCAATTTGTGTTATGTTTATCGGAGTGCACAGCGGAAACAGTGAGACTGTCTTCGCCGAGTACAGCTGATAACTCTTTTTGATTTAAAAATCAAAATATGAAATTGAAATAAATTTCATTTGTTGTTTACATAGCTGTGTTTATTTTGTTTTCTTTGAAAATTTTGAATCCGATTTGGGGATCCGAAACGATTGCAATTATATGATTTTGTTGAGATTTTTGCTGTTTTGAATTATCTTCATTGAAGATACATTCAAGTGATTTCTTTGTTCATTTTATAGTATGCGTACAAATTTGAGTTGCATGTTACTGCATTAATTTTACGTTGAACCGGTGTTTGGTTTTAAACGTATTTTGTTGCCGTTATTATAACGGGATTTTTACGCCGTTGCTAGATTTTTGAACCGCGGTGTTTTGTTGACATTTTTAATGAATGAAAATTCACTGGTATTATATTTTGATGCGAATTATTTTGATGAGATTTTGACGTATAAAAATTACTGTCGCTCTGACTTCAGTAACCGTCAAATTTTAAAGTGAATTTTCAAGCGGTTATCCCGCAATGCTGATTTTGAGATCCATTTTTATGGTGTTTTGAGAAGTGCAATTTCCTTATCAAATTTTCTACAGATGTTGCTGTTTTAATCACGTATTTTAAAAAATCATGTTTTCAAAAATTTCTACAGTTTGCGCTTTCAAAGGAATAAGGAAGCGATTTAAACGTTTCAGCAAAATTGAGGACTATGAACACATACTTTTACTGATTCGCTTAATTCCGGACTTGTGCGTTTGAGTACGTAAAATGTTATTTATTTAAAATACATAAATTTTGCACTTTCAAGAAAACGATGAAGATAATTAAACGATTTAGTAAAACTCGTGGTTATGGGACATGTGTTTGCTATTTTGGTTAATTCCGGACTCGTTAATAGAAATATTTGCCGTTTTGGTGTTTTTGATGATTCTTTGTGCTTTCGAGCCACTATGTTGGACTTTCGGGTCATATGTTGGACCTTCGGGTCAACACCAGTACTAGACCTTCGGGTCACTCTGCGGACCTTCGGGTCATTTGTTGGGCGCTAAAAATATAGTACTTGGTAGGCTTCGGCCATTTGTTGATGCACGTGTTAAAAATTCGCCATCTGATGGGATCGATCCAACCTTTTATGTCGATTTTCTAGTCATCTTAATTGATTTCTAGATATTTGTTGTTTCCAATTATCTGTAGGTAATTGGATATTTGTTGATTTTGATTATCGTTTTGATAATTAGATATTTATTGATTTGAGATTTCTGATTATGCTTTTGATAATTGAATATTTGTTGATTTGAGATTTCTGGTTATCGTTTTTGATAATCGGATATTTGTTGATTTGAGATTTCTGATTATCGTTTTTGATAATTATATATTTGTTGATTTGTTGATTCTGATTATCATTTTGATAATTAGATATTTGTTGATTTGAGATTTCCAGTTATCGTTTTTGATAATTAGATATTTGTTGATTTGAGATTTCTGGTTATCGTTTTTGATAATTGGATATTTGTTGATTTGAGATTTCTGGTTATCTTTTTGATAATTGGATATTTGTTGATATGAGTTCTGATTATCGTTTTTGATAATTGGATATTTGTTGATTGAGATTTCTGATTATCGTTTTTGATAATTAGATATTTGTTGATTTGAGATTTCTGATTATCGTTTTGATAATTAGATATTTGTTGATCGGAGATTTCTGATTATCGTTTTTTATAATTGGATATTTGTTGATATGAGTTCTGATTATCGTTTTTGATAATCGGATATTTGCTGATTTGGGATTTCTGATTATCATTTTTGATAATTAGATATTTGTTGATTTGTTGATTCTGATTAGCGTTTTGATAATTAGATATTTGTTGATTTGAGCTTTTTGATTATCGCTTTTGATAATTGGATATTTGTTGATTTGAGATTTCTGGTTATCGTTTTTGATAATTGGATATCTGTTGATTTGAGATTTCTGGTTATCGTTTTTGATAACTGGATATTTGTTGATTTGAGATTTCTGATTATCACTTTTGATGATTGGATATTTGTTGATATGATTATCGTTTTTGATAATCGGATATTTGTTGATTTGAGATTTTTGATTATCGTTTTTGATAATTAGATATTTGTTGATTTGTTGATTCTGATTATCGTTTTGATAATTAGATATTTGTTGATTTAAGATTTCTGATTATCGCTTTTGATAATTGGATATTTGTTGATTTGAGATTTCTGGTTATCGTTTTTGATAATTGGATATCTATTGATTTGAGATTTCTAGTTATCATTTTTGATAATTGGATATTTGTTGATTTGAGATTTCTGAGTATCGTTTTTGGTGATTAGATAATTGTTGTTTTCAAATTATCCGGTTGATAACTAGATGTTTGCGGTTTTGCGATTTGTGATTTTGTGTTTCCTAATTGTCTTTGTTGATAATTAAATTTTGCTGTTTTCTAATTATCGTATTGATAATTAGATATGGCTGTTTTATGATTTCTGTATTCTAATTATCTAATTGATAATTGAATATTGCTGATAATCGTATTTATTCAGTTTTTCTGTTTCTGAATTATCTATTGATAATTAGATTTTGTTGAGAATTTGTGAATTTCTTTTACGAAATTAAAAGATTTCTTTGGTATTTGTGTTCTTGACCTTTACTTTTCTAGCTTAACCAGTTTATGTTAGAAAAATAATTGTTATTGACGTCTTTATTTATGAAAATTGCGGGGACACAATTTTTATAAGGAGGGGACTCTGTAACAACCCGGGGTTTCGTATCGATTGATTATCTTCATTAGACGATTAAATCGGTTAGCTAATTACTTTGGGAGTTTTTAAATCGAGTTGGAATTCTTTTAAAAAAATCGTTAAAGTTATTCGGGCTTTCAGTTGTATCTTGGCCCACGTATCCTTGCTTAGGGCTAAGATGATCATCAAAAGCTTGTAACCGTTCCCCCTTTATTCATTTTCAAAAACCCTAAAAACAACGCACGAAAGAATAAAAATGGCGGCCCTCGTTGTTTGTTCCTCTTCTTCAAAATTAGGGTTTTACTTCGCTCGATTCATCGATTCACGGCTTCCCCTCTTTGATCGAGTTCGAGGTTTGCTTTGCTTTGAGCTTGGTCGTGCGGCTATGGATCTGTCATCTCTTGTGCTCTTCGGTGATTATGAGGGATTTTTATTTCATTCACATCTAATTCGTTCTCAGTACTGTGCTTCGGTCATTCATGTATATGTTGATGATTTTCTCGGTGTTGATATTAGACTAAATTCGATTTCTTGTTTTCCACGGCTTGATTTCCATTTGACTTCGGTCGCTTGATTTGTGTATGTGATGCCATGACTCTGTATTATCACTATTGTACTGATAATATTTCTGGCTTGACTCTATTTGATGTTGATTTCGTGACCACCACTGTGTTGAATTCTTTTGACGATATTGATTTCTTTGACTTCGGTTATACCCTATTACTTTCTCTGTTTGGCATCAGCATGATATTATTTGTGATTATTGCATTTGGACTTTAAGCATAAGACATTGGACTGGATTGTGCTCGGGTTGCGTCACCTGATTTATTTGAAGTTGTAACCATGTTTGGATTATCTTGTAGTCTTTACTCTGGCTGTTCAATTTAAGATTATTGACTTTATCCACTTAGAGTTAGTTGCACCGAGTCTTGATATCACTTGAACCTTAGAATTGATCTGTCTAGACTCAAAGTCTGGCTACATTATATTGAATTCGTGATGCATTCTCCACTTTCTGTTGGTCTTCACGCATGGATATTCTCGAGCTCTGTAGCATTTCTTGCATCACAGTCTGGTTCCCTCTATTTGTGTATTTTGATTGCCATATCATGTGCACTGATATTTGTAGCTTCTCGAGTCTTTTTCAAGTCATTGGTTGGTCAGTTTGGTTCACCTGTTTACTTAAGTCTGTTAGTCGAGTTGCACACTTGTGGCCTTCATTTGCACACTGTGCATTGTTGTTGATGCTTGAGCATTCTATTGATGCCAGACCCTTGTGCACTTCTCTCTGCTCTTGGTCATTCACTTGTTAAGGCTGCTGCTCGATAATTGAGTTACATTTGGGGTCTGGTTATATGTTTTGATATGTACATTGAGTTGTACATTGCA
Source organism: Allium cepa (assembly GCA_030765085.1). Classification (NCBI taxonomy): domain Eukaryota; kingdom Viridiplantae; phylum Streptophyta; class Magnoliopsida; order Asparagales; family Amaryllidaceae; genus Allium; species Allium cepa. The sequence goes on along the minus strand of CM060944.1, from coordinate 586,622,176 downwards.
ATTTTACTGTGTACTGATTGAGTCTTATGGGATGCTGTTCATGTGCCTCATTTTTGTTCAATCTGTTAGTCAGGTTTGGTTTGAGCTACTTGTTTCTGTTTACTTTGATAATCATGATGCCATATTGGTTTGTTCAAGTCAATTTGCATATATGTCATACACTGGTGTTTGGTCTTGCTTTCTTGATGGCATTTGATCCAGACATTGTTGTATTGTGATTTATACATTGAGTTGAATCCAGCTTAAACGCTTGGGTTTGACCTTGTGCTCGTGTTGTGATTTTAATTGTATTGCAATTGAGTTGAACCTGACTTTTCCTTGGGTTTGACCTTGTGCTCGTGTGACGATCGCCCATGACTCCCGCACTAAAACAAGGAAATAGTGCGCTGAAAATGTGCCAGGCAGCCATGGACGATAGTCATGGTAAGAATAAACAATAAACTCTATCGTATTACTCACAGCGCATGGATAAAATACAATAGAAAGTATATATAGTGAAGCTCTATAGAACAGAAGTCTCATCATATAAACTCATAATAGTTTTATACAATCATCTGAATAGTCAACACATCAAGCCTCACTACATAACACTCAGAGTATCAAACAAACAGCGGAGTATCCAGTACATATAGTAAGAAAACAATATGCAAAAGCCTCCAGCTTGTCTTCGTCATCAATAGCGTTGGTAGCCAAGAACAGCACCTGTCACCTGCTACCTAGTCTACCCATCCCAACATGGATGAACAACCCAAGGTAATAAGAGTTGAACATAAAACCTTGAGTCAGACAACAGTCTTAGTGAGCAGTAAATTAACTATCAAACATACCAAAAGAGCATAAAGGGTAAAAGGAATAGGAACTCAACCATCCCACTCCACCTCATTCCACAGTGATAGCCCCCAGACCCCCTAAGCATAAACAAACATAGCAAAGCAAACAATTTAAGTAAAGCAATTATCACTCGAGTCAAGGTCGATGTTTTCCAAGTACAAACCCCCAAGGCCTAAACCAAGATCAGATAAGCACTCCGAAAACACCGCTCTTGAAGCCGAATGATGATACAATCAAACATCCATGACTCTGGCTATCACTGTTATCATTGCCTCGATATCACTGTTAATTGAATGACCGACACCTTCTTTTAGCCGTCCGTCAAGGGCTAATGGCAACCCCGGTTCTAGACATAACTCCGCACGTCATCGTGACCCGTGCCTAGGACTATCGCATCTGTCCAAAGTACTAGCACGTCATCATGACCCGTGCTTGGAACGTCATCGTGACCCGTTCCAACATACTCTTGCTTTGAGCATGCTAGAACCTTCAATAACGATAAGATCCAAGCCTCCTAGTCATCCTCCTCGACGCCTATTCTCATACTAGCTCATGCGCCTCTCGAGCCCACCATTATCTACAAACTCGGACCGCATCACCGAGTTATCAACATGCTTGGGATGATCCCGTCTGGACTAAACCAAGGCTTTCACATACTGTGCTTTGCTTCAACGCATCATAGCAAAGCCCCATCTCAACATCATGGTTTGCCTCATCGCATCATGGCAAAGTCCCATCTCAACAAATCTAACCATATGAGCTTCCACATCCGCTTCATATGCCACAGGCAGCTTTCCTTATTCAAGAGCCTTTCCACTTAGCTTTTGAATCATCTTCAACCAACTTGTCCAAATCAAGTTATCAATCAACTAATCCATCAAATCAAACATTAATCCAAGTAATCAATCATTCAAACAAGATCTAAATAAACAATTACAACAATAATGGCAATTTCGTAAATAAAGAGTTCAAATCTAACATGCAATCTAACAAGCATGAATCATGAACAATATCTCTACAACTTGATGACTGAACTTGCATAAGTGAACATGTAGTAAAATGGATATCAAAACTTCATAGATGATGGATCTACATGCAGACTTAGGTAAAATGCAAGAAATCACTATCTTTAACGCATAAACAAGCCACCGATCCAATATACTCCTTTGGGTCCGTGTGAGAGATAACTACCACTCACCGAATCACCTAAACACCTCAAAAACAACCAACTCCAGATCTGGACAGCAAAGAACTAAGCTTGATCCGGCAAAATCTCGCTTCAATCGATGAAATCTCTCTTCAATGGATGGAGATCTTCAACTTTGGCTCTTGGATCTTCGATTTGATCTTCAATTTAGATGGAAGGAATCACTAGATTAGAGTGGAGAAAAGAAGTGAAGAAGTGTTGTAGTCGAGCTCTCAAAATGGCAGCACTTCGTCGCTTCAAAATTCGGTGCCAAAAAGTGAACCAAAGCCCTCTATTTATAGGCTGAAATCCCCATGAGTCGGCCAAACCCTTAAGTCGGTCACGACTTAACAACCCACGACCTACGACTCATGCCCCTACACGGCTTAACAACATGCGGTTCAATACATACACGACTCACGACTCAATACACTGCCAACCTAACACGAGAGACGACCTAACGACTCAGTACCCACACGGCTTAACACCTGCGCGCCTCCCTTCCTAAGCCCTAAGTCGTATGGACCTAACTTACGACTTACAACTTAACGCTACACAGGGTCACACGACCTAACAGACATACCGACCCAACTCAACCCCGAGTCAACGACTTACCACACACGACCTCCTTATGGCCGACCTAACAATAAGTCGCTCAAGCGACTCAGCGACTTAACTACCCTGCCGACCTAACTAGGTCGTCCCACAACCTAACTACACGGCCACGACCCAAACACCATGCGACCTATCACATAGCCTGTCACGACCCGTTTTCCCGTACCCTTTGAATCGACAATAAACCACACATGTCCAACTCAAATTGTACGAAAATACGGAACATGAAGGGTGATAAAGAAAAATAGACAGAACAGAATCTCACACGAATGGAATAACATATATTATTTCAATAATAATATTTACAGCGGAAAATTTTAAAATACAATATCAGAGTCTAACCTAGATTCAGCTTGGACAGTTATAAAACCTGCCCTTACAATTGCTGACAGCATCAAACAAAATGCACTAAGCAAAGGCGATGAAAGAATATCTTCATGCGTCCATGAATATCTCCAGCTCTCCCCTGGAAACTCCAACCGTCTTCGACTATCCTGAAACTACTCGGATCTGACCCAAGTATTGAAAATACCCGGATCAGGCTTGATAAACCAGCGTGAGAAAAACTCAATAATAAATGACAGTGTCATATATCAGCCTTTGGATAAAATCCTTTGAAATAAATAGTATCTCATAAGACCACGTCCACACATAAACACGAACGGGTTTTTGCCTTATGATAACTAAAACACTTTTATATCAAAACCTTTGATATTATTTCTAATGACATCTCTTTGAAAACATTTGCAAATAAACTTATCAATCTTATCCGAAATGGTTACCCATATAGCATTTCGAGGCTATTCATTACGCCAATACAAACAAAACCGTAGGTTCTTATTGGAGAATGGATTTCCATACAAATGACCAGGCGCAGGATCTACCTTCCGAAATGGGTACACCTCTAGATGGATGTCCCGAGGCACAGAACATCTGCCCTCTACCAACACAAGACCGGCCTACCTCTGTAACTAGATAGTACCGAATATGTCATCCCCCGGTCGTTGCCGACCTTTAACCGAGCGCTCGTTTTCCATACACCACATTAATTAACATCCCGACGTCATAGCGGGAAGAAATATATCTAGAAGGGAATGATCATACCCTAATGGGAATGACCCACATAGCGCTGCTGCATCTAATCCTGTTTCGGTCATTTCCGGTTTGATGAGGCTTAAGGCTACGATTACCTTTTCACAAAGCACATATCAAATCTTTGAATGCCACATTGCCATTTCCGTTAACTACTAATTGCCTTCCACAAAAATACAACCCTTGAGCTCGTATGTCTCAAGGAGGGTGTTAAGCTAGAGAAGTTGCCTTCTCCGCCACCACTGATGTACGTTTGTAAAAACCAATGTACGTAATCTTTAGAAATGCAACGTCAGACAAACGTCCATACAAGTTGTCCAGGAACAGGACAAACCGAAGGTACTTTCCTCGGCCATTACTAGGCGAGAAGCCCTTGCAATCCGCAAAATCTCCATCACGAGGAGACCACTGCTATATATAACTCTACAATGGGTGCGCACCCTGAGCAAATCAACAAGCAGTCCTCACGCTATGAAGATCCACGGTCTTCAATCACCATCTTCAACATGTCTTCACGTTCGAACGTACACATTGGTTCGAAGTGGTTTTCGGATAGGAATTAACCAAATCCGACTCCGGTTCCTTCGAAATCCAATCATCGATAAAAAGTGAATATGAGAATATAGGATTTATTAAGTCTCTTTTCACTTTAATTCTCTTCGGATGATTTCGAAATTCTCTTTCTTTCAACTTAGGATAATTCTAAGTAATTCATTCTTTTGTTTTGGAAAATATCTCAGATTTCTTTACTTAATTCTTGATCCAAATTTCTTAACTTTTAACTTAAGGAAAACATTCCCTTTATAATATCACCTTCCAAAACATCCATTTAATTTAAAGGATTATTCACTGTCCAAAATCGCGAATATAATTCCTTTAACATTTAACTTATCAATTTAAATTGATTTCAGATTTACAAAACGGTGTTTATAAATTCCATTTTTATATCTCACTTGTAAGTCAAAATCCAATACTCTTATTTACCAATTCATTCCTTTCAAATCTTATCATTCCTAAAATTCATTATAAATTCTTTTCTAAACTTCACAGGTTCGTAGAAATCATTCATTTTGGAGATTGCTTAACTTTTGGGTAATACCAATCTTCTTTTATTTTGGAAAACTTAACAGAATCTTTTTATTTTGAGAGCATCCGGGCTTTCCTTTCGATCTGTTCCACCCCTCGCCTAAGAAAAGAAAACATAGGCCAGGTAAGTTCAGGGCACTGGTTGCTCCATCCCTAACCTTAGTTAAACACCTTGTTTTATCTTCCCAGATCTCACAGGCGGGACAAATGTACTAGTCGTTTCCGCATACTCAGATTTTCAACTTATTTTGGAATTGCTTATAAATATTCCAAATTATCTTTCAAAACGCTTAATTATCCTTTTTAAAACATTCACGATTATTCTTGGAAACGTCGTTACATTTAAACTCATATTCCAAAAGTTATAGAATTCACAGCATAAAAGTGCTGCGGAAAGTGCTATATAAGCCTATTTGATTAAAACAACTTTTAAACATTCGCTAATTCATATTTTCCAATCCAAATCTCTTTTAAATCATTTAAATAGATTTATCAAATTTATTCCATATTTTTCCATAATTAAAAACATCCATTTAAACAGATTTCCTTTTATGGTCACTAAACTGCACTAGCGCGATTTTTCTAGAAAATTGATTTGGACATAATTCAAAATCTACTTATCGAAACTTTGATTTTCTTTCTTCATTTAGAAGATATGGATATAATAGTCCGGAATTTTCTTATCTCGAAGAATTCCGAGCAATATTCCACTCTACACATTCATTTGAACTTTTCAACGCGAAATCGCGAACTACCGTTGCGCGACGCGTCTAGTTTTAACTTATTTTTCAACATTTGAAATAATTTATTCAAATTGGATTTCAATACTTATAAAATGATTAGAAACCCTTTTAAATCAATATTTTCACCTTTTAAAGCTTTTAAAATATATTTTCACTCTTACCACATTAAAATATTATTATATTCCCATTATTTTAATATTAAACTTTAAATCCCAATTTTAACTCAATTTCAATTCTAATCTCAAATTAAACATATTTAAAACTTAGATTTCAAATCTAATTCCAATTTAAATTTCAATTTAATCTCAAACTAAACTTCACTTTTTCAAAATCGATTTTAATTTCAATTTCACTATTCATCTAACTTTCAATTTTCTAATTAGCTATTCTTTTCAAATCCGTTTCACTTCAAATTTCAAATTCTCTTTCATTATAACTTAAATTTCACTTCTAAATGAAAAGAGACTTGTTTTTCCACAATTTCTCATATTACTAAAATATGGTCTTTTAAACAAAAGTGATTACTAAATCAATAGGAATTTGATATCCAAATTATCATCACATCCATATAACAATCATATAACATCAACATTTTCAATATGGTAAATGTCATAATATTACTACGGATTATCCAACATATCCAAACAATCAACCGAACATACATATCATCAAATAGTGATTATCTAACATAACAATTTAGCATGATAATCAATATAATTTAAAAGCGATGAGAATTTCTCACCTTTACCCAAATGTTTAACTTCCTACCAACATTCATATCAACAACACTTCACTAAAACTTCAACTAATCAACTTTTACTCCATTTCATCGACCACTTCTTCCATAAGTTCGGCCTCCTCCTATTCTTCCTCTTTCTCCATCATTTCTTCACTTATTAGATGTTAAACCATGTTCTCATGGTATTCTAAGGTCTTTGACAAAGTTTGGTGGTGTTTGGAGTTGATTTAATATGGTTTTGAAAAAGTTAGTAAGCATTTTGGAAGAGAAGAAGAAGCCATTAAAGAGAGCTTCAAAGAGGAAGAAGAAGAAGAAGAAAGTGAAGAAGAAGGTAGAGAATGAAGTGTGAAAAATGAAAGGTATGGATGCATATTTATATTTGAGCTTTGGATGGCAAATGACTAAAATACCCTTCTTTACTTTTTGACTTTTTAATTTACTTTTCTACCCTTGATTTAACTCTTTAAGGACATGCATTAATGGTGAAATGATGGTAGGATGTAAGTTTGTACTTAATGAAATGATGTTTGCCTCTTTTTCTTAAACTTTTAAAATGTTAAAATAATATTTTGCTCCTTTTCCATGTAAAGTAGTAACATCTCATTAATGTGATTTGAATTTATAAAATGATTACTCTTTTTTTTTTTCTTAAACTTTGTGTAAAAAGGAAATAAGACTTTTGCTTGATTTGATTTGCATTAATGGTGGAAAGATGGTTTAGTAATGATGTTGTTTTTATGTCAAATCATGTCCTTTTATTTTTTTATTTATGTAAACTATTTTCAAAAGTAAACTCCTTTTGTCTTTTAGTGCTAAATGTAAAGTGTTTAAATAGTTTGTAAACTTGTAATTTTAAGTTATAAAATGTATTAAGTTGCAACAACTTGTCGACAACTTGTTTTGGTTGAAAACGGTGTTTTCCGCCGACAAAGTTTACAGTCAAAATTTGACGTTTTTATTAAGCTATATATTGATGTAAACCAAACTTTAAAATGAACTTTTTACTTCTTTAAATAAATTAAAACATGTCTCTTTATATTAAAAAATCATATTTAATTAATATCAAAATCTCTAATTTTACCGCGTATGTAAAACTAACAAAATGCGACAAATTTTGGTTATTTTTGTAAAACGATTATTAACAAACTTTTAAATCTTTTAACATACTTTTATTATCTTTATAAGATTTATCCTTTTAGATTTTAAATCGTTCGAAATCTCTCATTTTCGAAGTAGCGAAAATACGGGTCGTTACATTCTCCCCTACTTAGAAGCATTTCGTCCTCGAAATGAAAGTTAGATAAAGGAATCTATCTCATACTCATCTCCTCAAATAATTTGACTTATTTCTACTGATGATAGAAAAGAAGAAGGCCGATATCATAACAATACTAAAACAAATGATGCCAAACATGCATATAAAGATTCCCCACACTAACCTAAGTATCTATTACGTACTTACAGTTATATGTACATACATCAAGTCAAACTTCTATCCTTCCCATCCTAGTGCGTACTGCACACTTAAGATAATGTATCCAACTATCAAATAAGATTATACATCCAAAAACAACCAAACTAATACTATATCAAGATAAATGAATACATCCACATAACCCATCCTCTGACCTAAGCATGTACTACACCTGAGGTCTATATATTAAAACATAAGTCCAACCCTTATATCTTAGCGTCTACTATTTAAGATAACTATCCAACTACTATGTTGACATACCCAAAACATCATAATATATGTTATATTTGATTCGATCTATTATTCAATCCACAACTTTTCTTTCGAACTAGTATTGATCCCCCGATTTTCTATTGCGGACTTTGATCAGACTTCTTAATCACAAACTCTTGCTTTCCTTGCATAGCTCTCAACTATGATAGAAAACTCGTGTACATAATCACAAACTCTCATCAATGTTCGCCATCAAAAATTGAGTGATAAATCCTTTTTTCGGATTGGTGTAAACACCTCAAAGTTCTATACTCAAATCTTAGATCAAAATTTATATGCCAAAATGATCTACGTTTAACTTATGTACTTATTCACATTTATCTTTACTTAATACATTTCTTCCAAAACTTCTATTAATCCAAGTTTATTTCACAACCATTTACTTTCTTCTAAATCCATTATTACTTAAGCTTACAAATATGACTTAACTTGTATAATATACCTTTACTTCCTAAGAGTATATATACATATCCCAAATCTTCAAATCGTCATTACTTTAATTAGCGTCTTCAACAAATGTGGAATTCTATTATTCCAAATAAATAAGTTATAAAACTCAATCCCTAGTTTTCTTTACCTAAGGTTTCAATTTAACTAATATTATTTATCTTATCCCTATATTAATAAGACAACTTTACTAAGTGTACATCCTTTTTCTTACAAAGTTAACTTATTTACCTATCCATTTGCCAAATCAAAATTTCTTAATCTTAAATCCATCAAATACCTTATAGTCAAATTTGTGAAACTTAATTCACATGGTATTTGTTATTTAAACATTTTCATCCAACATTCAACTACTAACCATATTATTCAAAACCATCCACTTTTCATCTTACTTCATTTTGAATTACAAATGTTACCCTAATGTATCATTAATTCAAATTTTTATATTAGGATGATATTTCTTATATCTCTTGTTCCTAAATTTCACTTTGATTTTTTTTAAACTTAATCAAAGTGTCTAAATTCCAAATTACCTTATCTCATTTATAAGTTATAGAACTTATCCTTTCATAATATATTAACCCAAAATTTCAATTTTGGCTTATCTTTTCTGTCTTATTGATAAGAATTTTTCTAAGTGTAAATTTTCACTTTACTTCCTCTAATTACACTTCTAGCTTCAATATTATCATCAAATATCTTATAATCAAATTGTGAATTTTACTTCACAAGATATTTGTACTTAGCTTTTTAAATCCATTCATTATGATAATCACTTAATCATTATTATTTCTTAATACCAAAGGTCTAGGGGTATATGGTCAAAATTTTAAATTCTAGCTTTCAACTAATTAATTTTATATGAAATATCTTATAGTCAAATTTGTGCAATTCTAATCACAAGATATTCATATTTTAATTTCACTAAGCTAAATCACAATCAATCCTTAACCCAAAAGATAATAATATCCCCTTTAGTATTTATAATATAAACCCAAGGTAAAATTATTTCACTTACCAATTTCTTTTAAAACAAAATCATTTTTATAAATTTAACAAATACGCGCTCATATATATAATACTCTCATAACTCATTCTAGGGCGTTACTAACCCTATCTCTAATGAGTTACTCATCCTAGGATATTACTAATCCTATCTCTGATGAGACTTTACCCATAACAGAGCCAAGGTTCTCGCTTAACCTTCAGCTCTGATACCAAATGTGACATTCCGTTTTCCCGTACCCTTTGAATCGACAATAAACCACACATGTCCAACTCAAATTGTACGAAAATACGGAACATGAAGGGTGATAAAGAAAAATAGACAGAACAGAATCTCACACGAATGGAATAACATATATTATTTCAATAATAATATTTACAGCGGAAAATTTTAAAATACAATATCAGAGTCTAACCTAGATTCAGCTTGGACAGTTATAAAACCTGCCCTTACAATTGCTGACAACATCAAACAAAATGCACTAAGCAAAGGCGATGAAAGAATATCTTCATGCGTCCATGAATATCTCCAGCTCTCCCCTGGAAACTCCAACCGTCTTCGACTATCCTGAAACTACTCGGATCTGACCCAAGTATTGAAAATACCCGGATCAGGCTTGATAAACCAGCGTGAGAAAAACTCAATAATAAATGACAGTGTCATATATCAGCCTTTGGATAAAATCCTTTGAAATAAATAGTATCTCATAAGACCACGTCCACACATAAACACGAACGGGTTTTTGCCTTATGATAACTAAAACACTTTTATATCAAAACCTTTGATATTATTTCTAATGACATCTCTTTGAAAACATTTGCAAATAAACTTATCAATCTTATCCGAAATGGTTACCCATATAGCATTTCGAGGCTATTCATTACGCCAATACAAACAAAACCGTAGGTTCTTATTGGAGAATGGATTTCCATACAAATGACCAGGCGCAGGATCTACCTTCCGAAATGGGTACACCTCTAGATGGATGTCCCGAGGCACAGAACATCTGCCCTCTACCAACACAAGACCGGCCTACCTCTGTAACTAGATAGTACCGAATATGTCATCCCCCGGTCGTTGCCGACCTTTAACCGAGCGCTCGTTTTCCATACACCACATTAATTAACATCCCGACGTCATAGCGGGAAGAAATATATCTAGAAGGGAATGATCATACCCTAATGGGAATGACCCACATAGCCCTGCTGCATCTAATCCTGTTTCGGTCATTTCCGGTTTGATGAGGCTTAAGGCTACGATTACCTTTTCACAAAGCACATATCAAATCTTTGAATGCCACATTGCCATTTCCGTTAACTACTAATTGCCTTCCACAAAAATACAACCCTTGAGCTCGTATGTCTCAAGGAGGGTGTTAAGCTAGAGAAGTTGCCTTCTCCGCCACCACTGATGTACGTTTGTAAAAACCAATGTACGTAATCTTTAGAAATGCAACGTCAGACAAACGTCCATACAAGTTGTCCAGGAACAGGACAAACCGAAGGTACTTTCCTCGGCCATTACTAGGCGAGAAGCCCTTGCAATCCGCAAAATCTCCATCACGAGGAGACCACTGCTATATATAACTCTACAATGGGTGCGCACCCTGAGCAAATCAACAAGCAGTCCTCACGCTATGAAGATCCACGGTCTTCAATCACCATCTTCAACATGTCTTCACGTTCGAACGTACACATTGGTTCGAAGTGGTTTTCGGATAGGAATTAACCAAATCCGACTCCGGTTCCTTCGAAATCCAATCATCGATAAAAAGTGAATATGAGAATATAGGATTTATTAAGTCTCTTTTCACTTTAATTCTCTTCGGATGATTTCGAAATTCTCTTTCTTTCAACTTAGGATAATTCTAAGTAATTCATTCTTTTGTTTTGGAAAATATCTCAGATTTCTTTACTTAATTCTTGATCCAAATTTCTTAACTTTTAACTTAAGGAAAACATTCCCTTTATAATATCACCTTCCAAAACATCCATTTAATTTAAAGGATTATTCACTGTCCAAAATCGCGAATATAATTCCTTTAACATTTAACTTATCAATTTAAATTGATTTCAGATTTACAAAACGGTGTTTATAAATTCCATTTTTATATCTCACTTGTAAGTCAAAATCCAATACTCTTATTTACCAATTCATTCCTTTCAAATCTTATCATTCCTAAAATTCATTATAAATTCTTTTCTAAACTTCACAGGTTCGTAGAAATCATTCATTTTGGAGATTGCTTAACTTTTGGGTAATACCAATCTTCTTTTATTTTGGAAAACTTAACAGAATCTTTTTATTTTGAGAGCATCCGGGCTTTCCTTTCGATCTGTTCCACCCCTCGCCTAAGAAAAGAAAACATAGGCCAGGTAAGTTCAGGGCACTGGTTGCTCCATCCCTAACCTTAGTTAAACACCTTGTTTTATCTTCCCAGATCTCACAGGCGGGACAAATGTACTAGTCGTTTCCGCATACTCAGATTTTCAACTTATTTTGGAATTGCTTATAAATATTCCAAATTATCTTTCAAAACGCTTAATTATCCTTTTTAAAACATTCACGATTATTCTTGGAAACGTCGTTACATTTAAACTCATATTCCAAAAGTTATAGAATTCACAGCATAAAAGTGCTGCGGAAAGTGCTATATAAGCCTATTTGATTAAAACAACTTTTAAACATTCGCTAATTCATATTTTCCAATCCAAATCTCTTTTAAATCATTTAAATAGATTTATCAAATTTATTCCATATTTTTCCATAATTAAAAACATCCATTTAAACAGATTTCCTTTTATGGTCACTAAACTGCACTAGCGCGATTTTTCTAGAAAATTGATTTGGACATAATTCAAAATCTACTTATCGAAACTTTGATTTTCTTTCTTCATTTAGAAGATATGGATATAATAGTCCGGAATTTTCTTATCTCGAAGAATTCCGAGCAATATTCCACTCTACACATTCATTTGAACTTTTCAACGCGAAATCGCGAACTACCGTTGCGCGACGCGTCTAGTTTTAACTTATTTTTCAACATTTGAAATAATTTATTCAAATTGGATTTCAATACTTATAAAATGATTAGAAACCCTTTTAAATCAATATTTTCACCTTTTAAAGCTTTTAAAATATATTTTCACTCTTACCACATTAAAATATTATTATATTCCCATTATTTTAATATTAAACTTTAAATCCCAATTTTAACTCAATTTCAATTCTAATCTCAAATTAAACATATTTAAAACTTAGATTTCAAATCTAATTCCAATTTAAATTTCAATTTAATCTCAAACTAAACTTCACTTTTTCAAAATCGATTTTAATTTCAATTTCACTATTCATCTAACTTTCAATTTTCTAATTAGCTATTCTTTTCAAATCCGTTTCACTTCAAATTTCAAATTCTCTTTCATTATAACTTAAATTTCACTTCTAAATGAAAAGAGACTTGTTTTTCCACAATTTCTCATATTACTAAAATATGGTCTTTTAAACAAAAGTGATTACTAAATCAATAGGAATTTGATATCCAAATTATCATCACATCCATATAACAATCATATAACATCAACATTTTCAATATGGTAAATGTCATAATATTACTACGGATTATCCAACATATCCAAACAATCAACCGAACATACATATCATCAAATAGTGATTATCTAACATAACAATTTAGCATGATAATCAATATAATTTAAAAGCGATGAGAATTTCTCACCTTTACCCAAATGTTTAACTTCCTACCAACATTCATATCAACAACACTTCACTAAAACTTCAACTAATCAACTTTTACTCCATTTCATCGACCACTTCTTCCATAAGTTCGGCCTCCTCCTATTCTTCCTCTTTCTCCATCATTTCTTCACTTATTAGATGTTAAACCATGTTCTCATGGTATTCTAAGGTCTTTGACAAAGTTTGGTGGTGTTTGGAGTTGATTTAATATGGTTTTGAAAAAGTTAGTAAGCATTTTGTAAGAGAAGAAGAAGCCATTAAAGAGAGCTTCAAAGAGGAAGAAGAAGAAGAAGAAAGTGAAGAAGAAGGTAGAGAATGAAGTGTGAAAAATGAAAGGTATGGATGCATATTTATATTTGAGCTTTGGATGGCAAATGACTAAAATACCCTTCTTTACTTTTTGACTTTTTAATTTACTTTTCTACCCTTGATTTAACTCTTTAAGGACATGCATTAATGGTGAAATGATGGTAGGATGTAAGTTTGTACTTAATGAAATGATGTTTGCCTCTTTTTCTTAAACTTTTAAAATGTTAAAATAATATTTTGCTCCTTTTCCATGTAAAGTAGTAACATCTCATTAATGTGATTTGAATTTATAAAATGATTACTCTTTTTTTTTTTCTTAAACTTTGTGTAAAAAGGAAATAAGACTTTTGCTTGATTTGATTTGCATTAATGGTGGAAAGATGGTTTAGTAATGATGTTGTTTTTATGTCAAATCATGTCCTTTTATTTTTTTATTTATGTAAACTATTTTCAAAAGTAAACTCCTTTTGTCTTTTAGTGCTAAATGTAAAGTGTTTAAATAGTTTGTAAACTTGTAATTTTAAGTTATAAAATGTATTAAGTTGCAACAACTTGTCGACAACTTGTTTTGGTTGAAAACGGTGTTTTCCGCCGACAAAGTTTACAGTCAAAATTTGACGTTTTTATTAAGCTATATATTGATGTAAACCAAACTTTAAAATGAACTTTTTACTTCTTTAAATAAATTAAAACATGTCTCTTTATATTAAAAAATCATATTTAATTAATATCAAAATCTCTAATTTTACCGCGTATGTAAAACTAACAAAATGCGACAAATTTTGGTTATTTTTGTAAAACGATTATTAACAAACTTTTAAATCTTTTAACATACTTTTATTATCTTTATAAGATTTATCCTTTTAGATTTTAAATCGTTCGAAATCTCTCATTTTCGAAGTAGCGAAAATACGGGTCGTTACATAGCCGCTCCATTCCGTAGGTCGGTAACTCCTTATGCCGCCCTACCGACCCAAACACTACACAACCTAACTACCTCACTAAGTCGCTCACGAACTAACTCCTATATCACTATCCCTTAGGTCGGTCACGCTATGAGTCGGCCACTCCCATGAGTCGCCCAACACCACTAAGTCGGCTACTTCCCTAACTCGGCCACACCTATAAGCCGTTCAACACCTTAAGCCGCTTAATCACCTATAAGTCAGTCACGACTCAACCTCAACACGACTTATCTCCTACACGACTCAAGCTCCAAATGATTTAAACTCTGAAAGACTTAGCAACATCAACGACCTAATGCAACCATTTTACGATTTATCGATACGTAAAATACGGGTCGTTACATTCTCTCCCCCTTAGGAATTTCGCCCCCGAAATTCCAAACAAACAAGAGCAATTAAAATTATTCTGCATGCCTACCATCCATAGCAATCAACAAACCATGCATCCAATTACTAGCCTAGCATGCAGAATTCTAAGACTTAGAACAAGCTACAAATTCATGAGATGTCACGACACCTTAGGGCCATACCTCGAAGAGTTCAGGATGAGCTGCCTTCATCCTCTCTTCCTCCTCCCATGTACAGTCGTTAACATCATCACTCCATTGTACCTTGAGCAACGTAATCATCTTCCTCCTAAGCTGTTTCGTGTCAGTTTCCACAACATGAAGCGGCTTACGAGGTCTCGTAACAACTGGATCAACCTCTAAGTCTTCATAGCTATCAGCAGAAACCACTGTACTTGGGTCGTGCACATACTTCCGTAGATACGATACATGAAAAACATTGTGCACACCCGCCATCTTTTCTGGTAACTCTAATCTATAGGCGAGCTTTCCAATTCGCTCGATAATCGGGAATGGTCCAACAAATCTCGGAGTCAATTTTCCTTTCTTCCCGAATCGAATAACATTCTTTAGTGGAGAAATCTTCACAAAAACCATATCACCTACGTTGAATTCCAAATCCT
This sequence comes from Allium cepa, assembly GCA_030765085.1. Taxonomy (NCBI): domain Eukaryota; kingdom Viridiplantae; phylum Streptophyta; class Magnoliopsida; order Asparagales; family Amaryllidaceae; genus Allium; species Allium cepa. The sequence goes on along the minus strand of CM060944.1, from coordinate 586,606,684 downwards.
TACGACGCTTATCGGCATAATTTTTCTGACGATCTTGGGCTGCCTTCATTCGTCGCCGAATAATCTCTATACAATCCGAAGTCTATCGAATCATTTCCGGCCCAAGTATCAACTTTTCTCCAGTTTCCAACCAGCATGTCGGAGAGTTACACGGTCTTCCATACAATGCTTCATACGGTGCCATACCAATACTTGTCTGATAACTGTTATTATACGCAAATTCCACCAAATGAAGATGGTCTTCCCATGATCCTCCGAAGTCCAAAACATATGCTCTGAGAAGATCTTCCAAAACTTGGTTGACTCTCTCGGTCTGACCTTCAGTTTGGGGATGATAAGCTGTACTCAAACACAACTCGGTTCCCAAAACTTCCTGAAAGCTCTTCCAAAATCCACTAGTGAACAATGGATCTCGATCGCTCACTATACTCTTCGGAATACCATGGAATCGAACTATCCACTTAACATACAACTCAGCCAACTTCGATGCAGTCCTAGTTGATCTAACAGGAATGAATCTTGCACTCTTAGTCAAACGATCTACAATGACCCAAATCCCTTCATTCCCTGCCCTGGTTCTAGGTAGACCATCAATAAAATCCATCGATATCTGCTCCCACTTCCATGTAGGAACTTCCAATGGTTGAAGCAATCCACTGGGCTTCTTCAGCTCAGCTTTTACCAACTGGCAGTTCATACATTTGGAAATAAAATTTCCAACATCCTTCTTCATACCTTCCCAGTAGTAAGTCCTTTTCATATCCCGATACATCTTCTTTCCACCTAGATGAATTGTCAACTTCGAGTGATGACTTTCCCTCAAAACTTCATCTCTCAATCCATCTATATCGGGAACAACTAATCGTCCTTGCTTCCGAAGCCAACCCTCTCGATCGACTTCAAATCCTTTATCCTTTTCTGGGTCCAATGCAGATTCCAAATCGCGGATAATCTTGACAAGCTTATCGTCTCGCTTTTGGCTCTCGCCAATTCTGTCCACAAGAGTATGTCTTATCGATAAGTTTGCCAACATCTCAGGTTCCAATTCACATCTAGGCCTGAAATCAAATCCAGCCAAATACTCAAGACTCTTCCATTCCGAAAACATGGCTCCCAAACCTGCATGTCTTCGACTTAACGCATCTGCCACTGCGTTACCTTTTCCCGGAGTATAGGCTATACCAAAATCATATGATGCTAAGAACTCTAGCCACCGTTGCTGTCGAAGATTCAAGTCCTTTTGGGAGAACAAATACTTCAACGACTTATGATCTGTAAACAACTCGAATCGAACTCCTAATAGGTAATGTCTCCACATCTTCAAAGCAAATACAATTGCCGCTAACTCCAAATCATGAGTCGGATAATTCCTTTCATGCGGCTTCAATTGTCGACTCGCATACGCAACAACTTTATCCTTTTGCATTAGCACTGCTCCAAGTCCAGTACCACATGCATCGGTGTAAACCACCATCTCATCATTCCCACTTGGAATGGTCAAAACAGGAGCACTTGTCAGTCGCTCTTTCAGGATTCCGAAAGCTTGCTCACACCTTTCATCCCATTTGAACACTTGGTTCTTTTTCGTCAATCCTGTTAACGGTGCAGCTATCTTGGAAAAGTCTTTGATAAACCGACGATAGTATCCTGCTAATCCAAGAAAACTTCTCACATCAGATGCATTCTTAGGTCTAACCCAATCCTGGATTGCTGCCACTTTAGCGGGATCAACCGCTATTGCATTTCCAGAGATAACATGGCCTAAGAACCTCACTTCACTTTTCCAGAAGTGACACTTCGAAAACTTAGCCCTCAGCTGATGTTTCTGCAAGATTTCCAAAACAATACGCAAGTGCGTCTTGTGTTCCCCTTCAGTTCTGGAATAAATCAGAATATCATCCACGAACACAAGTACAAACTTGTTCAACTGATCCCTGAATACTCTATTCATAAGATCCACAAAATATGCTGGTGCATTGGTCAATCCAAACGGCATTACCAGCCACTCATATAAACCAGATGGTGTCCTAAAAGCAGTCTTCGGCACACTATCCTTAGCCACTCTCAACTGGTGAAATCCCGTTGCCAAATCCATCTGAGAAAACACCTTAGCTTCGTGAAGCTGATCAAACAAGTCATCTATTCTCGGCAATGGATACTTGTTCTTCCTAGTCACTTTATTCAGCTCACGATAATCCACACACAACCTCAACGATCCATCCGCTTTGGTTGCGAACACAACTGGTGCACCCCATTCGGACACGCTACGCCGAATGAATCCTTTCCGTAAAAGGTCATCAACTTGCACCTTCAACTCTTGCTGCTCCCTAGGCGCCATCCGCCTAAGATACATCACAACAGGTCTGGCTCCCTCAACTAGATCGATACGAAACTCGATCTCCCTATGTGGCGGTAACCCTTTGACTTTGTCAAAGACATCCTCAAATCCATTCACAATAGGCACCGATGACAGTCCATCCCGTGGAACAACCAGTGAATACATGAAGCTCATGAAGACGCCTTCCTCATGCTTACATCGTATCACAACCTTTCGCCCTTCCACATTCTCAACTGTCACCTCCAGCCTCTCACAATCAATCCTTGCCGCATACTTCCTAAGCCAGTCCATACCCAAAATAATTCCGAACCCCGCAAAGTTCAGAACAAAACAATCACAAACAAAAGAGCAATCATGACTCGACACAACTAGACCACGGCATAACATACACAAACAAGACGAACCCCCAACTGGATTAGTCACAACCAATGGTCTATCAACAATATTCGGTTCCAAACCCAACCGGCCTACAAGTTCATTACAAAACAAACGAATGCGACGCCCCAGTATCAAACAACACTCTAACTGGAACACCACAAATGAAAAGAGTACCTTGAACCACCGCGCTCTTTCCTTTCTCTTCAGCAGTAGGAGCTTTCAAAGATGATGGAACAGCTCCCAAAGCATAAGCTTGCACAATCTGCTTATCTTTCCTCGGTTCTGGACAATCCTTCCTGATATGCCCCAGCTTATCACAGTTGTGGCACTTCAACTGCACCTTTGGATTCTTGCAATCCCTAGAGAAATGGCCCTTTTGCCGACAATTGTAGCAGATCACTTCGCCCTTCGGCTTCTTCTGGCCATCCTTACCCTTCTGCTGCTGCTGCTTCCTCTTCTTGTTTCCATTTTGCTCCTTGGTCACAGCAACAACAGATCCTTCCTTAGGAAACAGATTCTCATGCCTGAGAGCTTTCTCCACAAGCTTCTCAAATGGATCGTCCAAATGATCCACTAACTGCCTCCCAAGATAAGTGTCCAAGCCTGTCACAAACTTCTCATTCTTCTGATAGGGAGATTCAATATACGACCGAGCATACTTGGACAAAGCTTCAAACTCAGAAACATACTCAAGAACTGGTCTTCCACCTTGCTTGAGCTCCACAAACTTCTTAAACAGAACAGATTTCTGAGCCGTAGAGATGAACTTAGCTTCAAATCTGACTTGGAATTGCTCCCAAGTAATCTCTTCCTCTGGAGTATCAATGGTGATAGAGTTCCACCAATCAGAAGCTCTCCCTTGAAGCTGCCTTGATGCAAGCTTCCTCTTAGTTGCATCCTCAATTCCCAAATCACCAAAGATCCTTCTACAAGCATCAATCCATCTCTGCACTTCAATGGTTGACTCTGTCCCTAAGAAAACCTTTCCTCCAAGAGCAGTATAGTCCTTACACAACTTAGCAAAATCCACTGATCTTGGAGCTTGAACTTGAACTCCAACATCTACTGACGGTCCTGAAGTTGGTACCCTTCTCATGATCGAAGTCATCATAGCTTCGAACATTGCAGCATAGTCAGTAGCTCCCCCAACAGCACGACTTTCCCTAGCAGCTTGTCTCTCACTTCGACTCATCCTTAATATCTACAAAAAGGAATGATTTAGAACACCTTGAGAAACGACTACATAAGGAGTTCAAATCCTTCTAAACTACTATATTATATATAGTAATCATCCATCAAAATACAATTATGTCTCTCATACGTAGTTACGTCAGCGAGCGTTGGCTAAAATCGATTAACCAAAGCTCTGATACCAAATGTGACGACCGCCCATGACTCCCGCACCAAAACAAGGAAACAGTGCGCTGAAAATGTGCCAGGCAGCCATGGACGATAGTCATGGTAAGAATAAACAATAAACTCTATCGTATTACTCACAGCGCATGGATAAAATACAATAGAAAGTATATATAGTGAAGCTCTATAGAACAGAAGTCTCATCATATAAACTCATAATAGTTTTATACAATCATCTGAATAGTCAACACATCAAGCCTCACTACATAACACTCAGAGTATCAAACAAACAGCGGAGTATCCAGTACATATAGTAAGAAAACAATATGCAAAAGCCTCTAGCTCGTCTTCGTCATCAATAGCGTTGGTAGCCAAGAACAGCACCTGTCACCTGCTACCTAGTCTGCCCATCCCAACATGGATGAACAGCCCAAGGTAATAAGAGTTAAACATAAAACCTTGAGTCAGACAACAGTCTTAGTGAGCAGTAAATTAACTATCAAACATACCAAAAGAGCATAAAGGGTAAAAGGAATAGGAACTCAACCATCCCACCCCACCTCATTCCACAGTGATAGCCCCAGACCCCCTAAGCATAAACAAACATAGCAAAGCAGACAATTTAAGTAAAGCAATTATCACTCGAGTCAAGGTCGATGTTTTCCAAGTACAAACCCCCAAGGCCTAAACCAAGATCAGATAAGCACTCCGAAAACACCGCTCTTGAGGCCGAATGATGATACAATCAAACATCCATGACTCTGGCTATCGCTGTTATCATTGCCTCGATATTATCTTTAATTGAATGACCGACACCTTTTTTCAGCCGTCCGTCAAGGGCTAATGGCAACCCCGGTTCTAGACATAACTCCGCACGTCATCGTGACCCGTGCCTAGGACTATCGCATCTGCCCAGAGTACTAGCACGTCATCATGACCCGTGCTTGGAACGTCATCGTGACCCGTTCCAACGTACTCTTGCTTTGAGCATGCTAGAACCTTCAATAACGATAAGATCCAAGCCTCCTAGTCATCCTCCTTGACGACTATTCTCATACTAGCTCAAGCGCCTCTCGAGCCCACCATTATCTACAAACTCGGACCGCATCACCGAGTTATCAACATGCTTGGGATGATCCCGTCTGGACTAAACCAAGGCTTTCACATACTGTGCTTTGCTTCAACGCATCATAGCAAAGCCCCATCTCAACATCATGGTTTGCCTCATCACATCATGGCAAAGTCCCATCTCAACAAATCTAACCATATGAGCTTCCACATCCGCTTCATATGCCACAGGCAGCTTTCCTTATTCAAGAGCCTTTCCACTTAGCTTTTGAATCATCTTCAACCAACTTGTCCAAATCAAGTTATCAATCAACTAATCCATCAAATCAAACATTAATCCAAGTAATCAATCATTCAAACAAGATCTAAATAAACAATTACAACAATAATGGCAATTTCGTAAATAAAGAGTTCAAATCTAACATGCAATCTAACAAGCATGAATCATGAACAATATCTCTACAACTTGATGACTGAACTTGCATAAGTGAACATGTAGTAAAATGGATATCAAAACTTCATAGATGATGGATCTACATGCAGACTTAGGTAAAATGCAAGAAATCACTATCTTTAACGCATAAACAAGCCACCGATCCAATATACTCCTTTGGGTCCGTGTGAGAGATAACTACCACTCACCGAATCACCTAAACACCTCAAAAACAACCAACTCCAGATCTGGACAGCAAAGAACTAAGCTTGATCCGGCAAAATCTCGCTTCAATCGATGAAATCTCTCTTCAATGGATGGAAATCTTCAACTTTGGCTCTTGGATCTTCGATTTGATCTTCAATTTAGATGGAAGGAATCACTAGATTAGAGTGGAGAACAGAAGTGAAGAAGTGTTGTAGTCGAGCTCTCAAAATGGCAGCACTTCGTCGCTTCAAAATCCGGTGCCAAAAAGTGAACCAAAGTCCTCTATTTATAGGCTGAAATCCCCATGAGTCGGCCAAACCCTTAAGTCGGTCACGACTTAACAACCCACGACCTACGATTCATGCCCCTACACGGCTTAACAACATGCGGTTCAATACACACACGGCTCACGACTCAATACACTGCCAACCTAACACGAGAGACGACCTAACGACTCAGTACCCACACGGCTTAACACCTGCGCGCCTCCCTTCCTAAGCCCTAAGTCGTATGGACCTAACTTACGACTTACAACTTAACGCTACACAGGGTCACACGACCTAACAGACATACCGACCCAACTCAACCCCGAGTCAACGACTTACCACACAAGACCTCCTTATGGTCGACCTAACACTAAGTCGCTCAAGCGACTCAGCGACTTAACTACCCTGCCGACCTAACTAGGTCGTCCCACGACCTAACTACACGGCCACGACCCAAACACCATGCGACCTATCACATAGCCGCTCCATTCCCTAGGTCGGTAACTCCTTATGCCGCCCTACCGACCCAAACACTACACAACCTAACTACCTCACTAAGTCGCTCAAGAACTAACTCCTATATCACTATCCCTTAGGTCGGTCACGCTATGAGTCGGCCACTCCCATGAGTCGCCCAACACCACTAAGTCGGCTACTTCCCTGACTCGGCCACACCTATAAGCCGTTCAACACCTTAAGCCGCTTAATCCCCTATAAATCAGTCACGACTCAACCTCAACACGACTTATCTCCTACACGACTCAAGCTCCAAATGATTTAAACTCTGAACGACTTAACAACATCAACGACCTAATGCAACCATTTTACGATTTATCGATACGTAAAATACGGGTCGTTACAGCTCGTTTGTGAACTTTCATTGGGCTTTTGTGTAATTTAGCACCGTAGTGGCAAGGCAGTGCACGCGAGCGTGTACTACAGCCACACGGTATTGCTTTTATTGATATTCTATTTGCTTTTGATTTATTGATCTTTTGTGTATTCCAGATGCTGTATGGGCGAGGCAGTACACGCGTGCGTGTACTACATCCCTACTAGAATTGACGCTTTAATTGATATTTCAATTGTTTAAATTGTTTCATGTGTCTAATTCAATATTTTGGATCGTATTTTGATTTGGTTTAATTTGATGATTTTGTTGATATCTAATTATCTTTTTGATAATTAGATTATGAGTTTCTAATTATTTATTTAATAATTAGATTTTGTCGTTAATTGCCGTTTAGGCAATTCTGTTGTTTTCTAAATTATCTTCATTGATAACCCTTTTATTTATCTTCGTTGATAATTTGAATTTGTTGGTTTGTTGTTTAACACTGTTACGTTTTATATTTACCGTTATCCGATTTCCTTATTTAAGGATTGGATAGGTGAATTTATTTGACTGTCGTCTAATTGTTATTTAATTATTATTGCTTTCGTGCATTAATAACTGAGTTTGAATTAGATTGGCCCGTGTATTAATTTCTTTTGAATTTAATACTCGGGTCAGATCGAGTTATTTCAGGTTGCAGATATCTTGCTTTGAGTTGCTGCTTGAGCCATGAAGTCTCTTTACATCTTTTGGAGTAGTTGTTGTCATTGTATAAGATGATGTGTACTCATGTATATTAATTATATTAATGTACTTGTATATATAACATCCTGTGTCGACAGTTGTAGTTGTATCCTATGTATTGTATCACGTGTATTGTAACTGACTTCAGTTATATATATATATGAGATTTGATATTATCTGTGTTCTGCATTTAGCTTATCTGTGTTATTATTATATATCTTGTCCTAAACTATTATGAACCATCGTAGTTCATTTTATACTGGAATTGAATATGTGGATGGGAGTAAATAAAAAGAGGTGAAAAATAGAAAATATATACCACTCCTATCGAGATAATCAATACTAGGGTAAGGCCTAACTACGGATGGCCGCTTCTATCCAGCCTTATTCTTCGTAGTAATAGACAGTATTTCCATTAATACTCTTTGTTATTGTGAGCATAGAGGTGGGGCGTCACAGTTGGTATCAGAGCTTGGGGTGTATGGACATAATATAAAACATAACTTTGATGGAACATGTGTTACAACTATTTGTTGATGTTTTAGTTGTGCTTTGAGTCAAAACTAAAGTTTTGAAATTATGATGAAAATTTTAAATATCTTTATTTAAAAATAAAACTGAAATTGTGTTTTGATGATTGATCAATTTGTGTTATGTTTATCGGAGTGCACAGCGGAAACAGTGAGACTGTCTTCGCTGAGTATAGCTGATAACTCTTTTTGATTTAAAAATCTAATATGAAATTGAAATAAATTTCATTTGTTGTTTACATAGCTGTGTTTATTTTGTTTTCTTTGAAAATTTCGAATTCGATTTGGGGATCCGAAACTATTCCAATTATATGATTTTGTTGAGATTTTTGCTGTTTTGAATTATCTTCATTGAAGATATATTCAAGTGATTTCTTTGTTCATTTTATAGTATGCGTACAAATTTGAGTTGCACGTTACTGCATTAATTTTACGTTGAACCGGTGTTTGGTTTTAAACGTATTTTGTTGCCGTTATTATAATGGGATTTTTACGCCATTGCTAAATTTTTGAAGCGCGGTGTTTTGTTGATATTTTTAATGAATGAAAATTCACTGGTATTATATTTTGATGCGAATTATTTTGATGAGATTTTGACGTATAAAAATTACTGTTGCTCTGACTTCAGTAACCGTCAAATTTTAAAGTGAATTTTCAAGCGGTTATCCCACAATGCTGATTTTGAGATCCATTTTTATAGTGTTTTGAGAAGTGCAATTTCCTTATCGAATTTGCTAAAGATGTTGCTGTTTTAATCACGTATTTTAAAAAATCATGTTTTCAAAAATTTCTACAGTTTGCGATTTCAAAGGAATAAGGAAGCGATTACGTTTCAGCAAAATTGAGGACTATGAACACTTACTTTTACTGATTCGCTTAATTCCGGACTTGTCCGTTTGAGTACGTAAAATGTTATTTATTTAAAATACACAAATTTTGCACTTTCAAGGAAATGATGAAGAGAATTAAACGATTTAGTAAAACTCGTGGTTATGGGACATGTGTTTGCTATTTTGGTTAATTCCGGACTCGTTAATTGAAATATTTGCCGTTTTGATATTTTTGATGATTCTTTGTGCTTTCGAGCCACTATGTTGGACCTTCGGGTCATATGTTGGACCTTCGGGTCAACACCAGTACTAGACCTTCGGGTCACTCTGCGGACCTTCGGGTCATTTGTTGGGCGCCAAAAAATAGTACTTGGTAGGCTTCGGCCATTTGTTGATGCACGTGCGGCGTAGCTTAAAAATTCGCCATCTGATGAGATCGATCCAACCTTTTATGTTGATTTTCTAATCATCTTAATTAATTTCTAGATATTTGTTGTTTCCAATTATCTGTAGGTAATTGGATATTTGTTGTTTCTGATTATCGTTTTTGATGATTAGATATTTGTTGATTTGTTGATTCTGATTATCGTTTTGATAATTAGATATTTGTTGATTTGATATTTCTGATTATCGCTTTTGATAATTGGATATTTGTTGATTTGAGATTTCTGGTTATCGTTTTTGATAATCGGATATTTGTTGATTTGAGATTTCTGATTATCGTTTTTGATAATTAGATATTTGTTGATTTGTTGATTCTGATTATCATTTTGGTAAGTAGATATTTGTTGATTTGAGATTTCCAGTTATCATTTTCGATAATTAGATATTTGTTGATTTGAGATTTCCAGTTATCGGTTTTGATAATTGGATATTTGTTGATTTGAGATTTCTGGTTATCGTTTTTGATAATTGGATATTTGTTGACATGAGTTCTGATTATCGTTTTTGATAATTGGATATTTGATGATTGAGATTTCTGATTATCGTTTTTGATAATTAGATATTTGTTGATCGGAGATTTCTGATTATCGTTTTTTATAATTGGATAATTGTTGATATGAGTTCTGTTTATCGTTTTTGATAATCGGATATTTGTTGATTTGAGATTTCTGATTATCGATTTTGATAATTAGATATTTGTTGATTTGTTGATTCTGATTATCGTTTTGATAATTAGATATTTGTTGATTTGAGATTTCTGATTATCGCTTTTGATAATTGGATATTTGTTGATTTGAGATTTCTGGTTATCGTTTTTGATAACTGGATATCTGTTGATTTGAGATTTCTGGTTATCGTTTTTGATAACTGGATATTTGTTGATTTGAGATTTCTGATTATCACTTTTGATGATTGGATATTTGTTGATATGATTAACGTTTTTGATAATCAGATATTTGTTGATTTGAGATTTCTGATTATCGTTTTTGATAATTAGATATTTGTTGGTTTGTTGATTCTGATTATCGTTTTGATAATTAGATATTTGTTGATTTGAGATTTCTGATTATCGCTTTTGATAATTGGATATTTGTTGATTTGAGATTTCTGGTTATTGTTTTTGATAATTGGATATCTATTGATTTGAGATTTCTAGTTATCATTTTTGATAATTGGATATTTGTTGATTTGAGATTTCTGAGTATCGTTTTTGGTGATTAGATAATTGTTGTTTTCAAATTATCCGGTTGATAACTAGATGTTTGCGGTTTTGCGATTTGTGATTTTGTGTTTCCTAATTATCTTTGTTGATAATTAAATTTTGTTGTTTTCTAATTATCGTATTGATAATTAGATATGGCTGTTTTATGATTTCTGTATTCTAATTATCTAATTGATAATTAAATATTGCTGATAATCGTATTTATTCAGTTTTGCTGTTTCTGAATTATCTATTAATAATTAGATTTTGTTGAGAATTTGTGAATTTCTTTTACGAAATTAAAAGATTTATTTGGTATTTGTGTTCTTGACCTTTACTTTTCTAGTTTAACCAGTTTATGTTAGAAAAATAATTGCTATTGACGTCTTTATTTATGAAAATTACGGGGACACAATTTTTATAAGGAGGAGAGTCTGTAACAACCCGGGGTTTCGTATCGATTGATTATCGTCATTAGACGATTAAATCGGTTAGCTAATTACTTTTGGGAGTTTTTAAATCGAGTTGGAATTCTTTTAAAAAAATCGTTAAAGTTATTCGGGCTTTCAGTTGTATCTTGGCCCACGTATCTTTGCTTAGGGCTGAGATGATCATCAAAAGCTTGTAACCGTTCCCCCTTTATTCATTTTCAAAAACCCTAAAAACAACGCACGAAAGAATAAAAATGGCGGCCCTCGTTGTTCGTTCCTCTTCTTAAAAATTAGGGTTTTACTTCGCTCGATTCATCGATTCACGGCTTCCCCTCTTTGATCGAGTTCGAGGTTTGCTTTGCTTTGAGCTTGGTCGTGCGGCTATGGATCTGTCATCGCTTGTGCTCTTCGGTGATTATGAGGGATTTTTATTTCACTCACATCTAATTCGTTCTCAATACCGTGCTTCGGTCATTCATGAATATGTTGATGATTTTTGGCTCGGTGTTGATATTAGACTAAGTTCGATTTCTTGTTTTCCACGGCTTGATTTCCATTTGACTTCGGTCGCTTGATTTGTGTATGTGATGCCATGACTCTGTATTATCACAATTGTATCGATAATATTTCTGGCTTAACTGTATTTGATGTTGATTTCGTGACCACCACTGTGTTGAATTCTTTTGATGATATTGATTTCGTTGGCTTCGGTTATACCCTGTTACTTTCTCTGTTTGGCATCAACTTGATATAATTTATGATTATTGCATTTGGACTTTAAGCATAACACATTGGACTGGATTGTGCTCAGGTTGCTTCACCTGATTTATTTGAAGTTGTAACCATGTTTGGATTATCTTGTAGTCTTTACTCTAGCTGTTCAATTTGAGATTATTGACTTTATCCACTTAGAGTTAGTTTGCACCGAGTCTTGATATCACTTGAACCTTAGTGTTGGTCTGTCTAGACTCAAAGTCTGGCTACATTGTTTTGAATTCATGATGCATTCTCCACTTGCTGTTGGTCTTCACGCATGGATATTCTCGAGCTCTGTTGGGGGATTTGGGAATTCTCGAGTCTTGTTGAAGTCATTGGTTGGTCAGTTTGGTTTAACTGTTTACTTAAGTCTGTTAGTCGAGTTGCACACTTGTGGTCTTCATTTGCACACTGTGCATTGTTGTTGATGCTTGAGCATTCTATTGATGCCAGACCCTTGTGCACTTCTCTCTGCTCTTGGTCATTCACTGGTTAAGGCTGCTGCTTGATAATTGAGTTACATTTGGGGTCTGGTTATATGTTTTGATATGTACATTGAGTTGTACATTGCAATTTTACTGTGTACTGATTGAGTCTTGTGGGATGCTGTTCATGTGCCTCATTTTTGTTCAATCTGTTAGTCAGGTTTGGTTCGAGCTACTTGTTTCAGTTTACTTTGATAATCATGATGCCATATTGGTTTGTTCAAGTCAATTTGCATATATGCCATACACTGGTGTTTGGTCTTGCTTTCTTGATGGCATTTGATCCAGACATTGTTGTATTGTGATTTATACATTGAGTTGAATCCAGCTTAAACGCTTGGGTTTGACCTTGTGCTCGTGTTGTGATTTTAATTGTATTGCAATTAAGTTGAACCTGACTTTTCCTTGGATTTGACCTTGTGCTCGTTTGTGAACTTTCATTGGGCTTTTGTGTAATTTAACACCGTAGTTGCAAGGCAGTGCACGCGAGCGTGACGATATTGCTTTTATTGATATTTTATTTGCTTTTGATTTATTGATCTTTTGCGTATTCCAGATGCTGTAGTGGCGAGGCAGTACACGCGTGCGTGTACTGCAGCCCTGCTAGAATTGACGCTTTAATTGATATTTCAATTGTTTGAATTGTTTCGTGTGTCCAATTCAATATTTTGAATCCTATTTTGATTTGGTTTAATTTGATGATTTTGTTGATATCTAATTATCTTTTTGATAATTAGATTATGAGTTTCTAATTATTTATTTAATACTTAGATTTTGTCGTTAATTGCCGTTTAGGCAATTCTGTTGTTTTCTAAATTATCTTCATTAATAACCCTTTTATTTATCTTCGTTGATAATTTGAATTTGTTGGTTTGTTGTTTAACACTGTTACGTGTTATATTTACCGTTATCCGATTTCCTTATTTAAGGATTGGATAGGTGAATTTATTTGACTGTCGTCTAATTGTTATTTAGTTATTATTGCTTTCGTGCATTAATAACTGAGTTTGAATTAGACTGACCCGTGTATTATTTTCTTTTGAATTTAATACTCGGGTCAGACCGAGTTATTTCAGGTTGTAGATATCTTGCTTTGGGTTGCTGCTTGAGCCATGAAGTCTCTTTATATCTTTTGGAGTAGTTGTTGTCATTGCATAAGATGATGTGTATTCATGTATATTAATTATATTAATGTACTTGTATATATAACATGCTGTGTCGATGGTTGTAGTTGTATCATACGTATTGTATCATGTCTATTGTAACTGACTTCGGTTATATATATATATATATATATATATATATATATATACGAGGTTTGATATTATCTGTGTTCCGCATTTAGCTTATCTGTGTTATTATTATATATCTTGTCCTAAACTATTATGAACCATCGTAGTCCGTTTTATACTGGAATTGAATATGTCGGTGGGAGTAAATAAAAAGAGATGAAAAATAGAAAATATATACCACTCCTATCGAGATAATCAATACTAGGGTAAGGCCTAACTACGGACGGCCGCTTCTATCCAGCCTTATTCTTCGTAATAACAGACAGTATTTCCTTTAATACTCTTTGTTATTGTGAGCATAGTGGTGGGGAGTCACACGATATTAGGTCTACGGTCTCGACAAATACACCTCCAACCTCAAACATTCAAACACCAACCATTGGTAGTCGTGTTACATACACCACTACTATTCTACCTTTATAACTTATGTTGGAAAACCCGATCAGGTAACCCAACAGATAGGTAGAAATATATATACATACATACATACATATATATATATTACAAGTACGCTCTCTCAAGATAGATACCACTCCAGAGCCTACGTATTCGCTCAACCTATGCTCTGATACTAAGTGAGACGACCCGCCTTTCTCTCCACAGAAAGACGCATCATAAGAAAGAAAGGGATAGAGAAGAGAAAAGATAGAGAAGAATAAAGAAACAACATCAGAATCTCAACAGCGGAACGAATAAATTATATTATTCACATAGATGTTACATTGTATCATATACATTAGAGTTACACAGCTTATAAGCTCATACTAGACTGTTATAAACACCTGTCAAGTTATACAACTCAAGATACAATACAGATGATAACTCAGACTAACGATTCAGAGACTAACACAACGGAACCATCTATATATCTACCAACGCTGAAGCCTCCTGCTCCATTGCTCCTCTGGAATTCGTCAAATCTAACCTGAATCTCTCGGCTACTCGTAAAAATTTGAGTACCCAAGAGTTTAAGAAAAACAAAATAAACTTCGGGTCAGACATGGGTCTGGTGTGAGTAAACGGTTAAAGTTGCCTAACTTTAAAAACCTTTTGAAAGAAAAGGTATCAAGTAAGACTCCTTACACGTAAACATAGGTAAGATTTTACCTTACGCTAACAAAAACATTTGATAGGAAATTCAGTGATATTATAATAGGGTCTATGGTTTTCAAGTAAGTAGAAAATAGCCGAAATTGTTACATTCATTAAATTCCAGCTACTAGCCACAAAAGTGGGTAATACAATCAAAACCGTAAGGGCATGTAGGAAGAATGGGTTTCCATCAATGGAAGGGTTACCGGGGTACCGCCCGTCACAGTACGTGGCCTAGATCACCGTACCGAGTATTACTCCCAATCCCCTACAACAAAGCCGGAACCTGTAACGACCCGTAATTTCGCTACTTCGAAAATGAGAGATTTCGTTTGATTTAAATTTATAAGGAGTTTAAATCTTAAATAAATATGTTATATATATAAATAATTATCTATTCTTATAGTTAATGTATTAAAAAGTATAAATTTGGATTTTAGAACAAATCGACAAAAGTTAAGTTTTGTTAAAAATAAATAAAGGCTTAAATAAATGGATTTTAATATTTGTCTAAAAAGATAAATCTTATTTAAAACATCTAATAAAGATAATAAAAGTATTGTAAAGATTTAAAAGTTTGTTAATAATCGTTTTATAAAAATAACAAAAATTTGTCGCACTTTGTCAGTTTTACATACACTGTAAAATTAGAGATTTTGATATTAATTAAATATGATTTTAAAATATAAAGAGACTTGTTTTAATTTATTTAAAAAAGTAAAAGTTCATTTTTAAATTTGGTTTACATAAATAAATAGTTTAACTAAAACGTCAAAATGTGACCGTAAAACATTTTGTCGAAAACGACGTTTTGTCGATTAAAAGTTGTCGCAACGTCGTCGCACCTTTATTTTCTTATATAGGAACATATATTCTAATAGTGTAAGTATTAATTAATTAACTAATCAAGTTTACTTTTACTAAATAAGGTTAGAAAACTTCTAGAAGTCATTAAGGAAAGTAAGTAAGAATTAACAAAAGTAAGAAAGAAAAGTCAAAAGTAAACATCAAATCAATATCACATCAAAAGCTAACATAATTATTATTTTACTTAGTTTAGTTCTTAAGGGATTAAGACATAAAGTAAGGATGTGAAAGGTGATATTAAGTTTTGAAAAAGTGGAGATTGCTTTAGGTTGAAGTAGGGTTAGTTTGGTAATTTGGTAAGAGGTTATTTTGGTAAATTACCACTTTCTTTCTTTTTCTATAAATATCCACCTCCTTCTTCACTTTCATTCACATTTCTTCTTCTTCTTTTCTCAAGATTTTTCATCTTCTTCCTCTTCTTTTTAATGGCTTCCATTCCATAGAAAAATATTATAAAGAAATAATGTCAAAATATTTACAAAATTTTCAAAAGAAATCAATGTTTATTTTCTTCAAAACAAACTCCTTTTTTTCTCTATATTTTACCTCTTTTTCTTTCGGCCATAAGTTCTTCAATACAGAACCAAAATGCAAAATTCTTTTCTTTACATTATTTATTTTTCCAGTGGCTAGAACTTTCATGTTTATCACTTTGTTTCATTCTACAGTTTACTATGTCAAAATTCTACTTATTTCAAGTGCATTTTCTGGCCCAGTTTTTAAGCCAGAAAATAGGCATTTTTTTATCATAACTTAATCATAACAGATCCAAATTTAGAAATTCTTTTTTTAAAACCATATGAAATTTCAATGGCTACAACTTTTACGTTGATCACTGTTTCTAGTTTTGAGGTTTGCTATACCTGAAACTCAATTCTTTGAAGTGTATTTTCGGGCTTTAGTTTTGTGAATCCGAGAATAGCTCTTTTATTTTGAACATATCTCCCTCAAAACAACTTGGATTCAAACGATTCTTTTTTTCAAATTCAATAGAAAATAATTTGCAACAACTTTTCAGTTAATAAGGTTTTCAAATTTTGTGAGTAAGAGAGTCAAAAACAAGAGCGAAAATGACCTACTTTTCGAATCTAAATCTTAGGAATTCAAGTTCAAAGCTCTACCGCTTCTTCTCTATATTTTCGGCCAACTTCCATCTCAAGCCTCGGCCAAGCTATTGGATGGGAGTGGAGTAGGAATTAATTAGTGAAGTGTTGGTTGATTAGAATGTTGGTAGGAAGTTAATCGCTTTGGTTTATGGTGAGAAATTCTCATTGCTTTTGAATTTATATTTTGATTATGTTATAAATCATATTTACACCCTTATGACATACGAATGTTTATACCAAATTGATTGTTAATATGGTTGATTTGATAGTTAGTAAATTAAGTGAATTGTGATAATATATCCCGTTATGATATTAATAGTGAATGTTAGATTTGAAATCATATGCATGTGATTGGTTGAATGGATGTTATGTTAGTGATAAATATGAATATTGGATATGTTCATTTTGATCAAGTAATCCCTTTATCTAAAAAGACCATATTTTAGTAATATAAGATATTGTGGAAAAATAAGTCTCTTTTCATTTAGAAGTGAAATTAAAGTTAAAATGAAAGAGAATTTGAAATTTGAAGTGAATCGGATTTGAAAAGGATAGCTAATTAGAAATTGAAATTAAGATGAATAGTGAAATTGAAATTGAAATCGATTTTGAAAAGGTGAAGTTTATTTCGAGAATGAATTGAAGTTTAAATTGAAATTAGATTTCAAATCTAAGTTTTAAATGTGTTTAATTTGAGATTAGAATTGGAATTGAGTTGAAATTGGAATTTAAAATTTAATATTAAAATAATGGGAATAAAATAATATTATAATATGGTAATAGTGAAAATATATTTTAAATACTTTTAAAAGTGAAAATATTGATTTAAAATGGTTTCTAATGATTTTATAAGTGTTGAAATCCAATTTGAATTGATTATTTCAAATATTGAAAAATAAGTTAAAACTAGACGCGTCGCGCAACAGTAGTTCGCGATTTCGCGTGAAAAGTTCAAATGAGTGTATAGAGTGGAATTTAGCTCGGAATTCTTCGAGATAAGAAAATTTCAGACTATTATATCCATATCTTCTAAACGAAGAAAGAAAATCAAAGTTTCGATAAGTAGATTTTGAATTAAGTCCAAATCAATTTTCAAGAAAAATCACACTAGTGCAGTTTAGTGACCATAACAGGAAATCTGTTTAAATGAATGTTTTCAATTATGGAAAAATATGGAATAAATTTGATAAATCTAGTTAAATGATTTAAAAGAGATTTGGATTGGAAAATATGAGTTTTCAAATATTTACAAGTGGTTTAATTCAAATAAGCTTATTTAGCACTTTCGACAGCAATTTTCTGCTGCGAATTGTATAACTTTTGGAATATATGTTTAAATGTAAAAACGATTCTCAGAATCAATTGTGAATGTTTTAAAAAGGATAATTAAGCGTTTGAAAGATAATTTGGGATATTTATAAGCAATTCCAAAATAAAGTTGAAAATCTGAGTATGCGGCAACGACTAGTACATTTGTCCCGCCTGTGAGATCTGGGAAGATAAAACAAGGTGTTTAACTAAGGTTAGGGATGTAGCAACCAGTACAATGAACTTACCTGGCCTATGTTTTCTTTTCTTAGGCGAGGGGTGGAACAGATCGAAAGGAAAGCCCGGATGCTCTTAAATAAAAAGATTCTGTATTAAGTTTTTGAATTAAAAGAAGATTGGTATTATCCAAAAGTTAAGAAATCTCCAAAATGAATTATTTCTGCGATCCTATTTACTTCAAAATATTTGTTAAGATTGATTTAGGGTTTATCGTAAACGATGTCTTAAATAACATTGTTTTTGACCCGCTTAAAAGTTAAGAAGTTTGGATCAAGAATTAAGTAAGGAAATTTGAGATATTTTCCAAAAGCAAAAGAATGAATTATTTAGAATTATTCTAAGTCAAAAGAAAGAGACTTCTAAATCATCCGAAAATAATTAAAGTGAAAAGAGACTTAATAAATCATATATACTCGTATTCACTTTTATCGATGATTGGATTTCGAAGGAACTGGAGTCGGATTTGGTTAATTCCTATTCGAAAACCACTTCGAACTAATGTATACGTTCGAACGTGAAGACATGTTGAAGACGATGATTATTGAAGACAGTGGATCTTCATAGCGTGAGGACTGCTTGTTGATTTGCTCGGGGCGCACCCATTATAGAGTTATATACAGCAGTGGTCTCCTCGTGATGGAGATTTTGCAGATTGCAAGGGCTTCTCACCGAGTAATGGCCGAGGAAAGTGCCTTCGGTTTGTCCAGTTCCTGGACAACTTATATGGACGTTTGTTTGACATTGAATTTCTAACGATTACGTACATTGGTTTTTACAAACGTACATCATTGGTGGCGGAGAAGGCAACTTCTCTTAGCTTAACACCCTCCTTGAGACTTACGAGCTCAAGGGTTGTATTTTTGTGGAAGACAATTAGTAGTTAAACAGAAATGGCAATGTGGCATTCAAAGATGTGATATGTGCTATGTGAAAAGGTAATCGTTTGCCTCAAGCCTCATCAAACCGGAAATGACCGAAACAGGATCAGATGCAGCAAGGCTAAGTGGGTCATTTCCGATTAGGGTATGATCATCCCCTTATAGATATATTTCTTCCCGCTATGATGTCCGGGATGTTAATTTATGTGGTCAATGGAAAACGAGCGCTCGGTCAAAGGTCGGTAACGACAGGGGGATGACATATTCGGTACTATCTAGTTAAAGAGGTAGGCCGGTCTTGTGTTGGTAGAGGGCAGAAGTTCTGTGCCTCAGGACATCCATCTAGAGGTGTACCCATTTCGGAAGGTAGATCCTGCGCCTGGTCATTTGTATGGAAATCCATTCTCCAATAAGAACCTACGGTTTTGTTTGTAGAGCCTAGTATGCTGGAATTTAATAACGGTAACAATTTCAGCTAAGATTAATAAGTTTATTTGCAAATGTTTTCAAAGAGATGTTGTAACAGCCCAAATTTTAGCAATATATTATTCTTTATTTATAACTCTGGGGTTTTATTTTTTGAAAATTCGATTGCCTAAATTTTATTATAAATAATCACCCAAGATTTTTATTAGTGTGAAAATTCTAAAATTCTTATTTTGGTTAAAACTTAACATTTTTTTCTCTTGAAGTTATAAATCTTTAAATTTTTAATTTTTAATCTTTTGGTTTAATTTAATATGTTCGTAGCAACGTTTATTTCACCTTTTGTTCTTTAAAAAAATTGATTTTATGCTTTTAAAATTTTTATATTTTATATTTTACTTATATACATTTTGTAATATAAATTTCTTAGTAAATGTGTAAACAAATCATATTTTATATAAGTAATAAATTTCCAAAACTTTGTGTATAAATAAACTGTTTAATTTCGTGTTTAAAAGGCGCGTTATTTGATGGAATAAATAATGTATATATACATACAAGAAAACGTATAAAATTTAAATCCATTATTTTCATTTATTTGGACAAAAAGCACTGCGTCTATTGTACGGATTCTACGTTTTCTTTTATACGTATATACAACAGTTTATTTCTTAAATGTTAAGTAAATCAAAAAGATATAAATAAATCATATTTTAATTAAGTAATAAATTTTAAGTTAATAGTGTAAATAAGCTATTTAAGATACACGTTTTAATTTGTACAATTTAGTTGGCATACAAATGGTATGAATTTGATGTAATATTATAACCTGTATTTACTACATAAGAAAAACGTACAAATTTAAAAGCGTTTCTTTGTTATAAGTTGGGCGTATATTTTTACGTCAGTTTTACGCATGTCTCATTTTCTTACCTTGGATAATAATTAAATTTAACTGTAGGCATATTTTTTTAAGTTGGAACGAATTAAATTCCCTAACCATTCAATTAGTTTAAAATGTTTACCTTGGATTCATGCGGAAATTTTTCTACTCTTTCCAATTTACTCTTGTTTAAAATTGGTATAAAATCTTTAAAATCCAATCCGGTTCAAAATCAACTTTCCTCCCGCCTTTTTCTTTCACCATTATCAACGCGTGTTTGATTATAAAACACGATTCATTTCATACTTCTCTACCATTCCTAAAGCAATTTATTTCATACCGTTTCCTACGCAAATTACTCCCTTTAAATATAAAATGTGCCTCACCATTTACAAGCAAATTATATTCACTTTCCTTTTGCCTTCTGATTTAATAGGAACGTGATCCACAAATTTCTAACCGTTCCAAAATCTTTAAATTTCTTTCCATTTTTCCCTCGATGCACGCAAGCTTTTCTTTAAATGCTAAACACGTTTTCTTCCTTGCTTTAAAATTTGTATGCCTTGATTTTTGCTTTCCCACTTTAACAATTGTGTTGTCACAAATAAATACAAACCACGTATCAAACTTCATCTGCATCTCATTTTAGGCTCCTCTCCTTCTTCCTTGCGTGTGAGCAAAGCATCAGGTAATGACTGAATTATTTTTCCTCCTTTTTTCTCTCCTTATCTTCATTGTTTTGTTCAAATTTTTGGCTCTACTATTTCACCACCTGGCACCTACCCTCCTCCACAATCAAGAGCACCCTCCATAGTATAGAAAGATTCTTGCTTATATCATTTATAAACACGTTGGAAAAGGATGTAGGTGGCATCGCTGTTTTACTTCAGGTTTTAAATCAGTAAAAATATTCTCCTCGGCTTTGTTCGTTCAAGGTCTTAACGTTAATAAGTATTTTGGTTTGAGAATAAATGCATTTGGCTAAGGCCTTGAAAAAAATCATTTGCTCCACTTGTACTCTAAGATAGAGTAAATATGTTTGCACCACTTTTATAAAAATAGAAAATAAATGTTATCACATGTTAGACCATGCGTGTTTTGTTAGTCACCTATGCTCTAGGAGAATGAGAAAATATTATTCAGGCACCATTTTTCTTATATATATATAAAAAAAGTAATAATAATAAGAATAAATAAATTAGATATATATAATATGTATAAGGAAGCATATATTTTTTGTGTGGGTTAAAATATTCGTATGATGTATATTTTAAAAGTTATTTATAATGATAAAGTTTTTAAAGATGTTTTAAAAGTTATTTTAACTGTTCAGTGTATAAAATATGTATATAATGATAAAGTTTTAAAAGTTATTTTATACTTGTTGTTTCATATAAAAATGCATGACCGCTTATATATATAACTTGTTGTTGAGTATATTAAGTGCATAAGAAAGTATAAAAAGGTATTATATATTCTCAACCACATATACGTTTGCAGTATAGTTATGTTATTAGCTTTTGAATATAAATATATAGCAAGAGTTTTTATATAACCGAATATTAATAAATATATAAGGTTGTTCTCTGTGTTTATATTAAAACTGAAATTTTACAGTCACATATATTGTTATAAGTGTATTGTTAAATATTATATTTATAGTCTTAACGTGTATTGTAATAAGTGTACTGTATACTATATTACATTACTATACATAGTATAATTTAAATATAGTCTAGTTTAAATGTGTAATGGATATATGTTGATTATACAGAACGTATGGTCAATAGTTGTTTCTAAACTATTTATATATTTGGAAAACGTATGTATATAATTTTAATGAGTCTCAAAGTTATTATTAGTTAAGCAAATAATATTTGGGATTTTATATATTTTGTTTCGGTCTACATCAAGCAGTTTCTAATCTATTTTCATCGATCTCTATTTATCAGCTCTGTTCGTCCTATTCATGCCAATCTTGTTCATTTTGGAAATTCGTTCTTGGATCCATAACCCATTTCAAATCTCTCTAGCCTCGAAAGGTGAGCAATCACTCACGATTAACGTTCTTGTATTTTATTAAATTTGATTTCAATTGAAACGACAATTGAAATATGATGCTGTAGTCATTTAAATTGTTATTCATATTATATTTTGTGTAACATATTCACTTGTGGGATATGACACCATATCCTGTTGTTTATATTTTATTTAAATTATTGATGAAATACGCCTGTTATTATTTTATTGTATTTTCTGTTATCACTTTGCAAGTTCCCTGTAGTTTAGAAATCACTATGGGTTGAAATGATACATACCCGAACAGACTCTAGAATATGAGAAAATCGTTATGGGTTGAAATGATAAACCCAAGCGATTTTCATTTAATTGAATTTGGGATTACGGGTTGAAATGATATCCACCCGTATATATTTAGTATATGGATTGAAATGATAAATATCTGTAGCACTTGACCATATGATAGGAAATATATACAGACACCGTTGGTCCATATAAATATTTTGAAAATAATTTCTATGATTTTGGAAATAAATATATGGTTTAATAAATTTGATTCTTAAGATATTATATAAATGAAAATTGTATATATAGATTTAGTAGTAATGTTTGATTTAAATTAGATTGATTTAATACATATAATATGGTTAAGTATTTATGTAAATCTATATTTCAAATGGATTCTCTTGTAATAAATTGAATAATTAAGATTGGGAGATGAATTCGGGTTTATAAAATTGGTATTTAAATAAGGATTTATTAAATTAAATCAATTTGAAATTTTTGAATGGGAAATTTAAAGGGTATGATTTTATAATTGGATTTTTGATTTAAGTGATTTAATTAATATTTCACGTTTAAATAAATTAAAGAAAATATTGAGTAAAATGTAATTTAAGGTTACTTAAATGATATTGAATCTAATAAGGGAGTATTTCAAGACTAAATAATAATGAGGTTAAATCGAGATCTATATGAAACTGTTATATAGAACATTTAAATATTAAAGCCTTGAACTATATTGGAATTTAAATGGTTTATGTTGAGATCCGGATCTGTATTTGAAATCAACATGGTTGAATTTGTTATTTAGCAACTAAATTGAATTAAAATGAAAATTTAGGTTGAACTAAATTTGAATTTATTATTTAGAAAACTTAAAGTTTTGAAATATATGGAAATATAAAGGGGTATTTGTGATTATAAATCCGAATTTGACATCGATAAAATTTAAGTGGTTATTTTGGAGCTTTGCTTGAAGATCCAACTATCTATCCTTTCAGTCATCCAGTTGATTGGTTCAGAGTAGTCATCTGCTCGTACTGGACACTTCACTGCATTTGGGATATTCTGATGTATTTTATTTCTAACTCTGATGTATATAGTAGCTTCATGAACTACAATTCCTTATCTATTCCGCTGCATTTTATTACTCTGTGTCTGTGATCTGTGACCGATTTATTTACAGTATATGTTACGTTTGCCAAATTTAAATTAACAATTCGGTATTTTGAATTATTCAAGTCAGACATGTATGGTTTTATTGTCGATTTGAATGGTCCAAAATAGTGGGCTGTTACAGATGTCATTAGAAATAATATCAAATGTTTTGATATAAAAGTGTTTTAGTTATCATAAGGTAAAAACCCGTCCGTGTTTATGTGTGGGCGTGGTCTTATGAGATACTCTTTATTTCCAAAGGATCTTTATAAAAAAGGCTGATATATGATACTATCATTTATTATTGAGTTTTTCTCATGCTGGTTTATCAAGCCTGATCCGGGTATTTTCAATACTCGGCTCAGATCCGAGTAGTTTCAGGATAGTCGAAGACAGTTGGAGTTTTCAGAGGAGAGCTGGTGATATTCATCGACGTATGGACATATTCTGTTATCCGCTTTGCTTAGTGTATTTTGTTTGATGTTTGTCAGCAATTGTAAGGGCAGGCTTTATAACTGTCCAGGCTGAATTTAGGTTAGACTCTGATATATGTATTTAAAAGTTTTCCGCTGTAAAAATATTTGTTCAATATTATATGTTATTCCATTTGTGTGAGATTCTGTTCTGTCTACTTTTATTTAATCACCCTTAAAGATCCGTCTTTTCGTGCAATTTGAGTTAGACATGTGTGGTTTATTGTCGATTCAAAAGGTACGGGCAAACGGGCCTTTACAGAACCATTCCTTACTGAACAATTCCGAACAAGACAACCCCGCGGTTGTAGCTAGCAACCGCCCACACAGCCGAATAAATAGGGAAATCTAGACAGGGGTAAATCTCGTCCTACTTGGGCATGATCCACTTAGCCTTGCTGCACCTCCCCTGTTTTAGCCATTCCCAGTTGATGAGGCTTGAGGCTACGATTACCTTTACAGAACACATCTATCTTAGAATGCTCATCGTCCACTTGAAGATGTTCTAAAAGCATTCTATTCATACAAGTTCGTTCCGGGTTCGAACGAAATCGAAGGCATTATCTCGTTACACTCATTTTGAATCACCCTCAGAGTTAACGACAATAACCCTTGCACTTTGAATCTTCATCTTCACTTGAGATTCACGACCTATCGTTAATTTGGATCGATGTGGTTTTCAGATATCTAAATTTGGAAACCCGATCCCGGTCTCATCGAAATCCAAAATGTCATCTTTTAGGTCCAAGTTGTTTTAAAGTTAAAACAATTCAATTCATTATCTATATACACATAGTTAGATAATTCAAAATCTCACAATAGATAATCTACATTATCATCACAAATAGATAATTTCACATTATCATCATAAGTAGATAATTCACATTATCATTACAATTTAACCAAAGCATCCATAACACATAGCATTACTTATCTCAATCTGAGATCTCAAACCATTCAAGGCAATCAATATCATCCATCCATACATAAACAATGATTTATTAATCACCATCTATAATTAATTTAAAATGAATTAAATTAATTACTTCCATCTCTAATTAATTTAAATAAATTAAATTAATTACTTTCATCACATAAATCTTGCTTACTTAATCATTAATTAATTACAAACCAATTAATTAATCATCCTCTAATTATCCATCTTAATTATTCATCCTGATTAATTATTCTTAATTGCCTTAAGTAATTTGCCTTTAATTAATTACACAAATTAATTATCCTTAACCATTCACACTAATTAACCTTTAATTACTCTTATTAATTACATTAATTAATGATCCTTAATTAATTACTTCCATTAATTAACTAACTATAATTAATTACGTTATTCCTTAATTAATTAATTAATTAAACTTTACTTAATCACTTCCATTAATCAACCTTAATTAATCATAACAGTAATTATCATCCTGTAATTACTTACCTTAATTAATTAACTCCTTAATTAATTATACCAATCCTTTGATTAATTACACCAAGTAATTAATCCTTAATTACTTCCCATTAAGTAATTCCCTTTAATTAATTACATCCTGTAATTATACATTAATTACTTACCTTAAGTAATTACATTTATCCATCTCATTAAATAATTATACTTAATCAATCACCAAATGATTATCTTTAATTAATCAACCCATTTGATTAAACCAAATTAGCTCACTTATTAGATTAATTACAATTGGGTAACTCATCCTATAATTACCCCCTTTAAATAAATTAATTAATCTTTAATTATAGATTAATTAATCCTTAATTATTAATTAATAAACCTTAATTATCAATTAATAAAACTTAATAACAAATTAATTAATCCTTAATTAATCAGTAAATCAATTCTTAATTAGAATTAATTACCGTAAATAATAGTTAACTAATCCTTAATTAGCTTTAATTATTAATTAATAATTTCTTAATTATTAATTAATAAAGCTTAATTATGAATTAATAAAACTTAATTACAAATTAAGTACTTTTTAATTACTAATTAATTAATCTCTAATTTCAAATTAATCAACCTTAATTACTTAATTAATTAATCTCAAATGAATTAACTTATAACCCTTAATTATTTAAATAAATTAATTAAATCAATTAATTTCTCTTAATTAATTCTTTAATCAAATTAATTCGTCATATCTAATTTCTTTAATCAACTTAATTAATTTCATGATAATAAAACATTAATTATCTTAAGATTAAACATTATCTTATAAATACCTTAATTACCATTTACATTTTAAAACCATTTTACCTTAGTAATTAACTAAACTTAATTAAATCAATAATTAAGTTTAAAATAAAATAAAATAAAATAATCATCTTAACTTGATAAATTAAGTTATCAAAACATAACTTTTAAAATAACTTAAACATTTATCATTTAGTAGTTTTGAAAGCTAAATTCAAATTTTAAATTTAAAAACTTACTTTTATATAAACCTCTCAAATTTCATTATTAACTTAAATTTTAAAATTAACTTAAACTTTACTTGATAAAATTTAAGTTAAACAAAATTTAAAACCTCTTAACAAAAATTTTAAGAAAACATTTGTTAAATATAAAGTGAATTTATAAAAGAATATTTAAACTATAAAGTTTAAATTTCAAAGCTTAGATTTTTAAACCTTTTTTTTTAAAAAATCTCAATATTTGCAAAAGACAAACCCCAAGTCCACTCAGGTCTAGCCTGAGTTCCCTTATATTTCAAAACTTAGTTTCAGTTTTTAAATTTAGATTTTGAATTCTTAAACCTGGAACAAATCCCTCTGGAACCACACAGCACGAGTTCCTACTCGAGTCACTCAACCTTCTACCCGAGATATACTTCGAGCAAATCAAACTCAACTCACAACCCAAACAACTGACATGGTCTCCCTTTCGTGCACATGCACCAGCGCCGGAATCACCTTCCACCTCCGATGAACCCTCCAGCATCTCGAACATCAAGGCAGCAACCATTCACAATCGCCAAATCCTAAATTCAAACTTCGATCCAAAGTTTAGCATTCCAGTTGAAAACTGGAATCAACTCCATAGCCAAAACCATCTCGTAGTCGCATCGCCGACCACTAGACATCGTGCCACCACGGTCACACCACCTTCGATCATCCACGAAGCCATCCCAAGAGTCCATTGAACCTGATTCACCAGAGAAGTAGCAGCGAACCCAACTTCCAGACTCAACCCAAATTAGGTTTAGACCCAAAATCCCATCGCCGCCGATGCCACGATCATCAGAAACCCTTCCTACCATTTTTGACCGACAACTCGATCACCAACCTTGCTTCATACAAAACCCCGAGGCCTCTTCACCCAAAGATCGCCAGAAATTGGCCAAAGCCAATTTCCATACAAATTCCCAAATTCTCATTCATATCAACCTTAAAAATTCTGATGTTCGTTTTAAAAATCATAACTTTCAAAATATATTCAAGTTATACTCTTAAAACAGTGAATTAAGATGATTGATTTTACATGTTTTAAGTATCTCTATTGTACTTTCCAGTTGTTAACATAGTTTAAATCTTAAAATATTTGAATCTATTTTAACTTCTGTATTAAGCTTAAACTAAACTATCTTAGTTTAAACTTCAAAGTTTTACAGAGAATACATGCAAAGATTTTGAACTTTGATCAAAATCATAGACTCTGAACTAAGAACAGAGGAGTTAAAATCAACAGACAAGCACACATCATATATACACAGAGACCTGCTTAAATACATACATGCATGCAGAGCATCATCACAGAATTTCACAAGCAACCATATATTTTTACTTAAAATTTTAATTTAAAAGTTTAGTCACCATTTTAAAATGCAGAGAGCCTTTGAAACTGGAATGAAATTTGCATGCTCTTGTTTTTGATTCCAGAAAACTTGTATTGCTTGAATCTTTGAAATGGCTTTGATTTTTAAAACTGGAATGCTTGATAAACTGGAATATTCTGATGATGGCTCCATACTTTATTCCGGTTTGAAGATAAAAAATTACAAATTTGAGATTCTGATTTTTGAACTAGAGCTTGCATTTGAAAATTGTATTTTGGTTACAGGCTTAGTAATTTCTTTGAGAATTAGTTCACAGGTTTTGTGTTTAAACTTGAAGAAGGTTTACAGGAAATGATTCTTGCATTTCTGGTTTTGACATTAATTTACAGGTTTGAGGAGTTTGTTACAAGCTTTAATTCGTTTCTGGTTTGCAATTGTTTTTGAGGAGATTGCATGCTTGATAAAAGAGGATTACAAGTTTGAGAATATTACAGATTTGAAAGTGTTTGCATTTGAACTTGAGAAGTTTTCAGGTTTTCTGGTTTTAGATTTTGAACTTGGATTTGAAAAAGAAAATGAAGAGGAAGATAGGGGTTTTAAATAGAGTTTATTTTGATTTATTAAAATAAAAAGGAAATAAAGAAAATAAAAAAATGACACTTGTCTCTTATCTTACTAATTACTTAACACATGTTCTTTTAAAGGGTTTAGATCTTAACACTTGTAATAATTCATAATTACATTATTTTTAAATGATTTAAAAAGCTTTTCTTATTAAATTCCTAATAAACAAATACATTTATGAATTAAGAAATGCTTTTCTAATTTTAAATAAATAAAACTTTTAAAAGAAAATAAAATAAAATAGAAACCAATTATCTTTTAAATAAAATCATATATAATATTGTAAACTCATTTTTAAATGCTAATTCAAAAAGCTTTTGTATTTATTCCTATTAAATAAATATTTTTTCCCAAATTCCTATAAATAAATTTATTTAAAGATAATAATATTAAAAAATCTTATTTTTAAATAAAAACCTTATCCATATATTTTAAATCGAAACTATATTATTATTTCTATTTTGAAATATATATTCCTTTAAATTCAGTTTTAAATCCAGATTCAAATTCAATTTAAAATCCAATTTAAAATCAATTCAAATAAATATCAATTTTAAACAAACACATTATTAAATTTGTATATAATTATCCTATTTAAAATCAATTCAAACACATATATATATTTATTTAAACACACTTATTAAATATGAAAGTAATAAGTCTATTTAAAATCTATTTATAAAATAACACAATTTAAATTTGTAAATTATTATTCCATTCAAAAATCTATTTATAATTATATTTAAAAACATCACATTATATTTATTATTGTTTGAAATTAACAAACTTTCCCAATTTTTAAATAATTCATTAAGAGTATATCACATTTTAAATTCCTTGAACTCTGGGATATCAAAGCTTGGCTTCCACTCGCTCTTTGGTTTTAGTCATTTTCGAAAAAGGATATCAATGCTCAAAATGAGCAACAAACTGTCTTAGATTGATGAAACATAAAAGATAGTGGAACTGATAGTCAATAAATCAACTATCGAGAATAATCAAAATGATTGTATATGGAAATTAAAATTCTTATCCTTGCTACCACTTGCCGATTTTAAACTTGTGTTATTCCTCAATTAAAAATGAAGCCAGGCCAGTTAAGGTAGTGTTTACTCTAAGCCTTGCCTTGATGACATTTTTAACCTTCGAGATAGAAACGAGTTTCCATACCTTAATACTTAGTGCTAAGCATATGACTAAATCCTTTGCATATAAGCGATATCGTTTACGGAAATCAAATTTCTTATCCTTTCCATAACCGGATTAAAATTTTAAAAATTGTATATCTGCTTGGTTTTCACATAACAAACACTAAATTTAAATAGCTTTATTAAAGTGATTACAACTTTAAACATCATTAGTAAAATGATTAACCTACATTAAACATCATTATTAAAATTATTAATTAACTTTAAACATCGTTATCAAAATGATTAATTAACCTTAAGTATCATTATTTAAAATGATTAATTAACTATAAACGTCATTAGTAAAATGATAAATTAACTTCAAACATCATTATTAAAATAATTAATTAACTTGAAACATCATTATTAAAATGATAAATTAACTTTAAATGTTAAAAGTCCCTTGTAAAATAAAATATAACAATTAAAATAACATAACATGAATCATTACAGGTAACAAACCCTTTAGGGTCTCTCTACAAAAGTCCCTTATAAAATCTTTATGATGCATGTTGGAGTGTGTCGTAGCGACCTTTTCGCTCTGAACACTTCGACTTCAATTTAAGTCCCCTGCAACCAATCTATGTGCCATCCACTTCCAAGTGAGAATCAAACCAAACAATAATCATTAAAATACATAACAACATAAGTAATTAACAATGATTAAAACAACAAATTATAAAGTTTAAAACTTGGTTTTTAAAGGGAGCTTTTACTTAAAGAAACAAGCTCAAACTAAACCCAAGCTACCACGAACTTGCAACCAACACAAGAGCCTAGCTTTGCTTGGAAAGACTCAGCTTTTAAGGGGCTATAGGGGTCAATATGGTTTGGCCAAGGTGGTGTAGTGCTCAACCAAGGCTTGATTGAGGTGGTTTTTGGGTCTTGCTTTGTTAGAGGAGTAGTGTAGAGAAGAACAAAGAAGTTTTAGCAATTTTTCTTATGTAAAAGTGAAAAAAAGAAGCAACTTTTTAAATTTTACAAATAAAACTCAATGGATGGAGAGAAGGGAAGAAAAAGAAGGTAAATAAGAAAATGAAAATGAAGTAAAAATGAAAAGAAAAGGTGGTGCTTCTTTTATAGAAAATGGAGATGGTAATTTTCCAATATACCCTTTTTATTATAATATTCCATACCCTCCACCCCAAAGTTGCCACATCACCACCTCCTCCTCACTCCATATAAAAGTCCGTGGTCACAGTCCAATGTTCCCTCTTTACAAACACAAATGTGCTTTGAGATGATACCTTGTACTTTGCTTTATTTTTATATCAAAAAGAAAAGTCAAATTTCTTTTTAATATCTTAAGTATATTTTTTAAACCAAATTAAAATCAAATCATATTGTTAACAAAAGCATATGTCATTTATATAAATGTGTACACATGTATATTAGTGTACACAACACATTTCGACAACATTTGATCGGTGAAAATCAAAAATTCGAAAATTCAAAAAACGATTTTTGTCACATTTTTGGTTTTTCTCCGAACTACTTATTTTTGTAAACCAAAATTTGAAACAACTTTACCATCATCAGTTATTACTAAAAAGAGGCTTATTTAAGTTATAAAATCCATTATTTAAGTATTTAAAAATATATTAAATACCCAAATTCAAAGTGATCAAACTACCGATTGTTACATCCTCCCATCCTTACAGAAAATTTCATCTCTGAAATTAATCACACATAACAAAAGATATCAAAAGAAACCCAAATGATATCATTCAATAAACAGGTATCGAGGAAGTGACTCCAATACAACTATGACGACCCGCCTTTCATTCCACAGAAAGACGTACCATTAATAAGAAAGAAATAGGTAGAAAAAGAATAGATAGAAAGAAAAAACAACACAATATCAGACTCTCACAGCGGAAGGGAACAAAATATAATATATCATAAACTATTACATAGTCATTACACCAGAATTACACAGTTACACAATATCATTACATTAAACGGTCGTGAAGACCCATCTATCCATTACATTCCAAAATACAACAGACAAAGACACCAACACAGCGGAAAAGATACATAGATACGCCGAGACTCCAGCTCCAAGCTTTTCCAAAATTCATCAAGCCATACCTGATCAGTTGGCTACTTATAAAAATTTGAGTACCCAAGAGTTTAAGAAAACAAAATAAACTCCGGTTCAGCCATGGGTCTAGTGTGAGTAAACGATTAAGTTGTTTAACTTGAAAAACCTTTGAATAAAAGGTATCTCATAGGACTTTCTGCAAATAAACACGGACATGTTTTTCCCTTATGATAACCAAAACATTTGATAGGAAATCTAGTTATATTATAATAGTGTCTAGGGTTTTCAATATAAAATACAGAAATAGCTGGAATGCTTACATCTCACGTTTCAACATAGTTTGGCACAATCAAAACCATACATGCACTTATTGGAGATTGGATTCCATACAATGGAAAGGCTATCGAGGTACCACCCATCACAGTACGTGGTTTAATCATCGTAACGAGGATCCATCCTGATCCCCTGCATCACAAAGCCGGAGCTAACCGTTACTGGATAGTCCAAATAGGATAACCCCACGGTTGTGGCCTACAACCGCCCACACAAACAAAATAAAAGGGACCACTAGACAAGGAAAATACTTACCCTACTTGGGTGCTATCCACTTAGCCATGCGTGCACCTCCCCTATTTTAGCCATTTCCAATTGATGAGGCTTGAGGCTACGATTACCTTTAAGAACACATGACTTGGAATGCTCATCGTCCTCCATCGGCGATGGTCAGATAACATTCATCCATACAAGTTCATTCTGAGTTCGAACAAAACTGAAGGCACTATCTTGTTACACTCATTTTGGAATCACCCTCAAAGTTAATGACAATAGCCCTTGCACTCTGAAACTTCATCTCGATCTTCACTTGAGATTTCATGACCTATCGTTTAACTTGGATCGATGTGGTTTTCGGATAATCAAATCTGATATTCGATCCCGGTCTCATCAAAATCCAAACGCTGTCTTAAAGGTCAAGTTGTTTAAGGTTTAAACAATTTAGTTCAATCCATAATATAGAATTCACACAACATTCATCACAGATAAATAAGACACATTTATCACATCTATATCCAAAGTATATCACATCATAGAATATCACAGATTATCATACTATAAATATCAATCAATCCAGACATTCTATACAATCAATCATCCATAAGTAGGACTTACTAATCCATACTATAATTAATTTAATTAACTCAAATTAAATTAATCATTTAAGAATTAATCACCTAAGCTGCTTAATCAATCATTAATTAATTACAACCATTTGAATTAATTAATCATTCTTTAATTACCTTATAAATCAATTAATTAATCTTTAATTCCTTATTAATTATCCTTAATTATTAATTAATAAACCTTAATCATTAACTAATAAAACTTAATTACTAATTAATTAATCCTTAATTACTAGTTAATCAATCCTTAATTACCAATTAATTAATCCTTAATTACCAATTAATCAATCCTTAATTACCAATTAATCAATCCTTAATTACCAATTAATCAATCCTTAATTACTTAATTCTTAATTGCAAATTAATCAATCTCTAATTAATTAATTAGTTAATCTCTAATTACAAATTAATTAATCCTAATTATTTAATTAATTAATCCTTAATTATAAATTAATTAATCTCTAATTAATTAACTTATAACCCTTAATTATTAATTAATTAATCCTTAATCTTTGATTAATTAAATTAATTAATTACTCTTTGATTACTTTATATTTATAACATGCAGGTCTAATTTCACTCATGCAAACAATTTACCACATCATTATTTCATAAAATCATCACATGCACTAAGTTAAAACAAAATGTTGCTTAGTTTACTCACGAGGAAAATGTTGAACAAAGACTTAAAAACTAAGATGCTCTGATTTTTGAAACTAGAAACCACTTGATCTTTTGAAAACTTGATTGTATTGCTTAGTTGAGTTGATCCTACTTAAATCTGAGATGAAATTTGCTTGCTAGCTGAGATGATCTAACTTTAATTTAGTTTTGAAGTTGGAAACCTTGCTTGATGGTTCAGGTTTTAAATTTGTAAAGAGTGTTTCCTTTTTGAATTTTCCTATTGCTAACTTTTTCTTTTACAGGCTTTGTTTTACTTGTTATGAAATGAGAATAGGAAAAATGAAAGAGAGGAGTGGAGAGATATATTTATAGCTTGTTTTAATGATTTTTAAAAATAAAAGAAAATAAAGGAAATTTTGACACTTTTAAAATAGCTTACATTTGTTAAAATTATATGCTAAAAATCCTACACTTGTAATTAACATGATTTAATTAATTTACACTCGTAATTATGCATGTGTAAATATATTTCTAAATGTTTTTATAAATCTTTATATTTAATTTTCAATTTAGTTAATTTAATTTCTTAATTTATATAAATAAAATCTTTTAAAGAAAATAATATAAAACTAGTTATATACTAATAAAAATTATATATATTATTTTCAGATCCAATTTATTTTAAGATATTTATCTAATTAAACTTCAAATTCAATTCAAATTCAATTTAAAATCAACTCATATGTATATATACACACATTTATAAACAACACATAGTTTGTTTGAATATAATAATAATTCTATTTAAAATCTACTTATATGTTATACACATATAAACAACCTATTATTATTTGTTTTTAAAAGAATAATTTTTGCCAATTTTAAATAATTTATAAAAGAAATTATCACATATTTATTGCTTGAAATTCCGGGATATCACCACAACTGGCGAGTATAATAAAAAGGTACAATAAAATACAAACTATAACAACTCTGGATAAGAATCCCTAATGTAGTCCTCGGTTTTTCCAAGTACAATCTCTATCATCTTCACTCCACTGAACCTTAACAAGATTCACAACCTTCATCCTTAATCTCTTTTTATCCGAGCGATGATACGAATAGGCCACCTAAGAATGGTTAGATTAGGCTGAACTTCCAAATCAACTTGTTGTGCCGACTTTACTACCATTAGGATCGTATACATACTTACGTAGATGTGATACGTGGAAAACGTTGTGCACATCTAATAGTCGATCTGATAACTCCACTCTATATGCAATTCTACAAATCCGGTCTAGTATGGGAAAATGCCTAATATAATAAGTGGCTAGCTTCCCTGATTTCCCAAACCTCACAGCACTTCTCGATGGATAAACTTTCACAAGCACCAAATCTCCAACCGAGAACTCTTGATCCCTGCATCTTGGATCGGTATAACACTTCTGCCAATCCTTTGCCTCCATCATTTTTTTTCTTCTAATTTCATCTACCTTCTCATTGGCTTCTAAGATCCTATCGAGTCCAAGAACAAGTCTATCCTCATATTCAACCCAACACGATGGAGAATGACATGGACGACCATAAAGAGCTTCGAAAGGAGCCATACCAATGCTTGCCTGATATATGTTGTTGTAAGTGAATTCGACTAACTACTCGTAGAAATGTTCTAGAGTTCAAAAAGCTATTAAGAGCATACTCTCCTCCGCTACCCTTAATTGGTGGAAATCGTAGCAAGATCCAATTGAGAAAATAATCGAGTGTCATGGAGTTGGTCAAACATATCATCAGTCCTTGGCAAAGGATATTTATTTTTTGATAGCCCTTTGTTTAATTCCCAGTAGTCTATGTATAACCTTAAAGAACCGTCCATCTTTGCAACAAAGACGACCGATGATCCCCAACTTGAGGTACTACATCGGATCATACCCTTCGGTAACAAGTCAAATTTTCACCTTTCTACCTCCCCCTTATCTTTTGGAGCCAACCTTAGTGAGGGTTGTTGTGATATTCCGGAATTTTTGGCAATATAAATTTAATAATCTGTGTTAAAAATTAAATTGATTTGATAATTTTTGATAATAAAATTTTGAATTGATCTAATAATCTTATTTTAATAAATATTTAAATTGGTATATTTTATCTTTTTAAAGCAAATAAATTGTTTTCTATTTATATTATATATATAATTATATATATTGTAAATAGATAAGCTTCGGTTTGGAATTTAGTAAATGAATCAATTTTCAATTTCTAATTTATTTGGTAAATTGAAAATTTTGATTTAAATTTAACATTTAGCTTTTCAAAGAAATTTAATAAATATATATATGGTTTGTAAATACTAAAGGTAAATCTTGTTTGTTTAAAATTTTATTTAATTAGCTTAATATGAATTAGATTAACATAAAAGCTTCGTTTTATTTTCTTTTTTAAATATTGCTTGAAATTATATATAAGAGTTTAAAATACAATTTACAAATGATCTTAATTTATTGAGTAATAGAAGTAAATTATAATCTCTTTTATAAATTATTTAATATTGTTAAATTTGTTATTTTCAAATGATAATTATAATACCTAGTTTTTATAAACATAGATAGATTTTTTAGAAATAGGATTTGTTATTTTTAAATTTAATAAGAGTTATATATGCATATATATATAACTTGATTTTTAAATTAGGTTTTATAATTTAATTTAAATTTGAATTTAATGTCTTGAAATTCAAAAGAATAAATACTTAAAAATATTAGGATAAGCTTTTATTTTTAATTTGTTTTGTTTTGTTTTTCTATAAAAGAAAAGGGAAATTTATATATATACACATAAAAAGGAATAAAATAAGTTAAAGGTTTTTTATAAACAATTTAAATTAAAATAAAAATACTTAAATTACATGTGTAAATCTCTTAACATCCAAATGAGATGTGTTAAGTTATACAATAAACAAAGTGACAAATGTTAAATTTAAAACAAGCGTCCTATTTAAATTTTCTTTTTCTTTTATTTTAGTTAAATCAAAATCTACTTATATAAACACATCTCTTCTCAAATCATTTTCTTTTCTATTCTTCTTTTTCAAAAATTAAGTAATCTTCAGCTAAAATCTGAAATCAATATTCAAATCTAAAATTTAAATTCTTTGATCATCTTCTTCAAAACATAAAATCTGTTCAAACAAATTCCTGTAATTTCCCCTCAAAAACAAATCTGAAACAATATTTTCCTCTAACCAAATCAAACTACAATTATCTGAAAATCGTCTCCAAAACCATAAATCTATTACTTGTAGCCTCTTCAAATTCATTAACATGAAATTCAATTCTGCAACCCAATCCTGCATGCAACTGCAAATTTCAGTCCATGCCTGCATTTTCCTTTTTCTGGAAAGAATGCAATTGTAAAATCAGGAAGCAACTTGAAGTTTTCAAGTCAAAGCACATTCAGGTTCAAGTTTTTCAATAAACAAGTGCTCTGCTCACAAAAATTCCTGGTGAGGAACATTTTATATTAAATAAACTTAAGTAAATATGGTTGCTTGATTGTTTCTTGATATGGTCATGATTTATGTGAATGAATATGATAGAATTCTCTGTATAAATGTTTGGGTTTCTGAATGCATGTTTGGGTTGTGATGTGTTCTTGCCTGTTCTAGAATTCCAGGTTTAAATTCTGATCAAGATCATGATCTCATATTCAAGTCTTTGTTATGGTTTAAGATTCAAACAATATATGGTTATGTAACATAAGTTAATGCTTAAAATTTTATTTAATATATAATAAAAATCCGTATTGTTTCTGGAACTCAAAGATAACAGTGCATGTGTAATAATCTAAAAATTTGAATACCATAATTTATAAATTCAGGAATGTAATCTAAATTCTTAAACCAAATGATGATTTTTAAAACTAAAATCTTAATTTTTAGTACTAGGATTTAGGCTCTGTCCTTGTTTGAACTGGGAATGGTGTTTGAGCATTTTCTGGTGGTCCACTGGCTATGGAAGATTGGATTTCTTCCTGGAGGTAGAAGCATGATCGTGGATTCAGGGAAAATTATGGGAAAGAGGATTAAAGCGTTGTGGCGATGGTGATTTAGGATTGAAGTATTTAACCCTAGTTTTATCTGTGGATCAATAAATTGATCATCGCGACATCTTCAGATGATCGAGCTTTCCCAGATTCAAGGGAATGATTGATGGAGTGTGGAAGAAGTAGCGGCCGAAGGTGAAGGTTCTCTGGTGGTCGGATTTTGGTGTTTGAAGCGATTTCCAGTGTTCGACATTTTTCTAGTTTTGAGCTTGAAAGCTCGTTTTTGATTTTGGGGTTCTGCAATTGATTTGATGGTCGGGATTGTGTTGGAAGGTGATTGCCGACTTGCGCGTACGGTCGCGAGTGGTTGGAGTGGGCGGCAATGCTGGTGCAGGTGCACGGAGGAAATGGGGTGTCATCTGTTGATTTGGGAATGAAGGGTACTCGAGTGTATTTCGGGTTAATTCATGTTTTTGCTCGAAGCATCGAGATGTTGGGCTCAAAGTCATTGTGATATGGGCTCGGGTATCTTGATTGATGCAGGTTTTTGGTGAAACTGTCAGTACCTATAAGTTTTAATGAATTCAAAATGAAATGTTACTCGAGCTTTACTCGAGATATTTTGTGTTTTTGCTCGGGTTAGGCTAGGGTAGGATCGAGTGGTTTCTTTGTGATTCAAGTTAGTTTTGTTCAGGTTAGAAATCCTGTTATGATTTCAAAATTTAAACTGAATTTTAAAAGTATAAAGCAAGGATTTAAATTAAGTTTTAAATCTAATTTTAAATTATGGATTCAAGCTTAATTTGAATCATAGCTGGAAATGAATAAAGTTTATAAATTCAATTTGTTTAAATAACCGTAAGAGGTTAAGTGTTTAAAAATGTTTTAAAGAAATTTGAATTTAAATTAGAATTTGAAATATAAAGGAATGTTTTAAACAAGGTTTAAATCTGGTTCAAATCTAAATTTGAATCTTTGTTTCAAAATAAATTTAAATTATATAAATTTAAGTGTTTTAAAAATTTTGAATGATAAAATAAAATTTAAATGTTTTGAATTTAAAAAAAAATTGTTTTAAACTCTTGTAAAATTTATTTTATAAGAGAAAGTATTCTTTATCACGTAATTTTAAAGTTTTTAAATTGATTTTAAATTTTGTTGAAGATAAATTGTTTTTCATTTTAAAACTTGAATTTAAATGAAATTTGAAATTAAATTTGAAAATGAATAATAATTTAACCATAGATAAGAAAAAGGTTTTAGCTTAAAGTTAAATTAGAATTTAATGATTTGTAATTCATTCAATTATTAGGGTAATCAAATGAATAATTAATTTATTTAATAAATTAATGAAATGGATAATTACTTAAAGTAATTAAGGGTTTAAACTTGAGGTTTAAGATTAATTATTCTTAGAATAATTAACTTCTAATTTAAGAATCATTAATTAAATAAGATTATATTTTAATTAATGATTAATAATTAATTAATCAAGTAATTATGAATTAATTAAGTTATAGTTAACACTTAATTAACTAAATAATTAAAGGTTAATCAATTGGATATTGAAGATTGATTAGTTTGAAATTAATAATGATTAATAAAATTTAATTACTTAAGAGAAATAATTAAAGAATGGTTAATGGTTAATGATGGTCATTAACTTAAGATTATTTAACAATTAATTAATGCGATTAATTTTAATAATTAATTAGATTAATTAATTAATGATAATCATTTGTGAATTATTTTAAGATTAATTACTTGATGAAAGTAATTAAGAAATTAATTACTTAATGTAATTAAGTTTAAATGTAATTTGTTTAAGGTAATTAACTAAGTTTAATTAATTTTAAACACTAGATTTGATAATAATTACTTAATGTAATTAATGGAATGTAATTACTCAGTGAAGTAATTAATGATAATTACTGGATGTAATTAGTGGAAGATGGTTTAATTGTGAAAGTAATTTGGATTAAATAACTTTGTATAATTAATCAAGGGATTAATTATAGATAATTAATTAGGGAGTGATTAATTTGATGAAGTAATTAAGGTAGTTAATTACTAAATATGATTAATCAAAGGTGATTAATAATTATGGTTTAAACTGAGACTAATTACTAAATATAATTAATTTAAATATGATAATTAATTAAATATAATTAAGGATCATTCATTAATATAATTAATGATGTAATTAAGATTGATTAATTTAGATTAATTAGTCAATGATAAGTGATTAAGGGTAATTAATTAAATGAATTAATTAAGGATTAATGTAATTAATTATAGTTAATTAATTAATGAAGTAATTAAAATTTAATTACTCTATTTGGTTTAGAATAATTAATTTTTAAAATTAATTACAGGATTAGAATGTAATTAAGGATAATTAATCAATGATGATTAATTAAGGTGATTAATTAGAGTATAATTAATTAACTAATTGATAATTAATTAATGGATATGTAAGCAAGATTTATATTGATGTAGTAATTAATTTAATTCACTTTAAATTAATTAGAGATGGAAGTAATTAATTTAATTTATTTTAAATTAATTATAGATGGTGTGATTATAGATCATTGCTTATGTATGAATGGATGATACTGGTTGCCTTGAATGGTTGAAATATCATAAATGAGATAAGTAATGATGTGTGACATGGATGCATTGGTTGCATTGTGATAATGATATGGATTATTTGTTGTGATGATTATCTACCGTGAATCCGTGGATTATCTATCTATGTGTACATAGATATTTGTATTGGATTGTTTTAAACTCTAAAACAACTTGGCCTTAAAAGACACGTTTTGGATTTCGATGAGACCGGGATCGGGTTTCCAAATTTGGATATCCGAAAACCATATCGATCCAAATTAACTATAGATCGTGAATCTCAAGTGAAGGGTGAAGACTCGAGGTGGAAGAACTATACGTCAGTATAACTCTGAGGGTGATTCCGAGATGAGTTTGACGGAGATAGTACTTTCAGATTCGAGATGATGACTCAGAGTGCAAAGGTTATCATCGTTAACTCTGAGGGTGATTCCAAAATGAGTGTAACGAGATAATGCCTTCGGTTTCGTTTGAACCCAGAACGAACTTGTATGGATTGAATACTTTCAGAACATCGTCAGGTGGACGATGAGCATTCTAAGATAAATGTGTCCTATAAAGGTAATCGTAGCCTCAAGCCTCATCAACCGGGAATGGCTAAAACAAGGGAGGTGCAGCAAGGCTAAGTGGGTCATGCCCAAGTAGGACGAGAGTTTCCCCTGTCTAGGGGTCCCTTTTTATTCGGATTAGTGGGCGGTCGGATATGTGCACCAACTACGGGGTTGTCTTGTTCGGGACTGTCCAGTAAGGGATGGTTCCGGCCTTGTGTTGCAGGGGATTGTGAATGATCCTCGGTACGGTGATCTAGGCCACGTACTGTGACGGGCGGTACCCCGGTAGCCCTGCCATTGTATGGAATCCAAAATCCAATAAGTGCCAACGGTTTTGATTGTATTACCCACTTTTGTGGCTAGTAGCTAGAATTTAATGAATGTAACAATTTCGACTATTTCATATTTACTTGAAAGCCCTAGACCTATTATAATATCACTGGATTTCCTATCAAATGTTTTGGTTAGTGTAAGGTTAAAACTTTTCCATGTTTATGTGTGGGAAGTCTTACGTGATACCTTTTCTTTACAAAGGTTTTTTAAAGTTAAGAAACTTTAACATGTTACTCACACTAGACCCATGTCTGACCCGGAATTTATCTTTTATTTTCTTAAACTCTTTGGTACTCAAATTTTTACGAGTAGCCAAGGGATTCAAGTTGCTTTGACGAATTGTGGAGGAGCAATGGAGCAGGAGGCTTCTGCGTGTAGATATGTATAGTGTTCCGCTGTGTTTGGTATCTCTTTATTGTCTCTGAGTTGTATTGAGTTGTAATATCTAGACAGGTGTTTGTAACAGTCTAGTACGTGTTGTATTATCTGTGTAACTCTGATAGTTGTTGTATACTATGTAATACTTTATGTTATTAATATAATTTATTCGTTCCGCTGTTTAGATTCTGATGTGTTGTTTCTTCTTTCTTCTCTTTCTTTCTCTTTTCTATCCCTTTCTTTCTTATTAGTGATGCATCATTCTGTGGAGATGAATGGCGGGTCGTTACAGTTGTACTATTGGTCTGGTTCCTAGAATTAAATCAATACGGAACTCCACTTCACTGTAAAGAGGTAAACCATACACCTCATGAAAAATATCAATGAAATCCCGAACACCTGGAACATCTCCTAGCTCTGCTTTAGCCACTTCGAGTGAATAAAGAAAACTGCTCATTAACTTATTAGGCTCTTCACAAAATATATCAATGATTCTTCCTACTGTATCCTTTGCCACGATCATTCTCTTAAAACAATCTCTAAACTTAGATAACCAATCCATTCACGGTAATACTCCAAAACCCATGAACCCAAGAACAAACAAGTCAAAAGGAAAGAGACGATTTCGATAAGAAATAGGCATATTTAGACACATAGTGTTAAGATTTACCAGATCCTCAATAGGGTTTCACACGTAAAAAGGATTACTCAAAAGAATGGATTTAAGGTTAAGTTTATCAACAAGATCAACTGAAATAAAACTGTAGGAAGCACCAGTGTCAAATAATAATCTTATAGGAATATTAAAGGTGGATAATGTACCTTGCAACATCTACTTCCTCTTTTTGCTTGAGGAAGTGGATGGTACCTCTTCGATGTTAAAAGACTGTCCTTGTGACCCCTTTTTTGGAAAAGGGCCCTCATTCGTCATGTGTCCTTATCGGTGACAATTATAGCAGGTGGCCGTCGGGAAATTGGGTGCAAAGTGACCCATTTTGTTACATATGAAACAAAGAAAGTTGGCTAAGTTGAGTTGTTTCTTCTGTGCTGGAACCCCACCTTCGAATTTCTTCCCTACCCACTACTTCTTTCCCTTACTCTTGAAATTAGGCTTGCCTCCAACTAGTATAGCGGATAAAGGCTTCGCACTGACTACTGGCACTACTCCCTTCTGGACACCCTCCTTAATATCAAGAGAATCAAACCTCAAAGCCATGCTAATAAGGTTGGTGAATGTACCAAAAAGATGATTGGTAATTTCACGATGGAACTCTAGTCGCATCTTATTCACAAAAAAATTATTTTTCGTGAGCGATGTTCTATCAATCCAAGTCCAAAACGGGACAAAGCATTGAATTTATGCTCATACCGCGACACCATCAAATCGCCTTGCTTTAAATCAATGAAAGTCCAAAACAACTGAGTCATTGCGGATTCTGGAATAAATCATGATTCAAAAACTTCCTTGAGCTGGGCCCAAGAAAACTCCTCTGGAGTATTAACTGTTACTGAATCCCACCAATCCATCATCGACTTTTGAAGTTGTCGTGATGGCAATAGCCGTTTCTTTGCATCTCCCAACTGAAGATCTCCAAATATTCTTTCATAAGATCGGAGCCACGTCTACACTTCAAGAATATCTTCAATTCCATACAGTTTCCCGCCCAAAGCGATAAAATTATTACATAAATTCGCAAATTTCATAGGGGGCTGAACTTGTGCTACCACTTCCTCTACTAGATCTACAGCTGGTATAATAGCATTTCTAGGTACCCTTCCATTGGTGGCCGTGCCAGTTCCAGATCCCATCCTTCCTCCTCTTCTTGTATTCATCTTCTATTGCCTAAACAAATAACATGTATCTACAAAATACAAGAATAGGATCAAAATAGTTTAAGGAAAACAACACCAAAAGATCTAGAACGAGACTTTAGAGAATAGATATTATTATTATAAAAATCACAAATATGCTCTCTCTCAAGATTAACTCATTCTAGAGCATCACTTACCCT
The DNA here is from genome assembly GCA_030765085.1 of Allium cepa. Classification (NCBI taxonomy): domain Eukaryota; kingdom Viridiplantae; phylum Streptophyta; class Magnoliopsida; order Asparagales; family Amaryllidaceae; genus Allium; species Allium cepa. Next base: position 586,562,970 of record CM060944.1, on the reverse strand, counting down.
ATCTCTAATGAGTTATATCCCAATTAGGCTAACGCCTTTGGTCAACTAAAGCTCTGATACCAAATATGACAACCCGCCTTTCTAACCCCTGGAAACGATACTTAGTACATCCACGGTATTCGTGTGTCGTTGCTCAAGCATCTAAAAGAAGAGTTGCGTAGGGTTAAATATAATATAATAATAAACGGTAAATAAGGTTACTCCTCAACATGGAGTGATCAAAGTTGCAACAAAAGTGTTACCATCTATTTAGGCAATTATAACAGCCTGCCTTTATACTTGCTGACATAACATATAGATACTTAAACTAAAAAAATCAACGGAAATAGATAGCTAGATAGATAAGGAGCCTTTTGCTTGTCCATCGTCTTCAAAAGAGCCCTAAGAAACATGTCACTCCCTGACTACTCAAATACAAATGAGTACCCGAGAGTTTAGGAAAAACAAACAACATGGCTAAGACAATAAGTCTGGTATGAGTAAACTCCAAATAAAAATGGAACACATAAACAACATGTGAAACCACACCATAAAACATGAAACGAGTTTCCTCTCATAAGAACAACATCCAAGCATAAAGAATTGACATAAATAATTAAACATCGCAAAGTGTGCAAGACACTTCCAATGCAATTAGAAAGAATTAATTCTATAACGACCCATAAATTTTCGATAATTTAAATTAGTTAATTTAATAAGATTTTGGTAATGTAATATTGGGAGAAATAAAAATTTATAATTTAATAATAAAATAATAAATAAAATGAAACGTAACAGTGTTAATTAAAACTAATTATTAACAATTTGAATGAAATTCCAATTTATTGAAGTGATGTTATACTTGGTTATAAATTGAATATAAGAAAACAAATGTAAATATTGAACTAATTTGTAAAATAGTATATAGTTAATGGTAATTGAATAAAATTAGTGTCATGTAAGCAATGGTAACATTTGTTTGTAACTAATAAACTTATAATGTGATTAAAAGTTAACGGTAACAATTATTATAATTTACTTACTTATTTAGTCTGTTAAATTTAATTGGAAATCAGTTATAATTAAATGAAATTAAATGTTACATTAATGCGAGTTAAGACAAATGCTGTAAATTGAGAATGTAATAAATGGAATAGGAATGTAATTATATTCATAAGGTAATAATTGATTTAGTAAATGAATTAGGATATTAAATTATAATTAATGTGTATAAGTGACAAAAATTCAATAAAATTGAAATATAGTAGTTGATATAAATAAAGATGGGAATGTGGGGATATTAATGTAATGAAAGACAAACAAATACTAACTATGTTATTTGAGTAATAATTGATTGAATATAAAGTCTGAAATCAAATTAATTTTTTTTATTGGAATTAAATTATAATTAATTGGATTTAATAACAGTTGAAATTAAACATTGTAACTAGTAAAAATTTAAACATCGAATTGATGTGTAAACTTGTTTTGAATTATTATAAATGTCTAAGTAATCAAAAATGATGAAATTTGTTAGTTAATAAATATTGAATTAAAAAGTGAATTAATTAATTTAATATTAATTTATTTAATTGATGTGAAGATAGCCATTTTGGGCACTGTCTTGGATTTCGATGTGACTAGTTTCAACGGATCCGTAACGGTGAACTATTGTAAGTTTTAAGTTTCGTAGCGATCAGACTTGTCGTTTGATCGCACGGACTCAAAACACATAGAAATTAATTTGAAATAAGCTGATTTGAAAATAACTTCTTCATATGGTGGAATTAGGACTTGAAACCTGTTCCATTGAGTTTAAAAAAATTAAAAACGTCTATTTTGATATATATGGCATTACCCATTTTCGTTCCGGAGGAAAAATGCGCTTTTCGGGTCGTTTATCGTTCAACTTCCAAATCAAAACTGATCCACTCATTTCTATTTCTGATCTGCCTATAAGTAGTCGGTTATAAACCCTAGCCACTTCTTATTTTCATTTGTCTATATGTGCATTTCCTATCTATCTCCGCCTTTCCAATGGCAGAGCATATCCAAATTTCCAAACCCTCAATTCAATTTCAAATTCAATTCGCAAAATCAAACTCCTCAAATCCTATCGAATTATATATCGATTTGAAGCTCTTGATGAGCGCAATTCAAATTTGCAGTTTGTTTTTCGATCTGGGTTGCTGTGTGGCCGGGACTGGGCGAATTAATCTTGATCGTTCATTCATGTTTGATGATCTTTGGCGGATCGTCGATTGGAGGATACCGTTGGGGAGAGATGGTCGAGTGGATTTCATCTGGTGGGTTCGCATATCGAATTGAGGGTTAGATCAATGTGAAAAATTCGATTAGGTTTTCACGTCAGTGGCGGCGCTGCGAGCTTAAGGCGGTGATTTGTGGGTGGTTTTGATGTCGCTAATGGTCGAGACAATCTTGGGGGAGGTTGGCAAGGTCGAAGCCTTTGGTGGAGGCAGTGGCGTCTTGATCAGCAGCGCCTTCAGTTAGTTGCGTACGATGGTAGGCTTCGCGAGCGATCTGCTGTTGCATGGAAGAGGGACGATGGTGAGCGTTCTTTTTTTATATTTGTTTAATAATATAAATCACCTAACTTTCAATTTTAATAAGTTTTGCATACGAGTTCGAATTTAAGCGCGGTTTGTTCCACTAGGATCGTATTGATATTCCAGATATTTTGACATGGGTTTGGACAAATTTCGAGACAGTTCAAATTTGAGACATAATTTGGATTTTAAACCGATTTAAATTCAAAGATGAGTGTTTTAACCCACTCATAATTTCTAAAATTTCTTATTTTAGTTAAATTAAATTTATGATGTGATTAGGAATTTATTTATGGGTATTTGTATTTAAATCGTTATTCCGATAATTTGAATTTATATTTGAATTAAATTGTCATTTAGTTTATTATTGAATTTAAATTGCTAGTTAAATACCTGCTATTAATAATTAGTTATTTATTGATATTTATTGGTTGAATTGAATGATGATTATGATGGATGTTTGAATTTTCATGTTGGATGATTGGATGTTATGTTTAATTTATATATTGTTATCACCTGCAAGTTCCCTTAATCATTATTAGGAAACTGCTATGGGTTGATGTGATGACCCGAAAATTTTAACATTTGAAAAGGAAATATTTAAATTTATTTTAAATATTGAAAGATATTTTTAATTTGAATTTTGAATATTGCTATGAATTTGGCAATTTAAAATTTTGAATTTAATTTATTAAAGTCGGATAAAAATTTGAATCTTCAGTTTTAAGCTGATATTAAATATTTTCAAGGCTTAGAAAATTTATACTGATATACTGAAGATAATGGAAGCTTTAGAATTGAATTTAAAAAAAATAATTTGTTTAGTTTTGAAATTTTATCGTTTAAATTGATTATTAAAAATAGCCTTCCGAGGCACAGTCTCGGAATTCAAAGAAACCAGTTCCATTGGATTCGTAATATTGTATTATTATGGATTTCAATTTTCGTAGTGTTTGGAGCGACCGTTTGGCCGTATGATAAACAAACGCGCTGAAATTATATAAAAAATTCAATTTAATAACTGGTTCAAAAAGCTATCTTCTCCATACGATCGAATTTGGATTCGAAACCTTTTCTATTGCATTCAGAATAGGCGTATAACATTATAAACACCTGGCGGCGTGCCTCAATTGGAGATTGAGATTTTGAGTTGCATTTATCGAGACAATTTAAATTTGAATTTGAATTTTGAATATATATATATATATTAAAAATATTGTAGCTTTTTGATGCAACACGTAATTGCCTTTTCAATACGTGTCCTCCATCTTGCAACATGCATCATTTTTCTTTGCACGTGTCTTAAAAGAAAAAAATGCACAAAACTTTCATCGTTCAAAATAAAAATAAAATAAATGACGAAAGAAGATCTTCTTTCATTCAAACATAAAATAAATCTTTGCAAATTCAAATCCATGGCTGCGTTCTTTCCCCAGAAAAAATAGAAATCAGATCGTGTTGCTCGATTCTAGGGTTAGCAATGGTTGTGATGACAAAATCGACGACGAGGGCTTAAGCGAGTTCGCGAATTCGAAAATGGCTTGGATGCAGCAGTAGGGTAGTTGATGGAAATTGGGGCATTGACACCTAGGGTTTGGCATGCGCATGATGAGGGAGCGGTGGCGAGTCGATGAGGCAGGGTTTGAGCGCGATTTCGCGTGAGATATTGGAAAAGGTTGCGATTGATCTCGCGCGCGTTCATATGTGTAACAGTAGAGTCGCGATCTCAACTCGGCTAGGGATTTCGTCGTCGATTCGAAGTGCAGTGGGGCAGTGAGTGGGAAATATAAAAAAATATTGGCTGCGGCGGCATTCTATTTACTCGGGGTAGCAGCGACGTTAGTATCAATGGAGGGTGGCGCGTCGTCGATGAGTTGCAGTACGCTGGCGTGCGAGGGGTTTCACGGGCAAGCGTGGGCAAGGTGATGCCGTGAGATGGTCGGAGGCTCGTACTCGAGCACGTGGTTTAGGCAAAAGGTTTAATTTTATTTTTGATACAAATTTATAAATGTAATAACAGAAAAAGAAAAATAACAGTAGTAAAGTATTTCATTCTGTTTTATCAAATCACATACATGTATGTTAGTTAATTTTCAACTTAAAAATAAATAGTAAATATGTGTATTTACGGATAAGGTTTGAAGAAATTTTTTATAATAAATAAATATACGATAGGAATTTTTAAAAAAGGGTTTGAGAGTTTATATAAAAATCAGATTTTTGAATTCTATAGATAATATCATAAATGTGTATGTAGTTCCTAAAGAAAGTAAATATACATATTTAACTTTCTAGTTTAAACTGAAAGGTTTTAGAAAGGGAAATTAGTCTTTGACCAAATTTTTAGTTAATCAAAATTATTTAAAAGGAAATTTATTATTTGATTATTTCGAATATTAATAAATTGTATAATTATTTATACAAGGTCAAAAATTAGTGAAAACAAGCTGGATTGGTTTGGATTGAAAAAATAAAAGCAAAGGTGAGATCTCCTCACTCAATCGGATACCCGATTTAATTTAAATAGTTAATTTAAATTATTGGTTGTTTTCTTGGATGATGATTATTATCAGCATATTTAATTAGACCCTATGCACCGTATAATAGCGGATGATATTATATATTAACCCCATATGCCGCGATATTCCACCTCGAAGTGGAATTGGTATTATATATGTATTTAGAGTGATTGATTTCCTGCATTATATAGCGGATAAGACCCTATGCGCCGCATAATAGCGGATGATATTTTATAAAGACCATATACCGCGATACTCAACCTCGAAGTGGGATTGGTATATAATTGTTGGGCTAACGTCCCTATGCGCCACATAATAGCGGATGATATTTTATAGCGGATGAGACCCTATGCGCCGCATAATAGCGGATGATATTTTATAAAGCCCATAGACCCTATGCGCCGCATAATAGCAGATGATATTTTGATCTGTTTTCAAAATTTTGTGTTGATTATTTATAATCTGTGTGTGATTATTTGTGATTAAAACCATTGAAGGCTATAATTTAGCCGAATATATTTTTGGTATCGTATGATACCAGAAATAAATAAAATTGGATTTTTTTGAAATTCGAGTAGAAAATTTATAATAAATTCATTTAAAAGAATTGGGTGAATTTAAAAGAAGAAATTTGAATTGATAAAGTTTTATTTTGAAAACTTATTGAATAAATTCCAAAAATATGGAAAAATGTTTTAATAAAGGAATTTCGAGTAATATTGTTTAATAGTTGAAGAATTTATTAAAATACGGATTTTAAATATTTGAAAGAGATAAAGGAATTCATTTCAAAAGGAAATAAATTTATAAATTAAATTTGGGATTTTATTTGGAGTTAAAATAAATTTTAGGAATCGATTTGGAAATTTGATTTGGTGTTTTGGAAATAAATTGGAAAATCGATTTTGAAATCGATTTGGTATTTTAAAATAAATCTTTGGGAAATCGATTTGGAAAATGTGATTCGATATTATAAAATAAAATTTGAAATTAATTTGAAATTTGATTTGGTGTTTGAAAGTGAATGTTTGGAAAACGATTTGAAAACCGTATATCAGTGGATATTTGAAAGTTTAAATTCACGGTGAAAATTTGTAAAGGGGAGGGGAATTTGTTTTAAAAATAAATATCGGTTTATTTTTAAAAGTGTGGAAAGAAATCTGCGGATTTGGAATGTAAATTTAAATAAATCGAGGTAGGTTTATTAATTGACGTAAAGGAACCATTTTGTAATGGAAAGAGAATTCTTCCCTGGAAAGCCGAGTATATTTTTAAAGTAGCTTTTGTAGTATAAATTAAAAGTTTCTAGAAATTGGTTTGAAATAATATTATTGGAGAAATTAGTTTTGAAAATTGTTTTAAATCTTTAAAGTAAAGATTTATTTAATTAATTATAGAAGGGATTATTTAAAGATTAAATTGATGCTGGATTTAGAAAATAGTAATATAAAATATTTATACTCTATCTACTAATTTCATTTTAAAACTAGTTTGTACTTGAAGTTTTTACATAAGATATTGATATAAAATTCCATAACTAATATTTTGTTCCAAAATAGTTTCTGTGTTTCCAAATTTATATCTTTGGATAAGTGATTTAAATTATTTTAAAGTATTTGAACTTGGCAGATTTTCAGTGGAAATGAATAAATATTTGGAAATATTTTCCGCGTAAGGAAAATGATTTGAAATTTGTTTTCAAAGGATTAAAATGTGGTAATTGATTTGACAATTGATTTCAAAAGGTTAAAATATGAAAATATATCTTGCGAAGATATGTTGAAAATAAATAATTGGGGAAAATTATCTGAAATTTGGTGATTGTTGTGAATTATTGATTGATATTAAATAACCGACTATCAATATTGGCCTTTAATTGGCATTTGAATTTCCATGCGACCGGGAGTCGAATTCCAAATGGATATTCGAAAACCATATTGAACCTTTGTGATTGTGATGGATCTTTTATTTAAAAGATCAAAGTGGAAATTTATTGTTATTTTTTTGAAATCTGAATGAACACTTATTTTTAAAAATAAGTGCTTATTTTTCGGATTAGCCGGGAGAGGACCTTGTGTCATAAAACCCATTCCGAATAATGATACGACGAAATGGGATAGCATTTAAAGATGGTGTTGAAGACCGGGTATTTTCGAAAGCGAAAGGACAACCCGTCGAATGTCTCTGCACCGAGTTGCTTCGGTACAGAGATTTTATCACTCTTTGTGATGGGGATTCCGGACATGATTAGTGAATATACGGATTGCAAGGGCTTCTTTGAAGTGACTTCGGTTCCGTTCGATCCCGGAACAGACTTGTATGGATGTGTGTCTGACGTTACACTTTGAGATGAAAAGATGGTTTCTATCAAATATATTTCTGTTGGTGGCAGAGCATTTATTCTCTTAGCTTAACACCCTTCTCTGAGACGTATGAGCTCAAAGGTTATGTAGTTGATGGTTAATACATTCCCAATTTGGTAATGTGGCATACGAAGTGCTGCTGATCATTTGTTGATCGAACCATGGCTTTTGTGAAAAGCGTAGCTTTGTGGATGAGACTTCTTCGAGCCTCACAACCCGGAATCGTCGAAACAAGAAAGATGCAGCAAGGTTATTTGGGGGTAGCACCCCCTGAGGGTATGTCATTTCCTTCTGCAAAGAGATGGTATCATGGTATAGAGCCCAGGTAACCTATGTGAAAGCTACAAATTTATTACTTTGTAGTTGTTGGTATTCAGGATCCTCGGATAAAGGTCGGTTATGACTGAGGGATGGAATACTCGTGTCAGTGGTTACCTAGTTATAGAGGTAACCTGGCCTTGTGTTGGCAAAGATCCGGTTAGGTTCTTAGGGCGTCCCTCCAGAGGCATACCCATGTGGCAATTGGAAGTTCCTTAGCCTGACCATTTGTTGGAAATCCAATCAAACAATACGAGCCTTTACGATTGCAATTGTATAACCTGCCATCTCAGGTGGTAGCTATAGCTGGTATAATATAATGGTACCTATGCTGGTTAAGATTAATATTATACTTTCGAAATGTTTTCCACTATGCACTAACAATAATATCAAAAAGGTTTTTTGCGTATCAAGCATATTTAATTATCATAAGGAGAAATCTCCCCCAAGTGTGCGATTGCATTGTGTATGTGCCGGAAGGCCTTGTGGTAGTTTCATTTTCCAAAAAGCATTGCGGATTTATTTCAAATTCTATTGTTTGGTTTTTGTAAAATATAATCTGTTTTTAAGATCTCACACCAGTCCCATGACTGACCTGGAGTTTATTGTTCACTTTCTAAACTCTGGGTGCCCATAATTTTCCATACGGGCAGCCTAGAGTCAGGTTATCACTATTCTGGAGCGAAGTCAAAAAAAAGATGCTATGGAGATCTTGAGTTCGAGCTAGATGGAGAGATGTACTTCCGTATATTATTATCATTCCGCTGTGTATTCAACCATAGGGGCAGGTTATCATAACTGCCATTGTTTGTGTGATGTTGTTGTAATACTTTAACGTTGTAATGTGCAAACTGATATGGTGATTTTGTTCTTGAGATATTTATTTATCTATTATATGTGTTCCGCTGCGAAATGTGAGATCCTGTTGTTGTTTCTATTTTCTTCTTCTATCTTCTTCTTCTTTAACCCTAACGGTTCGGTTTTCCGACATTCGATTGTGCGGCATTTGACACAGTGGACGTATTAATGTCGACTTTCGGAAGTCGAAAAATAAGATCGTTACAAATTTGGTATCAGAGCATTTGGTTAAGCGATAACCTTGGCTTTGGTGGGGATTACTCATTAGAGATAGAGTCGGTAGTACTCTAGAATGAGTTTGAGTGTAATTATAGAAATGAGTCCGTATTTGTTAGTGAATATAAAATTATTTTATATTGTGATGATTGGTTTATTGAGTGGTATATGAATTCTGGTCTGTACAGTCTGTACAACTCTATCGATATTGATCTCTAAACACTCGTACAGAACAATTCGACACGATATTGTTTTAAATAGGGTAAATGAAATAATTTTACCCAAAACCATTTTGTATATAAAAAGAGTAATTTTCCATAAATTATTATAGTATATGGTTGCTTAGCTGTTGGAAGAGATAATACTAAATTATTATCATTTAAGTGTGAAAGTTGAATAAGAAATTGAAATCATAATAAAAAACTGATAAATAAAATTTATATACAAATGAGATTTGTAAATTGTACATGTGATTTATAATAAAAATTCCAGAGGAATATTTAATTTTTTTTTGAAAGGATTTGAAGTTTTGAGATTTAGGAAAGATTAAATCCCTTTTGGGTTTGAAAAAATGTTTTTGAAGGGATAAAAGCTCTGAACTCTTTTCAGTCACTGGAAAATAATTCTGATGATGATCGCGACATCATCGGTGTTCATTTTCGAGTTTCCAAAAGAGGAATTGCTGCTAAATTATTTTAAGTGGGAATTGTTTGCAAACTGGGTTTGTTTTGAAAATTTAAAAGATAATTTGAATTGATTTCAAAAATGATTTTGAAATGTCGGAAAGACTCTAGAATCTTATTAAAATAGTTATAGAGTAATAAATAAGTTTGAAAACTTAGGAAATTCATATTTAAACTGAAATTAACTTGAGTTAATTTGAGTAAAGGTGAATTTGAGAAGTCTTATAGACTAAATGATTGGAATAAAATCTATATAGGTGGAAAATAAAATTGTGAATGAATGAATAAATTTACAATTGCAATTAAATGAAAGCGAAATTGAATGTTGAAATTCATTTCAAATTTGTAAACAAATAGAACTGGAACTGGAATTGAATTTGATTTGTAAAGCAGAAGATTAAAATAAAATCAGTAAGTGAAATTTGTTAAAGAAATGACCAAATAGATATGGTTTAGAATGAATTGAATTCAATAATTGTAAATGAAAGGTAAATTGAATTCATATGGAATTTGAAATCCAGTTTAAATATAAGTGGTTAGAAAACAAAATGTTGAATTGAAAATAAATTTTTGGGAATGAACAAAAGAATAAAACTGGAATTGAAACTGAATATTGAAAACTAATTTAAATTGTGTGAAATAAAAAGAAGTTGTAAAATTAGTTCGACGTGAACTATAGATAATAAAGATGGAAATAAAAAATGGGTTGATATAAAATGAATTGGAATTTGTAGTGAATTAGTAAATGAAACTAATTAAAAATAATGATATGAGTCAGTTGTGAATGAATGATAATTGATAAAATTCAATATTCAGAAGTTAAATTGAATCCAAATAGAATTGAAGTGTAAATTGAATCCAAATGAAATTGAAAGTGTAAATTAAATGAAAATGGATATATAACTTCAATAGTGAAGTAAAAAAAATGGTATAAGAAGTAAGTATTCAAACTTTTGTAATGGAACATGCACAATGATTTTTGAATATAGAAACTGGATATGGTGGTTAAATAGCATACAGGTGATATAAAGCAAAAGGAAATTGGGATTTGATTTCGAAGATAAATTGAATTGCTCGACAAAAAGGTATGTATTTGAATTTCAGTATGAAATTTGATAATTTTCTTGTCCAGCCGCTTGGCTTTTCATTTTCTTTTGAAATCCGGGGCCCATGGTGCCATTTTGTAGTCGTACCGAGCTAGCCACAAAAAGAAGACGCCGGCGAAACTTTTCGGAAATTTAGGGAGTTAGAAAATTTTTGGAAATTTTTTGAATATGAATTGTTAAGAAAATAATGTTGTTGGAAGATATGGAAGGTTTTGGAAAATTAGTTGAAATGATAATGGGTTGTTAATAAGAAGATTTGTTTGGCAAGTTGATAAAACTATTTGGATTTTGGGAAAAATAGTAACGGGTTGAGGATCATTCTTCTTAACTAGTAATTTCGGGAAGAAATTCTTTTAAGGGGAAAGGATGTGACGACCCGGAAATTTTAACATTTGAAAAGGAAATATTTAAATTTATTTTAAATGTTGAAAGATATTTTTAACTTGAATTTCGAATATTGCTTTGAATTTGGCAATTTGAATTTTTGAATTTAATTTATTAAAGTTGGATAAAAATTTGAACCTTCAGTTTTATGCTGATATAAAATATTTTCAAGGCTCAGAAAATGTATATTGATAATACTGAAGATAATGGAAGCTTCAGAATTGAATTTAAAAAAAAAATTGTTCAGTTTTGAAATTTTATCGTTTAAATTGATAATTAAGAATAGCCTTTCGAGGCACAGTCTTGGAATTCAACGAAACCTGTTCCATTGGATCCGTAATATTGTATTATTATCGGATTTCAATTTTCGTAGTGATTGGAGTGACCGTTTGGTCGTACGATAAACAAACGCGCTGAAATTTATATTGAAAATTCAATTTAATAACTGGTTTAAAAAGCTATCTTCTTTATACGATCGAATTTGGACTCGGAACCATTTCCATTGCATTCGGAATAGGCGTATAATATTATAAACGCCTAGCGGCACGCCTCAATTGGAGATCGAGATTTTGAGTTGCATTTTTCGAGACAATTTAAATTTGAATTTGAATTTTGAATATAATATATATATATATATATATATTAAAAATATTGTAGCTTTTTGATGCAACATGTAATTGCCTTTTCAATACGTGTCCTCCATCTTGCAACACGCGTCATTTTTCTTTGGACGCGTCTTAAAAGAAAAAAAACAAAAGAAACTTTCGTCGTTCAAAATAAAAATAAAATAAACGACGAAAAAAGATCTTCTTTCATTCACACATAAAATAAATCTTTGCAAATTCAAATCCATGGCCGCGTCCTTTCCTCAGAAAAAAAGAAAAAAAAATAGAAATCAAATCGTGTTGCTTGATTCTAGGGTTAGCAATGGCTGTGACGAGAAATCGACGACGAGGGCATAAACGAGTTCGTGAATTCAAAAATGGCATGGATGCGGCAGTAGGGTAGTCTATGGCGATTGGGGCGTTGACACGTAGTGTTTGGCACGCGCGTGATGAGGGAGCGGTGGCGTAGTCGATGAGGCAGGGTTCGAGCGCGATTTCACGTGAGATGTTCGAAGAGGTCGCAATTGATCTCGCGCGACATGCATAGGTGTAACAGCAGAGTCGCGATCTCAACTCGGCTAGGGATTTCGTCGTCGATTCGAAGTGCAGTGGGGAATGCGAGTGGGAAATATAAAAAAAATATTGGCTACGGCGGCGTTCTATTTACTCGAGGAAGTAGCGATGTTAGTATCAATGGAGGGTGGCGCGTCATCGATGAGTTGTAGCGAGTAGGCGCGCGAGGGGTTTCACGGACAAGCGTGGGCAAGGTGATGCCGTGAGATGGTCGGAGGCTCGTACTCGAGCACGTGGATTAGGCAAAAGGTATAATTTTATTTTGATTCAAATTTATAAATGTTATAACAGAAAAAGAAAAAGTAACATCAGTAAAGTATTTCATTCTATTTTATCAAATCACATGCATGTGTGTTAGTTATTTTTCAACTTAAAAATAAATAGTAAATATGTATATTTATGGATAAGGTTTGAAGAAAATTTTTATAACAAATAAATATATGATAGGAATATTTAAAAAAGGGTTTGAGAGTTTATATAAAAATAAGATTTTTGAATTCTATAGATAATATCATAAATGTGTATGTAGTTCCTAAAGAAAGTAAATATACATATTTAACTTTCTAGTTTAAACTAAAAGGTTTTAGAAAGGGAAATTAGTCTTTAACCAAATTGTTAGTTAATCAAAATTATTTAAAAGGAAATTTATTATTCGATTATTTCAAATATTAATAAATTGTATAATTGTTTATACAAGGTCAAAAATTAGTGAAAACAAGCTGGATTGGATTGCAAAAATAAAAGGAAAGGTGAGATCTCCTCACTCAATCGGATACCCAATTTAATTTAAATAGTTAATTTAAATTATTGGTTGTTTGCTTGGATGATGATTGTTATCAGCATATTTAATTAGACCCTATGCGCCGTATAATAGCGGATGATATTATATATTAAACCCAGATACCGCGATATTCCACCTCGAAGTGGAACTGATTATATATGTATTTGGAGTAATTGATTTCCTGCATTATATAGCGAATGAGACCCTATGCGCTGCATAATAGCGGATGATATTTTATAAATCCCATTATATTTGGGATTTAATTTGGAGTTAAAATAAATTTTAGGAATCGATTTGGAAATTTGATTTGGTGTTTTGGAAATAAATTGGAACATCGATTTGAAATTGATTTGGTATTTTAAAATAAATCTTTGGGAAATCGAATTGGAAAATCTGATTCGGTATTGGAAAATAAAATTAGAAATCAATTTGAAATTTGATTTGGTGTTCGAAAGTGAATGTTTGGAAAACGATTTGAAAATCGTATATCGGTGGATATTTGAAAATTTAAATTCAGAGTGAAAATTTGTAAAGGGAAAGGGAATTTGTTTTAAAAATAAATATCGGTTTATTTTTAAAAGCGTGGAAAGAAATCTGTGGATCTGGAATGTAAATTTAAAATAAATCGAGAAAGGTTTATTAATTGACGTAAATGAACCATTTTTGTAATGGAAAGAGAATTCTTCCCTAGAAAGCCGAGTATATTTTTAAAGTAGCTTTTGTAGTATAAATTAAAAGTTTCTAGAAATTGGTTTGAAAAAACATTGTTGGAGAAATTAGTTTTGAAAATTGTTTTAAATCTTTAAAGCAAAGATTTATTTAATTAATGTAGAAGGGATTATTTTTAAAGATTAAATAGATATTGGATTTAGAAAATAGTTATTTAAATATTTATACTTTATCTGCTAATTTCATTTTAAAACTAGTTTGTACTTGCAGTTTTTATATAAGATATTGATATACAATTTCATAACTAATATTTTGTTCCAAAATAGTTTTTATGTTTCCAAATATATGTTTTTGGATAAGTAATTTAAATTATTTTAATGTATTTGAACTCAGCATATTTTCAGTGGAAATGATAACTGTTTGAAAATATTTTCCGCGTAAGGAAAATGATTTGAAATTTGTTTTCAAAGGATCAAAATGAAGAAATTGATTTAACATTTGTTTTCAAAAGGTTAAAATATGAAAATATATCTTGCGAAGATATGTTGAAAATAAATAGTTGGGGAAAATTGTTTGAAAATTGGTGATTGTTGTGAATTATTGATTGATAGTTAAATAACCTACTATCAATATTGGCCTTTAATTGACATTTGAATTTCGATGCGACCGAGAGTCGAATTCCAAATGGATATTCGAAAATCATATCAAACCTTTGTGATTGTGATGGATCTTTTATTTAAAAGATCAAAGTGGAAATTTGTTGTGATTTGTTTGAAATCTAAATGAACACTTATTTTTAAAAATAAGCCCTCATTATTCGGATTAGCCGAGAGAGGACCTTGTGTCAAAAAACCCATTCCTAATAATGTTACGACGAAATGGGATTGCATTTGAAGATGGTGTTGCAGACCGGGTATTTTCGAAAGCGAAAGGACTACTTGTCGAATGTGTCTGCACCGAGTTGCTTCGGTATAGAGATTTTATCACCCTTTGTGATGGGTATTCCGGACATGATTAGTGAATATCTGAATTGCAAGGGCTTATTTGAAGTGCCTTCAGTTCCGTTCGATCCCGGAACGGACTTGTATGGATGTGTGTCTGACGTTACACTTTGAGATGTAAAGCTAGTTTCTATCAAATGCATTTCTATTAATGGCGAAGAATTTATTCTCTTAGCTTAACACCCTTCTCTGAGACGTACGAGCTCAGAGGTTATGTAGTTGATGGTTACTAGTGATACATTCCCAATTTGGTAATGTGGCATACGAAGCGTTGCTGATCATTTGTTGATCGAAGTATGGCTTTTGTGAAAAGCGTAGCTTTCTGGAAGAGACTTCGTCAAGCCTCAGAACCCGGAATGGTTGAAACAGGAAAGATGCAGCAAGGTTATTTGGGGGTAGCGCCCCCTGAGGGTATGTCATTTCCTTTTGGAAAGTGGTGGTATCATGGTATGGAGCCCAGATATTTAACCTATGTGAAAGATGCAAATTTATTACTCTGTGGTTGTTGGTGTTGAGGATCCTCAGATAAAGGTCGGTTACGACCGGGGGATGACATACTTGTGTCAGTAGTTACCTAGTTGCAGAGGTAATCCGGCCTTGTATTGGCAGAGATCCGGTTAGGTTCTCGAGGCGTCCTTCCAGAGGCGTACCCATGTGGCAATAGGAAGTTCCTTAGCCTGACCATTTGTTGGAAATCCAATCAAACAATACGAGCCCTTTACGATTGCAATTGTATAACCTGCCACCTCAGGTGGTAGCTATACCTGGCGTATATAATGGTACCTATGTTGGTTAAGATTAATATTATACTTTCAAAATATTTTCCACTATGCACTAATAATAATATCAAAAAGCATATTTGCGTATCAAGCATATTTGACTATCATAAGGAGAAATCTCCCCCAAGTGTGCGATTGCATTGAGTGTGTGCCGAGAGGCCTTATGGTAGTTTTATTTTCCAAAAAGCATTGCGGATTTATTTTAAATTCTTTTGCTTGGTTGTTGTTAAAGATAAACTGTTTTTAAGATCTCACACCAGTCCCATGACTGGCCTGGAGTTTATTGTTCCCTTTCTAAACTCTGGGTGCCCATAATTTTTCACAAGGACAGCCTAGAGTCAGGTTATCATTATTCTAGAGCGAAGTCGAAAAAAAAGATGTTGTGGAGATCTGAAGTTCGAGCAGGATGACGAGACGTACTTCCGTATATTATTATCATTCCGCTATGTATTCAACCATAGGGGCAGGTTATTATAGCTGCCATTGTTTGTGTGATGTTGTTGTAATACTCTAATGTTATAATGTGTAAACTGATATAGTGATTTTGTTTTTAAGATATTCATTTATCTATTATATATGTTCCGCTGCGAAATGTGAGATCCTATTGTTGTTTCCGTTTTCTTCTTCTGTCTTCTTCTTTAACCCAAACAGTTCGGTTTTCCGGCATTCGATTGTGCGGCATTTGATATAGTGGACGTATTAATGTCGACTTTCGAAAGTCGAAAAATCGGATAGTTACAGTTGAAATGACATATACCCGAACGATCTATAGATTAGGAAAAAAATCGTTATGAGTTGAAATGATAGACTCGAGTGATTTTATGGATTTTATTTAATTCGGGATTGCGGTTTGAAATGATATATAACCATAAAATTTTAAATTGTGGATTGAAATAATAAATATCCATATCACTTGACCCAAGGGTAGAGAATTATATACGAACACCAGATTGGTTAAATTTAATGATTTTAAAATCCTTAATTTTGAATTTAATTAAATGATATTTTGAAATAAAATTTGATTCAAATAAATTGAATTATTATCAAAATTCGAGTTTTATGTTGGAACTGGAATTGATTTAAAGGAATTGGTTAAAGAAAATTTAATTGAAAATTTAAGTTGGATTTTGAAGTATAAGTGGAATTTACTAGAATTGAGTCATTAAAAATGCGAAATATAACTTTGATATATATTGGAATCGCAGTAGCTTAAGTGGATATTTCAAACATGAATTGAAATCAATATAAAATTAAATATTTTTTTAGAATGTGAACGGAGAATTGAAATTGGATTTTTGTTGATTAAGAAATTGAAATGGTGCTATTATGTTGAAATGAAATAAATAGTAAGTTGATATTAATTTCAAAATTCATATTTTTAATATAAAACTATTTTAAAAAATATATATCTAAAGACTTCAATTATTAAGATTTTCAAACTATTAAACTATTTTAACTTATATTAAATATATTAAATCATTTTACCTATTTTGAATCATTAAATTTATTTTAAACTAATTAACCCATTTTAACTTATTTTAAATCTAATTAATCTATTTTAAAGCTATTTAATCTATTTTAATTGTATTTAATCTATTTAAATCTATTTAATTATCTTAAATCAATTTAACAGTATCTTTCATCTATAACTAAACTATTTTAGAGCATTTTAACTAAGTATAACTATTTTAACTATTTTCTAAATTTACAGACTAAGAAGAGGGAGTATTCAAATTCATTATTTTAAAAGCAAATACGGTTAAGTGATGTTATAACCTAAGTTGGGATTTAAATGTTATAATTTATCGAATATGGTCATTTTGAAATAAGGATTT
The DNA here is from genome assembly GCA_030765085.1 of Allium cepa. Classification (NCBI taxonomy): domain Eukaryota; kingdom Viridiplantae; phylum Streptophyta; class Magnoliopsida; order Asparagales; family Amaryllidaceae; genus Allium; species Allium cepa. The sequence goes on along the minus strand of CM060944.1, from coordinate 586,545,734 downwards.
AACCTAATTGGAAAATATGATTTTTGAAAGAAATAATGATTTCGGAAACGATATGATTTAAAAGGTGAATATGATTTCAAAGTGAATATGATTTTGAAAGTGATATAGTTTTGATAATATGATATTTTGATATAAATTGTGAATTGACTTTTGAAATGTAAAAGAACCATCCGGTGTAAAATAAATGTTTGGATGTTAAAGAGACCGGGATCGGCAATTGTCATACTCTCTACCAATACTCAAAACCACTTTAACAACTGTGTACGTGGTGGAGATTGTAGAAATGTAGTAGGATGGTTTGGCGAACGATTCTATATGAGGTATTTACATGACCCTGACTCCCGTGATTCAGCTTGATGTGGCTAAAATCAGGAGTTACGCCGGTCCAAGTGAGGTCATTCCTCCTATCAGGCACACTTCTTCGATACTATATTCTGATTTTGTGATTGATTTGGTGGCCATCCTTGATTTTCATTTGGGAGTGTGTTCCGAGGTGGATGGTATTAGCTGCTATGCGTTACCACCAGTTCGGATATGCAAATGGTATATTTACCCTGGCATTGCCTCGAGTGCAATGTCGCATGTCCTATCGTGCCTTTTATGAGTTTGTTTTGTACCATACCTTTGGAATGCCCTCTGATAGACCTTTAGTTTACAGGGGGAGTTACGATAATGTACAGACTATAGGAATATATAAAAACTTGTTAAAGGGGATATAGGTAACGCCTTAATGCTATTTTAATACTTTTACTTTAATGTAGCCATATTGTAATAGCGTATTGTACTACATAGTAGATAGTTTAACGGATCTTTAGGATATGTAAATCCCAAACATCTCTTAAATTATTACACTCATGTTGGACATTGGATAGGAGATGTCAAACCCCATAAACATCTCTGACGCCGTCACAGCCATATTTACCGTTGATTTAACTCGGTAAGATCTTTTAGTTCTGACTCCGCTGTTTTGTCTTTTCAATTCGCTTGGGTCAGCTTGAGCATTTCAGGGCTGAAGACCTTATTTCTAAAGGACGAAGACGAAGATTTGTACTATATTTTTTACTATATTCCACTGCATCGTGTTGTTCCACTGCATATATTATTTATTTGTTCATGTTTCTGTAACTCTGATTCTGTGTTGTAAAAGAATAGTCAAATGTCTTTATAAAAAAGCTTCATGAACTGTTATTCGATTATTATATTTTGTCATTTTGCTACAAGATTCTGTATTTGTTTTATTTCTTTTTCCTTATTTACCCCATAACCATATGCCCTTTTGAATGGTTTGAGTCCGACATGTGTGTCTGCTTAAAACGTCCAAAAAGGCGGGTCGTTACAAATTCAGAGGTTTGAATCAAAAATAAGGAAAGAGAAATTTTTCAACAACGACTAGGAGGGTTCAACAACTTACCAAAAGTATATCTCTATAAAATATACATGAGAACTACGATAGCTCTCAGACACATCCTGCAAACCTTACCGAGAATTTGAGTATTTCACATCTCTACACGCATACCACCGAATCCAATCTAGAGTAGATGTGAAGATACCCTAATGGAAACAACGCCACATGGCTTGGCTTTCACTCGCTTTTTAGTTTTAGTCATTTTCAACAAAGGATATCAATGCTCAAAATGAGCAACAAATCGTCTTAGATTGATGAAACACAAAAGATAGAAGAATTGATAGCCAACAAATCAACTATCGAGAATAATCACAATGATCATATATGGAAATTAAATGTCTTATCCTTATCACCACTCACCGATTTCAAATTTATACCATCCCTTGGTTAAAAATGAAGTCGGGCCAGTTAAGATAGTATTACCTCTAAGCCTTACCTTGATGATATTTTTAACCATCGAGGCAGTTTCCATACCTCGACGTTTATTGCAAAGAAAATGAGTAAATGCTTTCCATATAAGCGATATCCTTGACGAAAATAAAATTTCTTACAATTTCCATAACTGAATCAAATTTTTAAAAACATAATTTCCACTTGGTTTGCACATCACAAGTATTAACTTTAAACAGTTTTATTTAAGGGATTAATTAAATTTAAACGTAGCCAATTAAATTTAAACATCATTATTAAAATGATTAATTAGCCTTAAACATCATTATTTAAAATGATTAATTAACTTTAAACTGTTGAGACTTGGTTTTGATTCACAACACAAATCTATCACTACAACATACATATTTGACGATTGTTATGACAAAAAGAGAGTATATACTAAATGGAGACAAGACATCAAAGTCGGTGCATCAATTTTTATTATCCTGTTTTGAGTCTTAAGTCAATTTTGTTAAGATCACTCCTCGTTTAACGTATATATTAGCTTATATATAATCTTCCTAATGATTTATAAATATAAGCATAGAATATATACATATATATATTATCAAAGTTTTTCCTTTAAAATCATATTATATATATATATATATATATACCTGAGAAAACGGTGCAAATTGCACAGAAATTACCAGGTCAGTCGACTGACCTGGTGGGTCAGTCGACTGACCTGACAATTTCCATGCAACATGCACATGTGCACAAATATACAAATATATATTAAAAATTCGTTTGAATATCCAGTCGACTGACCCAGAGGTTCAGTTGACTGAATTTCTGCAACAGCTATATTTTTTGAAAAGACACAACTATTTGTGAAGAGTTACGAATCTCCACAAAAGATTTGGACGCAACCCTTCAACTGGAACTCTTCGTCAATAGTCGCTGCTTTTTAACATCTATAAATACATACTCTAACTTGATTCCAAACTACCGAATTTTATTATCTTTCTTATCTAACACTCTTGAATCTACTTGCAACTATACTTTCAAATATTCTTCTTTAACATACTCTAAGCAATATTATACCTTTCTATTCTTCATAAACTTCAAATATATATATTCATACTTGAGGAGAAGATCATAGCAAGGGTGTACTATAAACATATTTATCCGTGTTATCATAATACAAAAAGTCAAACAATCTTTTGTATTTGTTGAAGTCCTGTTCTGCTGCTCAGGCGTTTGAAGTCCTCTTCGGCTGCTGAGGCGAAATCCTATTCCACTGCCCAGGTCCCTATTCGGTTGATCAGAGGTTGTGTAGACCTATTCCTTCGGGTTAAGTGAGGGTTGTTGTTTTAGTGAAATTCTAGAAAGAGTCTAGGACTAGACGTAGGACGAAGCTCCGAACCAGTATAAAAATCTCTGGTGTCATTTTTATTATATTTGTTTTATATTCCGCACTACTTGCTATATAGCTATCATGACTACACTCTGTATTATCATGTACCCATATTACACGATCCATAGCACACTTTCATTTGGTATCAGAGCAAGGTCATCATATAACCGTAACACAGTTATCTAATAAACTAATAATATGGAAACTAACACTAGCACTAGCATTAACACTAGCTTCATTGAAGGATAATCCACTGTATGTCCACCACTATTTAATGGCATTAATTATAACTACTGGGCCACACGAATGAGAATATATATGCAAGCACATGGTTTTGATTCATGGAATATAACTCAGATAGAATATATTATTCCTACTGAAGAGTATTCTACTTGGACAAATACACAGAAACTAGATGCCACATCAAGCAAAAGCCCCGAATATGTTGTTTTGTGTCTTAGATAAAAATAAGTTTAACCATGTTAGCATGTGCAATACTACATTTGGAATATGGTGTACACTCAAAGTTACACACGAAGGAACTAACAAGGTCAAACAAAGCAAAATATCCATGCTCAAAAGTCAGTTTCAAAACTTTAGGATGAAAAAAAATGAATCTACAAATGATATGTATTCAAGATTTCAGGATATCTACCATTCATTAGTAGGACTAGGAGAAAAATATTCAGATTTTGATATTGTATCCAAAATCCTTAACTCTTTAATGGATGAATGTGAAAGAAAAGTTCTCGTTATTGAAGAAGCAAACGATATTTTCAAAATAACTCCTGAAGAGTTAATATGAAATCTAATGTCCTATAAAGTGAATTTGCAGGCTAAATGAGTTCAAGCTCAAGATAACAAGAATATAGCATTCTATGCAGAACAAGAAGAATCAGATTCAGACAAAGATGACCTAGCCTTTATTGCCAAAAACATCAAGAAATTCTTGAAGTATAGAAAAGGAAGTAAAAATAATGGGAAGAGAGGCTCAAACAGCAATAAACTACCGTCTTCATCAGTTTTGGAGTGCTTTAACTGTCATAAAAGGGGCATATACAAAAGGTCTGTACAGATCAAAATAAAGAATATCACAATAAAAGGAAGGACAAATTCAGAAGGAAAGCTTTCTCAGTTACATGGGATGATTCAGACTCTTCTTCCTATTTTGAAAGTGAGAGTGACAGCGATAACGAACAAGCCAACATATGCTTTATGGCCAAAAGTAATGAGGTTAGTGATTTATCTTTTGATGATATGATAGAGATAAACTCAGAATTGTTAGATACTTTAAAATGTCTCAAAAGAACATATAAAGAGGCTATTGAAAATCAGAACAAGGCAGAATTCGAAAGAGATATGCTTAAAGACTAGAAGAAAATATTGGAAGAAGAACTTGAGAAAACTCAAGAATCGCTTTCAAATGTTAATTCTCAATAGATATTATTGAGTCAAGAAATTGAGACTCAAAAAGAAAAGAATGATGTTCTTATTTCTGAATATCATGATTTAAAAACTAATATTAAAATGGTAGAACTAGAAAATTCAAGTCTAAAGACTAAACTAGAAGGAATTACCAAAAAAATTCAAATTTTAATAAAGGAAGAGAAAATTTATCTAGAACTATTGAAAATTCAAAACCTGTTAATAATAAAAATGGTTTAGGTTATAAGAAGAAAGTCAAGAATTCACAATCTAGTAATTTAAATGTTAAGTCTAATAAAATACCCATATCTTCAAAAAGACTAGTTTCTAAAACTATAAATATATGGGTTCTTAAAACTAATAACAAGTTAATAAGGAATAAATATATTAGATCATTCATAGAAAACTTTCATAATAACAAGAATTATATCAATAAAAGGGATCTAAACCCACTTGGGTTTGGTTTCCTAAGATCTTATCCTTAGGACCCTATTAAAAAGGTGGGTACCAATGTTATCTCGTATTTTTTGCAGGTCCTACTCAAAAAGAGAGGAAAATGGATACTCGACAGTGATTACTCAAAACATATGACAGGAGACAAAGATATGCTGACAGATATTACATACTCAGAAGAAGGTTCCGTCACTTTTGGAGATAATTCCAAGGGCTATATCATCGGCAAAGTCGATGTGAGCAATTACGGTACATCTAATTTACCTCTTATTACAAACGTTTTATTAGTTAAGAATCTAAAACATAACCTATTAAGTATAAGTCAATTATGCGATAAAGGTTTTAAAATATCCATCTCTGAAAATAAATGTGGTATCTTCGATCAAAATCAGAACCTTATTTTCAAAGGAAATAGAGATAAAAACATTTACATTTTGAATATGAAAATTAATCATAACTTAGATATGTGTTTAATAGCTAAAGAACATGATCCCTGGATATGGCACAAACGATTCTCTCATATCAATTTCAAAACTATAAATAAAATTTCTACAAATAATCTCGTAAAAGGATGACCAAAAATGAGTTTTAAAGTTAATAACATATGTGAAGCATGTCAATTAGGTAAATTAACTAAATCTTCGTTTAAATCTAAAAAAGTCATTTCGACATTATAACCACTTTAAGTACTTCATATGGATTTATTTGGACCTACCCAAGTTCAATCCATAAATCACAATAAATATGTATTTGTAATAGTTGATGATTTTTCTAGATTTACATGGACTATCTTTATGAAAATAAAAGTGATACTTTTGAAAATTTCAAAACATTTGCTAAACCAATTCAAAATTTAAAAGGTACTAAAATTAAAAATATCAAAAGTGATCACGGAGATGAATTTGAAAACGAACTATTTAATAACTATTGTAAAAAGAAAGGAATATTTCATAACTTTTCGTTTCCTAGAACTCCACAATAAAATGGAGTGGTAGAACGAAAGAATTGGACTCTACAAGAATGTGCAAGAACCTTACTAAACGAAAGCACATTACCAAAACATTTTTGGGAAGAAGCCATTGCAACTGCCTGTTATGTATTGAATCGCTTTTGTATTAAACCCCTCGCTAAGAATACACCTTACAAACTTTTTAACGATAGAAAACCAAATATATCTTATTTCGAAATATTTGGATCAGAATGTTTTGCATTAAATACTAAAGATCATCTTGGCAAACTCGATTCAAAATGTGCTAAAGGTATATTTCTTGGATATTCGAATCGAAGCAAAGCTTATAGAATTTTCAATAAACGAACTAATACTATTGAAGAGACACTCCATATATCTTTTGATGAAAACTATAAACTTATTTCAAAAACAAATGATGACAATGAGTTACTTGATAATACCATGAATATGGAAATAAATAATTCAAGAGAAGACGAAGATATTATTTATAATTCTAGAGAAGATGAAAACATTGTTAATAATTCAGAAAATAGATCTATTACTAATAGAATAAGATCTCCTCGAAGAATCTTACGAAATCACCCTACAAAAAATATAATTGGAGAAATAGATTCAGATGTTCGAACTAAAAATCAACTAAATTTAATGGGTCATGTAGCTTTTCTTTCTACTATAGAACCTAAGAATACTAAGGAAGCATCATCCTATGAAAATTAGATTATTGCTATGTAAGAAGAACTAAATCAGTTTGAACGAAATGAAGCTTGGGAACTAGTACCCAGACCGACCGATCAGACTGTTATAGGTACTAAATGGGTCTACAAAAATAAAGCAGACGAATTAGGAAATATAACTAGAAACAAAGCGATATTAGTAGCGCAACGGTATAACCAAGAAAAAGGAATATATTACAAAGAAACTTTTGCTCCGGTCGCTAGACTAGAAGCAATACGAATCTTATTGGCTTACGCGTGTTTTAATAACTTTAAACATAATCAAATGGATGTTAAAAGTGCATTTTTAAATGGTTACATTAAAGAAAATGTTTTTGTTGAACAATAGTTCAAATATATGTATATGACATTATATTTGGTTCAACTAATAATAAATTATGTAAAGAATTTTCTAAAATAATGACTAGAGAATTCGAAATGTCCCATATGGAAGAATTATCGTATTTTCTAGGTCTTCAAATAAAACAAGTTCAAATGGAATATTTATAAATTAAGAAAAATATTTAATAATCTTATCAAGCGATTCCGAATGGAAAACACTTCTGCCAAACCAACACTTATGAGCACAACAACACATCTTGATAAAGATGAAAATGGCAAGAGTATAGACCAAAAACTATATCGAAGTATGATAGGATCATTACTATACCTAACAACGAGTCGACCAGATATAATGATGAGTGTCTGTCTATGCGCAAGATTTCAAGCTGACCCAAAAGAATCACATTTACGAGTCGTAAAACGAATACTACGTTATCTTAGTAATTTTAAAGATTTCGGACTTTTCTATCCAAAAGATTGCTCGTTCGAGTTAGTATCGTATAGCGATGCTGATTTCGGAGGATCACGAATGGGTAGAAAAAGTACAAGCGGTACATGTCACTTTATTGGTAAATCATTAATATCATGGTTTAGCAAGAAACAAAATTGTGTCTCACTATCAACTTGTGAAGCAATATATTTCTGCAGCATTAGCTTGTGCACATGTAATCTATATGCAACGGACACTTAAAGATTTCGAAGTCGATTTATCAAAATCGAGAATTTACTATGATAATTCCAGTGTAAATATATCCAAAAATCTAGTAAATCACTCTAGAACCGAACACATAGATATAGACATCTCTTTCTACGCGACAATATAGAAAAAGATGTTATAAATTTAGATTACGTTCCATTTGAAAATCAATTAGCTGATATTTTTACTAAACCATTGTTATAGAACATTTTTATAAAACTACGTCGAGAACTCGGTATAATTTCAATTAAAGATATATAAATGATAAAATACGAAATTTTGACTAAAAAATCAAAAATAATTCTTTTACAAAAATTCATTTTTCTGACCATGCCGAGACTCGAACCTATGACCTGTTGTGAATAGCCCAGATGTCTTAACCACCTAAGCTATCGATTATTTTCATTAAAGCCTAGGTCGGGGATTTTATTATATGGTGACAACTATACTCTAAATTTTGTATAACACTTACCTTTATAAATATATTTTTTCTACATATTACATTTACATAGATAAATCACAACAAAAGAAAACCAAAGAAATAGCAACTAACCGTCCTAACTAACAACCTTTTTATAGATAAATTCAATACAAACCATTTATTTCATCTTTCTTATTCTCAATATTGGTCTATAATTAGGTATACTTATTCTCTGTTGCTCATACAACTAACAAAAATACAAACTAACTACCATTATGTCAACCTCTTCCCAATCAACTCACTCCATTGAAATTCTAGGCTCTTTCGAATCACCAAAAACACCCGTTCGTCATACTACATCGCCTTCTACCTCTCACGATCATACCGGATACACTCAAGAGAAAAAGAAAGGGAAGAAGATGATGTTTGACGTCTCTCCAACCACTAAACAGAAAATAAGTGATTTGCATCACTATCAATCGTTGATGCTTCAGCGTGAAATATATTAGGAGCAGAAAATCAACTTGAGACGTCTAGGAATTATAGAACACATTGCTATGAAATTTTGCAGTGCTTCATCCTATCCAATAGACGAACATGTCGTTTAGCCTATTCAACGATCTTCTACTTCATCCCCGCCATGACCACCGGTTTCACCAAACTCATGGGATCGAAATGAAGCATCCAATGTTCGTCGCAAACAGCTATAGGGCTACAAAACTCCTAGCCCTTCAAAATAAGAGTAGTTGTTATTATATGTTTTTTTTCGAATAATTTGACTAAAATATGTACAATTTTTTTAAATAGAATAAATCATTTTTTTCCTTCATATTATCAACACATATGCTGGTTCTAATATTCAAATAAATAAATTTACAAGCTTCATAAGTATGAAAATATTAAACATTACACAAAACCAGGATGATTGGGACAATTTACACAGTTCAATCGACTGAATTAGTGTATCAGTCGACTGATACTGGGATAATTTTTTTAAAACTAGACTCGGTCGACTGTCATAGTGGATCATTCGACTGGACCAGAAAATAAAATTTTAATGACCAAGATTCAATCAACTAAATCGGCCCTTCAGTTGACTGAACCAGAAGTTTGAAAATTTTGAATTTCTGGTTCAGTCGACTGAACAACTGATTCAGTCGACTGATTTGTAGATCTGAGAAAATTTTCTGCTCCTAGCCACTCATTCTCACCTTTTAACCTTCACTTTCCCCTTTACTCTTCACTCTCTTTTTAGATTTTTCAACTCTTTTAAAACCCTAGATCTTCAAAAACCTAATTTTTACCTCCAAACAATCAAATTCAATGGTTCCAAAAATAAAAGGATGCATCTTCATCCTCCCAACCTCCTTCCAATGAGCAAATCCAACAATGGCTCTTCGACCACAATTAGAAGATGGAGGAGAATGCATGATTCTTGTATTTTTGAAGGTTTTTGTAAAATTTGCCAATTTTTCTCCTTATCACATACAAGAACTGGCTCATCGATGTAACTTGGAGTCTTTGTTCAATATTGACGAAAACAAGCATAAAATAAACCAAACTATGGTCAAGCTATTCTATGCTAATCTTAATTTAGGTCGCCAAAACATTCAAAACCAAGATGATTGTGTATGGAGTTTGGTTTATGGAAAACCGGTATTTTTCTCGTTAGATCGAATGGCTCACATTTTAAAATCTGAAAATGATGGTATTGAATTACGTATTGTTGATTGTGATGTAGTCGTTCGAGACAGTATAAGTCATTTATTTTTGGTAGATGATATGCGCCAACTCAAGTGTATGTCCTTAAGGCCTAAAGCTAGAATTATACATCGTGCATTAATGAAAACCGTAACTCCAAGAACCGAAAGTTACGAACTTATCTATGAACACAACTTCAAAGCCTTATATGCCATCTTCAGAAATATCAAAGTTAATTGGATTCGGTTAATTCTTGATGATTTCTTAAGCTTCAACAATGGTCGAATGAATATCATATACAATGGTGGGTATATTATGCACTTGCTAAAAGAATGTGGGATTTTGGAACCTTACTTACCGGTTTCGTCGGCTACTTAAACTCTCGTACTCTAGCGTTACTGAAGTTACTGGTTGCTCGATCTCCTCCTATCATTATTTTTGAAGAATGGACTCAACACCAATTACCTCAAGATCAACCACCACAACAACAAGGCGAAGCATCTCACCGTCCAACTCACCAAAGATCAACTATTCATCAACTAGACGAAATTTTGATTCCTAATCCAGGCCTTCCTCCACATGAGTCTATTTCCATGATATGTCATAACCAACAAATTCTTCAATCCCATATCACTAAAGTTGACAAAAAACTTGAAAAAATTAAAGGATATTTTTACAATGTTATGGCAAGCTATCTCGTGTTCATCCGGTACTTTCACGGCTACACTAGGTGATCCGGGTAAGCAACCCATTTTCCCTTGGTCTTCCTCTTCCGATGATCAAGCAAGTAGGGGCGACAACGGTGGAAATGGAGGTGATAGTGGTGGTCAAAGATCGCATGGTGATAGGGGTAATGTGATGTCCCGGGATTTTGGGCAATACTTATTTAATAATTTCCATTTATAATTTATTTTAAAATATGTTATATTGATTTAAAAGTCTAATTTAACCAAATATTATATATTCAAATAATAATTAATCTAATTTAACAAATGTTATATTTTCAAAAACTCAATAATAATGATGATTTGAAATGTTTATTCTCTTCAAAGGATAATAATATATATCTAATTAATAATTAATCTTTTTAAGTAATAAAAATATTTTATTTGTAATGTATATATGTATACATTGTAAAAAGGAAATTGGTTTCAATTTAAATTTAATAAAAATATTTTCAAATTTTAATATATATGTTTATATATTGTGTTTTGGAGTTCTGTTTTAAAATTCAAATAATTTCTGAAGTTAATATTTAAAATTTTCTATTTATAATGAATATTTATGTTTGTATATATTTATTGTAAATAGAAGATAATGGGTTAAACTTAAACAGAAAATGTGTTTTCAAATTTTTAATATACATATGTTTTTATAGTGATTTGGAAGGTTTTTGATTTGGTTTAATAAAATGCTTTTCAAAAGCTATTTAAAATTTATTTTTATTTATAAAACACTTACAGGAAAATTTATTTTTATAATAGCCTGAAAATAGTACATTATTATAAAAGTTTAAATTGTTTTTTTTTAAATTGGTTTTTGAAAATAAATTTAGATTTTATATATAATATCAATGTTAGATAAAATAACTTTAGTTTAAACTTTTAAAATAAAATTTAAATAAATGTTCATTTTTCTTTCTTTGAAACTTATCCTTAGAAATGGAGTTTTAAATAATTATAAATTAAACACAAAGTTATAAATACATTTTATAGTTATATATATAACATGATTATTAGACTAATAAGGTAATTAAGGTTTAATTCATTTATAAATAAGTAATTAATGTAATAATCACCTCTTAAAAACACTTGGAAACATAACAAATTTATGAAACACACTTGTCTATATAATAATAAAAGGTTTGGACATTTGTTAATACATGGTTTATTCATGAAACAAGAGGCAATCTATCTTTTAAAAGAAAGTTTTGTTTTAATTAAAGTTTAGAAAGTAAAGGATCTGTTTGTTTGTTTTCTTCAGCTAAGACATTCTTTAATTTCTCTTCAACCAAAAAAAAGAAAAGAATTCAATATGAAGATTCAATCAATAGCAAAACTCAAAGTCCAGAAATAAAAATGCAGTGTTCTCTGTTTTTTTTAACTCTGGTGAGTAAATCCTTTTTTAAAAACAGTTTTAGTCCTGTATATGTTTGTTCTATGAAATATTTAACATTTTAAATATAATATACATGCTTGCATGTTGGATATAATGATGTTATAATCATGTTGTTGCTCAGAATTATCATCTTAAATTTGATTTGTGCTGTACAAACTTGAGTACATATTTGTATATGTATTCTCTGTAAAATATGTTGCAAGATCAACTAAAATAACTCAAATCTTTCTGTATAATCAAAATTTAACATTGATTACTGAAGTAAAGATGTTAACAACATTTTATTCTTGTTTTAAAAATTTATTACAAGTAAGTGTATTTGGATAATACTCTGTAAATTATGAATATACAGTTGACATTCAAAATTGAGTAAAATTTAAGTTTGATGAATTTTGAATTCACTTAGATAATCTGAATCGTACTATCAAAGTATGAATTTTAATGTAAAATTTGTAATTTTTAATTTATTATTCAGAGAGTGATTGGGAATTTCTTGAATTTGGGGTTATGGTCGTTTACTGTTGTTCTGCGTCGAAGGGGATGGTGAGCTTCGACATGCAGGTAGTCAGGGTGTCTGGTGATTAGGGAAAAATGTTGGAAGATTTTTATGGCGACAGTGGTGGCCGTGGAGGGGGTTAGTAGGGTTTTGTTGTTGTTTTTTTGTTTGGAGCGGAATCTTGTGAGATTCGTCGTCGTCATTGATTTTGGGCGAATCGCTGGTGGGGGAAAGGATTGCGTGGATTGAGGCGCGTGCGTGGATGAAGTGGCAGGCATTCCGGCATTGGGGTTCGCCGTTGACGGCGATCTTTTGGGTTCGAGCTTCTTTATGGCTGCGACGCTATAGCCATATTTTTATGCAGTGGTGATTTCGTCGATCTAGGAGTTCGTGGTGGTTGTTGAGGTCAGAGGCGATTTGTGGGGTGTCGCGACAGGGTTCGCCGTCGACCCATCCTAGTGTGCACGTGCGTGAGCTTAATTTGGTGCATCGGTTGTTGTTTTCGGAAGAGTGTTTGTCCATGGGTTTTATTCTGTGGGTTGCTCGAGGGTGGTCTCGTGTTGATATCGCTGTGAATCGAAGAAGTAGGTGGGTCGTTTGCATGAGTTTTTGGTTTTCAAGTAACTTGGTTTCAGGATTTATATCCTGTTAAATTTTTAACTGCAAATTGATATTTCTGAAATTTAAAAACCAAACTCCGTTTTTAAAACAAAGTTTTAAAACAGTTTTAAATATGTTTGAAATGTTTTAATTCAAAACTTTGTGTTTCAACAAGTTAAATTAAATTTGTTTTAAAATAGTTTTTTTTATTTAGTTTAGTATTAACCGGACGTTTATACTTTATAAAATGAAGTTTCAAATTGAAAGCAAATTGATGTTTAAACAAAGTGTTTAAATTAGTTTTTGTTAAGAATGAATGTTTGAATTTAAAAGAATTTTAGTTTTAAAGTTTGAGTTTTTTTTTAAAATTTAAACTTTTGTTTTAAAAATAGTTTGTTTCATTTTTGCTTTATTAATGATATAATAATGTTTTCAAATAAAAATGTATTTGAAGTAATTTAAATATGATTTAAGTAAGGTATTTAATAATGATAAATTAAAAGATGATGTTCTTGTGTAATCCAAATGCAAGTTTTTGAATCTAAATATTTAATTTTAAAACGATTGATAAAGGTTAATGAAAAGTATAGTTTATATTAATCAAGTTTTTGATTATAAAGGTAATTGAAGTAAATTACTTAATTAACTTAAATTGGTTAAGGTAAGTAATTAAATTAAGGTAATTAGTTTGTGTAATTAATTAGGTGTAATTAATTACTTAATTAAAAATTAATTAATCAAGGTTAATTAATTTAGAAATAAATTAGTTAATAAGTAATTAAGAAGTTAATTACTTAATGATTAAGAAGAATTATTTAAACATAAATACTTAATAATTAAAGCAATTAATCAGGGTAATTGATTAAGTTATTATGGTTAATTTAGTTAATTAATTAAGCTTAATTAATTAAAAAGAATTACTTAATGATGGGATTAAGTATAATTACTTAATGTAATTAAAGATGTGTAATTACTTAGTGAAGTTATTAATGAATAATTACTGAATGTAATTAATTAAGGTAATTACTTGATGGATAGTAATTAAAGAAGTATAATTACTTAAGGGAAGTAATTAAGGAATAATTACTCAGTGTAATTAAAGAATTGATTAATGTAATTAATCAAGGAGTAGGTTTAATTGGTGAAGTAATTAAGGAAGTTAATTACTGATTGTGATTAATCAGGTTTGATTAATAATTGAAATTAAGTTTATAATTTATTATTAAATGTAATTGTAAGAAAGATTAATTAATAAAGTAATTAGAGGGTCATTAATTTATGTAATTAATGAATAATTAATTGTCTAATTAATTAATAAATGTGATTAATTATTAGATAATTAATCAATGAAGTGAGAAAGAAGTAATAATTAATTAATGTAATTAATTAAGGATTTTTGTAATCAATTATTGTTAATTAATTAATTAGAAATTAATTAAGATTAATTAATGATTAAAGATAAATTAATCTGTGTAATTAATTTAAAGGCTAATTACATAGTGTAATTAAAGAATAACTAATCTAGGTGATTAATTAAAAATATGATTAAAGGATAATTAATCTGTAATTGAAGATTAATTAATTGGATTATGATGATGATTAAAGAGTGATTAATAATTGTAATTAATTAATGATTGTTTAAGCAGTATTAGTTGTTTAATTCTCAAGTAATTAATTTAATTTAAGATGATTAAATTAATTATAAAGGAATTTATGATGCCTGTTTGTGTATGATTGTTTGTGGAATATCTGAATTGGTTGATATCTATTGGATGATATGTTGTGATATTCTGTGATATGATATTTGATATATCAATGATAAATGTGTGATATTTATCTGCGAATGATGCTGTGTGAATTCAATGTTTAAATTGAATTAATTTGTTAAACTTAAATCACTTGGACATTAAGATGGCGTTTGGATTCGATGAGACCGGGATCGGGTTTCCAAATTTGGAATTCCGAAAACCACATCGATCCAAGTTAAACGTTAGGTCGTGAATCTCAAGTGAAGAGTGAAGACTCGAGGTGTAAGAACTATTCGTCAGTATTACTCTGGGGTGATTCCGAGTTGAGTTTGACGGAAATAGTATTTACAGGTTCAAGATGGTGATTCTGAGTGCAAGGGCTATTGTCGTTAACTCTGAGGGTGATTCCAAACGAGTGTAATGAGATAGTGCCTTCGGTTTCGTTCGAACCTGGAACGAACTTGTATGGATTGAATGCTTTCAGAACATCGTCAGGTGGACGATGGGCATTCTATGATAAATGTGTCCTATAAAGGTAATCGCAGCCTCAAGCCGCATCAACCGGGAATGGCTAAAACAGGGGAGGTGTAGCAAGGCTAAGTGGGTCATGCCCAACTAAGGCGAGATTTACCCCTGTGTAGAGGTCCCTTTTTATTTCGGCTGTGTGGGTGGTTGATCATGACAACTACCAGGGTGGTCTTGTTCAGGACTGTCCAGTAAGGGATGGTTCCGGTCTTGTGTTGCAAGGGAGTGGGCATACTCCTTGGTATGGTGATCTAGGCCACGTACTGTGACGGGCGGCACCCCAGTAGCCCTTCCATTGTATGGAATCCAAAATCCAATAAGTGCCTGTACGGTTTTGATTGTGCCCAACTATGTTGGAACGTGAGATGTAAGCATTCCAGCTATTTCTGTATTTTATTTTGAAAACCCTAGACCCAATTATAATATCACTGGATTTCCTATCAAATGTTTTGGTTAGCGTAAGGTAAAAACTTACCCATGTTTATTTGTGGGGAGTCTTACGTGATACCTTTGTTTTCAAAGGATTTTCTAAAGTTAACCATTTACTCACACCAGACCCCTGTCTGAACAGAGTGTTTATTTTCTGTTTTATTAAACTCTTGGGTACTCATATTACTTATAAGTAGTCAAGTGATTCAGGTTTGCTTTGATGAATTCTGGAGGAGATATGGAGCAGGTGGCTTCAGCGTGTAGATATATATATATAGTGGTTCCACTGTGTTTAAGTTGTATCTGTTTCCTGTTATGTACTTGAGTTGTAATATCTAAACAGGTGTTATAACTGTCGAATTTTGTTTGTATTAGCTGTTTAACTCTGATGTATATTATACTATGTAATATTTTATTTGATTAATTTAATTTATTCGTTCCGCTGTGAGATTCTGATGTTGTTTGGTTCTTTCTTTTCTATCTTTTCTCTTTTCTATCCCTTTCTTTCTTCTTAATGATGCGTCTTTCTGTGTTATGAAAGGCGGGTCATTTCATTATGGTATCAGAGCACTAGGTTGAGCGAATACCTAAGCTCTGGAGTGGTGTGTTTCTTGAGAGAGTGTATTTGTAACTTTGAATATATATATATACACATGTATATTTATTTATTCCTATCTATTTTGTTGGGTTACCTGTTCGGGTTTGCCAACGTAAGTTCTAAAAGTAGGAGAGATAGTGGTGTGTATAACACGACTATCAATGGAAGAAGTCCGAGTATTTAAGGTTGGAAGATTATCTGCCAGGACAGTTTTGGGCATCTTGAGTAAGTTTGGCAACTGGGTATATGGATTTCATCGATCTCTGAAGGAAATCTTTTAAAGGTTCGGAGTTTATCTTTGAAGTATAAGTTTGAATTGCGCTCGTGCAAGCGGATTCTCTAGGGTTTGGATCAGTTGTAAGAGCTGAAGCAAGTAATGGTATTTTGGCAACCGTAGGAAGGAGTTTTATCTGTATTGGAGTGGGAGACTCAGTTCAGCTAGGTGTTTGTGCTTGGTCTGAAGCCCGAGTTTTTTGAGAGGTTTCTGCTCATCTTAAAGACTCTTTTGTGCAGTTGGTTGATATAGATGTGGGATTCAAGGAGCTTTTGGATAAGAGGTCTGTGGTAACAAGGGCAGCTCAGAGGTGTTGAATGTGCTGTCAAGAAGATATCTTGGCTCAGCACTATCACAGAGGTGGAGTTCGAAAGCAGTTGTGCGGTCCGTTTCTTCGATGGTTTAGAAGTCTTTTGAGATTCTTCTGTCAGTTGATCGGGAAAATGGTGAAGGCTTGTTCCGTTTTCTTCTGGAAACTCAGCTGGGTAAGGTGTTTGTGGTTGAGGTGGACCATCGGTTTCTTCTTTTGAAGGACTTAAGCTGTTCTGTTATGTAAGAAAGAATAGTTTCTTTGGAATCTGAATTGGGTAGTATTATCGCAAAAGTGACTTGCGATGGTTCGGAAGTTCTTTTAGTAATCTTTGCTTTAGTTTGAGACATCTCTAAAGAATGTTGGAGCTATCGAGGTGGTTTGAGACATTATGAATATTTTCGAGGAAGTCAAAGGAGTTTGTCCGCATCAGGAGATGGAGTTCTGGTTCGATTTGGTTCTTTGATTTTCTGGTGTTTTGGCCTAGTAGAGAGAAGATTCCAGGAGAGAGGATTTTTGTAAGCAATCAGGATTGATTGGATCTAGTTATCCGAATGGATTTCTGTTGTAGTATTTGTGACCAAATCGGATAGGTCATTAAGCTTTTATGGAATTCGATGGACAATGTTTCTGGATGAGTTGATCAAGTTTATGCTTGTGTTCATCAAAAGCATTCTCATCTTCTTCGGATCAGAGTTGTGCAGCGGAAGCATGGTGGCAGCTATCCAAGAATAGAAGCAACCTCGGATTCATCGAAGGATTTGTGTTTTCTTGGATTTAAGGTTTTCTTTAGGAAGTTCTTTCGGGATCTGAAGGCTTAGATGTCGAGAGCATCTGTTCTGATTTCCGGATAGGAGAAGCTAGTTTGAAGTTTTTGATGCTTGTATGGTAGATTGGTGTTTTGGATTTCGATGGATTTTGGGAGAATCATCTTGTTGGGTAGAATCAGGAGGCCATCTCATTCTTGATCCAGCTTTGATTTGAGAAGCATCTATGAAGTTTGGTTGAACAAGAAGGTTGAGGGTAGTCCAGGATCAGCGGAGGTTGTTGTCGAGAGACGAAGAGATTCGGAATTCGAAGTTGAAGATTTAATTTTTGGATAAGTTTTCTCCGATCATAAGAAGCAATGAGATTGGATAAGTTGGGAAGCTAGCTCAAGAGTGTATGGGGATCTTTCTGTATTCTCTTAAGGATAAGTGTTTGATCTATCACTGGTTTAGAACCAGCAGATCATGAAGATTTGGAAGTTGATTGGGCTTGTCTGTGGTCCGGTATCCTGTTTAGATTGAGATCTGGATATATAGGAGTTCTAGATCTGAGTAGAGCAACTAGTTTTAGATTCTGTGGAGTGAGTATCCTGGTGTTTGTACCTGGGAAACTCAAGGAAATTCTATCCAGAATTTTATCTGGATAGTTAGAATTGATTGTTTGAATTGGATGTTATGGTTTCTAGTATGGTTGATATTATTTGTTGCTATTTTAAAATTTAAAATCTGTAAGGAATTATTAAATTACCTTTGCTTTTAAATTCAGGGAGACGAAATTCTTTTAAGGAGGTAGGAATGTGATGTCCCGGGATTTTGGGCAATACTTACTTAATAATTTCCATTTATAATTTATTTAAAATATGTTATATTGATTTAAAAGTCTAATTTAACCAAATATTATATATTCAAAACTAATAATTAATCTAATTTAACAAATGTTATCTTTTCAAAGGATAATAATATATATCTAATTAATAATTAATCTTTTTAAGTTAATAAAAATATTTTATTTGTAATGTATATATGTATACATTGTAAAAGGAAATTGGTTTCAATTTAAATTTAATAAAAATATTTTCAAATTTTAATATATATGTTTATATATAGTGATTTGGAGTTCTGTTTTAAAATTCAAATAATTTCTGAAGTTAATATTTAAAATGTTCTATTTATAATGAATGTTTATGTTTGTATATATTTATTGTAAATAGAAGATAATGGGTTAAACTTAAACAGAAAATGTGTTTTCAAATTTGTAATATACATATGTTTTTATAGTGATTTGGAAGGTTTTTGATTTGGTTTAATAAAATACTTTTCAAAAGCTATTTAAAATTTACTTTTATTTATAAAACACTTAAAGGAAAATTTATTTTTATAATAGCTTGAAAATAGTACATTATTATAAAAGTTTAAATTATTTTCTTTTAAATTGGTTTTTGAAAATAAATTTAGATTTTATATATAATATCAATGTTAGATAAAATAACTATAGTTTAAACTTTTAAAATAAAATTTAAATAAATGTTCATTTTTCTTTCTTTGAAACTTATCCTTAGAAATGGAGTTTTAAATAATTATAAATTAAACACAAAGTTATAAATACATTTTATAGTTATATATATAACATGATTATTAGACTAATAAGGTAATTAAGGTTTAATTCATTTATAAATAAGTAATTAATGTAATAATCACCTCTTAAAAACACTTGGAAACATAACAAATTTATGAAACACACTTGTCTATATAATAATAAAAGGTTTGGACATTTGTTAATACATGGTTTATTCATGAAACAAGAGGCAATCTATCTTTTAAAAGAAAGTTTTGTTTTAATTAAAGTTTAGAAAGTAAAGGATCTGTTTGTTTGTTTTCTTCAGCTAAGACATTCTTTAATTTCTCTTCAACCAAAAAAAAGAAAAGAATTCAATATGAAGATTCAATCAACAGCAAAATTCAAAGTCCAGAAATAAAAATGCAGTGTTCTCTGTTTTTTTTAACTCTGGTGAGTAAATCCTTTTTTAAAAACAGTTTTAATCCTGTATATGTTTGTTCTATGAAATATTTAACATTTTAAATATAATATATATGCTTGCATGTTGGATATAATGATGTTATAATCATGTTGTTGCTCAGAATTATCATCTTAAATTTGATTTGTGCTGTACAAACTTGAGTACATATTTGTATATGTATTCTCTGTAAAATATGTTGCAAGATCAACTAAAATAACTCAAATCTTTCTGTATAATCAAAATTTAACATTGATTACTGAAGTAAAGATGTTAACAACATTTTATTCTTGTTTTAAAAATTTATTACAAGTAAGTGTATTTGGATAATACTCTGTAAATTATGAATATACAGTTGACATTCAAAATTGAGTAAAATTTAAGTTTGATGAATTTTGAATTCACTTAGATAATCTGAATCGTACTATCAAAGTATGAATTTTAATGTAAAATTTGTAATTTTTAATTAGTATTCAGAGAGAGATTGGGAATTTCTTGAATTTGGGGTTTCGGTCGTTTACTGTTGTTCTGCGTCGAAGGGGATGGTGAGCTTCGGCATGGAGGTAGTCAGGGTGTCTGGTGATTAGGGAAAAATGGTGGAAGATTTTTATGGTGACAGTGGTGGCCGTGGAGGGGGTTAGTAGGGTTTTGTTGTTATTTTTTTGTTTGCGTCGGAATCTTCTGAGATTCGTCGTCGTCGTTGATTTTAGGCGAATCGCTGGTGTGGGAAAGGGTTGCGTGGATCGAGGCGCGTGCGTGGATGAAGTGGCAGGCACTCCGGCGTTGGGGTTCGCCGTTGACGGCGATCTTTTAGGTTCGAGCTTCTTTCTGGTTGCGACGCTGTAGCCATATTTTTATGCAGTGGTGATTTCGTCGATCTAGGAGTTCGTGGTGGTTGTTGAGGTCAGAGGCGATTTGTGAGGTGTCGTGATAGGGTTCGTCGTCGACCGATCCTAGTGTGCACGTGCACGAGCTCAATTTGGTGCATCGGCTGTTGTTTTGGGAAGAGTGTTTGGCCATGGCTTTTCTTCTATGGGTTGCTCGAGGGTGGTCTCGTGTTGGTATCGCGTGTGACTCGAAGAGATAGTGGGTCTTTGCGTGAGTTTTTGGTTTTCGAGTAATTTGGTTTCAGGATTTATATCCTGTTAAATTTTTAATTGCAAATTGATATTTCTGAAATTTAAAAACTAAACTCAGTTTTTAAAACAAAGTTTTAAAATAGTTTTAAATATGTTTGAAATGTTTTAATTTAAAACTTTGTGTTTTAACAAGTTAAGTTAAATTTGTTTTGAAATAGTTTGTTTTTATTTAGTTTAGTATTAACCTGACGTTTATACTTTATAAAATAAAGTTTCAAATTGAAAGCAAATTGATGTTTAAACAAAGTGTTTAAATTAGTTTTATTAAGAATGAATGTTTGAATTTAAAAGAATTTTAGTTTTAAAGTTTGGATTTTTTTTTTAATTTAAACTTTTGTTTTAAAAATGGTTTGTTTCATTTTTTCTTTGTTAATGATATAATAATGTTTTCAAATAAAAATGTATTTGAAGTAATTTAAATGTGATTTAAGTAAGGTATTTAATAATGATAAATTAAAAGATGATGTTCTTGTGTAATCCAAATACAAGTTTTTGAATTTAAATATTTAATTTTTTTTTTTGCAAGGCAAGCGGGGTTAACTGGTCCCCTACCAGTTTATTGATAAAATGAAAAACATACCTATGAACAAGCTCATAGATACAAAAAAGAGAAACAAGAGAAAACCATAAAATAAGGAAGAACTGAAACACAGAGAAAACAAAGAGGCAAAATGGAAAAACACAAAGAAGAATGCTTAGTCCATAGCAGCAGCCAATAGTGGACTGAAAGCAAAATTGCTATCCTTCATACCCCTGATAATAGATGTCTTGAGTACCTCCCATAATTGCTGTCTACTTCTAACTTTGTTTTCAAATATTCTCAAGTTTCTTTCCTCCCACACAATGTTAAGATACTTCTTAATGGAGTAAAAGAAAACAGTTCTTCTTTCCTTCCTCCACCTAGTTGATTTGCAAATCAGATCCCATTCAACTTCTGATACTCCGTGCCTGTGATCATCAGCAACTCTAGCAACCAAGTTCCCCCATAGACCAAGAAGTTCATTGCACTCAAAGTACAGATGTGCCACTGACTCAATCTGCAGCTTGCAGTACACACAAAGTGGATCAATATTCATGCCATAACTCAACATTCTTTCCTTTGTTAACAATGCATTCATGATCACCTTCCACATCATCAGATTGTCTCTAGCAGTAGATGCTTTGGACCATATTACTTTGTGCCATACTGAATTAGAACTGCTAGTCACATTAGAAAGAAGATCATATGCAACAGATATAGTATGTTGTTTCCCCCTCCACAAAACAACATCATTATCAGCTAAACCATATTGATGAGTTTGATATAAATTCCAAAAAGCCCTTATTTCCTGATTACTAGTATAAGGAAGCAACAGCTTGCCCTCATTCACGTAGTCAGTAGCATTAGCAAGTCTTCCTATGCCTGCCTGTTCAATCTGGTGGGGAGAGAAAACATTAACAAGCACCAAGCCTTCATCCATCCATGGTTCATTCCAAAACTTGATTCCATTGTTATAAGAGAGTTCATACTTGATGTATTGACTGAATTCAGATCTCAATCCTAATAAACTCCTCAAGTCCAGCTGCAACTCTGGGGAACTGGCATAGTCCAGAAATTCTTGCATCCCAAGTTATACTTTCTGGTCCAATCCACCCATAAAGAATCAGTACCGATGAGTAATGAATTTATGTGGGCACTGATCGCAGCTTCGTTCCATTTATTCAAGCAGATGATACCAAGACCTCCTTTCTTTTTAGGTAGCTCCATTTTAGCAAAAGAACAAGGGATGAGTTTTTTTGAAAAAACATTGCCAGTCCAGAAAAATCTAAGCATAGCTGTTCTAACCATGTTCACCAGTTTTTTTGGAAGAATAAAAACTCTTGACCAATACACCATCATAGAGGTGATAACTGACTTGATAAGGACAAGTCTACCAGCTTGAGTGAGAAACCTATTAGCCCATATGTTCATTAAATTACAAATTTTAGTATACAAGGGCAGGCAGTGTCTAATGGTGATTCTTGAAGTACATAGAGGAATACCCAAATAGTGCATATTATTATCCATCAGCTGCAGCCCAGAGATACCAATAATTCTATTGGCATCCACAGTAGGAATACCAGAGGTGATAATATGAGACTTTATGGCATTAAATTTCAACCCAGTCATGAGGTAAAAATTATCAAGGGTAGCTTTAATATTTTCAATTGATCTTTGATCAGGCTTTGTGAAGATCATGATATCATCAGCAAATAACAGAGATGAGATATGGAGGGGTTTACATTTTGAGTGGAACAATATATCACCTTGCAAATATTTGGTAGACAGCATTCTAGAAAACACTTCCATAACTAAAATGAATATATATGAAGAGATAGGATCCCCCTGCCTGATCCCCTGTTTGCTGTTGAAAAACCCTGATGTAAAGCCATTGTACTTTATAGAGAAAGTAGCAGTGGAAATACAACTGTAAATCCAAGCCACAAAAACTTTAGGAAACTTCATCAGGGCCATGATTCTGACAATAGATGTCCAGTGAACACTATCATAGGCTTTCATCAAATCCACCTTAAGCGTAGCATTCTTGGGAGCTTGAGATCGACCATAGCCTTTTAATAATTCATGAGATAACAAAATATTGTCAAGGATGTTTCTATTGGGAAGAAAAGCAGACTGATTAATAGATATGATTCTGCTAAGGATTGTAACAAGTCTTGAGGCCAATATTTTAGAAATACACTTATACAATACATTACAACGAGAGATTGGTCTAAATGAAGTAACAGAAGAGGGAGAATGGACCTTTGGAATAAGAACAAGATTAGTTGCATTCACTTGTTTAAGAAGGTTGAAAGTATTGAAAAAATTATGGACAGCCTTTAGAAAATCCTTCTTGATAATTTCCCAACTATGGATAAAAAAAGTGGCATCGAATCCATCAGGCCCTCCACTTGAATTTTTGTTCATTGTAAATAAAGTATCTTTAATCTCAGTATCTGTTACCTTGTCAACAAGTTTTTCAGCTTCATCAGGAAGCACCTCAGGTAATTGGATATGGGATAAATCATCAAGTAATGGAATGAAGTCATTATTGTTACCTAGCAAATTCTTGAAATAGTGCAGAAGAGCTTTGTCAACAGCAGCAGGAGTGGAGTGCAATACTCCTACCTCATCATATATGTTATTGATATTCTCCTTTGATTGTTTTACCTTGATTGCAGCATGAAAATATGCCGTATTATTATCTCCCTCAGTAGCCCATATTTGTCTCAATTGTCGTCTCTTCATATTGCCTTCAGACTTCAAGGCATCAGTGAGTTGTTCAAATAGAGTCCTCTCAGCAGCAGCAGCTTCAGGATTGTCAGGATTATTCATCATTTCTTCCTGAGCAAGAATGAGGTTGCTTCTTAACAAAGCAGATTTTAAGTTGCCATCACCAAATTTTACTTTTGCCCATTCTTTTAGTGCTAGTTTGGTTGCTCTTAGTTTCCTGCAAAATTTAAACATTGGGTTACCAAAAAAAATTTCATTCCATGCTTTACTAATAATATTATTATACTCAGGTTCATGGACCCAAGCATTATAAAATTTGAAGCTTCTTTTATTTTTCAACAACTCCTGTCCAGAAAAGAAAATAATAGGGGAATGATCTGAAAGAACAGGATGGGGGATAAAGGTTGACAGAGTTGGCCATGTTGTTAAAGCATTAAGATTGGCAAAGGAGTGATAAATTTTTGAGTAAGTTCTGACACCAGATCTGCTCCTATTATTCCATGTGAATTCAGCACCAGAAGATGGTATTGAAAGCAAGTTTGAGTCCTCAATAGCCTTATTGAGAGGATAAATATCATGTGGGAGAAGAGGAAGACCACCATGTTTGTCAGTAAAGGATAAGCAGCAATTAAAGTCCACAAAGATAAGCCATGGGTGGGAGTTTTGCCTGAAAGCAGGAAGGAGATTAAGACAAGATTGCCTTGAAGATGGGGAGTTTTGGGCATAGACAATAGTTATATAAAAAGAGGTGGGAGAATCTAAATATTTTGCTTGAAAATGCATGAGTTGATCAGTTGAAAGGATAGAAGTAAGAGATAAGACTGAAGGATCATGGATGACCATAATTCTACTATATGGGGCATGATTCAAATTATGATTAAGAGACCAGTTGGGGTTAATATGCTTTGCAGCTTTAATTGTCAGGGTCTCATTTAATTTAGTTTCAAGAATAGCAAAAAGGGAAATTTTGTGCTGGTTTATGAGATATTTCACTTGATCAAGTTTATTACAGAGTGAGCTCCTCTGACATTCCATATTTCATAGCTGTGCATCATTTAATATACTTCAGAGATTGGTGTACCACATTTTTCGTGCTCCTAGTTGCAAGAGAATCTCTTAGAACATTGTTTAAATCAATAATTTGTTCAAACCCATCATTCAGACACTCACCCTTATTCTTGCCCTTCTTTGGAGTATTTTGTGAGGCAGTTGAGGTAGGTGGCACTGTAATCCATCCAGGCAGATGGCCAGAAAAGGAGTAACCACCTGAAGAAGAGGGGATAATTTTTGAATGTTAAGCAATGATAAGGTCCATTATTTCTTTTTCAAGTTCCTCCTTAAACTGTGCTTTAGCTTGCTGAGAATTTGTTTTTATTCTTCCTGTATTTGCTTCAACAACTTGCATGTCACTGATTTGCTTTGTTAATCCTTCACTTGAACTGGCCATAGCATTGTCAGTGGAATTTGTGGATTTGTGACTCAGATTAGCCACCATCCCTGGTCTGAAGTTAACCTGATCTCTTTGGACATTTTGCATAGTTAAAAGGGATGTAACATGCACACCACAAAATTGATCTTGCTTGCTTGCAAAAATTTCCCCTTCCTCAATTTGCTTTTCCTTGTCACAGTTTTCATTGCATTGATCATTATCACTTGTATCATTACATGAATCAATCTCATTTTCTTCCAACAGGACAGAAAACTTGTTTGTGTCAGTTCTTATATCATCATATGACTCTACCATGTCTCCTTTTTTTGTTATTCTTGCAATTACATTCAGTTTATCACTATTAATTGGTTCTACATCATTATTATCCTCTTCTATTATCTGAATTTCAAATCTATCTTCCTTCTCCTTATCTCTTCTCATTTTAGTTCCTTTACTTTCAACCTTTCTCCACTCTTGCTTTTTCCTTGTGTCAACTTTAATCTTTTCATTTTGGTTATCACTAACCATTCTTTCCTTACTTGACTTTGCTACTGTATTAGCATTTCCCTCTTGTTTTGTTTTCTTTTTCATGCACAATTCAGTCATATGCCCAAATTCCTTGCACCCACTGCATATCTCAGGTTTCCATAAATAATCTACCTTTATAATCTGCTCTGATCCATCTAGTAATCTCACTGAAAATTCATCCAATAACTCAACCGCTGGTGTGATTTCAACCATGCATTTAGCATAACCTATTCTATCCAACTTCTCTGTTTGTTCATCCGTACACATAAAGGTTCCAATTCTACTAGCTAGCCAATTGATGCCAATATGTGACCAAGCATATAACGGTATATTTGATAACCTAATCCACACTGGTACAGATTTTATCGTACTACAACTATTTCCAACGTTTGGATCCCATTCTTTAACAATGAATAGCTTGTTCCTCATGATAATTGGATCAGCTGCAATTATTTTCCTTTTATCCTCATCGCAAGAAAGATTGAATAGGAACAAGAAGCCATCGGACTTAACTTTTATTGAACCTTTTAGTTTCCAAACTTTTTTCAGGTGGGCTATGACAGTGAGATAAGAAAGGGGTTTATCAAGGAAGAAACCTACCAGGTAGTCTCCCCAAACTTCATTTCCAGCTCTTATAACATTTTCAGGAGGAACTAGGACATTGCCATCATAGACAAGTGGGACTTGAATCGGGATATGTTTCCCTGCATTACGCGGTTTTGACTTGAAAAGAGAATTCCATTGAAAAGAGGGGACAAACGAAGTAGGTGGGGAGCACAGTTTTAGCAGAGGAGGGTCAAATCGGGGAGATAGGGATGATGGAGGCAACAAAACGGCTGGATCAGGAGGTTGAGGGTCAGGCGAAAAGTGGGGTGGCTGTAGATGATTAGGAGGGGAGTACGAGGATGGTAAGGGTTGGGTGATAGATTGGACGGGTCGGCAGTTTGAAAGGATGGGGGATGGAGGGAAAGAAGGAACAGAGGACATTAAAAAAGAAAAGAAGCTTTTAGGATATGAATATTTAATTTTAAAATGATTGATAAAGGTTAATGAAAAGTATGGTTTATATTAATCAAGCTTTTGATTATAAAGGTAATTAAAGTAAATTACTTAATTAACTTAAGTTGGTTAAGGTAAGTAATTAAATTAAGGTAATTAGTTTGTGTAATTAATTAGGTGTAATTAATTACTTAATTAAAAATTAATTAATCAAGGTTAATTAATTTAGAAATAAATTAGTTAATAAGTAATTAAGAAATTAATTACTTAATGATTAAGAAGAATTATTTAAACATAATTACTTAATAATTAAAGCAATTAATTACTCGGTGTAATTAATTAAGTTATTATGGTTAATTTAGTTAATTAATTAAGTTTAATTAATTAAAAAGAATTACTTAATGATGGGATTAAGTATAATTACTTAATGTAATTAAAGATGTGTAATTACATAGTGAAGGAATTAATGAATAATTACTGAATGTAATTAATTAAGGGAATTGCTTGATGGATAGTAATTAAAGAGGTATAATTACTTAAGGGAAGTAATTAAGGAATAATTACTCGGTGTAATTAAAGAATTGATCAATGTTATTAATCAAGGAATTGGTTTAATTGGTGAAGTAATTAAGGAAGTTAATTACTGATTGTGATTAATCAAGTTTGATTAATAATTGAAATTAAGTTTATAAGTTATTATTAAATGTAATTGTAAGAAAGATTGATTAATAAAGTAATTAGAGGGTCATTAATTTATGTAATTAATAAATAATTAATTGTTTAATTAATTAATAAATGTTATTAGTTATTAGATAATTAATCAGTGAAGTGAGAAAGAAGAATAATTAATTAATGTAATTAATTAAGGATTTTTGTAATCATTATTGTTAATTATTAATTAGAAATTAATTAAGATTAATTAATGATTAAAGATAAATTAATCCGTGTAATTAATTTAAAGGCTAATTACATAGTGTAATTAAAGAATAATTAATCTGGGTGATTAATTAAAAATATGATTAAATGATAATTAATCTGTAATTGAAGATTAATTAATAGGATTATGAATATGATTAAAGAGTGATTAATTTTTAATTAATTAATGATTGTTTAAGCAGGATTAGTTTTTAATTCTCAAGTAATTAATTTAATTTAAGATGATTAAATTAATTATAAAGGAATTTATGATGCCTGTTTGTGTATGATTGTTTGTGGAATATCTGAATTGGTTGATATCTATTGGATGATATGTTGTGATATTCTGTGATATGATATTTGATATATCAATGATAAATGTGTGATATTTATCTGCGAATGATGCTGTGTGAATTCAGTGTTTAAATTGAATTAATTTGTTAAACTTAAATCACTTGGACATTACGATGGCGTTTGGATTCGATGAGACCGGGATCGGGTTTCCAAATTTGGAATTCCGAAAACCACATCGATCCAAGCTAAACGTTAGGTCATGAATCTCAAGTGAAGAGTGAAGACTCGAGGTGTAAGAACTATTCGTCAGTATAACTCTGGGGTGATTCCAAGATGAGTTTGAAGGAAATAGTACTTACAGGTTCAAGATGGTGATTCTGAGTGCAAGGGCTATTGTCGTTAACTCTGAGGGTGGTTCCAAACGAGTGTAATGAGATAGTGCCTTCGGTTTCGTTCGAACCCGGAACGAACTTGTATGGATTAAATGCTTTCAGAACATCTTCAGGTGGACGATGAGCATTCTAAGATAAATGTGTCCTATAAAGGTAATCGCAGCCTCAAGCCGCATCAACCGGGAATGGCTAAAACATAGGAGGTGTAGCAAGGTTAAGTGGTCATGCCCAAGTAGAACGAGATTTACCCCTGTCTAGAGGTCCCTTTTTATTTCGGCTGTGTGGGCGGTTGATCATGACAACTGTCGGGGTGGTCTTGTTCGGGACTGTCCAGTAAGGGATGGTTCCGGTCTTGTGTTGCAGGGGAGCGGGCGTACACCTTGGTACGGTGATCTAGGCCACGTACTGTAATGGGCGGTGCCCCTGTAGCCCTGCCGTTGTATGGAATCCAAAATCCAATAAGTGCCTGTACGGTTTTGATTGTGCCCAACTATGTTGGAACGTGAGATGTAAGCATTCCAGCTATTTCTGTATTTTATTTTGAAAACCCTAGACCCTATTATAATATCACTGGATTTCCTATCAAATGTTTTGGTTAGCGTAAGGTAAAAACTTACCCATGTTTATTTGTGGGGAGTCTTACGTGATACTTTGTTTTCAAAGGATTTTCTAAAGCTAAGCAACTTTTAACCGTTTACTCACACCAGACCCCTGTCTGACCCAGAGTGTTTATTTTCTGTTTTATTAAACTCTTGGGTACTCATATTACGTATAAGTAGTCAAGTGATTCAGGTTTGCTTTGACGAATTCTGGAGGAGATATGGAGCAGGTGGCTTCAGCGTGTAGATATATATAGTGGTTCCGCTGTGTTTAAGTTGTATCCGTTTCCTGTTATGTACTTGAGTTGTAATATCTAGACAGGTGTTATAACTGTCTAATTTTGTTTGTATTAGCTGTTTAACACTGATTTATATGATACTATGTAATATTTTATTTGATTAATATAATTTATTCGTTCCGCTGTGAGATTCTGATGTTGTTTGGTTCTTTCTTTTCTATCTTTTCTCTTTTCTATCCCTTTCTTTCTTCTTAATAATGCGTCTTTCTGTGTTATGAAAGGCGGGTCGTTACAGGTAAGCATATAATGGAGTGAATTGTTACTTTTAATATATTGTAAAACATTAGCCTTTTATTTCACAACATTATAGCTTATACTAAATAGCCATTCTTTTTGTATTATTTCAAAACTCTTGTTTGTGATATTCTAATGTATGAATGTTCGGTTCCTTCATAATATCTATATATACATCATTCTATTATATTCTTTATTCCTTTTTGTCGATGACAAAGAGGGAGAAATATTATCACTAACATTAAGAATGCAAGATATAGATCGGCAAATATTTAGGGGGATTAAGTATTTATATGTGGAAATTGGTATGAAGGGCCTAATTACAGCCTAGTTTTTTTCCAGGACACGGGTTTGAAATTATTATTTTCGAGGACAATATGTGCGGCGTGCGTCTTCATCTTCTCAAACAACTAAATATCTTCTGAAATCGATCGTGGAAATTAGACGCGTTCGTCTTCATCTTCTCAAACAACTACGTATCTTTTGAAATCTGTCGATCGTGAAAATTAGGCGCGTGCGTCTTCATCTTCTCAAAGAACTACATACCTTCTGAAATTTACCGATCTTGTAAATTAGGCGGTCGTTTCTTGTACAATCGAAGCGGTCGTTTCTTGTGCAATCGAAGTAGTCGTGAGGCGTTAGTTTCTTCTCAAATAAAAATCGACTTTAATTGTGGGAAATCGTGAGGCGATTTTCTTCATTTGGTGAGTCTCCATTTTATTTGCTGTTTTTCATTCTCAATTCTATTTTTTATGATGTTCATGATGTTACTGTATGTTTCTTTTCACAGGAGGCTGTTTTCATCTATTGGAGGAAGGTTTTGTTTGATGTAGTTGGAATAATGGCTTCTGAATGGTATTGTTTTATTCTGATAACACAAGCACTGTGTATTTAGCCTCGTTTTTTCTTTAGTTTGCAATTAAACTTTGATTGTTTAGATGTTTAAGAATGGTGTATCAAAATTCCATTCTGGCTCTAGTAATAATTTGGCAGCCATCGAATATGATTATGTGTTTTAAAGACCATATTGATCTTTATGCGTGTTTGTTATGATAATTTTTTAGCTCTTCCTTTTCACCATTAAGTATATTTTTGCAGATCATCTTTTTCACCTATGATTTTTGAACAATGTAAACTTGAATAGGTACAATCATGACGAATGTTTTTCTTCCCCATGTACCAATTTTTTTTGGTTGATTTCAAGTTATGTACCATGCGGGATTTGAAACTGTAAACATAATCCCAATATACTTGGTTAAAAGAGGATCAGACAATTGGTATTTATGTACTAGACTATGATAGGACAGTAGTTATTGTTAGTTGTTATGTTGGAATGTTTGATGTGGTAGGTGTTGAAAATTTAGTCGGTAAGGGTTAGAATGGAACTAAACGTTTTTCCACTGTTGTAATCAGGTTATCCCAAAGAGTGATAGTGATCTGTAAAAGATAAATTATTTTATCTTTTTTCAAAAAGTGGTGTAGAAAATGATTTAAATATTTTTATGCTATTAGTTTATATTTAAGATCAGTTTCACATAGTTATATTTTCCATTGTTGTAATCAGGTTATCCCAAAGAGTGATAGTGATCTGTAAAAGATAAATTGTTTTATCTTTTCTCAAAAAGTGGTATAGAAAATGATTTAAATAGTTTTATGCTATTAGTTTTTATTTAAGATCAGTTTCACATAGTTATATTTTTTTTACTTTTTTTTGCAGGTGTGTTTCATCTGTTATAGTTGTGTTTGATTTCAATAACAATTGTTTTAGTGCTCGTTTCGGATTGGATGCTTCTATTTCTTCCGTTAGGAATAGGATTTGGGAGGAGTGGAATAATTTTACTCCATTATGCTTTGATATTTTTTATATTCGAGAATCAAAGACTACCTTTATTGAAACGGATAGTGATCTTCAAGCTATATTTTGTTTGTCTTGGTTTAAAAGGAAGAATTTTTGGTTTTTTTTCTACGGTTGAAGAAAGATTCAATGGATAATTTTGTTGGTGAAAGTAGCAAGTCTGGTTCAGTTGTTGGTGTTGAGTTAAGTAATAATATGTTAGGTTATGATGATGATTTAGATTCTGGTTTTACTCAACAAAAGGATTTACATGAGTTGTTGAAGAAGAATTCAAATATGGAATTTTTTACTGGCGTTGGTCAACAGTTTGATTCTGCTATTGGATTTCGTAGAACAGTTAGTGCTTATTGTTTGAAGAATGGATTTAAAGTACAGTATATTAAGAATTGTAAAGAACGATTGACAGTTCGATGTGCTGTAGCTAGCTGTCCTTTTAGGATTCATGCTTCTTGCAAACTGAAGCAATTGGACCAACTGTTTGTTAAAAACATTAACTTGATTCATACTTGTGGTGGTGGATTTCGTTCCCTTAGTAGTCCAACCATTAATAGTGATCTTGTGAAAAATTTAATCGTCAGCCAAATTCGTGATGAGCCAAAAAGAAAAACCAATGATATCATTAAAAGTTTTAGAAGAGATTATGATGTGGATCTAAGCTATTACTTTGCTTATAAGGGTAATAAATAGGCTATGAATGATATTTTTGGTGATGAAAAGAAATCTTACAATGAATTAGTTTGGTATTTGAAGGCATTGGAAAGAAATAACCCAAATAGTTATTCAAGTATGGATGTGGATTCTGAAACAAATCAATTCGAGAGAGTTTTTGTATGTTATGAGGCATGTATATTTGGATTTAACTATTGTCGTCCTATGGTGTTTTTGGATGCTACCTTTTTTAAAAGGCGAAGTGGTATTTTGATGGCTGCCACTGCGAAAAATGGGAATCAAGGTACTGATTTTGACTTCTTTTTTTGCTGTTGTATTTATGTTACATAGTATTGTTTCTTTAAGTTATTGTTCTAGTGAATTTTGCTGTGTACATACTGCATTTTGTTCAAGTGATTAGTCTACTGTTATATAGTACTGTTTCAAATATAGTGCATTTGGTTGTTTCAAATGTAGTAATATGTTGTTCAATTCATTATATTTTCTTCTGCGTTAGGGATTAACATGTGAAATTATTGCAAAAATAAATTCAAACTCACAATTTAGTTCAACTGAAAATTAACGATGATTAATGTTGGTTGTTTTTTTATTTTTATTTTGATAGATACATAATCTAGATGTTTTATTTTTTTCAGTTTGTCATGATACCTACTGCTTATGCTGGATTTACCAGAATCTGTCATATTTCAAACAATAAATGCATATATGTTTTTATCTCTAACATCTTCAATCTAGTTTCACTTGTTACAAAGTAGGTACAATTTTTCAATGGACAGCCATGCTCTTCTTATTGTAAATTTGATCCAAAACAAATACTATAAAAGATTTAAGGTTCTTTAATTTGATATACAAAATGTTACTGTATACAGGAGTTAAAAAAGATAAATGCATTTATCTTTTAATATAAAGAATTAAATAACATATTAAGCCGAACTTATATATCATAGATACTACTACATGTTGAACATATTTATCATTTTTCTCTTTATTTGAAGTTCTTACATAAGGTATACAAAGGATTTAAACAACATATAGAAAAGATAAAAGCATATATGTTTTAGATGTTTGAATATAATTCTTTGTATTGTATGCATGAATTATGTATCATATCTTTGCAATTTCTACCCTTTATGCGTAGACTACACATTCAAATAGAAATGTTTTTTTTAAAAAAGGATGAATTGCCTCTAGGAAATTGATTTTTCCTTTTTTATTTGGGCTGAGGGTATAGTGTTCATGTGATTGTCTACTATTA
This sequence comes from Allium cepa, assembly GCA_030765085.1. NCBI lineage: Eukaryota > Viridiplantae > Streptophyta > Magnoliopsida > Asparagales > Amaryllidaceae > Allium > Allium cepa. Next base: position 586,512,075 of record CM060944.1, on the reverse strand, counting down.
GATAATACTGTTTCAAATAATGCATTTTGTTGTTTCAAATGTAATACATAAACAGTGAATTATTTTTTTTGGTTTTTTTTCCAGGTTTTTTCTCATTAGCAATGGCTCTTGTTCCCAAAGAAAATGAAGAGTGTTGGAGTTGGTTTTTAAAAAACCTAAAGAATGCTCTCAGTTGTGATAGAATATTAACCTTTTTAAGTGATGGACACTGGGGTTTATTGTTAAGTATTCCAAAAAAAATTTCAAATAGTCATCATTCTTATTGTTTGCATCATATGCAAAATAATATTGCTAACATTATGAAAAGTGGAAGGGGTGTTTGGGTAGCTCATTTACTTGAGCGTTGTACTATAGCTTCTAATCATCATGAGTTTGAAAAAGCCATGTCCAAGTACAAAGAAATTGGAGGTGCCAAAGCTATAGAGTACTTGAATGATAAACCATATGATCATTGGGCTGATTTTTTTTTCCCGGGGAAGCGATATGGTGAAAATAAATCAAATGTAGCTGAGAGTTTTAATTCTTGGATTTTGGATGAAAGAAGTTTGCCTATTACTGCTTGTCTTGATGGAATTAGGGTAAAACTGATGATGCAAATGTCTAATCGTAGAGAAGGCATCAAAGTGGACTAGTGTGCTATGTCCAAAAATGGAAGCTCGTTTGTTGAAATTGAAGGAAGAAGTATTTGGGTGGAGTGTTTCTTTTTTTTTTGAATTTGTTCAGAAGGGAAACCGGCCGGAGCCGTAAAACCCTCCCTAGTGCGCCTACCCGGTCCACGGGCACCCGAAGACTGATCTTAGCATACGCACATGGTAAGCCCTTAAATGGGCAACCTGGGAATCGAACCTGCGACCTGCTTACCAGGAGGCAAGTGTCTCAACCACTAGGCCACATTTGCTTACCAGGGTGGAGTGTTTCTAAATCATCTAGGTATGTATTTCTACTTTTTTACATGATGTTCATAGTTTCTGAAAAAAATGATAAATGCATTTATCTTTTTCCAACTTGCTATGTAGCCTGTGTTATGATTTCATTTTGTTGGTATTTATAAATTTTAAACCCCTCTGGATCTTTTGAATCTTGACAGGCGGCATTGTAATTAACACTGTATGTAATTCTTAGCTCTTTCATTATTTTCATCTGGATGAGTCTGTACATTTTACTTATAGTATATTAGTTCTTGTCTTGGACAATCCTGTTGATCTTTTTAGAAAAGTCAAATCTGGTGCATCAAGGCAATGTTCTAGTCAATTCCACGTAATCAGTGGATGCCTTACCCATTGAAATCATTGTCAAGGTTTACAGGTTTTAATTCTTACTATACCTTTATGCTTTCTTTTTTCTAGATTGGTTATCAGTTTTTTTAAAAAGAAAATTAAAATCAAAATCTACATAAGATATACTTTTTCTAAAGAATATGAACATTATGCCCGTTGTTATTTGTTTTGGTTTATGAGTCTTATTTTTCACTATTAGTTCTATGCACATGAATTGGGTCTTATTTATTAGATAGATTAGAGAGAATATATATAGTGCTAATAATCATTTTTTGGAAATGCAATCTGTGTATATATTTTAACTATTTTTAATTTTACATTTTGTAGGTATATTTTTGAAGTTCATTCTCCAACATCTCAAAAGGTTGATCTTAAAAATCGCATTTGCAGTTGCAATCAATGGAAAGTGACAGGTTTTCCTTGTGTGCATGCTTTGAAGTGTATTTGTTTAACCAGAAATTTTGTTTATGAATATATTGAGAATTACTTTACTGTTGAGTATTATCGAGCTTCATATTCAAATTTGATCAATCCGATTCCAACTTTTGATAAGGAAGCAATTGAAGCTGAAGAATCATCTATTGTTCTTCCTCCTAAGCCTGTTCGTGGAGCTGGTAGGCCTAGGATGAATAGGATTGAAGGGGCTGACTTTCATGCTAAGCAAAACAGATGTGGAAAGTGTAAAAGAACTAGGACATAATAGAAGAGGATGTTCTTTGAATATTTGAGTTGATTGTTTTAGTCCAATATATTTGATTGGTTGTTCTATGAATACATTGAGTTGAATAATTGAGTTGATTGTATTAGTCCAGTGTATTTGATTTATTGGTTGTTCTATGAATACTTTGACTTGAATATCTGGATTATTGCATATGTTGAATTGGATATAATCTGATTTTGATTACTTTTGGTTGTATGCAATTGTTTATGAGTTTCTTCTTTTCTGGTAGGCACTGTGATGGTTGTCGGTAGGTAGTCAGTGTGGAATTGGTAAGATGATGGTGAGTGAAGAAGAATTGTGGGTTGTGGCTTCTATGATAGTGTTGAGTGTGGAATGTTGCTGCAGTTTGTATCGAATGAAACAATAGTGTAGTAGTATTTGCTTGTATGGCCAGAGAACTGTGAAGTTTATAGGTTGTGAATGGTTTGGGATGGAAGTATGGTTAGTAAGTGAAGTATGACAGAGTGGTATTGGGACTTTTGTAAAGGAGGAGGTGTTGTAGTTAAAAAGTGAGGCAGTGGAGGTTGGCAGTGAAGTAAGGAGTAGTCAGAGGCACTTGAAGTTGTGAATGAGAAGGTGGTAGTTGCTCTTGTAACAGGAAATGGAAAGTATGGAAGAACTATTGGTTGCAATTGTTCTGTTAAAAAAGATAAATTGATATATCATTGGCCTCAAACAAGCTTAGGACTTAAGTATATTGCGGTCATTGATTTTAATTTCGTTTGTGCAGAAATATTTGTTCAATTTTGTTTGTGCAGAAATATTTGTTGATTTTTCATAACGCTGGAATACCGATCCATCTCCAATAGTTATTTATCTTTTTCTAGTTACTTCTTTTTTCAAGAAAGCATTATTCAATTTGCGTGCAATTGTGGTCATCTAATGCTGCTAATGCTGTAGGAAATTGGTTTGATTTAGCGTGTTTTGTTTTGTTTTATTTCCAAACATATATCAAAAAAAATACTGTTGTTACACATTTGCAATTGTTTAAAAACTAACTGAAATTGTACTTACAGCCCATAACAAAAAGTTATATCTTCACCCATTTCATATATTTATTCACTAGATATCCAAATATTTTACTATGACTTTCTCTGATAATCAACAAATGTGCCTTCTGCACATGCATGTCTCAAGTTTTACTTTAGCTTGATGTTTTTCATCAGGTAAAATATCACTATTTTGATCCATTATTATTTTTTAAATGTTAACATCATACCATCTTGTTTCAATTTTTGTTTTATATCACTAGTTTATTAATCATACTTGTGAAGGAACTATACAGAGAAAGAGAAAGAGTATGATGTTCCTTTTGTTCATATGCTTTGTTTATTTCTATGAATTTGCCATTGCTTCAATCCCTAATTTGCAAACATATATCAAAAAATACCGTTGTTACACATTTGCAATTGTTACAAATTCTTCTCTATTTTGAATACATTCTAAGGTTTCTACATACAATTCAATTCTGTTCTCATTCACGTATTACAGTAAATTATCATTACATTTTCTGTTTTACCCAATCTCATTATTAACCACTCTTACCATCAACATCTGCTAACTACTTGCAAAATCCGTCTACAAACCATTCAAATCTTCCCTCTACGAAGCTCTGCTCAATAATCACTAACCAAACGTCACCATTCCGTGTCACCAGCATTCCTTCTTCCCATTCTCAGGCATCATCACTTTCATCATTCATTTCCACCAACATCTACCCTTCTGCCTACAACTAACCAACCTTGCACTTTCCACAACCTAAAATAGCTCACATGACTTCCATCAACTCTCACTGCACTGCAATTCCAATCACTATCTTCAAATTTCTGTCATTTGACATACAACATCCTCAACACCAATAGAAACGACCTCTATAACCTGAAATTCACAGCAACCATCAACACTAATTGCGTAGCACTTCCATCCACACTATCTTCCTCATCCTAGCAAATTACTCAACATCATAGTAACCTTCACATTGCACAACACACTCTGTATTATACGGCCCAATTTTTTCTAGGACACAACATGAATGTATTGTCAGATTCAAAAGTGACAGTGCAAACAAGTGCACAGCATACACATAAACAAACTCAAGTCTACAACATTTTTAAGTAGGTCAGTTCAAATAATATGGCCTAAGTCAACCATTACAAATTCATCAGTCAATAAAATTTTAACAAATGTATGATAAAAAGACTGTTAGACATCAAAGAATTTGTTGCTATCATTGTCAGTTCACATCTTTTGTTGCTGAAGCTGAACTGTAGAATTTTTCAATTGTCCAGCATATGGTTCATCAGAGAGAATTTGTGCACTTATCTGTGCTCTAAATGTACTTGTTCTAGACTGATTTTTGATGTTGTGTCCATTCCTTGTGCTAACTTTTGGATAAACATCATTACAAAAATTCCACAGTCGAACCTGCATTTGTTAAAATTTTAGTTATTGTGTAACATTCATCGTTGTATAAAAATCTCCAGTATCAGTGATTATGAAAATATAACTAAACTTGTACTTAAATCCATTACATCAAAAGATAAATGCATCTAAGTTGAATTCCCTTTAACCACGTTTTTTTAATAAAAACAATAATGCGACTATAGACATGAAAAGAAAACGAAAAATGAAAAGAAGAGCCTTATATATTATTGACATTTAGAAACACAGAACTTAATTAATAGCATCTACTATGTAGGCATCTATTTAATAGATACGAATGCTTTTATATAGATGTATAGCAAATATGTTTACACTTGTTGAGGCAAACTATTCCCTCACGGGACAAACTAAACTTAAAGATTACACCTCATAATATGTTGGGAGATGCTTTGACTAGCAGTACCTACAATCAGATTCTAATCAAAGTATCAAGTAAGATCACATGTCTGAGTAAGCCTATTAGCTCTACTATATCAGCTCTACAATCAGATTACTTACCTAACGATTAGTTTTGAAGATATATATTCATTGCACTCTATTTTCACTTCCTACATGACAATCAATTAGATCACAGTAATCACCCAAATGAACTGAAATTGTGGTACTAGGTGTTTTCCAATCCACTCCTATGCCCATATTAATTTCATTTAACAATAAACCAGCTCCAAAACAACAAACAACTTAAATCATTTACATAAAAACATAAATGCTTTTATCTTTTTTACCTAGGGTTTAACATCTCTGTATATTTTATGTAATAACTAATATCATGAGAAAAACATCAAATACCTTGAATGCATTAGATAATATACCATTTGTATTAGTGATTATGAAAAAATAACTAAACATGTACTTAAATCCTAGGTAAACATTTTTAATCAGTGATTATGAAAATTACCCGTTGCTTTGTTGAGCACAGTTAACATTTTTAATCAATGTAGACTTTCCCAGAATTGTTTTCTCGCCTGCGTCTTGTAAGTCTTTATTGATTTTGTTTACCGCTGCTTTCTGCCAAATATATATATATATATATATATATATACAAATATAATTTTTTTATAATAATGATAAATTTATTTATCTTTTTTACTTTCTGTGTATTTTACTTACCACATTAATAGCAAACCTTGAATGTCCACTTCTTAGTGTCTTCGATCTTGTGGTCAAGTGTAGAGAATCATAATGGTTCCATGAACATGATTCCACTACTAGCTCTAGCAAGCTCCAATGTTCGTTGCCATGTATAGGAAATAATATATTGCAACATAATGGATTTAGAAGTGCTTGTTTAATAAAAGGATTAAACATATTTGTTTTGATATTTTCCAGGTTTCCATCTGTTGCGCTTTTCTGTTAAAAAATAATTTCAGAAAATTTATCTTAGAAACAAATTAAATTTTACATTATAGTACACTTACTGCCATTGTTGCGTTCACATATATAATGCTAGAACTTGGTTCTAAAAATTTTGTTTTTCTGAACCAAAACCAATCAATAACCTACATTTCCAAAAAAAAATATGGATTAAGTATAGATTTTATAATGAAGCAAAGAATAGAATTTATAATGACGCGAAGTATAGTTTTTTGTACTTACTTGACCAGAAATATATTCTCCATAGAGAATTTCTTCTATCATACTTTTTGTGATGGTGATGAAGTTTCCATCATCACAAGTAAATGCTTCATCACTAAAAAATTAAGATTAGTATGTTCTGTGTTGTATGGCACTTACAGTATAACAGAAAGTTAACTAAGATTGGTATACTGAAAAATTAAGATTAGTATGTAATGGAATATTTTTTAACAAAAGAAAATAACAATAGTTGTAGAAGTTTGAATGAAAAGATAAATTAATTTATCTTTTTTAGTTTAGTTTGGTTTTTTTGATGTATATATGACAAAAAAACATGGGTATTAAATCCGTCCTTGTTTTATGGCACTTACAGTATAAACCACAGATTTGATCTCTATATGACAAAAAACATGGAGAATATTTATATGCATATCAACATGACAAAAGTTCTGCTATAATTTATATGCATATCTTATTGGAATAAATATATATTTAATTCAATTGAGTCAAAAGTAGTTTAGTTACTTACTTGTTTCCTCCAAGAATTTTGAGAAAAAAAATTGACAATTTCTTTTTGTTCTTCGGTAAGATATTTGAGTAGTGGACATTTGTCAACATTCTTTGGCTTCTTCTTCTTTTTTGGTTCTTTTAGGACAATATCTTCAACAACAATAGGATCTTGAGCAGGCTCTTTCAGATTGTCAGATTTTAAACTATCTTGTGTCTGCTTTTCTAGTATAAAATCTTGAGTTTGCATATTTTCAAAAGTTGGAAAATTAGCAGAACTGTTTATGTGAATCATACCAACAATTTTTTTTACCTTTTTCAGCTTCAGTTTTTTTGTTCAAATTATCTTTTTCCTCCACATCATGCTTTTCTAAATTTTCCAATTTCTGAAGCTTCATTTCAAGAATATGGATTCTATTTTCAGCTGCTTCTCTTAAACGTCTTTCCTCCTTTAATTGTTCTTCAACATTATTCATCTCAGAACACAAAAAATTGACTTTTGACTGTAGCTCCATTATGTTATTAGCAGATTCTTTGGCATATTTTCTCAAACTTGTGTCTTCCTGGTACTCATCTTATTTTCTTTTGTTGTTTTGGTCTGCTTCCACTTCAATAGCTTTTATTTTGTTGGAAAGAAATTCTTTCTCTTCTTTTGTTACAGCTGTAAATTTTTTAAAATCTGCAATGAATAAATTTAAAGTTAAGCTTGCACATATACTGTAATTGAAGTACTAGACAAGTTAAGCTTGCACATATACTTTCTATACTCATTTGGTTTTCTATTATTTAGGCTACTAACATTCTAAAAAATTTCTTTCGAAAAAATCAAAAAAAATGTACAGGTAAAAAAAAATAGCATACTTTGTCATTGTCAACCTCAATGAGGTCCAAATCTTTCAATTTCGATAAATCCCATTTCCCCGTTCTTGGGATTTTTGTTTGTAGATTTTCCTTCTCATCAATTATTTGTGTTCGTTCACAAATCCAGTACTGCAAGAAAAAGATAAAAGCATTTATATTTTTGTAATAAATATAAATTTAAATATATTTATATTTAGTTAAAATTATGAAAGCATACCAGTAACACCATAGTACAGCCTGGTGTACTTCTAGGGTCAGCATGATACTTTTTAACATTTTTCAAAACATTTTCACATATTGCTCGCGGCCAAGAAATTGAATTAAAATTTTCAAATTCAGCAACTTTGGCAAGAAACCCCATTGCATATAGCTTTGGTTGTTTGGAAAAAGGAAAGTTATAACCAGCAACAACAACAACAATTTCACTATATCTTCATTTCCTTTTTCTTCTTCTAACAGTGTATTCAATCTTTTTGTTATTGTTTTTTGGCTAATTATGTCTTCTTCTTCAAAACTGGCAGTTAAAAAATTGGAGAAACTTTCCATGGCTGAGGCTTTGTTAGAAGCTGGTATAAGAAATAAGTCTTCTCCAGCTAATGGCATTCCAAAAATTAGACTGAATTCTTTAGGAGTAATTTTGAATAATTTGTTTCCAATTGTGAAAGCATTTTCTTTTTCATCAAAAGAAGTAATGATATCATCTAAATTTGAAGCACTTTTGCTTAAATCTTGTCGTGCTATTGAATCACTAAGAAAAACGTTGAAGAAGTTTTTGAATGGCGTTTTTTATAAAAAAGCTTTTGCTTCAGGTGAAAGAATGTGTTTCTCCTTTATAATTGACATCACCTTATAGATTACATCCAAATTACATCTATAAGTACCTGTGTACTGCCCTTTTTGCTTCTTGGCTATTTTCTTAATTACATACTGATCTACATCATCTAAATCAGTACTATCTTCAGCCAGTTGCTGTGAAATCGTTTTTTCATCATTAGATATGAAGTCTTCTTTTTCATTCACATCAGGTAATTCTTGCGTTGGTGCACTCTGATTCTATATTTAGGAAAATCAAAAAATAAATTAGGAGGTAAAAATAACAAGTTTATCTAAAAAATATCTTACTACACAAAAATTTGAATAAAAAGATAATATTTTTTATCATTTAAATTATTTTGTATTTTTTTGAGATTAAGATAATTTTAGTACCTAAAGTACCTCTATTTAAAAAAGTAAAAGATAAAGCACTTTTTTAGTATATGAAGTACTTTTTTTTTTTAAAAACAAAAGTACAAATTAAATCCAATAGGTTTTGTTGTAAAGAACAAATGTTTGAAATTTTTTTAGACCTATTTCAATATTCACAGTTTGAAAATTTCGCATTCTCTAATTTATAATTTAGACCAATAAAAGATAAATGAACATTCACAACTAAAAATCAACAAAAAATATTTGATGAAATGAAAATTTACAATTACAAAGTATCAAAGTATATAAAGATAATGTGCTTTATCTTTTTTAATTGTTCAAGTAATGGTCAATTATATCTTTGAATAAAAAGATAATATGTTTTATCATTTAAATTATTTTGTATTTTTTTGAGATTAATATATTTTTTAGTATATAAAGTAACTTTATATAAAAAAGTAAAAGATAAAGCACTTTTTTACTATATAAAGTACCTCTTTTTTAAAAAAAATTACAAATTAAATCTAACAGTTTTTTTTTGTAAAAAACAAATGTTTGAATTTTTTTTTGGTCCATTTCAATTTTTACAGTTTCAAATTTTCACATTTTAAAATTTATAATTTAGATCAATAAGAGATAAATGAACATTCACAACTGAAAATCAACAAGATTTATTTGATGAAATGAAAATTTATAATTAGAAAGTTTCAAAGTATAGAAAGATAATCTGCTTTATCTTCATCATCACAATAGCCTTGAAGTAATAACATGTACAACATGTATGAAAGCAACATGAAAGCTACGACATCAATAAATATTCAGATTCAAAAGTGACAGTGCAAACAAGTGCACAACATACACATAAACAAATGCAACATGAAAACAACTCAAGATCAATGCAAATGAAGTAACCAAACCTGACTGAAGTGTTCGAACATTATACATCTATGAAACATCAAGTGAATTTGAAACATCATACACATTGAAACCAGAGTCCAATGCAGACATGTCGACAAGATGAGAATGCAAGTGCAGACAAGCTACATGATAACTGACTGCATATAAAGCAACAACTCAAGTCAATGCACATTAATCCAATACAAAATACACGAAGTGAATGCAGAAACATACACACACGCATGTATACGTAAATGTAGTGACAGAATAGCAGACTAAACAAGGTAAACAATGTAAGCTCAAAAAATTTAGCTATTTTTTTTATTTAAAATATGGAATCTAGATTCCAATTTATTATGTATATACAAAATGAAGAGTAGAATTAAATATTATGGGAAACATAAGTATGAAAACAATTACCAATGGAGTTGTAGATAATGATGGTCTTTGGTTGTATTCATTGCAGAATGGACTGGATACAGGTCTTATGTTTATGCATTGGGTTCCACCTTCGTTTATGAATATGCAGGTAGTTCGAATGAATATCTTTGACTTAGAAGACCTTGTATGCATTTTTACGCTGCATAAAAATTGTCATATATAATGAAATGTTAGACAGAGTGAAGAACTATTAATTAATATCATTTAACAATAAACCATTTCCAAAACGAAAAACAACTTAAATCATTTATATAAAAACATAAATGCTTTTATCTTTTTTACCTAGGGTTTAACATATCTGTCTACTTTAAGTAATAACTAATATCATGAGAAAAACATCAAATATCTTGAATGCATTAGATAATATACCATTTGTATCAGTGATTATGCAAATATAACTTGTGACGCCCCACCTCTATACCCACGCTAGCCAAGAACACTACGGTGTAATGCTGTCAACTAGCGCAGAGAATAAGGCTGTTGAGGAGCGGCCATCAGTAGTTAGGCCTTACACTAGTATTGGGTATCTCGATAGGAGTGGTATATATATTTGCTCCCATCGACATACACCAATTCCAGTATAAAACGAACTACGATGGTTCATACTAGTTTAGGACAGTAAATATAATAATAACACAGATAATAAATATAAATGCGGAACACAGATAAAACGGAAAGTCTCATATATACAATAACTGATGTCAGTTACAATACACGTGATACAGTACACATGATACAACTACAACAGTCGACCCAAAAAGTTATATATATATATATATACAAGTACATTATCGACTAATATACATGAATACATATCAACCTATACTGTGTCACGACTACTCCAAAAGATATGAAAAGACTTCATAGCTCTAGCAGCAACCCAAAGTAAGGTATCAACAACTTGTAAATACTCGGTCTGACCCGAGTATTACGTTCAAAGGAAAATAATACACGGGTCAGTCTAATTCAAACTCAGTTATTAGTGCAAGAAGCAATAATAATTAAATAACAATTAGACGACAGTCACAATAAATTTACCTATCCGATTCTTAAATAAAGAAATCGGATAACGATAAATATAACACATAATAGTGTTAAACAACAAATCAGCATACTCAAATCATCAACAAAGATAAGTAAAAAGAATTTCAATGAAGATAATTTAGAAAAACATCAGAATTGTCTAATCGGCAATTAACAACAAAATCTAATTATTGAATAAATAATTAGAAAACCATAATCTAATTATCAAGTAGATAACTAGACATCAACAAAATGATTAAATTAAACCAAATTAAAATGCAATTTCAAAACAATTTGAATTGAATAAACGAAACAGTTCAAACATTTGAAATATCAATTAAAAAGCAAATTCAAGTAGGGCTGCAGTACACGAACGCGTGCACTACCTCGCCACTACAATAATTAAATACTCAAAAGATAAATAATTCAAAAGCAATAGAACATCAATAAAATCAATACCGTGTGGCTGCAGTTCACGCTTGCGTGCACTGCCTTGCCACTATAGTGATGATGTACACAAAAGATCAACGAACCAAAATCAATGAAGGTTCAAATATCAATTCAAAATGTCGATACTGTGTGGCTGCAGTGCACGCACGCGTACACTACCTCGCCACAACAGCATATACAGAAATAACAACAAGGCACAAAGGTCAATACACAAGAATTCACAGTGCAAACTAATGCAATAAGCAAGTGACAGTAGTGAAAAGCTTCCACCCAGTGAATGTGAAATATGTACACTGCAAATTCGAGAAGGTAGCAGAATACCACAAAATGCAAGGAGGTCAAGTCACTGACTCACACTACTGCAGCACCAAAGCACAATGCAGTGGTTCAATTAAAAAAATAGAAGGAGGGTGAGGGCACCAGAGGTATGGCACCACAGCACACGAACACATATATATCAGTGAAACCCGAGAAGGCTGCACAGATAGAAAGGCCAGGCAACACAATGCAAGTGAATTCGACAAAGTATTACACAAGCCCAAGACAACTGCATCACAAAATCAATAGCAGGTATACAATTTCGAACACACCAAGACAATGCCAAAATGGCAAGAGAAGATGACAACAGTGGTATAGTGAACCACATTGAAACCAGAAGTGTATAAGTCAATGCAATGCAAAGCACGACAGACTCAAAGAGGAATGAAGCTGGGTCAAGCAAGTGCAACAACAAGTGTCACAGCCTCAACAATGAAATGGTTTTAAATAACCATATATGAACACTGCAACATAATCAGAATAGTAGAGAATGAATGCCATAATGAGAAATGGAGTTGCAACAGGTCAAGGAAGCAAGCATTGATGATATTTAAATATAAACCGAATGACTTAAGTGGTAAAAGTAATATGCACAATGCTCTGTGAAACTCAAGTGTCCAATAATACATCCCGAAATCAATTTCACTTAAATAGAAAATGCACATGAACGTTGTGGCAACAGTTCAAGGCAACAGTAACAACTCAAATGCAAGCTATGTCATATATGATACAGTGGCAAATTGCACAAACAAGCACAAATGTGCTACAGAGAATATGCAACATGAAAGACATGAAGGCAGTAAATTGCTGACTAGAAACAAACTACAAAGACATCAACGAGTATGACATAAGGCAGTGCAACAAGGAACACCAATGTTCAATGTAAATGCAAGCTAGTAGCTCATACTACACATCAGGTCAGAGACAAATGAATGCCCAGTTCAACCAAGAACATAACCTAGTGTACAACAACCCAGGCTAGTGTCCTACAACAACTTAATACATATGCACAGTTCACCGAAGTTCAAGTGAAAACAAGACAAGCCGTAATTACAAAGTGAACCAGTGCCAAGTTCAAACCTAAAAATAGTAGCAGTTTGAACAATGACAGAAAATACGAAGTCCACGTCAATGCCAGAAATTCACGAAATCAAAGAAACAGGCAAGGTCAAAGGAAATCAACAAAAATAAAAATCAAGTCGAAGCCGGGACAACGAAAACACAAATAAGCAGACGAGGTCGAACAATTTACAGTTAGATGTGAGTAATAAAAATTACTCACCTTTGCCACAATCGAAGCAGAGACGAAGCTGTAGCGATGAGGAAAATGAATGAAGTTAAGCCGAAGTCCAATCGAGCACGAGCACGTCGAAGCAGCCACGAGCAAGTTGAAGGAGTCGTTAACCACCTAAGCAAGCGGAGACAAGCGAATATCGGATCGAAACCCCCGATCTAGAGCTAAGGAGCGAAGCCCTAATTCTCGATCGAAGAGGAACGAATGAAAACGAGCAGCCACCATTGTCGTTCGTATGTTTTATTTGGTTAGGTTGAGAAAATGATAGAAGGGGACGGGTCGAATAGAAATAAAAAGGGAACGGCTATTTGTCCCTTGTAAATTTTCACTGCCTCATAAAAACATGGGCCACTACCTAATTTTCAAAGCCCATCAATCTTATTAACAATTTATAAAAGAATTTTAATTCAAATTTTAAAACTTCAATTGGCAATCAGCGAAAATATTAATCGTTTAATGTCGATTATAAATCGACGCGAAATATCGGGTTGTTACAGACTCCCCTCCTTAAAGAAATTGCGTCCTCGCAATCATAAGGAATAAATGGACAAAAGGTAACAACCATAAGAGCATATCATCACAAGATGAAGAAATTTGAAATAGGAAGTTCACCATAAAGAGCATGAAAGAGTAAGCTTGAACGTGTTTGCTCGATGAATTCTCTGGATTCCTAGGTGCAATCCTCAGGATTTGAGAACCATTGAACTTCTAAAAGAAAACATCTTTATTTCGTAGGTGCTGAACCCCCGAAGCATTGATGTGAATAGAAGGTTGCTCAAAAGTCAAATAGGCAAAACTTCCATTTCTTCAATAACACTGGGCTCAAGAATAAAAATCGGAAATCCCTAAGGCATTTCCGTAATTGGAAGACGTGGAAAACGTCATGAATAGCAGAAAATTGAGCTGGTACACCGGCGTAGTACAATATAAACACCAAAGAAATCTTTTAATTTCATAAAAGAAATTCACAAATTCTTTACAAAATTTAATTATCAAATATATAATTAGAATACATAAATCACAAAACAGCAATATCTAATCATTGATTCGATAATTAGAAGACAGCAAAATCTAATTATCAACAAAGATAATTAGAAAACAAAAATCACAAGTCGCAAAATTGCAAATATCTAATTACCAAAAACGATAATTAGAAATCTCAAATCAACAAATATCCAATTATCAAATACGACAATCGGAAACAACAAATATTTAATTATCAAAAATGATAATCAAATCTTAAATCACAAATATTTAATTATTACAAATGATAATCAAATCTCAACTCAACAAATATTTAATTATCAAAAACGATAATTAAATCTCAAATATCTAATTATCACAAGCGATAATCAGAAACAACAAATATCTGATTATCAAAAACGATAAATTAGAAATCACAAACATCCGATTATCAAAAACGATAATCAGAAATCAAAAATATCCGATTATCAAAAACGATAATCAAAAATCACAAATATTCGATTATCAAAAACGATAATCAGAAATCACAAATATTCGATTATCAAAAATGATAATCAAAATCAACAAATATCCGATTATCAAAAACGATAATCAAAAACCACAAATATTTTAATTAACGAGTCCGGAATTAACCGAAATAGCAAACGCACATGTCTCATAACCACGAGTTTTACTAAATCATTTAATTCACTTCATCGTTTCCTTGAAAGTGCAAATTGTGTATTCTAAAAATAGCATTTCACATTCTCAAACGGACAACTCCGGAATTAAGCGAATCAGTAAAAGAAAGGGGTCATAGTCCTCGATTTTTCTGAAACGTTTAAATCGCTTCCTCATTCTTTTGAAAGCGCAAAGTGCAAAACTTCTGGAAACAATTTTCATTTATTTTATAAAATAATAATTTACATTCTCAAACGAACAAGTCCGGAATTAAGCGAATCAGCAAAAGAAAGGGGTCATAGTCCTCGATTTTGCTGAAACGTTTAAATCGCTTCCTCATTCTTTCGAAAACGTAAACCGTAAAAATTTTAGAAACGATTTTTATTTTGAAACAATTTTTAAAACACGTGATTAAAACAGCAACATCAGTAGCAGCTTCGACAAGGAAATTGCACTTCTCAAAATACCGTAAAAACGGACAACAAAATAAGCATCGCGGGATAACTGCTTAAAAATCCATTTTAAAATTGACGGTTACTGAAGTTAATACGTCAAAACCTCATCAAAATAATTGGCATCAAAATATAATACCAATGAATGTTCATTCATCAAAAATGTCACAAGAATCTTCTTAAAGATAGAAAGGGGTATCATACCCTCAACTAGTATTCATAACAAGTCAATGACACACGAATTCACCAATGCACAAAAATTGATAAAACTTATCAATAGAAATCACGAAAATTGGCGAAGCACAAATTCTAGAAATCATCACAAGAAATCCAGAAAACACAAATTCTAGAAATCTACACAAGAAATCCAGAAAACACAAAGAGGGAAAGAGGCCTATCACATGATGGTCCGAAGACCATGGGGAGCTACCCCATATGGGTGAGTCGGAATCACCCAGATGAGGTCTAGACTAACCAAAATCAAAAAGGTATGTGTGAGTGGAATCACACAAGTGGTGTCTAGTCTAACCTCGCAAACAAAAAGAAAGCATGTGTGAGTGGAATCACATAGAAGAGGTCTAGACTAACCAAAAATAAAAAAGATATGTGTGAGTGGAATCACATAGTGGTGTCTAGTCTAACCTCGCAAACAAAAAGAAAGTATGTGTGAGCGGAATCACACAAATGGTATCTAGGCTAACCAAAAAGCAAAAAGGTATGTGTGAGTGGAATCACACAAATGGTGTCTAGCCTAACCTCGCATGCAAAGAGACGTCGCACAATTGCTAGTCCAAATCATAAAAAGGGGAAGGCCTATCACAAAATGGGAGCATGAAAACTCACCAACCGGTATCACAAAACGAGACGCTATCTCATGGTGCCAACCATTAAATTTTGACACGCGAATGGTCTGAAGACCGTGGGCCGCTACCCCACATATGTGATGGCGAAACATCACAAGAGCGGGGTCTAGTCTCCCTCGTAGACAAGAGACATCGCACCGTTGTTAGTCTAAATCACAAAAATGATCGTCATGATCATCAAGAAGTGTCAATTACACTAAGTTAGTAAATATAAAAATTTAGCTTCATGTCCCATAACCACTAGACTGTAGGTCTTCACTAGAAAATTGTCACAAGAGTTTTTAATCGAACAAGTCCAAGAGTTAACCGACGAAGCAAATGCAAGCGTTTCATACCACTTGTTTTACTAAGCCGTTTAATTCGATTTCTCATCCGAGTGATGTAAAGGCTTGTATATACTAGTAGATTGGAAAATGGTTTAAGTAAAGAGCTTTGTAATAAAATAGTTTTGAAATTGTTTGGAGAAAAGGGTTTTGATATTTACTACTAGTATAGAAAACCTTTATATTTTTAAAGTGACAAAGCATAAAAGTGATTGTAGAAACAATCAATCACAAGGATTCACATACGAAGATGTGAATAGAATCCAAAGAAACCGATACCGAATCCTTCAAAAGGTATGTTCACAAAAATCCCGAAGAAAATGTCACTAAAGTCGCTAATAAATGATAGCAACAAATCGGGGAATTAACACGAATCGATTAAATTTGAAAACCAAATCAATTCACTAAGATTCACATTCGAAGACGTGAATAAAATCCAAAGAATTCGATTCCAAATCCATCAAAGTAGAAATACCCAAAAATTCCAGAAATAGAAGTTATAACAACTAATCGGAAAAGAAGAATCGATTAACAATTGGAAAAACAAAGCAAAACGAGCATAGATGCATAAATGACTTCAACAAAAATAAAAATCAAATCAATGCCGAAGTCAACAATTATTGGCCACAGTCGAGTACAAAACGAATCAACATCCTCATCAAAGAATTCAACGGCAAACAAAGTCAGAGTCTTGGAAATCAAGAAACTAGCAATTTCACGAAAACAAAGTGACCGAAGTCGAATGGAAATCAAGCCGAGGAAAACACAAAATATCAAGTTCAAAATCGCTGAGATCCGAACAAAATCAACAACGGCTAAATCAATTCAAAGCCGAAAACACAAGAACAAAATCCTCATCATCAAAAACTCAACTTGAGTTCGCAAAGCAAACGAGGCCGAAGCCAAAATACTTTCACGAAATCAAAATCAAATGCGCATAAATAAGCGTTAGGAATTCATACCTAACAATCAAAGATGATCATAGACAAAGATGTGAGATAGAACATCGACAAATAATTGTAACACATGTTTCATCTAAGTTATGTTTTATATTATGTCCATAAACCCCAGGCTTTGATACCAAGCTATGACGCCCCACCTCTATACCCACGCTAGCCAAGAACACTACGGTGTAATGCTGTCAACTAGCGCGGAGAATAAGGCTGTTGAGGAGCGGCCATCAGTAGTTAGGCCTTTCACTAGTATTGGTTATCTCGATAGGAGTGGTATATATATTTACTTCCATCGACATACCCCAATTCCAGTATAAAACGAACTACTATGGTTCATACTAGTTTAGGACAGTAAATATAATAATAACACAGATAATAAATATAAATGTGGAACACGGATAAAACGGAAAGTCTCATATTTACAATGACTGATGTCAGTTACAATACACGTGATACAGTACATATGGTACAACTACAATAGACGACTCAGGAAGTTATATATATATATATATATATATATATATATATATATATACAATTACATTATCAACTAATATACATGAATACATATCAACCTATACTGTGTCACGACTACTCCAAAAGATATGAAAAGACTTCATAGCTCTAGCAGCAACCCAAAGTAAGGTATCAACAACCTGTAAATACTCGGTCTGACCCGAGTATTACGTTCAGAAGAAAATAATACACGGGTCAGTCTAATTCAAACTCAGTTATTAGTGCACAAAAGCAATAATAATTAAATAACAATTAGACGACAGTCACAATAAATTTACCTATCCGATTCTTAAATAAAGAAATCGGATAACGATAAATATAACACATAACAGTGTTAAACAACAAATCAGCATACTCAAATCATCAACAAAGATAAGTAAAAAGAATTTCAATGAAGATAATTTAGAAAAACATCAGAATTGCCTAATCGGCAATTAACAACAAAATCTAATTATTGAATAAATAATTAGAAAATCATAATCTAATTATCAAGTAGATAACTAGACATTAACAAAATGATTAAATTAAACCAAATTAAAATGCAATTTCAAAACAATTTGAATTGAATAAACGAAACAGTTCAAACAGTTGAAATATCAATTAAAACGCAAATTCAAGTAGGGCTGCAGTACACGCACGCGTGCACTGCCTCGCCACTACAATAATTAAATACTCAAAAGATCAATAATTCAAAAGCAATAGAACATCAATAAAATCAATACTGTGTGGCTGCAGTTCACGCTTGCGTGCACTGCCTTGCCACTTCAATGATGATGTACACAAAAGATCAACGAACCAAAATCAATGAAGGTTCAAATATCAATTCAAAACGTCGATACTGTGTGGCTGAAGTGCACGCACGCGTACACTGCCTCGCCACAACAGCATATACAGAAATAGCAACAAGGCACAAAGGTCAATATACAAGAATTCACAGTGCAAACTAATGCAATAAGCAAGTGACAGTAGTGAAAAGCTTCCACCCAGTGAATGTGAAATATGTACACTGCAAATTCGAGAAGGTAACAGACTACCACAAAATGCAAGAAGGTCAAGTCACTGACTCACACCACGCAGCACCAAAGCACAATGCAGTGGTTCAATTACAAAAATAGAAGGAGGGTGAGGGCACCAGAGGTATGGCACCACAGCACACGAACACATATATATCAGTGAAACCCGAGAAGGCTGCACAGATAGAAAGGCCAGGCAACACAATGCAAGTGAATTCGACAAAGTATTACACAAGCCCAAGACAACTGCATCATAAAATTAATAGCAGGTATACAATTTCGAACACACCAAGACAATGCCAAAATGGTCAAGAGAAGATGACAACAGTGGTATAGTGAACCACATTGAAACCAGAAGTGTATAAGTCAATGCAATGCAAAGCACGACAGACTCAAAGAGGAATGAAGCTGGGCCAAGCAAGTGCAACAACAAGTGTCACAGCCTCAAAAATGAAATGGCTTTAAATAACCATATATGAACACTACAACATAATCAGAATAGTAGAGAATGAATGCCACAATGAGAAATGCAGTTGCAACAGGTCAAGGCAGCAAGCATTGATGATATGTAAATATAAACTGAATGACTTAAGTGGTAAAAGTAATATGCACAATGCTCGGTGAAACTCAAGTGTCCAACAATACATCTCAAAATCAATTTCACTTAAATAGAAAATGCACATGAACGTTGTGGAAACAGTTCAAGGCAACAGTAACAACTCAAATGCAAGCTATGTCATGTATGATACAGCGGAAAATTGCACAAACAAGCACAAATGTGCTACAGAGAATATGCAACATGAAAGACATGAAGGCAGTAAAGTGCTGACTAGAAACAAACTACAAAGACATAAACGAGTATGACATAAGGCAGTGCAACAAGGACCACCAATGTTCAATGTAAACGCAAGCTAGTAGCTCATACTACACATCAGGTCAGAGATAAATGAATGCCCAGTTCAAGCAAGAACATAACCTAGTGTACAACAACCCAGACTAGTGTCCTACAACAACTTAATACATATGCACAGTTCACCGAAGTTCAAGTGAAAACAAGACAAGCCGGAATTACAAAGTGAACCAGTGCCAAGTTCAAACCTAAAAATAGTAGCAGTTTGAACAATGACAGAAAATACAAAGTCCACGTCAATGCCAGAAATTCAAGAAATCAAAGAAACAGGCAAGGTCAAAGGAAATCAACAACAATAAAAATCAAGTCGAAGCCGAGACAACGAAAACACAAATAAGCAGACGAGGTCGAACAATTTACAGTTAGATGTGAGTAATAAAAATTACTCACCTTTGCCACAATCGAAGCAGAGATGAAGCTGTAGCGATGAGGAAAATGAATGAAGTTAAGCCGAAGTCCAATCGAGCACGAGCACGTCGAAGTAGCCACGAGCAAGTTGAAGGAGCCGTTAACCACCTAAGCAAGCGGAGACAAGCGAACATCGGAATCGAAACCCCCGATCTAGAGCTAAGGAGCGAAGCCCTAATTCTCGATCGAAGAGGAACGAACGAAAACGAGCAGCTACCATTGTCGTTCGTATGTTTTATTTGGTTAGGGTTGAGAAAATGATAGAAGGGGACGGGTAGAATAGAAATAAAAAGGGAACAGCTATTTGTCCCTTGTAAATTTTCACTGCCTCATAAAAAACATGGGCCACTACCCAATTTTCAAAGCCCATCAATCTTCTTAACAATTTATAAAAGAATTTTAATTCAAATTTTAAAACTTCAATTGGCAATTAGTGAAAATATTAATCGTTTAATGTCGATTATAAATCGACGCGAAATATCGGGTTGTTACATAACTGAAAATGTACGTAAATCCTTTACATCAAAAGATAAATGCTTCTATCTTTTTTAATAGTCGAATAAAGTAAGATCTGACACTTAATATTTTATATAGAACTCGTTAATTAGTATCATTTAACAATAAACCATCTCCAAAACAACAAACAACTTAAATCATTTACATAAAAACATAACTGCTTTTATCTTTTTTACCTAGGGTTCAACATATCTGTGTATTTTATGTAATAACTAATATCATGAGAAAAACATCAAATTCCTTGAATGCATTAGATAATATACCATTTCTATCAGTGATTGTGAAAAATAACTCAAAATGTACGTAAATCCTTTACATCAGAAGATAAATGCTTCTATCTTTTTTAATAGTTGAATAAAGTAAGATCTGACACTTAATATTTTATGAAGAACTCGTTAATTAACATCATTTAACAATAAACCATCTCCAAAACAACAAACAACTTGAATCATTTACATAAAAACATAAATGTCTTTATCTTTTTTACCTAAGGTTTTAACATATCTGTGTATTTTATGTAATAACTAATACCATGAGAAAAACATCAAATACCTTGAATGCATTAGATAATATACCATTTCTATCAGTGATTATGAAAATATAACTCAAAATGTACGTAAATCCTTTACATCAGAAGATAAATGCTTCTACCTTTTTTAATAGTTGAATAAAGTAAGATCTGACACTTAATATTTTATGAAGAACTCGTTAATTAATATCATTTAACAATAAGCCAGCTCGAAAACATGTACCTAAATCGTTTACATAAAAAAATTAGTACATACTTGTAAACGAATCGATGAAGAAAAATTGATGTTTAACTGAATAATGGCAGAAATCTTCGATCACAAATTGTCTAGTCATTTAGAAAAACCTACTTTTCGATTTTATATTTGATTTCGTTTTGCTAGGTTCTGAAAAGGAAAAAGAACGGGAGAAAAAGTAACGGAATGAAGGGATAAAGTAACAGACGTAACGTGTATTAACTTTTGTCCTACAAACTAATTATTTTAAACTTGTGTCCTAGAAACTTATTGTTTGATGGAAAGAGGCCCTTATGGTAAAATTTCCCTATTTATATTATATATACAGTCAAAATCTGTATCTATTTACAGGTTGTCATTAATCAAAAAGGGAGAGAATGTTAAGACTTGGTTTTGATTCATGACACAAAGCTATCACTACAACATACAGATTTGATGACTGTTACAACAAAAATAGAATATATACTACATAGAGGCAAGACATCAAAATCGGGGCATCAATTTTTATTATCTTGTTTTGAGTCTTAAGTCAATTTTGTTAATATTTCTCCTCGTTTAACATATGTGTTAGCTTATATATAATCTTCCTAATGATTTATACATATAAGCATAGAAAATATATATATATATTATCAAATTTTTTTCTTTAAAATCATGTAACATATATATATATATATATATATATATATATGTATGTATGTATGTATGTATGTATGTATATTTAAACCTGAGAAAACTGTGCAGATTGCACAGAAGTTACCAGGTCAGTTGACTGACCTGGTAGGTCAGTCGCCTAACCTGACAATTTCTGTGCAACATGCACATGTGCACAAATATACAAATATATATTAAAAATTCGTTTGAATATCCAAGCGACCGACCCAGAGGTTCAATTGACTGAATTTCTACAACAGCTATATTTTTTGAAAAGACACGACTATTTGTGAAGAGTTACGAATCTCTACAAAAAAATTTGGATGCAAAACTTCAACCGAAACTCTTCGTCAACAGTCGCTGCTTTTTAACATCTATGAATACATACTCTAACTTGATTCCAAACTATCGAATTTTCTTATCTTTCTTATCTAACACTCTTGAATCTACTTGCAACTATACTTTCAAATATTCTCCATTAACATACTCTAAGCAATATTATACCTTTCTATTCTTCATAAACTTCAAATATTTATATATTCATACTCGAGGAGAAGATCATAGGAACGGTGTACTGTAAACAGACTTATCCGTGTTATCAGAACACAAAAAGTAAAACAATCTTTTTTATTTGTTGAAGTCCTGTTCTGCAGCTCAGGCATGTGAAGTCCTCTTCGGCCGCTGAGGCAAAAAACTGTTCCGCTGCTCAGGTCCCTGTTCGGCTGCTCAAGAGTTGTACAGACCTATTCCACCGGGTTAAATGAGGGTTGTTGTTTTACTGAAATTCTAAAAGAAGTCTGGGACTGGACATAGGACAAAGCTCTGAACCAGTATAAAAATATCTGATGTCATTTTTATTATATTGTTTTTATATTCCGCACTATTTTCTATATAGCTATCATCGCTACACTCTGTATTATCATATATCCATATTACACGATCCATGGCACACTTTCATAAACGTCATTAATAAAATGATTAATAACTTTAAATGTCATTAGTAAAATGATTAATTAACTTTAAACACCATTATTGAAATGACTAATTAACTTTAAACATCGTTATTAAAATGATTAGTTAACTTCAAACATTATTATTAAAATGATTAATTAACTTTAAATGTAATTATTAAAATGATTAATTAACATTAAACATCATTATTTAAAATGATTAATTGACTTTAAACGTCATTAGTAAATTGATTAATTAATTTTGGACATCGTTATTAAAATGACTAATTAATATAATTTATTATTAATATCTCGAAATAATCTTTTACTTTAAGATACCAAATATGCCCGAACTGCATCCATAACGACTATCGTTATATGGACCATAACTTCTAAACTTATTTTGTAAATCAAAATTACTTCAAACCTTGGTTCAAAAAACACTTTAAAGGTGCCAAAACACAACAAAATATTTGTCTTATAAAAATCAAACATGAAATTAAACACAAAAGATTACAAAGAAATAATATTTCAAAGTGTCGGTATAGCAAAAGTCGTTATAACAATACTTTCATGGAAACAAGCTACATGTCATATACATTCATTTTTATAAACAACATAACATGAAAGTAAATCATTATAGGCAAGAAACCCTTTAGGGTCTCTCTAAAAAATACCCATGCAAAATCTTTATTATGCACTTTGAAGTGTGTCATAGCGATCTTTTCGCTACGAACACTTTGACTTCAATTTAAGTCCCCTGGGAACAATCTATGTGCCATCCGCTTCCAAGCCGGAATCAAACTAAAAAATAATCAATACAAATACATAACAACAAAAGTAATTAACTATGATTATAACAACAAATTATAAAGTTTAAAACTTGGTTTTTAAAGGGAGCTTTACTCACAGAAACAAGCTCAAACTAAACCCAAGCTACCACGAACTTGCAACTAACACACGAGCCTAGCTTTGGCTTGGAAAAAACTCAGCTTTTAAGGGGCTATGAGGGTCAATATGGTTCGATCAAGGTGGTGTAGTGCTTGGCCAAGGCTTGGTTAATGTGATTTTAGGTCTTGCTTTGGTAGAGGAGTAATGTAGAGAAGAATGAAAGAAGTTTTTAGCAATTTTGTGTAACGATCTCGGTTTTGAGTCAAATTTAAATTGGTAATTAAAATAAATTTTTGGATTAAATTGTGAATTAATTTGAATTTTTTCAAAGTAAATAAGATATTAGTTTGTTAATATATAAATATGTATATAAATTGATTATAAAATGAATTGTGGGTTTGAAATTCAAAGGTAAATATTTTGAAAATATATCGGATTTGAAAAACTCTATATTTTAAAATTAACGAAAATTTGTTTTGAAATTTTAATATGTATATGTATATATACATTGTGATTTGAAAGTTATATTTTTTATTTAATATAATAAATTTTTCAAAAGCTATTAAAAATTTAAATTCTATATTTTGTAATATAATATGTATGTTCATTTATTAATGTGTGATTAGATTTTATAAAAAAAATCAGTTTCTTTAAAGTTATAAATGTTTGTGAAAGAAATATACATATATAAATAGTTATAAAAGGAAATACAAATAGAAAATAATATAAAAATATATTTAAGCATTTAAACACATGCAAAATACATGTGTAAGTGTTTTAACAATGAAATTAACATGTGTAAACATTATATGATACAATTTAACATTTGTAAACATTTTAACGAAGCATTAATACAAGTGTTAACTCAATTATATTATATAATTACAAGTGTCATTTATCATCTTTTATTTTTTAAAAATAAAAAGAAACAAGTTTATATATACATATCACCCTCCTTCTTCTTTCTCATTTTTTTCTTTGATCTAATAATCAAAACTTAAAGAAAGAAAAACTTGGAAATAAGACAACAAAATCAAATTCAAACAGCAATCAAACTTTAGTTTCAACCTGACGCCTCAAATCTGAGCAAGATCAACTCAAGTAAAATCAAATAACAAGTGCAAATTCAGCTTAGTATCAAAACTGAGCAAGATCAAGCAGATCAGATTCAACTCAAAAAATTTTCAAACCTGGAAACTTAAAACAAACCAGAAGCAAACTTCAACCTGGAAATAAAACCAGATTTCAAGTTCTACCTAATCGAGCAGTAGATTCAATTCATCGCAAATATATCAGAGCTTCAGATCAAAATAAATTAGTTTCAGATCATCTCAACATTTCCAGATCAAAGAATATAAAGATGTTCTTTGTTTCTTTTTAATAGGTGAGTAAACTTGTTTCCTCAAAACTGTTCTCTGTTTGCAAACCTGTGAGTAAAACCCCTTTAATCTGATATTCAATTGTTATTTGGTGAAATGAAGCTGTGAAAAATATTGGAATATATGTAAATATGTCTATATACATTCATATATGTATATGTTTAACTGTGCATGTCTGTTGTACAGGCATTGATGCTCTGTACCAGGTTTACAATGGTTAAAAAAAAATTAAAAATCAAAAATATCTTCACCTACTTTTTAATAGGCTTTAGTGTTCAAAATAAAAGGTGTTCGAATTAACATGATTTGATTTTTAAATTTTTTTAGGGACAATTGGTTTAAGATTTTCTGGAAAATCAAAATTTACAGTGAAACTCAAATGCATGTCAAAATCCAAGTATCTTAGTTTCTTGAATCGATTATATAATATGATTTGCTTTTGGAAATAATAATTTTTAAAAGAAAAATCACGATTTTTAGTTTAGTACATCACGAGAATTTGTGAATTGAACGTGAAATGGATTTTTGACAATTCACGACGATCGCATTGTGTTTCAATGATAGGGGGTTCTCGCTTCGGGATTGGTGGCGAGATGGAGACTCTTACCCCTACATGTCCCTGGGAGGGGATGACTAACCCGTTAGGTTGAGAGTCGAGAGGCTGGCGTAAAAACCAATGCGAGGTGCCATTGTGAGCCACGGCGAGGCTGGGATGGTTGAAAAGCCTACCAGTCGAGAGCTATCAGAAGGTCGAAGACCCTAGATCGTCACATTTGGTGTTAGAGCTGAAGGTTGAGTAAGAAGTTTAGCTCGAGAGTATAACACATTAGGTGACTCATTAGAGATAGGGATATAAACGCCCTTCAATGAGTATCCCTAAGATACCGTGTCCATACGCTTTAGTAAATTCTCTTACTATTCACTGATAGTGAGTATGAGTACAAGAAGAGGACAAGATAGGGGACAGGGGAGTACGACTATAAATGGTTAATAACATGTAACAAAAAGGAAACAACTTTATCTATTAATCTCTTTGATCATCACCCGATATCAATTCTTTGTTTGCTTCGTAGCAACTCCAGAAAGAAGCATTTGTGTGGTGGTGGCCCTGCGAATCATGTAGATAAGTTCCTATTTCGTATTCTATTCATCAGTTTTCTATCAGCTTTTTGTTTTAACTTTAATGAATTTGAAATTTCAATTGGAATAAATTGATTAAAAAAATATGAAACTGAATTAAGTTGCTTATTCTTTGGGGTCCAGGTATATTCTACGAATGTTTAGTTGCCCTTCGGACTAACCAATGCCCCTGCATATTTCGTAGACCTGATGAACCGAATATTTCGTGAAGCATTGTATGAGATTATTCTCATATTTGTTAATAATGTTCTGATTTGGTAAGCCAAATATAGAATCAATATTTCAACTTCATTTGGAAAGCTATTTCTTGATGTGTTCATCTGCTCATTGTTGTCTCCCTGTCTAGAAAATTTCTAGGATGAAATTTTTTAACGAGGAGAATCTGTAATGATCCCGGTTTTGTGTCAAATTTATATTGGTAATTAAAATAAATTTTTGGATTAAATTGTGAATTAATTTGAATTTTTTCAAGTTAAATAAGATATTTGTTTGTTTATTATATATATGTATATAAATTGATTATAAAATGAATTGTGGGTTTGAAATTCAAAGGTAAATATTTTGAAAATATATTAGATTTGAAAAAACACTATAATTTAAAATTAATAAAAATTTGTTTTGAAATTTTAATATGTATATGTATATATACATTATGATTTGAAAGTTATATTTTGTATTTAATATAATAAACTTTTCAAAAGCTATTCAAAAGTAAAATTCTATATTTTGTAATATAATATGTGTGTTCATTTATTAATGTATGATTAGATTTTATAAAAAAATCAATTTCTTTAAAGTTATAAATAGTTGTGAAAGAACTATACATATATAAATAGTTATAAAAGGAAATATAAATAGAAAATAATATAAAAATATATTTAAACATTTAAACACATGCAAAATACATGTGTAAGTATTTTAACAATGAAATTAACATGTGTAAACATTATATGTTACAATTTAACATTTTTGAACATTTTAACACAGCATTAATACAAGTGTTAACTCAATTATATTATATAACTACAAGTGTCATTTATCATCTTTTATTGTTAAAAAATAAAAATAAACAAGTTTATATACATATCACCCTCCTCCTTTTTTCTCATTTTTTCTTTAATCTAATCAAAATCAAAAATTAAAGAAAGAAAATCGAATCAAACAAAAACCAGGAAATAAGACAACAAAATCAAATTCAAACAACAATCAAACTTCAGTTTAAACCCGAAGCTTCAAATCTGAGCAAGATCAACTCAAGTAAAATCAAATAACAAGTGAAAATTCAGCTCAGTATCAAACCTGAGCAAGATCAAAGAAGATCAAATTCAACTCAAAAGATTTTCAAACCTGGAAACTTAAAACAAACCGAAGCAAACTTCAAGCAGGAAATAAAACCAGATTTCAAGTTCAACCTGATCGAGCAGTAGATTCAATTCATCTCAAATACATCAAAGCTTCAGATCAAAATAAATTAGTTTTAGATCATCTCAACATTTCCAGATCAGAGAATATAAAGCTGTTCTCTGTTTCTTTTTAATAGGTGTGTAAACTTCTTTCCTTAAAACTGTTCTCTGTTTGCAAACCTGTGAGTAAAACCCCTTTAATATGATATATAATTGTTGTTTGGTGAAACGAAACTGTGAAAAATATTGGAATGTATGTAAATATGTCCGTATACATACATATATGTATATGTTTAGTTGTGCATGTCTGTTGTACAGGCATTGATGCTCTGTTTTAGGTTTACAATGGTTAAAAAAATTTAAAAAATCAAAAATCTCTTTGCCTACGTTTTAATAGACTTTAATGTTTAAAACAAAAAGTGTTCGAATTAACATGATTTGAGTTTTAAAAATATTTTCTTTAAGAACAATTGGTTTAAGATTTTCTAGAAAATCAAAATTTATAGTGAAACTCAAATGCATGTCAAAATCCAAGTATCTTAATTTCTTGAATCGATTATATAATATGACTTGCTTTTGGAAATAATAATTTTAAAAAGAAAAATCATGATTTTAAGTTTATTAAATCGTGAGAATTTGTGAATTGAACGTGAAATGGATTTTTGACAATTCATGGTGATCGGAGAGGAGATGGGTCTCGGGGTTGCTTCTGGAGTTGCCTGGGTGGTTGTCGAGCTAGGGAAAAATAATCGAAGATTTTTTTGATCATTATGGCAATGGCACGGTTAAGTTTTAGGGTTTAAACCCATGTTTTAGTCGTGGTCGGATATTGTGTTGTTGCCGCTTCGTCAAGGAGCCGGAGTTGATCGTACTGGTGGCAATCGAAACGAGGGAAGTAGGTGGAGCTATGGCTGGAGTTGCAAGGCCTCTAGTGGCCTGAGGTGTCTGAACGAGGTATTTTTTGACGATCGTTTTGTTCCAGATAGGTGCCGATTATCTCAATTTCGAGTTCGTCGACGATCAGAGGTTCTGAGTTATCGGAGGTTTAGGGGAAGTTGTTGTTGACTTGTCGATGGTCGTAGCATCGAAAAGAGGTGATCAGAGTAGCTGTGTACGTGCACGAGTATCAGTGATATTGGGGTTGTTTTGGAATTTGAGGAAGAAAGGTTTTTGTTGGGACAAACTCGAAGCACATGATGTTTTATCTCGGGGGAATAAGAATGTGGGATACTCGGGATTAGGCTCGAGAAAATTGGATGTTAGCTCGGGTTGTTGATGATAACAAGTTTTTAAAAAAAAAGGAAAACCAAAATATTATAGTTAAAAACAAAATGCAAGTTTTTAAAAGTAAATTCGTTAAACAAAATTGCAATGCAATACAAACCAAGTTTCCAAAATAGAATTATTAAATAAGATTTTGAAATAAGTTTCAAAGTTTGAAATGTTAAAGTAAATGTTTGAAATTGTTTTGTTTTTAAAATAATTATATATTAGGATAATTATTTATCTTTTAAGTGTTTTCAAATGTGATTCGATGAATATGATTTAGTAAGTAATTAAGATAAGTGGTTTACCATAAGTTAATTAAGCCTTGGATAATTAAATACTAATTATTGTTAATAATTAAAGGTTATGTTAATTATGAAATCAATTTAAAGGATTTATTTATTTATTAATGTGAATGTTTAAATGATAATTGCTTAATGAAGTAATTAAATGATAATTGTTTAATGAAAGTATTTAAAAGATTATTACTTAATGTAATTAAGGGTAATTACTTTGTGTAATTACATAAAAGATAATTAATTAATTAAGATTAATTAATGTAAGTAATTAAGGGTAATTAATTAGTTAAAGATAATTACTTAATAAAAGTAATTTAGATAATTAATTAATGATAAAATGTTGATTAATCAAGTGATTAAAGAAGAATCAATTAAAAGGTAATTCGTAATTAAAGGTTAATTGATTAATGATTAAAGGTTGATTAATCAAGTGATTACAGAAGAATTAATTAAAAGGTAATTTGTAATTAAAGGTTAATTATTTTATAACTAAAGATTGATTAATAATTAAAGGTTAATTAATTTATGTAACTAATTAAGGGTTAAATAATTATGTAATTAACTTAAGGATAATTTATTTATGTGATTAATTAAAGGATAATTAATCTTAGTTAAGGGTAATTAATTAAGATAAATAATTAGGGTTGATTAATTAATTTCACTAATATCAAATGGTTTGTAATCAATTAATGTAGATTAACCAAGGTTAGTAATTTTATCCATAAGTAATTAATCTGGTTTAAATTAATCATAATCATGTAATTAATTTATCTTGCTTATGGATATTTGAATGGTTGAATTGATTGTTATAACTGATCTGTAATATTCTATGATGTAAATTGTTTGAATTGAGCTATGTGTAAATTATCTATTTGTGTTGAATTTACATATTTATCTGTTAATCTATGAACGAAGATATGCGTTATAGGACTATACCGCTTATCGATATTGTTGTGCTTGGATTTGTGATGATTGATGATATTGCATTGTTGTGTGTAAAACCCCTGGACTACACCACACACACACAAATAGATTTCACGAGGAAAATTGGTTAAGTCGCAGATATTTGAATTTAATATTATTTTATTCAAAATAATGTAATGGTTCTAAAAGTTGAATTTTGAATCCAAATTGAGTTGAATATGAAAAGCTTTTTGAAAAGGAATTTTTGAAATTGAAATTTAGTTTGAATATAATATATCTTGTTTAAGTTTTGAAATTGTTTTGTAAATTATGGTTTGAAAGGGTTATACAAGTTATACAATATATATATGGATTTTAAACCATTTTGAAGTATATTGAATGAATTATTTTGGGAATTTTAATTTAATTCAAATAGAACTTGCTGGGAATACGGCAGTTCGTTGATTTTTCAGTGTATACTTTGAAAAGTTATAACTTGAGTAAATATAATCGAATTTTCACGAAATGAAAAGCATTTGGTTTCAAATGGTAATAGCTTTCATATAATGAAAGAATTTCTAGTTTTTATTGAAAGGATTCCAAGTCTGAAAATGGAAATTGTTTTAAAAGCTATGAATGAATCTTTGTTAAAGGTTGGTTGTTAAAGATTCATGAACTTTGTTTCAAAATGAAGAGGATCTTAAAAGGTGAATCTTTTGTTTGAAAGATTAAAAGTGAAAAATTATTTAAACCATTCAAAATGAAAGGTTTTGGGAAACAAGTGTTGAAAGTTGTGACTTAACTAAGATCCCAATATATCCATATGTTTTTAAAATTAGTGCTCATTATTCTGTTTAGCCGGGAGAGGATTTTATGCCATATAACCCATTCCAAATTAATGATACGACGAAATGGATAGCAATTGAAGACGGTGGTGAAGACCGGGTATTTTCGAGAACGATAGGATTACCTATCGAATGTCTCTGCACTGAGTTGCTTCGGTACAGAGATCTCCATATGTGATAGGGAGTCCGATCAGGATTGTGAATACCCGGATTTGCAAGGGCTTCTTTTGAAGTGCCTTCGGTTCCGTTCGAACCCGGAACGGACTTGTATGGTTGTATGTCTGACATTACACTTTGAGATGTAAAGCTGATTTCCATCAAATACATTTCTGTTGGTGGCGGATAATTTATTCTCTTAGCTTAACACCCTTCTTTAAGACATACAAGCTCAGAGGTTCTGTAGTTAATGGTTATCAGTGATATATCCCAATTTGGTAGTGTGGCATGCTGAGTGTTGCTAATCATTTGTTGATCAAAGCATGTCTTTTGTGAAAAGCGTAGCTTTGTGGACGGGACTTCGTCGAACCTCACAACCTGGAAATGGTCGAAATAAGAAGAATGCAGCAAGGTTATAAGGGTTGCACCCTTTAGGGTATATGCATTTCCTTCTGGATAAAAAGTGATATCATGGTATGGAGCCCAGATATTTAACTTATGTGGTTGTTGGAATTTGTTAGTGTTGAGCGCTCGGATAAAGGTTGGTTACGACCGGGGGATGGCATACTTGTATTAGTAGTTACCTAGTTATAGAGGTCACCTGGCCTTGTGTTGGCAGAAAGCCGGTTAGGTTCTCGGGGTGTCCCTCCAGAGGCGTACCCATTCGGTGAGGAAGTTCCTTAGCCTGACCATTTGTTGGAAATCCAAACAAAACAATGCATGCCCTTTATGATTGCAGTTGTATAACCTGCCACCTCAGGTAGTAGCTATAGCAGGCATAATATAATGATACCTATGCTGGCTAAGATTAATATTAGATTTTCGAAAGGTTTTTTGTACTATGCACTAATAATGATATCAAAAAGGATTTTCGCGTATCAAGCATGTTTGACTATCATAAGGAGAAATCTCCCCCAAGTGTACGATTGCATTATGTGTGTGCTAGAAGGCCTTATGGTAGTTTTATTTTCCAAAAAGAATTGCGGATTCTTTCTATTTCCTTTTGTTTGTTTTGTTCAAGATAAACTGTTTTTGTTTGCTCACACTAGTCCCATGACTAACCTGGAGTTTATTGTTCCCTTTCTAAACTCTGGGTGCCCACAATTTTTCACACGGGCAGCCTGGAGTCAGGTTTTTAGATAGTCAGCTAATAGGTGTAGCTTCTGGAAATCTTTGAAGTCTTTGGATTTTGGCGATCGCATTGCGTTTCACTTCAGCATGATGGTGGTTCGAGTTTCTGGTTTGGAGTTTTGCAGCTTGGCATTGAAGATGCTGTGTTCCGCTGCCGTTGCTGTCTTATTCTTTCCGTTGTTGTATCTATCTCTGATAGTGTTGATCATTTCATTTGTATCATTGTTGTATCAAATGTTGTGTATCAATAAAATTGTTCTTCTGTTTCGGTTGTGTTGTTATCACCTAGTGTTGTTATAAACTCCGGTAAACCAGACTCAACGTTTGAATCTATGGCATTCAAATATGGATGATGTATTTGGGTGTCGGTTTTCAAAGGTCGAGTTAGGGTCATTACATTTTGCTTAAGTAAAAGTGAAAAAAAGAAGAAACTTTTGAAATTTTAGAAACTAAAGTCCATGAATGAAGAGAAGGAAAAGAAGGTAAATAAGAAAATGAAAATGAAGATGAGAAAGTGGTGCATCTTTTATAGAAAATGGAGATAGTAATTTACCGAAATACCCTTTTTATTATAATATTCCATACCCTCCACCCAAAAGTTGCCACATCACCACCTCCTCTTCACTCCACATGCAAGTCCATGGTCACACTTCACTATCCCCTCTTCACAAATACAAATGTACTTTGTGATGATACCTTGTACTTTGTTATACTTTTATATTAAAAAGAAAAGTCAAATTTCTTATTAATATCTTAAGCAAATTTTTTAGCCAAATTAAAATCAAATCTTATTGTTAAAAAAAGCATATGTCATTTATATAAATTTGGGAACATGTACACTAGTGTACGCAACACATTTCGACAACTTTTGGTCAATGAAAAATCGAAAATCGAGAAAACCATGTTCGGTCACTTTTTTAATTTTTCTTCGAATTACTTATATTTTAAACCAAATTTTGAAACAACTTTTCCATCATTAGCTATTACTAAAAAGAGGCCTATTTGAGTTATAAAATTCATTATTTAAATATCTAAAAATATATTAAATATCCAAATTCAAAGTGATTAAACTATGGGTCGTTACATTAACTAAGCTAATCAAAAAATTATCATTTTTTATTTGCAGCTATAGTAATGATTTAAGTAGTATTAATTTGGATTATGTAGCGACCCGCTATTTTGAGCCATTCAAATCAACAATAAACCACACATGTCTGACTTGAATTGTTTAAACAAATAGGTCATTACAGTTGGTATCAAAACCAGGTTTAGCAAAACTTAGCTTATGGAGTAAAACTCATTAGAAATAGGGTAGCAATACCCTAGAATGAGTAGAATCAATTATGGAATCATCCTTCCTTTCAAGCCTATCTTTTTAGTTAGGATTCTCTTTGATTAGGGTTCCTAAAATTTGAATCTCTATTTGTGTTCTAAAATCCATTCTTGAATCATCCTATAAGAGAGCGTATTTGTTAGTGTTATAAAAATTGTTTTATATCATATTGTTATTTTGTTAAGTATGATTATATTTTACATATAAAGGTATAATTCTCCGAAATTAGATAGTTAAATGAATTGGTTGTTATCATTTATTGTTTTGTTAACATTCCTAAATAGGTAACTATTATTATATGTTATAAGGAGATGAAATTTTATAAACATGGTTTATAAATATGATTTGCAAATAAAATTAAATTAAATTATGGATTTGAGAATTTAATTTTTGGACCTTTTCAAAATTTGGTTTTTAAGGTTTTGAAGAAAAAAATATTAATATTATTTGAAGGTATTTTAATGTAGAAATTATTTCCAAAAGAATTTTAAAAGAAGAAAATTAGCACTCTTCTCTTTTGTCATTGGAAAATAATTTCGGTGATGACTACAATATCATCGACATTCATTTTCGAGACTCAAAGTGGGGGAGACCACTTAGTAACATTGCTATACTTTTGTTTTCAAAACTAGATTTGATTTGAATTTCTTAAGTATGATTCGATATACAAAAAAATATGCATATATTTATTTCGAAATGGTTTGAAGTGAAACCAGAAATTTAACTCTTAAGTTATGTTATGTAATGGTTTTCAGTTATTGAAACGAAGTGAAACTTCTAAATAATTGGAGTGTCTAAAATGAGAAATGAAATTGAAACAACTTGAAATAGTTGAACAAGGATAAAATTAATTTGTATAATACTCAATTGCATTCTAAAACATATATAACTTACTTGAAATATTTAAAATGTTTAAACGTTAACATGAATATGTAATTGAAGGGTGTACAAGAGGAACCTTAAGTAGTAAAAATGTTCAAACTAAATTTTGCTTAATAAAAATACTGTAAATAAAAGGTAAATTGTATAGTGCTCAATTACATTCTGAAACATTAATAAAAACTTACGAGGCAAAAAGTTTGAATGTTAATGAGAATATATAATTGAATAGTATACAATATAAAATGTGAGTAATAAGATGTCAAAAATGAAATTTGTTAAGGGAAGTTACAAATAAAAATTGAGTTGTTATAATGAATATTTATACACTTAATCTATTTTATAAGAAATGTTTAGTGAAATAAATTGAATAATAAAAAGAGAATGCTATTTAAGTAAATGAATATGAACTTAAGAAATTAAACAAGTAATAAATAAATTTATATTTTGTAAATTGTTGTGATACAAAAGGTAAATTACAAAGAATGGTTGAAATAGAATTATGAAGTGGAATTAACTTAAGTGATGTCAAATGGATTAAATAAATGAAATAAGTTAAATAAAACAGGATTTTTTTTGAAACAAATATATATATATATATATGTATGTATATATATATGTGTGTGTGTGTGTGTGTGTGTGTGTGAACTTAAGTTATAAAGATAAGGTGAATGTAAATAAATTATGAATGAAAGTTAATTAAGTAGAGATGTAAGAAATTTGGGATATATATAAGCTATATAACTTAAAACTTGAGAACAGAGGAAGTAAAAACCAAAATAAGAATGTGGTTAAATATTTTGGATAGGCAAAAGAAAATATGGAATGTTGATATTAAACTTAAGTAATTTTGTAGAATGGTTAATTAAGTGATAATGACATTAAAGGAAATGTGCTATGTGAATGAAATAAAATAAAAGGTCATAAATAAATTTGAATGTGAAAGAGAATAATAAACATGATCGTAAACGCATGTAAATATATAAGAAGAACATAATGAATGTTAATAATCGAACGTAAGTTAATTGGACATAATAGAATTGAATTTAGTGGAATAAAAATTCATTGAATATGAATAAGTAGGATTGGAAGAAAATAATTTCTAACGAATGTTAATGATTGAAAGTAAATCAATTGAATGTAAACTAATTAAATGCAGATGAAACAAATGTTAATAATTGAAAAAATCAATCGAATGTAAATACATTAAATTAGAATCAATCAAATGCGAATGCAAGGAATATTGATTGATTGAATAAAAATGGATTAAAACCAAATTACTTGAATGTAAATCAATTAAAATCGAATCAATTGAATATAAATCTGTTGAATGATTAACGAGATGAATAATAATAAGTGAATGTTAATCAATTAAGAAGTAAATAAAGTGAACGCAAATAAATTGGATATGAATATTAATTAATTAAAAGTGAGTTAATTAGAATGATAATAATAAATGAATGTTAATAAGTAATAAAAATGTATAAAGTTAATAGTCAAATTGAAATTTATATGGTTTTGAATTAATTGTTTGTATCTTGTACTATTCATTTCCAATCTATCTTAGTTTTATGTTTTCTTATATTCTAGCACCTCATTCCTTTTTGGGGATGAAAGTTTTTGAGTGGGGGAGAGTGTAACTACTCGTAAATTCGAACAAATTTTAAAAATATTAATTATAATTGTTGAATAAAATATGATTAGAAATAAAGAATTTTCAATTATTATTGCAAATAATAATAAAATAATAATAATAATAAATTTGTTATGTTATAAAATATGAACTTAGATAAAATTCTAAAATAACTAATCTTTATTAAAATGGAAGGTGGTAACTCGTATTAGAATATAATTTAATAATATTGATTGAATGTAATTGATAATTGTATTAATGCAATTTCAATCAATTGTAATAATAAATGTTACTAAAGAATAGGATAAATAATATTCTAACTATGTTAGGATACAATGAGAAATCAATTATTTGGTAGGTAGATTTATACTCCTTGTGTAAACAATAAATTAATAGATACGAATTACTAAGTTGTAATAATTGATTTATTCCTCATCTCATTGATTAATCCATTTGAATTTATTTTGTAATCAGTGGAATTAAATGTAATTGAAACCTTTCAAATAAAAGGAAGGAGAACATTAATTGTAATTAATGGACGTAATAATAGAAACATATGTTTGAATTAAATTAAAAGAGGAAGTTAAGGAAATAGAAAGGAAACATATGTTCTAATTGAAAGAGAAATTTGATGTAATATAAAGATTGTAAATCGAAATAAAAGGATGAAACTTTGTTTGAATTATTTAATGAAAACAATTAGTAAGTAACCAACATTCAATTAGAAATTTAATATTGAATTAATTGGAATTAAATCTTTTAATTAAGGTATAGAGAAACATATGGTAATTGATTCAATCAAGAATAAGCAACATATGTTGAAGTGAATAAAATGAACATTTGAATGAAGACAAACCAATGTTAATAAAATGAAGGTTCAATTCAGCCAATTTTAAAATATATTATTATTCGATTTTAAATAAAATTTAAAGGTTAAAATTAAAGAATTTTTTTTGAATACTGAGTAATATATTTTTTTCAAATTCAATAACATAGAAAAGTTTTCTAAAATTTTAAATTTTGGTCAAACTTAGTCAAAATTTGACCTTTTGGTTGAAAATTTTAAATTTGAATTTTAAAATTTTGTTCTTTTTTATGATACTAGAGCATATTCTGATCTTTTTTCCATTTTTCGTTTCGTCAAAATCAAATTCTTATTGCTCCAAGTATTTGAATTTCTATGAAAAACTGACCTGAATATGGAGTGTTTAGTTGTGTTTTATTTGGCTAACCTATTGGGTTTGTTTAGTCTAACGGGTCTTGGTCAACCAAGAGTCTTGTGACTTTTCCTTTGCCTACGACCTTTTGTTTTTTATCTGACTAGATAAGTATATATATAATTTTTCTTCTGGGAAACTTTCTGCACACACATCTTCCTTCTCAAATCTACATATAACTCTAGATCTAAATCTCCAATTTCTTTAATCAAAACTCCTTTCTTCCTCTTTCAAAATACATCCTCTCTCTCCCCTATAGCCGTCTCCCTCCACCACTATCCAAGTCCGTCTCCTCCCCTCCTCATCTCCACCGCCCTCGACCAAGCATAGGCCGAAACCCTACCATCTTTCCCAAGCCATAACCAAGCCCTACCACACCAAAAGCCATCCATTTTTCCACCATCTCCTCCTCTTGCATAGCTGCACCATCACCTCCACTTAACTCCACCTAAGCCGCACCCAAACCCACCCAAAAACTCCAAGGTTGTGCCCTCTTTTCCTCCTTAGGTCGAGCCTCTTAACTCTTTCTTCTTCTCTTTTATAAAAAAACAAAAAGAAATATGTATTCATATATATTTTGTGTTGCATCAATTCAAGTCCTCTTTAATTTGCTTTAGAATTCATGACTCAAATTCATAGCCATTGTTTGTCAATTTTCCTAGCCTCGAAATGTGGGTCATTCACTCAGATTTATAATCTTACGATAAGTGAATGAATATCAATTGATATGTTACTGGAATGTTGCTATAATTAGATTTTGCGTAGTTTGTATATGATTTTGATATGACATATGTTCACCAATGATTTTGACATGATATTGTTATTTATATTATGTTGTTTATTTATAAAAATAGATGTGATGATATGATTATTGATATGCTTTATGATGTTAATATGAAATTTCTATGTTGAAAAAAAGAGCAATGTTATATTGATTTAAAATCTGTCATCCATGTTGTGAAAAATGTAACTAATATGATATGTGAAAATTAATATGTGAAAATAAGAAAGAAAAAGAATAAAATTTATATGCATATATGTTAAAAGATTGCATATTATGTTATGTTATGGTAGAAATTTTATGTCACATCCCATGTTAAATATAAATGTATGCTATGTTATGAAATTTATTATGCAAGTTTATATGCTATGCTATGTAATTAGTTATGTAAGTCACATGATATGTTATGTAAATTGTTATGCAATGCATATGTTATTTTATGCAATTTGTTATGTAAGTTATATGCTACTTTATGTAATTTGTTATGTATGAATATGTGTTATGGTATTTATTTTATGTAAATTATGCTGCAAGTTCCCTTAGCTTTAGGAAATCCCTATGAGTTGAAATGATATATACCCGAACGATCTTTTAGATTGGGGAAAAATCATTATGGGTTGAAATGAAAAGCCCAAGCGATTTTATTGATTTTGGGATTGTGAGATGATATATACCCGTAAATTTTAAATCACTGCGGATTGAAATGATAAATATCCATATCACTTGACCCTAGGATAAAAAAAAACTATATACGGACACCGTTGTTCTGTTTTTCAAGTGATTTTTGATATTTTGGGAAGATGTGTTTGAAAGAAAAAAAGAAAAATGTTTTTTAAATTTTATATAAAAAATTATTTTAAAACATGTATATATATAATTTATATTTTAAATTTATATGTTTTACAAATTTTAAGTTTATAAGTCAAGTTTTAAAAAGTGTAAATTTTAAGGTTTTACTTATAACTTTATTTTTAGAATATATAATATAAGATTTAATTTAATAAAATTTAATAAAAAAAAGTATATATTATATCTTAAAATATTACAATTAATGTAATAAAATAGACTTTTGTAATAACTGTAATAAATGGGATTTGGAAGGTATGTTGGAATTAATCTGTAACTGAAAGGTTTTAAGAATTAAATGCAAAAAGAATTGATTGAAACTTATTGATTTTAAAGACATGACTTTATAATTTGATTTTATTAAAGGGGATTAAGTGAATATATTCAAGATTAAATGAAAATTGAAATTGAATATTTAATTTTGATTTTAAATTGTAACTTGAGATTTTATTAAAGTGATTTTTGTATAAAATAACCACGGTGTGAAATAAGCGTTTGGTTGTTAGAGAGACCGGGATCGGATATTGTCATACTTTCTGCCAATATAGAAAATCACTTTCACAACTGTGCCTATGTGAAGAATCCATAATGAAGCATGATGGTTTGGTGAACGCTACTGGAATAAAGTAAGAGAACGATGATGGATAGCCTTGACCTTCCGATCATAATTAAAATGACTAAAACAGGAGCCACACCGGGGCTAAGTGGGGTCGCTCCCTATCAGGTACATTTCTTCGATACCATATTATTACTTTGTGATTGATTTTGTAGCCACCCTTTGATTTGATTTGGGAGTGTGTCTCGAGGTGGGTGGTAGTAGCTGCTATGCGGTACCACTAGTCCAGGGCATTGCCCTCGTGTGCCTTGTCATATTTATCCTGATAGCCCTCCAGTTTATAGAGGAATTAGGTACTGTATAGACTAGGGCATTTGTATAAAAATATGTTAATGGGGATATGGGTAACGCCTTATTGCTATTTTAATATTTTACTGTAGACATTATTTATGTAGCATGTTATATTATGTATGTAGATAGTCCCACGGATCCTTAAAGAATGGAAATCACAAACATTCTTTAAGTTATTGCATTTTATTTGGACATTTCACTTAAGTTGATTTACTTGCATAATATTCTTAATCCCGACTCGAGTGTTTTTTGTTTTGCTTTATTCTCAGGTCAGCCTGAGTATTACAACATTTGAGTCTCACCTTTTGGAGCTTGGAGCTTAGCTTGGAAATCTATCTTATCTATTCATCTTTCCAGTTATTTTGTTATTTCAGTCATTTAGTTATTTCTATTCAAACTAGTTATTGGCTTATGTATTAGAGACTTCTGTATATTTGGACTTATGTTGTCTTATGTCTTGGGCTCTGTTGTTTCTGTAGTAGCTTCATGAACTACTATTTATCTATTCCGCTCCATATTATTGTATTACTATGTGTCTATCATTATATGATTGATTTATTTACTGTATATGATAAGTTTTTCCAAATATAAATAACAATCTGTTATTTTGAGCAATTCAAGTCTGACATATGTGGTTTATTATCAATTTGACTGGTTCAAAATAGCAGATCATTATAGATTAAAAAATTATGCATTCGGTATCATCAAAATATTTATTGAGATTAATGCTTAAATGGACTTGAAATAAAACATAAAATCATAGCAATATATAATTACAAGAAGTACTGCCTAGTTCAATTAAATTCCCAAAGAAAGAAGATAGTTACTATTGCAGTTTACAAGTTTATATCTTTAGTTTCACAATAAAGAAGACTATGGGAATAAATTGATCCAGAAATCATAGCAAGAGATAGGAGGAAGGTTGCAACTAGAAGGAAGCTGATGACTATATTGATATTATGAAAACGCAACATATTTAAGATTTTAACTCTTAGTCAATTCACCATAATTAAAATTTTCACACAGAAAAATCATACCTTTAATTGGTTACAGGTTTCAACTTTAAAGGATATGATTTAAATCGACTAAAACTTTGAAGGGACGAGGGAGAGATAATCTACACGATTGAGAGAGAGAGAGAGCGAGACTTTGAAGTATTTGAGTTGAGAAAGACCGTATTACAAATTTATAGGAAAATTCATTATTATATTTCTAAGAGATGAGAAATGAAATTTAGTGTTTCGGACTGGTAGAGGTAATTGAGAGAGTTTGGGTATACCGTAGGCTGTAATTTATTATAAATTATCTAGCTCGGTAATAAATCTTGTTTAAAAGTCTTTTGTTTCTATTATATACTTTGTTATATTGTGATATATAATTAATTAATTTAATGTATATCAAAAAGAAAGTCCTTAAATAAAATATTATGTGATTATAATTGCAATAGTTGCAATTATGAGTGATTAATCATAATATAAAATAAATTTTCATTTAAAATATTCCTAGTCAAGTTGTATCGAGAAAGGATATTGATACATCTATCGAGACAAGAGTACATAACACTCTTCAATGTTGGGCGGTGCATTACTCATGGTTGCTGGGGCAACAAAGGGTATCATACTTGTAGTCATTGGATCACTATGGAATGACTCATCTGAGAGTATCTTATTGGTTGATAACAACAATGTCAAACACGAAATCTCAATGTGATGATGTTACATGGTTCTTTTGACTTGAGAATACTGCAAAACTTCTATACAGATACTCCATTTTAAGTATAGTTAAATCTTGCATCACAACCATCGTATGATTATAGTTAGGTTTGAGTAGAAGCATAGGTAGTGAAGCACTATTAAATAGAGAATTTATCTCTTTAGTTGTACGAGGTAGTATCATGGTTAACTGTAGTCCACTCAAAATTTAAATCTCTCGCCGAAGTAGAACATTTGATAACAAATGTTATTATTGAATCGTTGACATTTGTGCATGCACTATGGTTATAGGCTCATTTCTGGACTCGACTATGGGCTCGGTTATGGGCTCGCTAGCTTAGGCTCGCTAGCTTCGTAGTTTGAGCCATTCATATTAAACTACGATATGAACCAGCTGAATGTGGGTCTCGTCATGCTACTCATTAGTTTGAGGTCAGTTGAAAGCTCGTTCAAATATCAAGGCACGGTTTCCATCAAAGGGAAAGCATGATATTTGAAAGGTTCAAAGAATGTAAGCAGGTAGCAAGAAATGTTTAAAAAAGTGCTACTATTGACAATGGTGAATGTCACCATGTTCACAAGACTGGAAAAAGAATTGTTCGGACGATTTAAAGATGGTTAAAGAGAAGAAAGAATCTGATTCTTTGGCTCCTATTGGTATGTTTATAATTCAAAACTGTTTTGTAATCAATAAAACTT
Organism: Allium cepa; assembly: GCA_030765085.1. Taxonomy (NCBI): domain Eukaryota; kingdom Viridiplantae; phylum Streptophyta; class Magnoliopsida; order Asparagales; family Amaryllidaceae; genus Allium; species Allium cepa. Next base: position 586,469,698 of record CM060944.1, on the reverse strand, counting down.
CTTATGTTTTAGATACTGGATTCGGAACTCATATTTGTAGTTCATTATAGGGACTTAGTAGTAGACGACATGTGGCAAAAGGGGAAATGAGCCTTTAAGTCACCGATGAATATATAGTAGAGATAGCTGTAGTTGAAGCCTATTATTTACGTTTGCCGAATGGATTTGATATTTTTTTGAATAATTGTTATCAAGTACAAAACTTTATTTGTAGGATTTTATTGGTGTCTAGATTGTCGAGGACTATATTTAATTTTCATTGTGATAATAATGTTATGACATTATGATTGATGGAAATAATGTCTGCAATGATGATTTATATAATGGAATTTATGTATTTAACTTTAATTATATATGTGCTATCAATAACTCTTTAGTTGCTAACATAAAAATAGTTACTTATGGCACTGTAAGCTAGGTAGTATTAGTTACAAAATGCTGAACAAACTAAAAATTGAAAGTTTTATAACATTATTCTATTATAAATCATTTGACACTTGTGAGTCATATCTCAAAGGAAAAATAACCAAGCACCCCTTCTCTAGGAGAAATGAAAGAACTAATGATTTTTAGGTCTCATACATACTGATTTGCGTGGCATGATGCCAATAGTGAGTAAGGATAATTTCACTTATTTTGCTACTGATTTCTCAGGACAAGAATATGTATATCTTACGAAGAATAAATCTAATTTCCATAGGAAATTGAAAGTGTATAAGAAAGAAATTGAGAATCAGGTGAACCATAAACTAAAAACACTTTGATCCAAGTGGTGAGTATGTTAGACAAGAACTCCAACAGTACTCAAGAAATAATGGAATTTCTTTGATATCACTCCACCCTATACTTCTCAACATAGTGGCGTTTTAGACAGAAGAAATCGAACACTATTAGATATGGTTTGATTTATGATGAGTTAGGTTGTATTGCCTCTTTTCTATTAGGGATATGCGTTAGAATTCGTGGCACATATGCTGAATTTGATGCCTACCAAATCTGTTTCAAAGAAACCATATGAGATGAGGTATGGGAAAAAACCCCACCTTAGGTAGTTGAAGGTATGGGGTTATCCAGCTTACTTTAAGAACATTGGCCCAATATGCTTGAAGCAAGATCGGTACTGTGCAATTTTATAGCATATCCCAAATATTCCATGCGATATATATTCTATAACATGGAGGAGCAAATTGTTATTATTTCTCAACTTTCTAGCTTTCTATAAAAGAACATTCTATTGAAGGGAATTAATAGCAAAGTCGTAGACTTGAATGAGATTTGATAAACCAACATTGAAACTGAACCGATAGAAGAATCGAATTCACCAATATACGATTACACACAAACTATTAGAAGGTATAATTGTGAATCTCATGCACTATATACATACTATGGTTTTTGATAGAGTTAGAGGAATTCCCTAGGGACAATTTTGTATTTATGTAAATTATTACTTCTATAATAAAATATCGTTCCAAATAAAAAGTGTTTATTTTATATTATATATTTGTCATATTATGATATATCAATTAAATAATTAATCTAAATATACTTAAAAGAAAATCATTAGATAATTTTTTATCTGATAGTAATTACAAAATGTTGTAATATAACAACCTTAATTTTAAATAACATTATTCAGGAGATTCAATTAGATAAATTAAATAGAATGATGTAGAGATTGGAGCGATAAGGGAATTGAGATTTTTGATCTAATTAGGGTCGTGCCTTAACTAAATGGATTTATAAAAATGGTCTGTAAGTTAAATACCTAAGGGAATAAGGCCAGGGAAATATGGGAATAGCGAACCCCATAACCCCTAAACCCTTACCTCATTCTCGTTCACATTTTCATAAATCAAAAACATAAACAAAGGAGAAACAAGGTTGGCCATAATCCTAGGAGAAGAGGAGCTCAAAATTAATTAGAGGCTAAGTTCAAATTAGGAAGATTAAAGTGAAAAACAAATCTTAATTTCCTTATCCAAACAAGATGAATAATGATCTAAACCATCTCATATAAGTCTTTTTAAACGTTTAATTTTGGGTTTAAGGTTTAAAACCTTGTGGATGGATGAATGATGATATGCTTTGATTTATATATCATGTTATAATTTAAAAAAGGATTTTCGTGAGATGATATAATTCAATTTTGAGGATATAATCATGCAAATTGATTTTCGAATGCTATGATGTTTGAATATGTTATGTAAAACATTATTTTGGAGATGGTTTTAAAGTTTCATATTATTCCAAGCTATGGATAATTTATTATGAATTTTGAATGGAAGAAATAGATAATTTTGGGTTAAAATTATTTAAGGCAATCAAGTATTGTTTTCGGGTCTAAAATTTATATATGTCAGAAAACATATTAAAAGTGAATAATTATGATTTTTGGTGATTTTTCCTACGGGTTATTCTATAGTTATTAAATTATTTAAGTCAAAGGACTTAAATGTTTAAATGTTTTGTTAAGGGGAAGGGATTCTTGGTTAAAATGATTTCATTTGTCAATTGATGGATTCAACAGCCTTTTAGAAAAGAATTTTTGATAAAGAACTGGCAACCAATTATATTTTGACAAATTAGGCAAGTTAGGTAAAAACAAATTACTTTGAAAGGTATAGAAATTAGTTTTATTTCGAATTATGCAACTTCGCCACTTCCATTTGCTAGCCTCCATCACCATACTTCTGCTAATGACCTTTCGCACCCATTTCAAAACCAAATAATATGGTATCTAGTTATTGATACGTAATGTATTGAAGGAAGGTGGAAGGGACTATGTCGAAAGCATGCTTTCGAAGGGGTTGAAGTATTCTTATAATCTTTCGAATCTATAACTTGCCTTTGTTTTTAAAGAAGCTTTTGAAAGTGTTGCCGCATTTTGAACTCATTCAATACCTAGCAGCCGCATTCATGCCTTTCGAATTGGTTAAAGGCCACTTTTTTCATAGCCTTAAAACAGTGAATTCGAAAGGAAGGTTTTCGTTTTATTAACATTGAATTCGCCTTCCCAAAGCTTTCGAAAGGGTCCTTTTAGTAGTTTTTATCAATGGTCTCAGAGGCAATGTTTCAATAGGATGGTTTCGAAGCTATCCTCTTCCCTAATTCTTTTTCTTAAGATTAATGCTTTCGAAAGCAAAGCTTTCGCTTTTGTTCTCTTTGATCCTATAGTTGTAATTAATGTTAAACCCAATGATTTCAAAGCTATGCTTCCTTAAATTCTACTTGAACTAAATGCCCTCGAAAGGTAAGCTTTAAGTGTTTCAAAAGGTATGTTTTAAATGGTTTCGAAAGAGAAGGTCTAAGATCTTAAGTAATGCTTTTGAAAGGGAGAGTGGCAGAGGGTAACTCATGATGTCACAATGATCCAAAGGATCTAGTCGAAAGCCTTAGTTTTCAAATAAAAAACCCAATCTCATTTTTAGAGGTAAACCCATGGAAATACGAAAGAGTTTTGAAATGACATTTACCTTTGGAATTTTTGAAGAAGTTTTCCTTGCTAAAGATAGTGGGTTAAGGGTAATAACCATGTTTCCTTAGAAAAATGATTACAAAGAATTAAATCGTAGATATTTATATAATTATGTATTGATCAGTTATCATGTATACTTCTGTAAACATATTCACTTCATAATTAACCCATAACTACATTTTAGGGCTAAGGGTAGAACAACCAGCTAGGTTAACCCAGTAGTGAATATATATTGACTTAACCCTTATGTGAGTAAAATTGCATCCAGGAGGTCAGACATACCAGAATATAGGATGTCCAAAGACTGATCAAAGGATTATTGGTTTAGATAGGTTCTTAATAAGCCTATGAAAATTATGTATAGAAATTGTTAATTTCAATGACCAATAAGTTCTTAATGATTCCGTGAAAACTATATTCGAAATAAGTTATTGAAAGAAATTAATATGTTCATAGTGATCCTATAAAAACTATGACATTAGAGATGTTATTGGAGAATCCAATAGGTTCATTGTGACCCCATGAAAAATATGATTAGACGATGTTATTGGTAGACACCAATATATTCTTAGTGATCCCATGAAAACTATGAAACCGAATAGATGGTACGTAAGCTTGGAACAGGTTATTAGTTATCTTATGAAAACTAATAAGTTAATAGTGGTCTTGGAAATTATAATTTGAGATAGGTAGTCAGGTGAATGGGGATGGAAAATCCAGAGCATATTGCATGTTTTCATATCATCATGATACATTTTATTATGTTATGTCTTAACCATTATGGACGCAAGTGCTTAGTATATGGTTATTATAAATTGGGTGGAGATACCAGTGAGGGAAAAACCCGTTTCGCCAAGCTGCATGGTCTCACTAGATATCTATATGGTTCGAGATGGTAGGTTATTATTCACACCAGACTTTTTTTCTGACTCAAAGTTTATGTTTTTCCCTTGAACTCTCGAGTGCTCTATTAATTTTGAGTGGTTTGAGAGTTGAGATTTTCAGGTTCTCCTTTAGACCAATAAGGTTTCGATGACGTGTAGGAGGCAAGCTAGCTATTAGGAGTTCTTTTTTGTTTAATTCCATGGTGTTTTTGATGTAACGGAAAAGTTATTTAGTGTCCGTATTTAGACATTGATCAACCTAGGGGCATTTTCATATGTCGCTCTTGGTGTTTTTTGTAATGAGTTGTAATTTTTCTGAACGTACCTTACGTGTGGGATTATGTAATAAATTTGAAATGCTATCTTTGATGAAATGAGAATTTTTTTCTAAATTGAGTCTAATTTTTTTCCTATTCATCTGTTTCTACATATATCAACATTACCGCATCTGGTCATCGAGAATTGATAACTATGCATGACTTCAGCATTCATAGCGGTTAGTTTTGGGCCTCAAAATTGGGGATGTGACATGTAATCATGAGGAATTTATGACATTGAATAATAACGATTGTTTGAAATATTCCTGATCAAGATATTTCGAGGAAGGATATCGTTAAATTTGTTGAGATAAGAGTGTGTAACATTCTTCAAATTTTGGATGGTGTAATACTCATGGCTATCGGAGGTACCAAGAGGTTACGTACTATATTTATCTGATAACTATGGAATTATTCGTCTGAGAGAATCCTACTGGTTAATAAAAACTAGGTCAAACATGAAATCTCAATGTGATTGTAATGATCCCATTTTTAAGCCGAATTTAATTTAGCAATTAATATAAAATTTTGGATTAATTTGTAAATTAATTTGAAATTTTTCCCAAAACAAATAAGACAAATTTTTGTTTTAAATAGATTGCAAATAGAATTTTGACTTTGAAATTCAAAAGTAAATATCTTAAAAATAATTTGGATTAAAATACTCTATATTTTAAAAATAATAAAAATTTGTTCTCTAATTTTAATATATATATATATATATGTATGCATATTGTAATTTGGAAGTTATATTTTGAGAAAAAGACATTTAAAGTTAAAAGCTATATTATAAAAACTAATATATACAATATATATGTTTATTTATTAATGATTAATTAGAATTTTAAATTTTTTTATTTAAAGGTTATACAAACATAAATAAAAAGAAATGTATTTAATAAAAATAGCTTTAGTTAAGAAAAGGTTTAATAAAAGGTTTTCTCTTAAATTTATATATAAAATAAATATAGTTTGGATATAAATAAATATTAAAACATAAGAATATATATATAATTGATTTTAACATATGTTAATATATAAAGGAAATGCATTAATTAATAATAAAATATGTAAAAGATGTATATATATATATGTGTGTGTGTGTGTGTGCGTAAAACTAATTGGAAGTATATTATATAATTATATTAAACCATATTAAAAACATTAAGACATGAATTAAGACAAGTGTAATCATCTTAACATGAAATTAACAAGTGTAGGTGTTTTGACAAGAATTTGAAAAGTGTTAAGCAAACTTAACATGCATAAACAAGTGTCATTACTTTCTTTTATCTTTAAAAATAATGAATAAAGTGAAAATCAAAGTTATATATACCACTAACTTCTTCTCTTCTCATTTTGTTCAAACTAAATAAAATTCAAAAAAAAACAATCTCAATCAAAAATCAGGCCTGAAGCAAATTAAAGCAAACAATTATTCAAAATAAAAACCCAAGAAAGAAAGCTATGAACCTGAAAATCAAAATACAAAACAACATCTGTTCAAAAATTTAAAACCTGAAACTAAAAACAAGTTCAACCTAAAGCAAAAATTCAGAATTATCTCAAGGCAAGTTCAGTTCAAAACTCAAAGCAAAGAAACTGATCAAGTTTCAAGATCAAAAATCAAAACCTATAGCATCTTTTAACATCAAGCAATCAAAGTCAAATCAAATTCTAGGAAAACTTCTCTGTTCAACCAAATCCAGGGGAGTAAACTCACTTGAATTTTCCAATGTATTTTGATGTTTGTGGTTGACACTTGATGAATGTTATAAAAATTTCTTGATTTGTTGTTAAAATATGCCTGCATGCTTGTATATATAGGTAAATGCATGTGTGCATGCCTATATATATCATGCCTCTCTTCTAAAAGTTACAGGTTTCAAAACCTATTTAAAAAATTCAAATCTTTTTCTCTAAACCTTTATAAGTTATGATGTTCAAAGGAATTATGTTTGCATTATTGAAATCTTGTTTTTAAAAAATTTGTAAAAATAATTGGTTAGAGTTTTAATGGAAAATTTGAAAATACAGTAAAAAGAAAATATATCAGAAAAATCAATTGTTTTAATTTCTTTCTCATCTACATTATCGTATTCGATTTTGAAAACTATGATTTTTAATGAGAAAATCAAGATTTATAAGTTAGTAGTTTGAGAGGAATTCAGGGTTGAATAGAAAAGGGTTTTTTTTGCAAATTTCGGTGATCGGAACAGATGTGGGTCTTGAGGTCGTTGTCGAAGTTTCCTTTGGGGTCAAGGGTCTCAGAAAAAATGATCGACGAATTTATAGACCACCGTGGAGGATGATCGGCGTTGAAATATGGTTTAAAAGCCTATTTTGGTCGATGATATTTTCAAGGGCATAGCGACGGCGGGGTTGCATCGGAGTTGACTGGTATAGGGGATTAAGAAGATGATGGTTCGATGAACCTCCAAGGGAGGGCGAGGTCTCTAGCGATCGGGTTGGTTGGCACGAGGCGTTTTCAGATGATAAATTTTGGTTCCAGAATGTGTGGTCTAGCTCGGTTTTGATTTTTAGGGCAATATCATCAAACCGGGTGGTCGCTTGGATAGAGATGATCGGCCATGACTTGCTGAAGGCGGTGTCTTTGGTCGGAGATGACCAAATCGGTGTGCATGGTGCACTGGTGTCATGTGTGTCAGAAGGATTGGGTAAAAGGGAGAAGAAGATGGGAGCTCGGGTTTTGTCTTGAGAATATTGAGTTTTGACTCGAGTCTGGTTTCGGGATGATACGCGAGTGTATACAAGTTATAATAGGTTTTAAAATTTAAAACAAAATAAAATTTAAAAAGAAGAGGATGTGTTTTGACTCGGTGTTGGTTCGGGGAAATCATAGAATTGGCTCGGGTTGATACCCGAAGTTGTCTCGGGTCGGTACAATGATGTATTTACAAGATTTTAAAATTTTAAAACAAATCAAGTTTTAATTTAAATAATTTTTCTTAACCCATTTCTTTTAAATAATAAATGTTTTATTTAAGTTATGGGTTGGTTAAAGTTTTTTTTTAAATAAATTATTTTAAAATTAATTAAAGTTTAAAATGTTTTATTATGTGTCCATTAATCAATTCTTAAGTTTGTTTTAAATAAATTTAAATGGTGTGATTAAGTAGTTAATCAAGAAAGTAAAATGTTTTGATTAAGTAATTAACTTAAAGGTATTAAGTTAATTTTTATGTTAATGATAATTTATTTCAAAGGTTTATTTAATAAGATTTAAAAGTTGTAATTAAGTGATTAATTAAGATAAATGGTTAATCTTTTATTAATTAAGGTCTTAATGTAATTGGAGGATCATTAATTAATTAATTAAAGGATCATTAATTATTAATCAACCAGGATTTGGTGTTAATTAATTTAATTTATTTGGTGATTAAATTAATTTAATTTAATTTATTTGGTGATTAAATTAAATTAATTAGGAATTAAACGGTTTATCTTAAAATTAATTAAGATCTTAAGATAATTGAAGGATAATTAATTAGCAATTTCATGACAATTACTTAATGTAATTAATTAAAGGTTGATTAATAAATGATAAGTAATTAAGGGATAATTACTTAATGAAATTAATTAAGGATAATTACATGATGTAATTAATAAAAGATTTTTACTTAATGTAATTAAGGGACAATTAATTACTTAAAATATAATTACTTAATGTAAGTAATTAGAGGATACTTAAATAATTAAAGTTTAATTATTTAATAATCAAAGGTCGATTAATTAATTACTTAAAGGTTAGTTACTTAATGAAAGTAATTTAGGATAATTTATTAATGATTAAAGGTTAATTAATCAAGTGACTAAAAGATAATATTTAATGCAAGTGCTTAAAGGGTTAATTTGTTAATTAATTAAGGGTTAATTAATTAATGGGATTAATTAATAATTAAGGGTTAATTAATCAATGTAATTAACTTAAGGTTAATTAATTCATGTAATTAATTAAGGATAATCAATTAAGGATAATTAATTAAGATGAGTAATTAAGGATGATTAATTAATCTCATTAATTAATAATGAATGGTTTGTAATAATGTTAATTGAGTAGAATTTAGGGGTAATTGATTTAATTTATTTGGTGATTAAAATTAAATTAATTGGGAATTAAACAACTAATTAATCTTGCTTATGGATGATTGGATTATATTTAATGCCTTGAATTGTTAGATATCTCTGATGTGTGATGTTCTATGATATGAATTATTTTGGATTAAGCTGTGAGCTGTGATTTATTTATCTGTGATGAATTTACTTGTTCATCTGTAAATGAAGATAAGCGTTATAGGATTATATTGCTTATTGATATTGTTGTGCTTGAATTTATGATGGTTGTGATATTTTATTGTGCTTAACCCCTAGACAACAGACACACACACACAAATATGGATTTCATGGGAAACTGGTTAAGTCATAGGTATTTTGAATTTAATATTATTTTATTCAAAATGGTGAAAATTTTAAAGGTTGAATTTTGAATCCAAAATGGTTTGGAAGTGACATTGGGTTAAATATGAAAAACTTTTGGAAAAAGGAAGTTTTGAAATTAAAAATTATTTTGTATATTTATTTTAATTTGAAATTTTGGAAACTATTATACATTGTATATATGGATTTTAAACCTTTTTAAAGCATTTTAAATGAATTATTTTGGGGAATTTAAATTTAACTCAAATAGAGCTTCCTGAGGGTACGGCAGTTTGCTGATTTTTCGATTTATACTTTAAAAGGCTATAACTTGAGAAAATTTGATCGAATTTTCCTGAAATGAAAAAGCCTTTGTTTTCAAATGATAATAGCTTTCATATAAAGAAAGAAATTCTCATTTTTGTTGAAAAGATTTCGAGTTATGGGTAAATCAAATATAAAATGGAAATAGTTTTGAAAACTATGAATGAATCTTTGTTAAAGATTTGGTAAACCTTGTTTCAAATTGAAGAGGATCTTAAAGATGGGTTTTTTGTCTAAAAGATCTAAAATTGGAAATTTGTTTAAAACCATTCAAAAAGAAAGGTTTTGGGAAATAAGGGCTAAAAAGTTGTGACTTAACCAAGATCCGAATGTATCTATATGTTTTTAAATAAGCGCTCATTATTCGGTTTAGCCAGGGGAGACATTAAGTCATAAAACCCATTTTGAATAATGATACGACGGAATGGAATTGCATTTTAAGATGGTGGTTGAAGACCGGGTACTTTCGAAAACAGAAGGATTGCCTGTCGAATGTCTCTGCACCAAGTGGTCCCGGTATAGAGATTTAGATTACCCTATGTGATGGGGAATTCGGTCGGGATCGGGGATATCCGGATTTTCAAGGACTTATTTTGAAGTGCCTTCGGTTCCATACAGATACAGGATGGACTTGTATGGATGTATGTTTGACGTTACAGTTTGAGATATAAAGTTGGTTTCTATCAAATACATTTCTGTTTGGGGGCGGAGAATTTATTCTCTTAGCTTAACACCCTTCTCTGAGACGTACTAGCTCAGAGGTTATGTAGTTGATGGTTATTAGTGACATATTCCCTACTTGGTAATGTGGCATGCTAAATGCTGATCATTGGTTGATCGAAGTATGGCTTTTGCGAAAAGCGTAGCTTTATGGGACGAGACTCAAACCTCACACCCCGGAAATGGTCGAAACAGGAAGGATGCAGCAAGATTACGAGGGTCGCACCCCTCGGGGTAATGTGCATTTCCTTCTGGATAAAAAGTGGTATTCTGCTACGAAGCTTAGATATTTTACTAATGTGGTTGTTGGAATTTGTCGGAATCGCGGGATAAAGGTCGGTTACGATCGGGGGATCGCGTTCTTGTGACATTTGGTTACCTAGTTACAGAGGTAACCCGGCCTTGTGTTGGTAGAGATCCGGGTAGGTTCTCGAGGTGTCCCTCCAAAGGCGTACCCATTTGGAAAGGAAGTTCCTTAGCCTTGGCCATTTGTTGGAAATCCAGTCACCCAATACGAGCCCTGTGTGGTTTTAATTGTATAACCTGCCATCTAACATGGAAGCTATAATAGGCATACTATAATGGTATGTATGCTAGCAAAGATTAATATTATACTTTCGAAATTTTTTCTACACTATGCACTAATAATAATATCAAAAGGATTTTCGCGTATCAAGCATGTTTGACTATCATAAGGAGAAATCTCCCCCAAGTGTGTGATTGCATTATGTGTGTGCCGGAAGGCCTTATGTCAGTTTTATTTTTCAAAAAGCATAACAAATTTCTTTTTGTTATTTCTTTTTGTACAAATAACTTTTTTGTTTGCTCATACCAGTCCTGTAACTGAATTGGAGTTTATTGTTCCCTTTCAAAACTCTAGGTGCCCATAATTTTCCACATGGGCAGCCTAGAGTCAGTTTATTAGCTAGCTCAGATAATAGATGTAGTCTTTGGAAGTTGTTGGTTTGGAAGCCTTAGTCTTTGGAGCCTTTGGTTTTTAGTTTTGGTTTGGAGCTTTGGAATGAAGGTGTAGTATGTTGGATTCTCTCTCTCTCTCTCTCTCTCTCTCTCTCTCTCTCTCGGAAGATAATGTTATCTTTCCGCTGTTGTGTTATTCCGCTATTGTGTCATAGATATCTATCTCTGATGTTGGGCATTTGTTTTAAAATGTTGTTATCAGATGTTGTATCCATTTGTGTATCAATAAAGTTCTTTCTGCTTCCGCTGTGTTGTTTTCACCTAATGTGTTATAAGCTCCGGCGAACCAGATTCAACGTTTTGAATCTCCAACATTCGAATACGGGTGATATATTGGATGTCAATTTTTGAAGGTCGAGTCCGGTTTGTTACAAGTGGTATCAGGGCTAAAGATTGAGTAAGAACTTTAGCTTTGGAGTATAACTCATTAGGTGACTCAGCAGAGATAGGGATTGAAATACCCTAGAATGAATATCCCTAAAATATCTTGTCCGAATGCCTAGATCAATTTTCTTACTATTCACTGATAGTGAGAATGAGTGCAAGAAGAGGACGAGATAGAAGACAGGGGAGTACCACTATAAATGGTCGATACCCTGTAACAACAAGGAACAACTTTTCCTATCAATCTTTTTGATCATCATCCAATTTCAAATCTTTGATGGTTTCATGGCAGCTCTAGGAAGAAGCTTTGTTATAATGGGAGACCTGTACTTTGGTCGAGTCGGTGGATGAGTTTTCATGGGATAGATTCAGGAAAGTATTTGAGCAGCGTTATATGCCTTTTCGTTTTTGACTTTAATAAATTTGAAATTTTACTTGAACAAAATGGTTAACAAAAATATGAAGCTAAATTAAAATTTATCAATAGAACGATTTCGGTTAAAACCAAACTTTGAAATTTTGTTGTGATTTCTTGTGAGGATCCAAGTCTGAAGAGGGACGGGCTAATATATACTTCAGGGTATTCCGACTTGAGTTTGGAATCCATATTGTTCATAAATTTCCTTTGTTCCGAATCGACGACCTGTTCAATCAATTGCATGGTGCTCGATTCTTTTCCAAGATGGATCTAGCCCAAGGATTCCATCAGCTGGGAATTGCGAAAAATTATATCCATTCGTTTGTTTTATTGGGTCTCGATACATTCTACAAATGGTTAGTTATCCCTTCAGACTAGCCAATGCCCCTGCATATTTTGTAGATCTGATGACCCGAGTATTTCGTGAAGTGTTGAATGATTTTGTTCTCGTATTTATTGATATTCTAATTTGGTACGTCAAATGTGCAATAGATATTCATCTTAATTTGGCAGTCCATTTCTCTATCTTTTTATATGTGTTCATATGTTTTGTTTGTCTCCCTGTGTAGCAAATTTCGAGGATGAAATTTTCTTGAGGGGGAATCTGTAACGATCCCTTTTTAAGCCGAATTTAATTTAGCAATTAATATAAAATTTTGGATTAATTTGTGAATTAAAAAAATTTCCCAAAACAAATAAGATCAGTGTTTGTTTTAAATATATCGTAAATAGAATTTTGATTTTGAAATTCAAAAGTAAATATCTTTAAAATAACTTGGATTTAAATACTCTTTATTTTAAAAATAATAAAAATTTGTTTTCTAATTTTAATATATATATATATATGTATGTATGTATGTATATTAAAATTTGGAAGTAATATTTTGAAAAAAAGACATTTAAAGTTAAAATCTATATTTTAAAAACTAATATATATAATATAATATATGTTTATTTATTAATGATTAATTAGAATTTTAAATTATTTTCTTTAAAGGTTATACAAACATAAATAAAAAGAAATGTATTTAATAAAAATAGCTTTAGTTAAGAAAAGATTTAATAAAAGGTTTTCTTTTAAATTTATACATTAAACAAATATAGTTTGGATATAAATAGATATTAAAGCATAAGAATATATATAATTGATTTTAACATATGTTAATATATAAAGGAAATGCATTAATTAAAAATAGAAAATATAAAACATATATATATATATATATAACTAATTGGAAATATAATATAAAATTATATTAAACCATATTAAAAACATAAAGACATGAATTAAGATAAGTGTAGTCATCTTAACGTGAACAAGTGTAGGTGTTTTAACAAGAATCTGAACAAGAGTTAAGAAAATTTAGCATGCATAAACAAGTGTCATTACTTTCTTTTATTTTTAAAAATAATGAATAAAGTGAAAATCAAAGTTATATATACCACTAACTTCTTCTCTTCTCATTTTGTTCAAACTAAATAAAATTCAAAACAAAACAATCTCAATCAAAAATCAGACCTGAAACAAATTAAAGCAAACAATTATTCAAAATACAAACCTGAGAAAGAAAGCTATGAACCAAAAAATCAAAATACAAAACAACCTCTGTTTAAAAAATTAAAATCTGAAACTAAAAACAAGTTCAACCTGAAGCTAAAATTCAGATCATCTCAAGGCAAGTTTAGTTCAAAACTCAAAGCAAAGAACTGATCAAGTTTCAAGATCAAAAATCAAATCCTTTAGCATCTTAAAACTTCAAGCAATCAAAATCAAATCAAGTTCTGGGCAAAACTTCTTTGTTCAACCAAATCCAAGTGAGTAAACTCACTTGAATTTGCCAATATATTTTGATGTTTGTGGTTGACACTTAATGTATGTTATAAAAAATTACTTGATTTTTGTTAAATATGCCTTTATGCTTATATATAGGTAAATGTGTGTGTGCATGCCTGTATATATCATGCATCTGTTCTAAAAGTTACAGGTTTCAAAACTTGTTTAAAAAATTCAAATCTTTTCTCTAAACCTTTATAGGTTACGATGATCAAAGGAATTATGTTTGAATTATTGAAACTTATTTTTAAAAACATTTGATAAAATAATTGGTTAGAGTTGTAATGGAAAATTTGAAAATACAGTAAAAAGAGAATATATCAGAAAAATCAATTGTTTTAATTTCTTTCTCACCTACATTATTCTATTCGATTTTGAAAACTATGATTTTAATGTGAAAACCAAGATTTATAAGTTAGTAGTTTGAGAGGAATTCAGGGTTGAACAGAAAAGGTTTTTTTTTTTTTTGCAAATTCTGGTGATCGGAACAGAGGTGGGTCTCGGGGTCGTTGCCGAAGTTTGCTTTGGGGTCAAGGGTCTCGGAGAAAATGATCGACGAATTTATTGACCACCATGGAGGATGATTGGCATTGAAATAGGGTTTAAAAGCCTATATTGGTCGATGGTATTTTCAAGGGTATAGCGATGCGGGGATGCATCGGAGTCGACCGGTATAGGGGGATTAAGAAGATGATGGTCCGGCGAATCTCCAAGGGGAGCGGTGAGGTCTCTGGCAATCGGGTTGGTTGGCACGAGGCATTTCCAAATGATCAGTTTTGGTTCCAGAATGTGTGGTCTAGCTCGATTTTGATTTTTAGGGCAAGATCGTCAAACCAGGTGGTCGCTTGGATAGAGATGATCGGCCATGACTTGCTGAAGGTGGTGACTTTGGTCGGAGATGACCAGATCGGTGTGCATGGTGCACTGGGGTCATGTATGTCAGTAGGATTGGGTAAAAGGGAGAAGAAGATGGGAGCTTAGGTTGTGTCTCGGGAAGATTGGGTTTTGACTCAAGTCTGGTTTCGAGATGATACACGAGTGTATACAAGTTATAACTGGTTTTAAAATTTAAAACAAAATAAAATTTAAAAAGGAGAGGATGGGTTTTGACTCGGTATTGGCTTGGGGAAATCATAGAATTGGCTCGGGTTGATACCCGAAGTTGTCTCGGGTCAGTACAATGATGTATTTACAAGGTTTTAAAGTTTAAAAAAAAATGAAGTTTTAATTTAAATAATTTTTCTTAACCCATTTCTTTTAAATAATAAATGTTTTATTTAAGTTATGGGTTGGTTAAAGTTATTTTAAATAAATTATTTTAAAATTAATTTAAGTTTAAAATGTTTTATTATATGTCCATTAATTAATCCTTAAGTTTGTTTTAAACAAATTTAAATGGTGTGATTAAGTAGTTAATCAAGAAAGTAAAATGTTTTTGATTAAGTAATTAACTTAAAGTTATTAAGTTAATTTTTATGTTAATGATAATTTGTTTCAAAGGTTTATTTAATAAGATTTAAAAGTTGTAATTAAGTGATTAATTAAGATAAATGGTTTATCTTTAATTAGTTAAGGTCTTAATGAAATTGGAGGATCGTTAATTAATTAATTAAATGATCATTAATTTATTAATCAAGCAGGATTTAGAGTTAATTAATTTAATTTATTTCGTGATTAAGTTAAATTAATTAGGAATTAAATGGTTTATCTTAAAATTAATTAAGATCTTAAGATAATTGAAGGATCATTAATTAGTAATTTAATGACAATTACTTAATGTAATTAATTAAAGGTTGATTAATAAATGATAAGTAATTAAGGGATAATTACTTAATGAAATTAATTAAGGATAATTACTTGATATAATTAATAAAATATTTTTACTTAATGTAATTAAGGGATAATTAATTCCTTAAAAGATAATTACTTAATGTAAGTAATTAGAGGATACTTAAATAATTAAAGGTTAATTATTTAATAATTAAAGGTCGATTAATTAATTACATAAAGGTTAATTACTTAATGAAAGTAATTAAGGATAATTAATTAATGACTAAAGGTTAATTAATCAAGTGATTAAAATATAATATTTAATGCAAGTAATTAAAGGGTTAATATATTAATTAATTAAGGGTTAATTAATAAATGAGATTAATTAATAATTAAGGGTTAATTAATTAATGTAATTAATAAAGAGTTAATTAATCAATGTAATTAACTTAAGGTTAATTAATTTATGTAATTAATTAAGGATAATTTATTAATTAAGGATAATTAATTAAGATGAGTAATTAAGGATGATTAATTAATCTCATTAATTAATAACGAATGGTTTGCAATTAATGTTAATTGTGCAGGATCTAAGGATTATTGATTTAATTTATTTGGTGATTAAAATTAGATTAATTGGGAATTGAACAACTAATTAATCTTGCTTGTGGATGATTGGATTATATTGAATGCCTTGAATTGTTTGTATATCTGATGTGTGATGTTCTGTGATATGTATTGCTTTGGATTGAGCTGTGAACTATGATTTATTTATCTGTGATGAATTTACTTGTTTACTTGTGAATGAAAATAAGCGTTATTGGATTATACCGCTTATTGATATTGTTGTGCTTGAATTTATGATGGTTGTGATATTTTATTATGCTTAACCCCTAGACAACACATACACAAATATGGATTTCACCGGAAATTGGTTAGTCATGGGTATTTTGAATTTAATATTATTTTATTCAAAATGGTGAAAATTTTAAAGGTTGAATTTTGAATCCAAAATGGTTTGGAAGTGATATTGGGTTAAATATGAAAAACTTTTGGAAAAAGGAAGTTTTGAAATTAAAAATTATTTTGTATATTTATTTTAATTTGAAATTTTGGAAACTATTATACAATGTATATACATGGATTTTAAACTATTTTTAAAGCATTTTAAATGAATTATTTTCGGGAATTTAAATTTAACTCAAATAGAGCTTGCCGCGGGTACGACAGTTCGCTGATTTTCCGATTTATACTTTAAAAGGCTATAACTTGAGCAAATTTGATCGGATTTTCCCGAACCGAAAAAACCTTTGTTTTCAAATGATAATAGCTTTCATATAAAGAAAGAATTTCCAGTTTTTGTTGAAAGGATTTCGAGTTATGGGTAAATCAAATTTGAAATGGAAATAGTTTGAAAGCTATGATTGAATCTTTATTAAAGATTTGGTAAACCTTGTTTCAAATTGAAGAGGATCTTAAAGATGGATCTTTTGCCTAAAAGATCTAAAAATGGAATTTTTTTTAAAACCATTCAAAATTAAAGATTTTGGGAAATAAGGGCAAAAAGTTGTGACTTAACTAAGATCCGAATGTATCAATATGTTTTTAAATAAGCACTCATTATTTGGTTTAGCCGGGGGAGGACATTAAGTCATAAAACCCATTTCGTATAATGATACGACGGAATGGAATTGCATTTGGTGGTTGAAAACTGGGTATTTTCGAAAACGAAAGGATTACTTGTCGAATGTCTTTGCACCGAGTGTCCCCGGTATAGAGATTTAGATTACCCTATGTAATGGGGAATTCGGTCGGGATTGAGCATATTTAGATTTGCAAGGACTTCTTTTGAATTGCCTTCGGTTCCATTCAGACGCAGGATGGACTTGTATGGATGTATGGATGTATTTCTGACGTTACACTTTGAAATATAAAGTTGTTTTCTATCAAATACATTTCTGTTTGGTGATAGAGAATTTATTCTCTTAGCTTAACACCCTTCTCTAAGTCGTACAAGCTCAGAGGTTATGTAGTTGATGGTTACTAGTGATGTATTCCCAACTTGGTAATGTGACCTGCTAAGTACTGATCATTGGTTGATCGAAGCATGGCTTTTATGAAAAGCGTAGCTTTGTGGGACGAGACTTCATCGAACCTTACACCTTGGAAATGGTCGAAATAGGAAGGATGCATCAAGGTTACAGGAGTCACACCCCTCAGGGTATGTGCATTTCCTTCTGGATAAAAAGTGGTATTCTTGAATGGATCCCAGATATTTTACTTATGTGGTTGTTGAAATTTGTTGGAATCCTAGGATAAAGGTCGGTTACGACTGGGGGATGGCACACTCATGACAGTTAGTTACCTAGATATAGAGGTAACAGGGCCTTGTGTTGGCGGAGATCCGGTTAGGTTCTCGGGGCATCCCTCTAGAGGCGTACCCATTCGGAAAGGAAGTTCCTTAGCCTTGGCCATTTGTTGGAAATCCAATCACCCAATACGAGCCTTGTATGGTTTTAGTTGTATAACCTGCCATCTAACATGGTAGCCATAGTAGGCATACTATAATGGTGCGTATGTTGGCTAAGATTAATATTATACTTTCGAAATGTTTTCTACACTATGCACTAATAATAATATCAAAAGGGTTTTCGCGTATCAAGCATGTTTGACTATCACAAGGAGAAATCTCCCCCAAATGTGCGATTACATTATGTGTGTGCCGGAAGGCCTTAAGGTAGTTTCTTTTTCCAAAAAGCATAATGGATTTCTTTTTGTTATTTCTTTTTATAAAAATAACTGTTTTTGTTTACTCACATTAGTCCTATGACTGACCTGGAGTTTATTGTTCCCTTTCTAAACTCTGAGTGCCCACAATTTTCCACACGGTCAGCCTGGAGTCAGGTTATCAGCTAGTTAAGATAATAGATGTAGTCTTTAGAAGCTGTTGGTTTGGAAGCCTTAGTCTTTATAGCCTTTGGTTTTGAGTTTTGGTTTAGAGCTTTGGAGCTTTGGAATGAAGATGCAATATGTTGGATTCTCGCTCTCTCTCTCTCTCTTGGAAGATAATGTTATCTTTCCGCTGTTGTGTTATTATGCTGTTTTATCATAGATATATGCCTCTGATGTTGGGAATTAAAATATTGTTATCAGATGTTGTATCTATTTGTGTGTTAATCGAATTCTTTCTGTTTCTGCTGTGTTGTTTTCACTAATGTGTTATTAGCTCTAACGAACCATACTAATGTTTTGAATCTCCGGCATTCGAATATGGGTAATGTATTGGATGTCGATTTTCGAAGGTCGAGTCCGGGTCGTTACAGTGATGATATTACATAGTTCCCTTGACTTGAGAATACTGTTGAACTGGAATGTGCAAACTCCACTTTGATTGTAGTTAAATCATGATACGATGTCTATTGAACAACTATAGTTGGATCTTAGTTGAAGCATTGGAAGTAATGCTATTTAGTAGAGTAAATGCCATATAAGTTTTATGTGGTTAGTGTCATAGTTAACTATAGTGAACTCTAAGTCTAAATCTCTGTTTGGAGTAGCATTGTTAATAATAAATAGTATGATTGAATTGAAGACTTTTCTTATGAACTAACCAAGTTGAGTATGTACGATACTGGAATTTTGTTCCAAAGCCAAACTCCATGAGTCCTCAAGTGATATAGTTTTAATAAAGTGAATTACTTAAATAATCATTAATAAAAGGTACTACTTGATTTTATAAAGTTAGATTTTACCGAGGAGATTCATAAGCCATGGATTAAGTCAAACTGTCCCACCACTAGCTATGGTGACGTGTGAACATAAGTATTTAAATTGTTTAATATTAATTGCTGGCTAAATTCACACTTATGTGACGCAAAATCGAATCTATTCAGTCTCTAGAACACCGCTTGATTTAATTGATTTATAATAAGTTAATTAAATTATTTAATATTTACGAAATATTAATTACTATTTTACTTATTACAATGGGTGTGTTAAGTAAAATGGAGCCGCCTTTACAATTGTTCGAGGGTACTATTAATAATTTATTAGGTGCATATATAAATGTTATATATGTATGTATTGATATACGATATCAATAAGGATTTAAATAGATAAATTACTAATGGGTTTAGTAGGGTTTTTGGTCTATTATGATCCCTAGTTTTGGCCCGTCAAAAGAGAGGTAATGAGTACTGGGCATTTGAATTGGTAAGAGAAAAATAAGTAGATATTTTTTCTCTAACTTTCAATATAAATTCAAATCAAAGGCTCCCCTTTTCATTTTACTTTTGCTTGCTCTTCTACCTCCTTGGCCGAAAATAAAAGAACCAAACCCACCACCATTTCTACTTGTTTAACTCCAATCAATATATATATTAAATAGATTTGGTGTTTATGCACCCGTCTCTTGAAAAGTAGGGTGCATATAAGAGAGATCAAGTAGATTATCTAGATATAGGTGTGAATCAGAGGCAAAGCTCCTTGGTTAAATTTTATTTTGATTTTATATAATTATATCAATGTATTACATTTCATATATCCCCTTACATATTTGTATATCATTGCTTGTTATATTATATGTTTATTATTTGACATCTATCTATATAGTTCATTTTTATAATATGTCATTGATATATATATGTGTGTGTGTGTGTGTGTGTGTATGCATGTGTGCTTATTTGGTTTTCAGTCAAAATAAAAAAAATTGGTTTAGATTATTGTGTATATATAACATTGTTTACTTATTATAAACATGGCTTAATATTTTAATGATTAACTTGTGAATTAAAATTAAATTGAATATTATGTAAATATATTTTGCTTTAATTAGTTTATGGAAATAAAAAATATTTTCGACCAAATCAAATTTTAATATGTATGTATGTCTATGTAAAATTAATGCTTTTGTTTAAACAATGTATTTTAAAATTACACATACACAAACTCTCTCTCTCTCAACCTGTAAACTATATATTGTTTTTAATTTTGCTTAAACATATATTCACAAATATATATATTATATAATTATATATATTTCATTTAATTAATATATTTTTGACATAAATATTTAAAATTATTTTTATTGTTGAATTTATTTTAATATATATGTATATATAATTTTAGAATATCCAAAGTCAAAGTTGGTATATTAAAATTTAAATTTTATATTTCTAGACTTAGATTTAAATTAATATCTTGTTATTAAGTTAAATTTAGATATTTGAAATTGGAAATTTGAATCCAATGACCAAGTCAATATTCTATCATATTTATTTATAAATAATGTTAATTATTATTTTCAAAAATTAAATGTGTGTATACATTATGAAATATTTTATTCAGGCAAGTAATGTATATTTTAGAGTGAAATGGGAGATCCTCCTAAGGAGGAGAATATTCATGCAATTTTATTCTACACTTAAAGATGCTGCCAACAAGTCTACTAGGTAGCAAAAACCTACCTTACAAAAAGAAAAAAAAAACAACCCTCCCCATCCAAAAAAACTAGGATATAACAGAAGATACTGAGATCGTGAGTAGAAATAAAACGGATATCAATCAAAGATAATTAGAAAGGTAGTCCAATCTAATAAAAGGTACCTTATCACATCAGCTCAATATCCACATCCCATGCACAATAGCTTTATAGCTTAGACAGTCCAAACTACAATGACAATAGACAAAAGAAAGCTCAATAAAAATCGCGAGTCAACTAGATATATATGTATATAAATGGGTTTATATACATATATATGTATGTGTGGAAGAAGCAATGCTAGAAAGATATAGAAATAAACTTAGTTATCTAGCAGATGAGAAGTTTTTGAAAAGTTATCCTCGTTAAAAGTATCAATTATGTAAGTGCTTAAGGCTTATTATACCTCTCGCTATTGTAACCTATTTTTGACTTTAAGTTGTGAATGTGACCTTTTTCCTTTTAAAGAAATTCTTTAAAGAATATATTTTTGTGCCAATCTGTAGCTAGGATTTGCAATCAGTTGTAAATAAATAATGCAATAATGTAAGTCAAGTTATCAAAAGAAAAATTATTAAACATTCTTTGGTCCCTTTCAAACCATAAGTACCAACGAGTGATTATGAAGATGTTATCAAGTAAGATTCTATAACATTTAGTACATTGAAGTCTAAGGACATTCCAATAGTAATTATAATTAAAACCAGTGTTGTTCATGTTAAACTCGAAAATACGAAGAGTATTTACAAGTATAGAATTAGTTAGAGGACAATCATAATATAAATGTATTATATTCTCTAAGTTTGAATTACAAAAAACACTTTTTTTTTATCTATAAGCAAATGCTTTTTCTTTAAGAATTCAATTGTGTGTAATTTCATATGTAGAATTAGCCATATATGTAGTTTTGTTTAAGATGAACATTAGCATTTCAAATTAATTTAAACATCTTTTGTTTAGTTTCGGAAAAATTTAAAAATTTGTAAACCAAGGTTGATGAGTATATTTTATTATTTTCCCAACACCAAATTTTAGTATCTCCCTCGTTGTCTAGGTTATGTAACTCAACCTTAATACAAAGTGCTACAATTTGAGTCAAGGTACTTCTTTCAAGGGCACAATTGAAACCGAAGTTCTATGAAAAATATCATCAGACCTCAAGAGCTTAGAAATTATGCATTTTAGAAGTTATAAATATAAAAAATTCATGAATTCCACACTTAACGGAATAGTAGAAATCCAATCATCGTTCCAAAAGGCTATGTTATTACCAAAGTAAATAATATTATTAATACCCAAGTTAAAAATATTGTATTTTTTTGAAATGGATTTCCAAAAGGGAGACACGTTGCTGGAGTTAGATGGTGATGAAGGTTATGGTTCTACCATAAAATTTACTTGAGATCATTTCTTTCCAAATAAGGTTTTCATTGTTATTGTTAAATTTTCAAAGCCATTTTCTTAGTAAAGAAGCATTGAGGAGATGGAGATTTATGATTCCTAAGTCCATTCCTATTTGGATTTGCAGACTGTTTCCAATTAACAAGACAACTAATACTAGTGCAAGAATAATCACCACTTCAAAGGAATTTTCTTCTAATTTTATCTGTTTTCTCAATTATCCATTTTTGAAAAAGATAATAGGACGTCCAATATATCAGTAAGGTCGATAGGACAGAGTTAACTAAGATGATTCTATCAGCTCTAGATATAAGTCTACTATTCCAACTTGACAGTTCCCCATTAGCCTTATCAATTATCACTTTCCAATCCTCTTTTTATAATTTGGTTCGTCTAATCAAATATCATAAGTATTCTATTGGGAATTTCATGGTTTTACTATTTAGATATTAGCAACAAGATTTTCAACCACATCTATATCGTTCGGTAATAAAATTGAACTTTTGTGGAAGTTAGTTCTAACCCTCGAAATTATTTCAAAGCTATATTAAATAATTTTAAGAGATGCAATGTGTCGAGGTAAATGTCATGTGAAAAGCATGGCATCATCCGTGTACTTAAGAATTGAAAGTCCATCATTAGTACACGATTTCCTACATTTTTCAAAACCCCATTTGTAGTCGAAAGCTTAACGATCCTAGTGAAAACATCCACTCCTAAATTGAATAGTAAGGGAGACAAAGAATCACCATGTCTATGATCGAACTTTGATTAAATTTTATTTCCTAGGATACCATTGACCATTATGCTCGAGTTTTCAAATTTGAGTAAAGTTATAAACATCCCACCGCGATATCCATACTATCCAAGAGTATTATTGGGTAATACTGTCATATAATATGGAGAACGAGACTTTATGTGGTACGTATGCTAACATTCCCTTGGACTAACACATGTACATAAATAACTCATATATACGTACATACTACCGACACAAAGCAATAAACACGTGTGCCTCCTAGATAGAACAATACACAATATATAATAAATGAATGACAGAGAACATAGAGTCAATAACGCAGTGACAATATACAATATAAATATATTCAAATCTGAATTGTGTATAAAATGAGTTGAAATCCCACAATTACAAAATGCACATTATTCCTTCAATATCCAACACAATGCCATATATATATATATATATATATATATATATATATGAGGTAATACAACATACAACGATATACAATAATAACCTCCATTTATGCTTAATATCCACATACTCGTCATCTGTCCCTGGACCTGAAATGTCTCTGACTAACCCAACTATTATACAAATAACACAGAGGTCATACTATGTCTAGGATGCATACGTTAATATAAAATAACAACTGGCATGGTATAAACAAGTGCAACACAAATCGCACGTCCATATCTCAAATGTTAACATATCTCAAGACCATGCATATATAAAAGACAACCCATCTCCAAATAAAGTCTATCAACACATCAACAAGCATATAACAAAATGGGTGGAAAACCATACAACTAACTATCATCAAGTATATGAACTCATCAACACTACAGGACATGCTATCAGCAATGCCCAAGATTATATCTTAGATAATTGTAAAATTGACATACCTAGGGCCTATCTCCCTTAATAAATATATACATAACTCATACTATCACCCAAATCAAACTTACACAAAATATAAATATAGCATACTCTCGGTAGCTAGGGTCATCTCTCAAATAACCATGTAAAAGATACATACAGGGTCTAACTCCATGCTCAAAGCATTTCTAGCTGTCCTCAATAGCTGTACAATCAATATGTACTGGGTTACACAACTACATAAACTTTCATTCTCATAGATAATCTTAGAGATCAATAATCACATAATTACCATCTAGACTTTCAACCTCGTAGTAATCAACCTGGCTATCAGCCAAAGAAATAATCATACGGTCTCTTAAACTTCTACAAATCCACTCCACTCTTAGTATCGTAGATAATCATGAGGACTCTCGATCCTATATGCTCTCATCATCATAAATAGATATTTCGACATCGGTCTCGAAAAATGAACAGAATGGCTCTTAGTCATAAACATAACAATCTCATATAGGTGAATAAGTAAGTGTCTATAACATCTCATGCTATCTCATCAACAATAACCAAACGAGACTGACAGCTCTCTGCCTACTCTAGGAGCCTTCCTTACATGCTCTCAACGCTGCTCCTATAGTCATAGTTACGTCGAAGGCAATCGGGACCCGGTATCCATGATGTATAAGACTGCGTTATGCGTTGGTCATGACCCTGCAAGTTCACTTTATGGTAACAGACTGCTAGCCTAAGCAACACAAGGGAAGTGGCTCTCAGTCATATACATCAACAGGCATTCCACGGATTTGGGGAGCGACCGCTTAATCAGGCTGTTAGGATGGATACTAGCCAATCTAGTTTACTGGCTGATGTATAATAGGAGCACACATAATAAATAGACAATCTTATGGCTCTCAACCTTCACACTCTCAACGTGCACTGACATAAAAATAATATCCCATATACTCGACCTTGTTAGAGTGAAATCTACTCTTAGAAAGTAGTTGAACAAATATCAGCTCAAGTATGCCATACCACCTAGTGTTACTCGCTCGTTTACTCAATGCTTGTAAATTGCACTCAACATCGCACAATTGAGCTACATAAAAAGTCCAAAGAATAACCGAATAAATATTACCAAGAGTCTCATATCAGATGGTAGTATAAATCCATTTATTCTAAGTCCTCATTACACAGAAATATAAGTCAATCAAAACAAACAATTCTATTATTTATTGATTCAAAAGGGGTTTTAAAATACACTTTTCCTAAAATATTCAATGCAATTTTAAATATCAATATTCAATTGAAAGAAAAATTAAATTATAAATTCCCATTCTTTACTAATTTGAATAATAATACCAAAGAAGTTCTCCAATTTTTAGTTTCCTTTAAACAACAAATTTAATTAGTTATACCTTTCCAATAAGGATTTTCAATTAAAATAATCCCCTAAGGCTATAAATAAAATTTTGGTTAAATAAAATTTTTCATTCGATAAATAAGTTGCATTCCACTTTCCATAACCTCAAATAGTATTTTTATAATCCAATCTATTAAATCTAAAATAAAATTAACTTTTCTCTTTTAAATATATACATAGATTTCAAATAACATTTCACAAATGTCCTCTGAATATTTTGCAATAATGGTAAAAAATTAAAATATAAACATTCACATACTTTATTTAATAATTCCCAAAAAAAATATTTCAAATGATTTCTATTCACAGAGTACACAAAAAAAACAAATTTACTTAAATAATTTCTACCATGAATAATATTTCCAATTATAATAAAAATCATTCCATAAATCTAATATTTCATTTCTCAGTCTTCCATTTCAATCAATTAATTCCCCTCAATTAATGTCCATCCGATCACTAATGTGATCTTATCGCAATATCAATCATCAAAAATATATGATCCCATCACAACAATAATCGATCAAAAATATTCAATTTAATTCCATCCAATTCAATTCATATCAAAAAACACACATCACCAAACAATCAACAAAATATAGAAAATAGGAACAAGATCATAATGGTGAGTTATCCAAAATAACTCAGACAAACACTGCAAATAATCTCAATCGACCATCTAATGCCAATGCACAATTCAAACACTGTTAACCAAACAAACATATGCAAGGAATACGATGATAGTTGCAAGTAAAAAGAGTTTTCCTCGCCTCATACGATGTAGGAAGAATGAATTATACAGTATCACCAACCTCGCCTTCGACGTGTCCTCCTACGACAACATCAGACCCGTAATCAAAAATGGTGAAGTCAGCAGCACCCACAAAATCGTTGATCGCCGCACTGAAGACCAGGTATAGCCATGCTTAAGCTACTGACCAACGTTAGGTTCGTGCATATGCGCCTCCACCATTGCGAGTCACCATGTCGCAGTTCCTAATTTACAGTCGTCCAGTGTCGTTGCCTTCCCTTTGCACTGCATACCTACGCATCATCCGCTTTTTTCGCGACCTCCTTCCAATCTCAAGCGTCAGTCCACTGTCGCCCTTTGCCTCTGTGGTCGTGCCCCTCTACCAGCGTTGTAGCCATCTTCGAATGTCATCGACGTTATCAGGGTCGCGCCTGCGATCTTTTTTTTTTTAAATTTTGAAGTCGCAATTTTTCTGGTTGGGATATTAGGGCTGAAGTCTAAACGGGTTTGGGCTTGAAGGTGGGAGGGTGTTCTATATACATGAGGAGAAAAGAATGAGTATGGGCTTGGTTGTTTGCTTTGGGCTTATTTTCATTCATATTGTCTTAATTTCCATTTCATTTCTTTTCTTTTCGCCACTCCTTTTAATCTATTTGTAAATAAATTTCAATTTGGTTTAAATTAGTTTACACTTTATTATACGGAATATATTTCATTAACTGTCCATTGTTATTCAATCCCATACCCACTTATTAATTTTCCATTATTTCAATCACAAACAATTATTTACACTTATAAAAATATTTTATATTCATTAAAAAAAATTATTCGATTCCAAAATAATATCCAAAAAGAATTAATTGTATTCAATTTAAATTTATTTAAACAAAAATCTTTTACTAAATAGACTTCAATTAAATAAATATTAATTACCAAGTATTGAATTCGAACAATTTTATTTTAATTAAATTTATTTATTTATACGGCGTAGAAAGCAGTGTTGTTACAAAAGTCATAATCCAGCGTACCAATCTAGTACCGAAACCTCTGGCTAATAATAAATCTTTAAGAAAAATACCGGCCGATTAAGTCAAAAGCTTTAGCAAAGTCAAGTTTTAAGAGGGCACAAGTGATATTGTTCTTACAATAATAATTAACAAATTCTTGGACTACAGTAACCCCATGCATGATATTTCTACCCTTAATAAGAGCATACCGAGTAGTTTCAATCAGATGTTCATTTTAGTATCTAGCCTATTCGCTAAAACTTTAAAATGTTAAGAGAATAGTTTATTAATGAAATGGGCCTAAAATCTTTGAGCTCAATCGCTCCTACTTTCTTCTGAAGCAGAATGATGTTAGCAAAATTAAATTTTCCTACTTATAGGTTATCCCTATAAAACTCATCAAACATTTTACTTAAGTCATATTTTGAAACATGCCATCAATTTGGTCCTAGCGGGTTATCATTTGGCATATTGTCAATGGCCCTAAATATCTCCTATTCCGAGAATGGACTATCCAGATCCTCCAAAGCAATCCTAAAATTTATGGAGTGTGAATCTTTCTATCTTGCTTTAATTTTGTGCCCTATTTTAGTTTCAAAGATGTCTTTGTAGTAGTTAGTAAAAGAATCATCGAGTTCATTTTGATTCGAAATTTCCACATTGTTAATGAGTAAGGAACTTATGATGTTACAACGCTTACGATTGTTGGCAATTCTATGGAAAAATTTGGTATTTTTGTCCCTTTCGTCCATTCATTGAACCCTTGACCTCTGCTTCCAATTTATTTCCTCTTACGTAATGACTTTGTCCAGGTCTCCTTCAACGTTTGGAAGTATGTTTTGCTTGGATAAGTTTAAAACTGTTATTTCTTTCACTTTATTTAATTTTAAAATTCCAGAACGTAATATCTCCATTTTATTTTTAATGTTGCCAAAAACACCCTTATTCTATTTTTGAGATTTTTCTTAGTTCCTTAAGTTTAATTATGAAAACTTTTAACGATATTTCCATAATATTTATTGATATCACAACTCATAGAAAACAATTTATTTGTAATTCAATCAGTAAGATTACTTTCTAAAAGCCATATTTTTTCAAATCTAATAGTACTATGTAAAAGGACGTGATTCTCATAAAGAGGAATGATAGGAAAATGAGCCGAGTACATAAAAGGAAGCCTCTTAACACACAATATTGGGAACTTGTCTTCCGTTCCCTCGGTAGTGAGAAAATGATCAAGAAGCGCCATCGAAGGACTCTTGAGTTTGACCAAGTGAATCACCTATTACTAAGTGGTAATTCCATCAAATTTCCATTAGCGATAAATATATCAAACTCTTCCATATCAGAAATGTAAACTTCTCTAGGCGAGCGTTCCCTTATACGTCTAGTCATGTTTAAGTCACCTCCTACAACCAACGGACTGACGGTCAAGGATCTAAATTCTACGAATTCTCTCCAAGAGCCCTTCTATCAAAGTTATTATGAGCTCTGTAAACATTAGAGAAGTTTAATACTGAATCGTCACTTAAATTCATGAAATAAGATGCATCGAGTGTACATTAGTAATAGTTTGCATAAGTTTAACACAGCTATGTTTTCAACCCCATTATACCACCTGAGCTACCTCTAGCCGGGAGGCAAACCTAATTACTAAAATACAATCCTCCTAAACTTTTATAGAAACCATAATCAGGATGTTCTATTTTAGTTCTTGTAGTAGAGCTAGATCAATGTAATTATCCTTAAGAAAAGACCTAACTTTATTATGTTTATCTAAGTCACGAAAACTCCTAACATTTCAATTAATGTATCTCGTGATCTAACCCTCACATGTTCCTTACTCTTAATAAATTATATATCAGACCGATCCAGATCAAAAACAAAACCTATCCTCCTAGCTAGATCTAGCATAAAAGAAGTAAATAGTTCATATAACATAGTAGGACAATAAGTGCTACCTAGGTGTCAGCCGAACCTAAGCCGGAGCCTGATGCTATATTAGTTGCAGTCATTGTAATCTCACGTATTCATGCACCCCTCCTAACCGCTCCACTAAGATGAGCAGATATTTTCTTAGAATATCATCTTGAGCCCCTTAAAGCATCTCCTGAAAACAAGCTTAACCATCCTTCCTGGTTTGGTAACCAGACCACCATCCTCACCTAAAACCAGTTTACTCGCTACCTAACCACTAGCCATGCCCTGACCTTTGGCCTTATTAGCCTTGGCAGACCCAAAGCTTGCATTCACCTCAGTTGTCCCAAACTGCACCAAAAACAAATCATTTTCATTTATATTAGCATCAACGAGATCAACGTACAACGTCATCATCAAAATCAATGTTGCATTCACATAATGTATCAAGCATGTTATGTGTTTAGATTTCAAAATGTTTCAATGATTTCGAAGTGGAAAAATGTTTACTAGCAGGAACAAACATGGTACATGCATTTGCATTTGCATTTTTAGAGCAAGTACACATTCTGAAATGAAGCAATAAGAGAGCAAAGTTCATTTACTTATTCATTGGTGCTTAATTCATCCGCTACCCCTTGGCAAACCTCTACATCTGGATCTAATTTCATAGCATCTAGATAATATTGCGGTATGTATTCAACAACTGATTGAATTCATAGACTTTCGTTAAAAGCCTGTTCCCTGTGAAGTTGTAATTTTGCTACATGGTTTGGCTGGTGCTGAGTGGCAATCAAACCAATGTCATTGAATGTCGCAAGCAAAACTTTCATTTTCTGGAGGAAATGGTATGTTGTCGGAGGCGTTCAAATAGAGCGAATTTGAGTTTAAAGCTGAAGAAATTTAGTGCATAAATCAAACTAGAAATCATCTCCAAAACTGGGAACTAGAACTAATGAAGAACTGGGAGTATTCAAAGATCTACTGGAGCTCTTATAGAGGTTTCGTAAGCCACAAACGAACTGCTTGTGGCCTAGCCTACCATAATAGAAGAACCAGATTGGATCTCGGCAGGTGTTGCAAGGTGGTTAGCCGCATCGTAATGAAAACAAAGTGGCTTATAGTGCCGACGTCGGATTCAATGCATTCTTGGCGATGCGGTTGTTTTATGATTTCGAAAAAGGGTGGATTGGCGTAGACCATGTTTGAGTTATCCATATAAGAAAGCGTGGAACTAAATTTAATAGGATCAACATCAAAAATTGGTAAATGAACACTGGACAAAGGCTTGGGAGAAGAAAGCAACGATCAATTAAATTAGTAACTTTATGGGTCGACTAATAAAGTCTATATGTCATTCCAGGGTTTGGAATAGTGCACTTTAGGCTCGGGGTTGGATACTCAAATATTCTCATCTTTTTGGCTAGTGGCCTAACTTAGTAATTGGGTAAGTCCAAATTGATTTGGGTCTTGCGATAATTTTCAAAATTCTTCATAAATTTAACACATATTTTGAATTTAAAAGTTAAGTTTAAAATATAAATATATTTTATAATAGTTGTAAAATATTTCTCAGTTTTTTTAAAAATAATTCAAAATATTCAAAATTATTTAAGAATTCAATTAAGTTGATTAAATAAATAAAAGTTAATTAATTAAAATAATATATTTATATGTGTGTGTGTTTCAGTTTTGTGTGTGTATACCCTAAATTGTTTAAGGGAAATTATAAATAAAATTTTTTGAATTTGTTAATTATTTAATAAAAATTGTTTTGATTAAATTAAATTAATTAGCTAGAGGTTAATTAATAAAATAAAATATACATATATAATGATATGTGTATATTTAAAAGAATAAGTGTTATAGTTAATATTCATCTAAATTGTTTACGATAAATAAACAAAATTTTGAATTTTAAAGTAGTTTAATTAATTAATTAAGTTGTAAATTAAAATTAATTAAATATGATATAATTAATAATATACATAAGAATATTATGTAAGTTAATTAAATTATAAACAATCATAAATAAATTAAACTTATGTGATATGAATGTATATTATAAGTGAAACTATATGAAACCCAACTTGAGTATAAGGAACGAGTACATATGTTTGTACGTATACCACTATTTTTAATGTGTTTGACACTTGAATCACGAGGGCATTTCATAATAAGTACATAGTTTTCTAACCTAATCAATAAAACTCATGTTTATATATATATATATATATATATATATATATTAAAAGTTATGAATCCTTAATATATAAATTGTCCTTCACCATTTACATAATAATAGATTGCTTACATGCTTTTTAGTTGTTGATATTCCTCCAGCTAGAGATGTTATTCGCATTACTATTGATATATTAACTATACTGATAGAGTTAGGGGTATGTCCTAGAGGAAATTCTACAATTTACTGTAAATTATTAACTTTGTAAAATCTCGTTAAAAATAAAAGGTGTTTTATTTCAATTATATACTTAACTAGTGCGAACCCGTGCTACGCACACGGTTGCAATTATATGCACTGTTTATTGAAATTCTGTTAAAAGCACTAACAAATATAGTCATTTATGTGGAGTAGTTTAGAGATTTGAAAGTGAGTGTAAATAATTTCACAAAAACATTTATAAATCGGTGTCATCTGATACGCACATAAAAATTTTGGACTTCGGCAACGATCTAAGCATACAACAAAAATTTTTAGAAGCAGTATCAAGTAGAAGACTTTGCTTACATGACAATATGGAATTAAAAAGTTATGATATAATGTCATTTTATACAGAATGGTACGCATGTTGATGAATAAAATTGACGTAAAAACCGCATGCAGTCGCGTACGTATATTATTCATCATAAAAAAGAAACCACAATCGACTTGAAAATCTGCATACTCCAAATTACCTTTCGGGATTGGATTAGCTTTAGCAAATACTATACAACTGTTGACTCAATTTAGTTCATTGATTAAGAGCTTGAATCTTTTAAAGTTGAAGATCAAAATTCTTTTCAAAAGCAATTTCCATATAGTAGTTTTAATACTTTGGGCCTATCAATAACAATAGCATAGCAATTTTAATCTTGTTTTCTCATTTTTTGCACTCCTTGTTAAGAGTCGAATCAACTTGCATGGGCAGCTTTACCATTGGAACAACCCTAATTGATCATCAGTTCCTAAATCCCCAAGGTCACAATATTGGATGATATAATATATAATATATGTAAATGAGTATGTCAACAATGTAGGATGATATCATATCTAATATATATAATTGACCAATATATAAAACAAACATATAACACATCATCAATCAATTAGATATATGTTTAATAATATAGCCAAATTATACACAAATTACCTTCCCAAAGTAATAACTTCACTTCTTAAAAAACAGACGTTTTTCTTTTCTTTTGAAATCTCATCAAAATATCTAACAAAATTATTTTCTTATTCCCAACTTTGAAGATCATAGGTCGTCGTGTCTTAAAAATTCACTTATTTTCACGCTTTAAAATAGATCGTAGTGTCTTAAAAATTATTTATTTTTCACGCGTTAAAATATAGAATGTTCACATCTTGAAAATTTATTTACGTTAGCTCGTTAAAATATAAATGATCGCTCGTTAAAAATTTACTCAGTTATCGTGTGTAAAAAATTAAAGATCATTGGACGTTTTAAGCAATAGTTGTCGCACGTCACCAATTTCATAGTCAACGTATAAAAATAGAGATCATCACGTATAAAACAGGCCAAAGTCAATGCATGAAATTCCTTAACGTGCATTTGCTGAAACTTTGCGTGCATTCACTTAAACCAACATACGTGCTTCAATGTTTATTATTTTTGCTTTTGTGATTGATAAATGTTTCGTGTGCCACATAGTTAACTTCATAATATATTGTGTATATGGTGTGTTGTCCATTTTTCCAACTTGCTGAAGCATATTATATTGCCTTGTACTTGGATTTGGAGCCACGTCCTTGTATATTTCATACTATTCAAACATTACATTATCAACTCACGTGCCTGCTTGTCCAATTGCAGTACCTCCTCTTCATGTATTTTATGAGCCATCCTATATTTTATATAATATGAAATGTGGTAGCGATACATAATAATAATTATCTGGAAGGATAAACACTGCACGGATATAATTGGTTTAAGGGGTAACACACAACAAAAATTGAAGAGAGGCAATACAGACGGAAAAAAAGCGTGATATTGTTGATATATACGTTAAGTATTGACAGAGAAAAGAGTTTACTGAATTAATATATTAATAAATATGAATATATTTATCATAATTGGTATAGCAAATATGTAGACTGAATGCATAGCTATCTAGTTTTATGAAAAAGGAAAGATAACAAAAGAGTAACATGATCTGTAGCTTGTACATGCTTTGCAGTTGATGGACTGCAATGAAAAATCAAACGTTATTTGTACCAATGAAAAATTAATCTGGGCAGAGAGCAATATATATAGACCGAACGCATGGCTATGTAGCAAATATATAGACTGGTGCAAACGTCAATGAAAAATCAAACTGGGTAGAGAGCAAGAAGACTGCAAGAATTTTAACAGAAAACCAAAACTTGGCAGAGAGCAATAAGACAGCAAGATGAATTAATAGAGAATGGTATTCAGAATTCATGTTCATACACTGTACAAACAGTAGTGGATAAGTATAATTTTAGGAGGATGTTCAAAAATAAAAATAAGCTTTGTTTGTACAAATTTGGTCTTCATATTAACTGGCAGCTCTTATCTTGTTAACTTTTGCATTGTAGTCGGGTAAACTATTTCAACAGTGAAGACATTCGTACCTGCAGCAAAGTGTAAAAAAATATTTAGTTGCAGGAATGTCTAAATGAATTTTGTACTTGCATATTTGCATAACCTGAAATTTACATTTAATGTGAAAGTTGCAACAAAACCAATATGAAATTAAAACATGGTAGATATTATGCCCGCATTGTTCTTGTGTCTTGCGCACTGTTCTATATTATTCAATTAAATTTAGGTTGTGTATGATATAGTTGGAAGAAGGGAAAATTTTGTTAAATTAAATATATGGAAAGTTAGGAAAAGCTTACCAGATATGGAAAAGTTTTGTCAAAGTAGAAAGCAAATCTTAAATTTTGCAGTAAAGAATACAAAGCCAGAAGCATAACCACCTTAATAACTAAAGCTATCATCCAAAGTTTCAGATGAAGAACAAAAAAGAATCACGTACCAATATCACACCAATTGTACGTACATTACATTCATACTTAAAATTTCAAACGTACACTACATGTAATTAGTTGAAAGATTCTTAAACCTTATGTAAGACCTATGGTAATAGACTGAATTGTACAATTATGTTTCTATCATTTTTTCCAATAAATTTCGGTGCCCATAGAGAAAAATATGTAAGTACATTCGCAACCAATAGTATGCTGATCGTATGACAAATTAATTTTCAGTGTGTGTATCATTTTCTAATTTTGAATTTTCAAATATAAATTTAATAACAGTTGTGTTTTTTGGAGTCGATTGAGATTTTCAGTACATTAATTTGTTTAGTGATTTTTTTGACTAAAACTATAAAAGTATCATAATCAGGTAAAACAAATAACAATAGGTATAATATTTTATGATTCTGTACTAAATCAAATCATGTATATGGTAAATTTTTATAAAATAATAATGTAAATTAAATTTAAGTCCACGAAAATGTGAAAATGGTAAACAAATCAAACGAAAGCTAACCAAAGATTAAAATTCGTACTGTTTTTAATAAAAGAAATTGTAGTAGCTAAGGCAAAACTGAAAACACCAATCAACCTTATATTTGAGCAGGAATGCTGCGAAGAGAGGATAACACCCTACAATGGGCCATCAAACCAGTGAATTAATAACAATGCTTATATATTTTGATGTAGCTCACACGGATCCGATGACCTAAATGTTTAAGTCGTGGAAAGGTTAAAATGGTGGAGAGTCCATATTTCCATAATTCGTCGATTGATTGCCAAATAGAGTTCTACAATATTAAACATCAATTTTAATGTGATGCTCATTGGGTAGTCTCTATATTTTTTAGTATTCTAATCTCAAATGACTTTTGCATCCAATGAAACAACGATAAAAATAGCGATAAAGGTAGGTTAGTTTGTACAGCCTATTGGTATGGCATTTGTTTCAGACAGGTTTAATCACCAAATAATGTAACAATGATAGTAAATACCTTAAATAAGCCTATTTTACACATCAATAGTGCTAGGATCCATTCCAACATTGAAAAGAACAAATGTAATGTATAAAAGAATACTTGAATATTGATGTCAATTTACCAATTCGTCGGTTATGCCATGTTAAACGCAGCTAATATTGAAGAAAAAAATACGTAATAAGAGGAAAAGTGCCTGCAATTTTCAATCACAAAATAGAGGGAAGAGTAAGACATAAAGGTTGAATAAAATAGGCAATTTAAAATCTAGTTATTAGAAATAAGTCACGGGTGTAACATTTTTTATGAAATTAAATGATAATGAGGCCCAAAAAAACAAAGCTGGTTGAAATGAGTGCAAAATCTTTGACTGTTCAATATCATCACAATTCAACTTCAAATGTGGGAACAAATGGTGCAGTTGAATGGACTAATATTGACAATAGAAAGCAAGTCAATGAGCAGAAGAAACATATTTATTTCGAGTACTGAAATTTACATACATTGTATCCAAAAAATATTTTTTTTGTTTTTTATTATCTCGCACACTGAAATTTTGTGTTCAGATCCTTTTTTTTTATTTGAAGCAAATCTGTGCTTAAATTTTAGAGCTTGATTTATAATTTAGAAGTCTTTATTTTTTTAATTGAAATTTATAGTTATATTCCTAAAACTAAATAAAGTAAGAAATCAAAACAGAAAATGCAACCTGATAACTATTTTAATAAAATACTATAAATTATTTATAGCTTTTATTTTCCTAATATTATATAAACAGTAATCAAATAATTTGAAAAACTGAGGTTATTGTTGTTGTACTGCAAGTTATTATGTCTTTATTTTCACTAATAATTAAAGATTTCGTATATTCACATTGGGAAGCGTAATAAAATATGAAAGGATTGATGTACGAAATCATTGGTTATCATAGAAGATGAACTAAGAATGCCATCAACTTGTAACGTCTTAAAATTCCACATTCCTACCTGGAAAAGAAAATCATATTTGCAAAGTTATTGTTTAGAAATATACATATACACAAAGCTACGCAAATATTCCACCATCAATTTAAAAGCTTTTGAAATTCGAAATAGAAATATGAATAATGGATCAATATTTCATTTAGTAATGCCATGGTTCAATGGTCAATACCGCAAAAGCAGTAATGTGCAAAGAATGGAATAATCAACTGAAAATTATTCAAGCAGAATTTCAGGCTACTCAATTTGCTATTTATAAAAAGGAAGGTGGAAAATCAGATTTTCATACCAGCAATAAAATTTAATAAGTTCGTATAAGAAAGCTACAGTAGAACACATCATTAAAAACCATTGGGGATAACATGAAACTTCGTCAATGCTTTGAAAAATTTGTACTCTAGAGAACATCAAAAAATACAGCAAATAAAGCTAGTAAAAAGCACATTGCAAGTATACTTGACCCATCTAACTTATTGGTACATATAGCAGCTTCTCAAATTTGTATTAAATCAGCGTGTAATTATCACATTTATGACCTACATTATTGTTCATATTATGTAAATCATTAAACAAACTTACATTCATTGCTTTATTTAAACTGAAAATGAGAAAATGTAAAATGCATAAATACAAAGAATTGGATTTTATATATAGTATGTGCACAACATAAACATTGACTCAACACTAAATGTAACAAAAAGGTTGATATATTTTATGGCGCATATATTTTATTTCGTAAATGTAATAGTTGACAACACATCTTGTAGAATTTAACTCTAACATACATGCCCTAATCATAAGGGAGTACTTTGAAAGATTGAATATTGTTTACATTTAAGCACATATTTGTATAATAGGCAAATGTTCAATGACAT
Organism: Allium cepa; assembly: GCA_030765085.1. Lineage (NCBI taxonomy): Eukaryota > Viridiplantae > Streptophyta > Magnoliopsida > Asparagales > Amaryllidaceae > Allium > Allium cepa. The sequence goes on along the minus strand of CM060944.1, from coordinate 586,432,478 downwards.
AGTTAGTGACATGTAAGTTTTTCTTCTCTATTATTAACCTATCTTCATCTTCATCTATATATGTTCACATGTTAAAATTATACAATCAGTTTCACTTTTAAGAATCAATGTCCATTACTTGATAATATTATATATATATATATATATATATAGTTTATCTATTTGCTAAAGACAGACAATGTACACAACCAAAAAAAATGACTTGTCACTTCTTAAGCAGTTCACCTTTTAGTCGGACACTTTACAGGGAATGCAACAGTAAAATTAAAGTTCTAAGCCATGACACCAAAATTACTTGGTTCTAATAGATCTCCAAATTATAATAAATTTTTTGTTATTGACCACGTTAATTCAGTAACATGTCCAACTATTGCTGAAGAAAAACACAATAGAATGTTAAATCAAAATTTTATACGCATATTTATAGACCTTTGAACATATGATGATCACAAGGCGGAAAATTAACCGAGCAAATGGTTACAGCCTTGTATTCACAACATGATCTCGTCCAAAACTAACAACGCATAGTGGACAGTATGCCTTCTACTCAATTTCATTTAATTTAACAACCAATAATTTAAAAAGACGCCATTCCTAAACCCTTACAGTTAGCTGAGTTTGAAATAAAATGTTTAACGGTGTTCAGAATTCCTATGCCGATAATTGAAACCGGGACTTGAACATAGATGTTAATTTATTAAAAAACAATTCTGTAGAAAAAACTGTAAAAAAATAAGGACTTATAGCAGGAGATCTGAGATAAGCGTATAAAAAATTATACTTTTCCCAGGAGGAACGATGAAGCGGTGGCCGGGTCGAGTAGCTGACAAACCAATCAAGCTTCTGGGTTGCAACATAGCATCGAACAGGGAAAATTGTCTGCGATGGCTAGGGCTTAAATGAAGGAATAGTAGCTGACAAACCAATCGAGCTTCTGGGTTGCAACATAGCGTCGAATAGGAAAATCGACTGCGCTGGTGGGGCTTAAATGAAGGAAGCAATGTTTTATAGTTTAGCTAGAGTTGTGTTGTTTGATCGCGCAAACAGACAACACTTAACGATACAGAAGAAGCTAAATACAACAACAATGATTTAAAGGGTCAGATATCCATGGCACAACAAAAAAACAAAAGATGGAAATTGAATTTCACCCTCTCTGCAGTTTTAGTCGTCGTCCTCTTCTTCCTACAAAACAAATCAGTAAATTACATTTGGAAGTCCAAAGTATTCTAAAACTAATTTTTCAACTTTCAATGGTTCAAGTTACCTCTCCACTTTCCTCATCGTCGTCTTCAATGTTAGATTTTGATTTGTCCGACTCCACTTCCTCTTCTTCCTCCTCTGGTGCTGCTTTTTTGCTTGCCCCATCGGACTATGCTCAGACTGATCCAATCTTAGTTTCTTAATCAGAAGGGTGTGAAATGTAAATTCTGAAATTACAAAATTATACCAGCTTTTTATTGTAAGCAACCATGGTTTTGGTATACTCGGCCTTTCTCTTTGCTGCCTTTGCCTCGTACGGTGTTTTTTCCTATTATTCATGAAGACGATATTTTCAAATCTAGCTATCGATAAAAATTATTTACCATATTAAGCATAAATTTCCAATGGGAAGAAAATCAGGTGACAGAGATAGAGTAATTTAAATTTGATTGGTGTTATCTTAAATTGAGATTAGGGTTACGTAGTAATTGGGGAAATAGAGGAAGGGTAGAGACGCACGGAGAAAAGAAAATCAAATGCGTGACGCTTCAATCTAAAAATGGGACTGTTTGTTTCCAAAAATCAAAGGAGGCTTCTGTTCTCTTGAAATTGAACTCACTAATAATATAATAGTATATATATAATGTGTTATATTGACTATTTAATTAAATAAAGTATGCTTAAAAGAAAATCCATAAATGATATGTTTTGTGATAGTAATTACAATGTGTTGTAATCATAAGCAATATATCACAATAAAAATAAACATATCATTTTAAATATTCCTGGTCAAAATATGTCAAGACTAGATATTGATACAACCGTTGAGACTAGATTACGTTACGCTCTCCAAATGTTGGACAGTGTATTACTCATGGCCGCGGGAGCACCGAGGGATTACATACCGATAATTATAAGATAATTATGGAATGATTCACTCGATAGTTTTCTAGTTGGCTAATAATAAGTAAAATTGGATTTGTGTTTGGACTATACAAGTTGGATGTGTACTAAAATTTTGACCATTAAATAATTCCATAAGTCCTAATGTGGTATATTTTTGACGAAGACAATTGGTGTAAATAATTATCACTACTAGGGATCACTTAAAACAAGTAAAATTGCATTTAACCCAAACTATGTAAGCGATAAATTCGGCCAAACTATCACACAACTAGTTAAGGTGACGTGTGAACGTTAATATTCAAATTATTTGATAATAACCACTGATCGAATTTACACCTACGAGTCACACAACTGCAATGTTGAATACTCCAACTACAACCAAATTTAATTAGATTGTAATTGTTATAAATTAATTAATATTTATGAAATATTAATTATATAAAAAAATTGATTTGGGTTATTCGGTATTGAAATATAAATGTTATACATACGTTTCGATTTATGACATAAGTGTACATTTGAATATAATTTAAATATAAGTTATCTGATTTGGTTTGAAGTAGGATGGAAGCCCGTAGGGCCCATGGGCCGGCCGGCCACACACTAAGGGAGAGGAGGGGTTTTATGTTGTTATTAATGAGTTTGAATTCATACAGAAAAGAGTTAATCTAGATCCACATTTTCATCTCTCTTTTCTCTCCTATTTAAACTCATTAACCCTCACTTTTCATTTTGAATATTTCTTCTCCTCTCCTTTACATTTATGGCCAAAAATAATTTCTCCCTTCTCTTTCATCATTTTCAAATTATAACACAAACTCAAGTCAAATAGAAGAAGGCTGCGTAAGTCTCTATGACTGGTAGCACTTTTTGAAAGAGATTGGATTCAATCCTAGGAGTTCTATAGATTAAGCATTCTAGGTGTCGTTATTAGGCTACAGTTGAAGTAACACTTTAATTCATATTCTTGTGTGCATATATATATATATGATTTATTATGTTATCATATATGGTTAGATTAGCTTTATATCATGAATCCTTATATGTGTATGTTGTCAACCGAGAACACACACACACATTGTGGTCATAAATAAATATAAAGGAATCTTTTTTATATATGTACATGATTTTACTTTCTCTATGAATTAAAAAATCCAATTAAAAATAATTTTAAAAGGTCTTTAAAATAAATAAAAAATTGAATTTTTAAACTAAATAAACACAGACAAAATATATGTAATTTTGTTGTTAAATTGTACACATATTATAATTTAGAAAACCAAAAAAATACACACACATATATATTTATTAATTTCGAATTAAATATATAAAATTATTTTTACATATAAATCATTAAATCGATTTCTCAATGTAAGCGTATTATTCCAAGATCTTCTTACTGCCTAAAAAGCTTCTATACATGATTAAATCTGCTTGCAACCCCTTCTTATGAAGAGGTGATCCCATTTCTATGAAACCATCCCCCATCTCATTCAAAAAGCTTCAAACTCCCACACCTAATGGTGGTCTTGGCATTAAATATCTAGTCTAATGGAACCAAGTAACCTTTTCAGTTTATATAAACAACATCATCAAATGGTCCTCTTCCCTCCGATCTTAGTAGTGCATCACACATAGCAATGGAAATAATGATTTCCGGGCCTAAAAAGAAAAGCTGAACTCTTGCTGGGTGTGGAAGAATATAATCAAATATAAAGACAATCTTAAACCATTTATGTGCCTAGAAATCACCAGAAACTCAAGAGCATCCTTTTGGAATGCCCCATGGACATCTCGCGGTATCATTATATTAGACTTATTAAACTATAAGATGATTAGGAAATCGGGCATCCCATTGCAATTGAAAACAGGTGAGTACTTCTATAATGATAGGATCTACCTTCCATACCGTAGCAACCAGATAGTGCGATTAGTTTGGCACAAACCATTCAATAAACCTCCCTAGAAATCAGTCAATTTGAGTAGCTCCTAAGGGGTCACAAATTGAAACGACACTCATTAATTTGGTTTATACAGAGTTGACAACTACTTCGACCGTTACTATATTTCCTTGGGCTACATGCATTTGAGACAACTTTGGTAACCGTAGATAGAACTTATTCTAACGGAGAGTAATCCAGAATGCTTTCCCCACTCAAGACAAGTTGTGTTATGCCGTGTACCTGAACTCATCCGTATGTCCTTGGTGTGATTCTACAAATAAAAATAATGAACATCTATATTTTGGAGGCCCTGAAACCTTCAAAGTTTGGAAGCTAATTGTAACATTGGGAAACATTCATAACCTCTTTTAAGACAGCAAGCCTGAATGGTTCAACATTTTCCAAGCCATAAGATGGAAAAGTTATAGTGCATTAATGTTACTCTTGTCCTTAAAACTGGTTATTTTTAAAATCTAAAGGAAAGGAATAGAAGAGTTTTTGAAAAGGTTAAGAGGAGGAACCTATAAATTGATTTACAATGTATTTCTTTAATTAGGCAAGCTATAACCGCAAAGGGTTGTTCATTACTATTTTCTAGTCGTGAAAAAGCCATTTTTGCCCGTTGAAGTGAGTTTTGTAATTAAATGTCTCCTAATAGTTTATTTCTGTTGGATAAAGTAAGGTAAGGGGCCTCCTTAAAAGCCCTGCTTAATTTTTGAAAATAACACACACAATCTTACAATCATACGTTACAAAATATATATTAAAAAATTTGTTTTTTCATGCGGTTTTTAAATGAAAAAACCAAAAGAAATTAAACCATACTAAAAAAATTATTTTTTCAGAACACAAATATGGCCTAAATAAAATCCATATACATACATATATAATTTTATTTATTAATATACTTAATTATAACATCACTTTATACTATAAATGATTTAAATATTAATTTCAAAATATATACTTTTTAAAAATAAAATAAATTCTTTATTTCCATGCATATTTTTATTTATTAATAAAATATAATTCATTTGCAAAATTAAATTTTGAATTTGAAATTTAAAGATACTTTCATATCTAGGTCTAATTTTAGATTTTGAAACTTGATTGATTTTAAATTTTAAATTATCTATATTTATATTTATAAATATTATTCTACGTATATATACATATATAAGTAAATAATATTCCCTTTTCATTTTGTGTGTGTGTGATGCATATATGTATGTGAAGAGACTAACATGTCTGTTGTGATGTAATTCTAACACTTAGATATGTGCATGTTAAACTATGCATATTGTATATGTTGTACATGCACATATGCGTACATGTATATTTGATACACATGTACACACTATATATTATATATACAATATCAAACAAAATCATTTTATTAACAGTTAAATAAAACAATGATTTATTTCAAATTTATTTAGATTCGATCAAAATTAACTTAGATTTCATGGGCCCAATAAGATCCAAAATGATAAATAAAAATGGAATTCACTCATTTAACCCGTTGCTTGTTGGTCTAGTTCCAATAATAGTATCAAAGCCTAATAGGCTATGCCGTCTAAACTAGCAGCATTAGGGCCAACTTATAAGCCTACTCATTTAGTATAGTGTCTAGAAAAGCAGCGTCTAAGGTTGGGTTTGGGTAATCAAGTATTCTGCCCTATCTGGCTACTGGCCTGGCCCGAAAAGGATGAGGTAAGTTCAAAATTTATCCCCAATATAAAGGCCTAAATTAATTTTGGGTCATGAGCTAATTTTAAAAATCTATTTTGAAATTAAAATAAAATTTAAATATAAAAGGCAAAATTTAAAATAAATTAATTTATATTTTAAATTTAAAGGTTCAATTTAAAACAAGTAATGATTTTATATATGTTACAAGATAATTTTCAAAATTGTTTTGAAAATAAAATAATTATTTTCAAAAATTATTAATGATTTATTAGATTAATTAAATTAAATAACATACATATAGATATATTAACATATTCTTAAACAATTAAGGAAATATATATAATTTTTGAAATTACTTATAGTTAATTTAATTTTTATAATCAAATAAATTAATTAAGTGTTAATTAATAAATAATATAATATATATATAAGGTATACATGTTATAGTGCACATATTCAATATAAGATGTCTCAATTAAATTAAATAAAATCAATTAAAATATTAATTGATTGAATTAATTAAATAAGATTTAACTAATGAAATTAGTATAAAGTTATATACAAGATTATTATGTAAGTTAATTAATTATAAAATGTTATACAAGAATTAAACTTATATAATATTAATGTGGAATAGTAAGAAACCTAAAATAGATTTAAGGAATAAATACATATATATAGTGTTTATACAGTGATTTCAGATGTGTTCGATCACGAGGGTGTTTCATAAAAACCAATTATTCTGTAAGTTAATTTCATTCAATTTAAATATATTAAAGATTATGTATCCTTAATATAAATGTTGTTCTCTACTATTTATATATTAATAGACGACTTGCATACTCCTTAGTTGTTAAGATTTCCTCAAGCTAGGGATGTTACGTGTAGTGCTATTAAATATAGAATAGACGATGTAAGATACATGCATATATTTATTGAGATTTCCTCAAGGTTTATGCATATACTTAGGCCGTCGTAAAATGATAGGTACGAGTGAATAATCTCTCTTTATTTTTTAAGCTTTCCTTAAGGTAAAGATGTGATTAGATTAAAGACCATAAGTTTAGGAGTTGTATATGATACAGCTGACAAAAAGTTATCCATCTTATGTGGGCATGTGATCTATTGAGCTTTCCTAAAGGTCAAAACCAAAGGCATACGTGTCCTAACACCCATTAAAGAAGTCAAAAGACTTCTATACTTCATCTTAGGATTTTGAGAAACACAAAAGTCTAGAAGAGCCTTATTAGAAAAATGAAATATTAACATTGAACATCTATTATATATAAATTAAACTAATCTACGTCAATGTGTTTATACAATCAATATAACTTATATAATGTTTATCGATTGAAATATATAAAGGACCTAAATTAAGTATTGACAAAGAAATAAAAAATATACTTACCTCAAACTTTTGGCATGTTATCACTTTGAAACCCATGCAAGAACCTAACTTTACTGTACTAAATACGTTCATAACTTGGTCACTTACATGTTTACTAATCCGAGACTGTGTATTTTTTTAATGAGTTTGGAATTCTAAAAGCGATACGAGAATATGGATATTTGATTTACATTCGGTCGCATATAAACGTTATATGGTGAGCAGTCATTATTCATAATGTACGAAACTTCGATAAAATTAGTTCAGTCGAAATGAGCAAACAAACCATAGTGTGAGATTGTGAATATAGTATGATTGATCGCAATAAGGATCATGTTGTGCTAGATGTAATACTGGACAAAGAGTTACAAGCTGGATCTAAGAATTCGATCACCGAAATGTCAGTTCGATCAGTTTTTTATGCAGAGTGCAACTTATTTGATATCCTCAAACATTAAAGATGATCAAATCCACTTTTGTAAAGAGTTCGTTATGATCTTGTAATAAGGGTTTCCTTTTGAATGGTTTGACTATATGGAAAAGAAAGCGAATGTTTGAGAGTAGATGTAACTTAGGCACAGTTGGGATGAAGAAAGTGAATGGTTACTTATGCTTCATGAAGAGACATAGGGAATGAGAATTGTAAATATAATAGATACTTAACATCGAATGATAAATATAATTTCTATTTCGAAATGTATTTTCATATAGAAAATTGTTTCCTATGAGTTTTATTTGTTTGATTTTAAGATACGTCATCAAAAATTATCAACTGTAGACTAGTTATGGTTGATGGAATAAATAGCCTATATTAAGTGGATGAATAGAGCTTCGTAATTCATATGCTATTATTATAATGACAGAAATAGTGAGAGCATATCAAATAACACTTTTGGCGATAACATCATGTTACAAAATTATTTTCATAAACATACCAAATATTATTTATGAAATAATAACTATTTTCAGTATTGATTGAAAATATACATAATTCTATTTTGATACGAACATTTTGGATATTTATTATAAAATAAAACTACAAATTGGTATTTGTTTTCATAACTAAAATAATTCATTAAAAAATGCAGAAATATATTAAATTTTTATAATTGTTTTGAAATTATGGACAAAGGTTTTGAGAAATAATTCTTTAATTATATGTTTATGAATCATATAACACTAGTGAATTATATCTAAGACAATAAAGGGCAAAGCACCCATTTAGTGGGATCGACATAAGAATTGATGAACTCTTTGAATTGATACATATAGATAATATGCGACTGTAAGTCTAATAATACCAAAAAATGGTTCCACACACTTCGTTAAATCCATCGATGAATTATCACAAACACGAACATGTGTATATGATACACATGTTGTATGTCTACGATAAGGTCATAGAATATTAAATGGAAGTAAATAACGTAACATGCAAAATAAAATAAAATGATTCGATTTGATCGAATATGTGAGTATATTAGTGAATAAAAATTCAATCTCAAATGTCCCTCTAATACATAATAATGTGTCGATATGGATTAATTGGACTTTGTTGAACAAAGTACGAGTGGTGATAAGTGAAGTAGAGCTAATTTTTTTTGTAAGGTTGTGTACTTAAGAGTAGCACATAGAGTTAAATTTAATTTCATCTAAAAGAATAGTTTACAAAATCATATAAGATAAGGATATAAAAGAAGCTCTAACATATCCTAGGTAAAGGATTTGACAGGTTGTGCAAGTCGAAAGACTACACGTAATAATTGTTCGCGAGGGATCCTGTGTGGACCGCCCAAACAGAGTTTGGGAATGATCATCATTAGATGACCAATTTATGTTTTGAACATAAGTTTTGTAAATTAAAACCATATATATATATATATATAAGGTATTCCATAAAATGATTAGGAATACCTATTCTATGGCATTGAGAAACCATTGTTGTTTCAAGAAGCACTAACTTTCTGATGAACGAATTTCTCTTAGAAATTATTCGTTGTAAAAAGTTTATGGGTGAGATCCATACATAAAACTAATTATAAAGGATGAGATGAAATAAAAAAACTAAAATGAATGTAGCGAATTAGATTGTCTAATAAATATTCTCGCTTATTAAAGAGAAACTACGAGTTTTTATTAGTGTTGAATATTGATGTTCCTTAGTTGTTAATAAAGTCGTCAAGAATATTGACTCTTCCACATGGGTACAAAATCTTGAATGGATTCCAAGTATATCAAAAATATGATTATGATAGTTGTACCCAAAAGAATATGATCATTCGGCTACAAACGTGTTTTCAAAAGAAAGACTGATTCAGAGAATTTTTCTGATTTTTTGGATATGTCCAGTTCTTCTTTGGATATTGTTAGTGTTATTCCAAAGGTTGATTATTTGGTTAAAGGCTGTTCATTTCCTTGGTTGGAACTAGATCCGGTGCCAATCATGGATTCAGATTGGTTTACTTGTTCTGATATGCATTCCAATTTTAATGAGTTAGTTATTAATGATTCGAGGCCGGTGCCTTTGGAGTTGGATTTGGATTTGCATTCGACCTCAGCTTCTTCTTTTTCTTTGGACCGTCCTGATATTGATTACTGGAAGGACTTGTTCATGCTATCGAGTGTTGAGTCTCATGATTCTTATGGTGATTGTTTATTTAGACTTCCTGTTGCCTCGAATGAAGGATGTGTTTTACCTGCTTCTGTCTTTGATGATTCTTTGGTACCAGTTTTGGAGGATCATGCAGTTTTTGAGATTATCGAGTCTGTTTTTATGTTGGAACCTGTTGTTCATGATTCATGCAATTCTCAAATGGTGGATGATCAGGTTATGGTGGCTCCTGTTTATTGTAAAGCTTTGGGTTGTTCTGTAGAGAAGAATTGTGATTATATCAACAAAGTCGATGCTTTACTGGACCAAAAGGCAGTGTTAGTGAAAGGTGCTCCATTGGTTGCTAGTTTGTCTCGTCCACTACCTTCTTCTTCTTCTTTGAGAGTTGAGGCTGATGTCAGTGACAATGGTGGTTTCACGGCAGTTCCTTTGGTGGCTCATTTAGATGGGAATGGCTTGCAGGTCTTGGATAATCTGGGTTCTATTGTTTCATGTGCTTTTGGAGCTTTGGATAAAGGCTCGGGTTGTTTGTTGTCTGATCATCTTTGTGAGGCTAGTGGTGCTTCTGCGTCTTCTGTCTCTTCTTCGAAGAGAGGAAGAGGTATAAAGGTTTCAGATTCTAGCGGATTGGTTCGTCGTAGTGTCAGGATTCGTGGCAGTCGCTCTCAGTCGTTGGGTAAGTTTCCTGATCCGAGCACACTGAGCGGTGTTTCGGATTCAGGCTCAGGTACGCTTTTTGATTCGGGTAGTTCTTATTCTTCTTTTGCTTTGGGTGACTTATCAGCTTCTGATTTTAGTCAGTTAGCTTGTAGATCTGCTTTTATTTATTCTGATATGGAGTTAGATCGTGAGTTTATTAGAAGTAAGGAATTGGATAGGGCTAGATCTATGGGTTTATGAGAGTCATTAGTTGGAACATTAGAGGTTTGAACGACCTTAGTAAGTGTGATAAAGTTAGAATCTTTTTTAAAGATTTTTCAATTGATATTGCTCTTCTTCAAGAGACTAAAATAGATTGTCCTGATTTTTGTTTTTTTAGAAGATTAGGTGGTTTTCGTTTTAGAAATTGGATTTTTCTTCCCTCTGTAGGCTCTTCTGGGGGCTTAATGATTGGTTGGAGAGATAATCTCTTTAAATTGCTTCAATGTATTCAGAAGCAGCACTCTTTACACATCATTTTAATCAATCTTTCTGACAATTCTTTTTTAAATATTTCTAATGTTTATGGGCCTAACTCTAAAATTAAGAGGCGGATTCTTTGGAATGAATGCCTCGAGTTTAGGTCTTTTGCCCCTGGTCCTTGGATAATGGGGGGTGATTTTAATGTGACTCGTTTATTGGGGAGCGCTCTCCCCGGGAAGGTGATTTTTTGGCTATGGAGGAATTCGATCAATTTATTATTCAATGTAATTTGATCGAAATTCCTCTATCCAATAGATCTTTCACTTGGAGCAATAATAGAGAGTCTCCCTCTTTTGCTCTCTTAGATAGATTTTTTGTTTGTAATGATATTGAGGACAAATTTCCTATCTGTAGAGTGTCAGGTTTACCTTACACCCTTTCAGATCATTGTCCCATTATTCTTTCTTGTGATAGTCATAGTTTTTCGAATTATGTTTTTAAATTTGAAAAGATGTGGTTTTTAGAATCGGGTTTCTCTAGTTTAGTCATCAATAAATGGTCCTCTATGAGTTTTTTTAGCCTTAAATATCGTGACAATTCAGCCAAAGCTTTTGTGCTTAAACTTAGACATCTCAGGTTTTTTCTTAAAAACTGGAATAAAAATGTTTTTGGTAACAAAAAAATTAAAAAAGATAATATTCTTAATGAATTACTCAAACTTAATAAGATTGAAGAATCTAGACATTTAAATATAGGCGAGAGAAACGTCCTTAATAACTTAAAAGATGAACTTTATTCTATTCTTGAGAAAGAGGAAGTCATGTGGAAACAGAGATCTAATTTTCAATGGATTAATGAAGGTGACAATAATACTAAATTCTTTCACAATTTAGCTAATAGTAGAAAACGTTGTAATACAATTAACTCCATTTTAGTTAATAATGTGGAATTAGTTCATCAACGTGATCTTAACAATGCTTTTACTGATTATTACAAAGATATTTTTGGTAACAAAATCAAGCATAGAGTTAGTGTTAGATGGAATGATCTTTACCCACCCACCTCTAACATTAATCTGTCTGATTTAGATGCTCCTTTTTTTGAAGAGGAAATTCGAAAAGCCATTTTTGATTTACCAGGAGACAAATCTCCGGGCCTGGATGGTTTTCCTATTTTCTTTTATCAATCTTTTTGGGAGGTTTTAAAACTAGACTTAATTTGTATGTTTAATGAATTTTATAATGGCAATCTCCAATTAGGTCGATTTAATTTTGCTAATGTTATTTTATTACATAAAAAAGTTAGTGCTAATACTTTAAAAGATTTTAGGCCCATCTCTTTGATTAATTGCTCTGTTAAAATTATTTCTAAAGTTTTAGCTAATAGACTTAGTTTAAAAATGAATGATCTCATCGACTATTCGCAATCAGCTTTTATTAAAGGTAGGAATATTACGGATGGTGTAGCTGTTGTTCAAGAATATATTAATTTTTTTTGTAAAAATAATATAACATGTGCTATTTCAAAATTAGATTTTGTCAAAGCCTTTGACTCGGTTGATTGGGATTTTCTTATAGAGATTTTCCTTGCCAGAGGCTTTAGTAATAAATGGATTAATTGGATTATTAACTTGCTTAAAACGAGTAACTCTAGTATTATGGTTAATGGTGTTTTAGGTAATAAGATTCAATCTAAGAGAGGATTAAGGCAAGGATCCTTTATCGCCCCTTCTGTTCAATTTAGCGGCCGATGTCTTTTCTAAGATTATTAAGAATGCGGTTAGCAATAACCTTTTGGGTACTATTGGTAATGGTATTTCTAATTTTGGTCCTTCGGTCCTTCAATTTGCTGATGATACTTTGCTTTTTTCCTCTCATCTTCCTAGCCACATTATCGCTCTTAAGTTTATTCTTTATAGTTTTGAACTTTTATCAGGTTTAAAAATTAACTTTGACAAAAGTTCAGTTTTAATTTTAAATGATTTTGATAATGTAGAAAATTTAGCTGCTAATACTTTAAATTGTAAAACTATGAGTTTTCCATTTGATTATCTTGGTTTTGTAATTAGACCTTCGAAACTTAAACACGATGATTGGCTTATTATTATTGATAAGATTAAAAAAAAGGATTTCTAATTGGAATGTGAGATTTCTATCTAGAGCCGGTAGACTGGTTTTGATTAATTCTGTCTTATCAGCACTTCCTATCTATTGGATGTCTATGCACCTTTTTCCTGATTGGGTGATAGATAAAATAGACAAAATTAGAAGGGATTTTCTTTGGAGTGGTGATAACCCTAATAATAGCACTAAATGTTTAGTTAATTGGGATACTGTCTGTAAATCTAAAAAAGAGGGTGGTTTAGGTGTCATTAATTTACATAATATGAACCTGTCTCTTCTTGGTAAATGGTTATGGAAATTCAGGGATACTGGTGATAATGCAATTTGGAAGGAGATTATATCTAAATATTATTACAATGGTAGTTATAATCTCTATCAAATTTGTTCTCCTAATTTTCGTAATCTATCTTGTTTTTGGAAATCTATCTTAAAATGTAGTGATATCTTTAATTTAGGTATTAATATTATTGTTCATTCTGGTAATAATACTTCTTTTTGGCATGATAGTTGGATTTCCTCTACTCCTCTTAAGAATGAGTTTAAAGATTTATATGATATTTGTAATTTTAAATTTGCATTAATTTCTGATGTTTTCAACCCTGATAGTGACCCTCCTTGGATTTTCAATTTTAATGGTATTTTAGTTGGCCCTACCCTTAGACATCTTTTCTTGCTTTATGCTAAACTTGATCTTTATAACATTGACAATGATAATGACTTTATTAGTTGGGAGTGGGATAAGAGTAAAAAATATTCTTATAATTCCTTTTACAAATTTATCAACTTTTCGGGGGTTTCTGTCAATTGTTTTAATTTTATTTGGAAATCAAATGCTCCTCCTAAATCAAAGATTCATATGTGGATCATCATTCATGGTAAGTTAAATACTACTGAATTTTTAAAAAGGAAAAATATTAGTATCAATAATAAATGTTTCTTTTGTAACTCTTTTTCTGAAGATATTAATCATATCTATTTTGAATGCATTGATACTCATTTTATACTTATTAAGATCTTTAATATTTTTGAGTTTCATATTAACACTAGAGTTTCTGATTGTTTTTCTATTGGAACTCTTTTAGATTTATGTTCTATAAAGATTCTAGATATTTGCTTGACACTTTATTCACTATTTCTTGTTGGTACATTTGGTTTGAAAGAAATCAAAGAATTTTTAATAATAAATACCAGCATAATAATAATTTGATTTTTTTAATTTCAAATTTTTGCTTAAAGTGGATTTCTAATCCTAAATATAAGTTAGCCAAAAATAATTGCTTTAAGGATTATCTTAATAAGGTTAGAAATAATATTAACATTTTCAATCTTAACTTCAATCATTTTGTTTCTAATAACTATTTTATTAATCACTACTCTGATTTTAATGATGTTCAATTGATTAACCATAATTCTCTTTCTATTTTAAGTTCTTAAATTTGTTTAGTGTTTTGTTTTTTCTTCTTTTCTTGTTTTTGTTTCCAGGTTTTCCTTGCTTTAGTTTTCTCATTGGTTTTATTCTCACATATATGTATATAAATTCTATTTATATACATATATGTGTTTCATTCTAACTTGTTTTCTTAGTTTTGTTCCAGGTTTGGTTTAGGTTGGTTGCTGGTTATTCTCTTTTCTGATTTGTAGGATTGTTCTCATCTTTTTCTGGTTTTCTGGTTAGCTCTTCACAGGGATTCGGACTGCATCTATCCTTCCTCTTCGGTTACTTCAGATCTTCAGTGTGGAGCTCTTCATTTTGGTCCTTATATTGGAGTTCTTCTATTTGGACTTTCTTTCATGAGAGGCTGGTTTTTTAGATACCTCTAATACCCTGGTATTGGGCGGTGGCCTTGCCGGGGCTTGATACTAGGGTGTAATGGGCGGTGGCTTTGCCGGAGCTCATTTGAGGGGTATCATCTTCTTTATTTTTCTTGTTTTTTGTCTTTTTTCTTACTCTTGCCACCTGTCAGGCATGTTGGCAGCTCCATCTTTTTGTTATATATATAGTATTTCATGTGTGCTCTCCTCTCTTGTTAGAGGATCACACATTTTTCTCAAAAAAAAAAGAAAGACCAATGCAATTGGAATATAGTGAGCAATGTTGATAGAATAATATTATAAATTTTAATTGTTGAAATTAATGTAATAAATTCATCATTCAACATGTTTAGGTTAATTCATATTTTACTTACAAATTATCACTAAGACGGCTTTGTGTTTTGGTACATATGCATTGAAACCGAAAATTATAAATAATGATTTAGAATAGACTATTTTTGCATAACAACCAAAATGTCTCGAAGTCAGTGAGAGCGATATTGAGTTTATGGGTTTTCGGATATGACTAAGAACGGATATGAAAGTATCATTCGACAAGCATCAAAGCTAAACAGTATTTTGATAGAAATATAAAATAATTTGATTTTTAGCCAAAATACAAAGGAAACGTGTGTTTATAAGAAAGAACATTAAAAAGTTACATGGATATTTCTAAACTAAAAGGCAAACAACAAACTTATGATTACTAATGATATACTCAAGTTAAAATCATTATAGTTTAGATGTTTAATATTCAACATTGGATTTGCAAATGATATCTTTAATAATAAGCATAAAAGATGTTAGGAATGTCCCGAAGCGGTTTGCGCACACACCATATTAAAAATGTTTAATATGGAGCTTGTAAGATGGATTTCTTTTGCATTGACAATATGAGTTATTATACATGTTGTGTTGTCAACAATATCATATTTAGCTAATTTATTTGATACATGAAGCAAATATCAGATCCAAATTAAGATCACTAAATAGTAGTTTAGAGTGTTTTAAAGTATTTATGAAATACTAGAGAACTATTTATAGAAAAAAGGACTAGAATTTCATAAGTGATATAGAGTATAATTTATCAATATTAAATTCATGTTTAAACCTAAGTTAAGAAGCTTCAAGTTTGAAATTGTGACGACCCGAAATCCAGCGTTCGAAAATCGACTTCCAATACCTCATTCGTATTCGAATGCCCGAAGATTCAAACGTCAGAATCCAGTTCGCTGGAGCTTATAACACATTAGATGAACAACAACACAGCGGAAACAAAATGATAATTCATTGATATACAACATGGATACAACATTCATTACAACAACGACCACCAACATCAGAGCATTGTATATGATACAATAACTGAACAATAACATAACAGCGGAACAACAATAAGGTCTACAAAAGAATCCAACATACTGCGGCTTCACTCCAAAGCTCCAAACCAAAAAGCTTCAAAAACTTCAAAGACCAAAAGCTTCCAAACCAAAGACACACGAATCTACATCTACTATCTGAACTAGCTCCAGAACACGGATAACCTGACTCTAGGCTACCCATGTGGAAAATTATGGGCATCTAGAGTTTAGAAAGGGAACAATAAACTCCGGGTCAGTCATGCGACTGGTATGCGTAAACATAAAACACATGTTTGAACAAAAAGAAATCACAAAAAGAAATCCGTTATGATTTTTGTAAAATGAAACTACCATAAGGTTCCCAGCACACACACAATGCAATCGCACACTTGGGGAAGGTTTCTCCTTATGATAGTCAAACATTCTTGATACGCGAAAATCCTTTTCATATTATTATTAGTACATAGTGTGAAAAAACTTTTTGAAAGTATAATATTAACCTTGGCCAGTGTAGCAGCCCGATATTTTCAACCATTCGCATCCACACATGTCGGACTTAAATTGCTCAAAATACCGCGTTGTAAATAAAATTTGGAAAATCTCAGAATGTACAGTAAATGAATAATCACAGATCACAGACACAGAGTATTTAATAATGCAGCGGAAGTAAAAGAGATAGTAGTTCATGAAGCTACTATATAAAAATAAGATACATCAGAGTTAACTAAGATACAACAGAAGAGTAACAAGATACATCGGGTACAAACAGAATACATCACTGAAATCACTGGATACTGAAAGCAAAATGGATGGTTGGATCTTCAAGCAAAGCTCCAACTCTGAAGGTGAATCTTGAATGCTGAATCACTCAGTCTGACTCGAGCGTAAAGCAAAACATAAAACACTCGAGTCAGGACATAAATACTTATGTATTGTAAATCAATTCAAGTGAACGGTAACAAAAATGCATCAGTAACTTAAAGGATGCTTGGGGCCGCCCAACCTTTAAGGATCCGTTAAA
Source organism: Allium cepa (assembly GCA_030765085.1). NCBI lineage: Eukaryota > Viridiplantae > Streptophyta > Magnoliopsida > Asparagales > Amaryllidaceae > Allium > Allium cepa. The sequence goes on along the minus strand of CM060944.1, from coordinate 586,415,297 downwards.
CTATTTACTATGTAGTAATATTGCGCTATTATAATAATGTCTACAGTAAAATAAACTTATTTTTAAATAGCGTTGAAGGGTTACCCATATAGCCCCCAACACGTAATAGTCCCAGTAGTCCATCCAGTATCAGCATATCTCCAGATCGGGAGACTACCCTAAATACTCTATGGGCTATGGGAGAAAAACAAACTCGTAGTAAGGCTCGCTATGGTAGGTGACACGGCACACAAGGCAATGCCAGGGTAGATATACCAATTATGCAGACGGACTGGTGGTAATGTAGCAGCCACATACGCCTACCTCGAAACACACTCCCAAATCAAAATCGTAGGATGGCCATCAAATCAACCACAAGTAAGAGTATAGTATCGAAGAATTGCGTCCGATAGGAGACCTTACTTGGTCCGAGATCTCTCCTGTTTTAGCCACCTTATGCCAACTCACGGGAGTTGGGTCCACGTAATATACCTCAAGAACGTCGCCACCGTCCTACTTCATTCTGGAATCTCCACCGCGTACACAGTTGTTAAATTGGTTTTCGGAGTTGGCAGAGAGTATGATAACTTTCGATCCCGGGCTCTTTAACAACCAATCATTATTATAACGCCATGGTCATTTCAAAATAGTTTATACTTCAAAAATCAAATCATTTCATTTCCAAACTAGATACTTTTCAAATAGTTTATACTTTGAAACCAAAACCATTTTTAATTCAAAACTATATTCAAATCAATACTATATCATTTCCATTCCAAACATATATTCATCTTTCAAAATTCATATACTTTTAAAGTTATAACTCTTTTGAAACCAAAATACTTGAAATCACTACACTTTGAAAATCATAACATTTCGAAAACATACATTTGAAGTCATGGTACCTTCCTTTAATTCTTTACATTTACAAATTTATTCAATTAAACCTAAATTTTAAATTTCCAATTTAATTAAATTTGAACCATCAGTTTCAATTCAATTCAGTTTTCCTACAAAATATTTCAAATCTTATAAATTTCAATTATTGATTTAATCTACAAAATAAACTATTCAAATTTTAATATATTTCCAAGCTTTAGTATCCCACCTTTCATAAACCAGTATCATTTAAATAAACCCAAATTACAAGTAAATTCAATATCCTTTCATAGAATATAAACTTCAAATATTCATTTATCAAAATGAAATATAATTCCAAATTCACATTCTTTATCAAAATAAAGATTATATCATTCAAAACCATTTCAAAATCGTTAAAATATCATATCCTTTAAAACCTCATTATCAAATCATTATTTGAATTCAAATTCAAATATTCAAAATTAAGTATCATTTTAAAATCAAATATATCATTCATTTATTATTTCAAATATCATTACAAAACACGTTTCAAAAATTCCATTCAAAAGTTCATTTATCTCATTGCATATCATTCCATTTAACACATAACCAAGTAAACCTTATTTAAATTCAAATTCAATTTAAATTCCTTAAAATTCAAATTTAAATTTAAAAATACATTCAAAACTCCTTATATTTCACAAATAATCAATTCCAAAAGTTAAATCATTTAACACTTTAAAATATAACTCAAACAATGTTAAAATCTATAACCTTTCAAAACATTGTCAAATTATAGCAACGACAACATTTATAAAGTGTATCGTAGCTTATATTTTCCAAAACTATTTAGTTCAGGAACAATGGCATTTATAAAATGACGTAATAGATATTTAGTTATTTCAACATAGTTAAATTCAAAAACAACAGCATTTAAAATGCTGCCATAAGATCACAGCATTTTAGAAATGCTATTAATAAAATTCCAGATTTTATTATAACTTCAGAAACATTTAAAACTTCAAATTCAGCAAATTTTAAACTTATAAATCATATTTTTAGACTTCAAAATTTCACATTTAAATAATTTTAACATATGATTTATCACAACAGTTTTTTTTAATTAAATATCCAACTAAAACTCACTTTCATTTGTTAAGTCAAAATTCACTGTTTATTAACTTATAAATTTAATAAACTTAATATTTTACTTCAAATATTATTTCAAACTTTAAATTAAATTTCCATTATTTATTTACATTTTAAAAATATAAATTTAAAGTCAAAATCACATTTACTTCAAATTTACATGCATAAATTCACAAATTCAAAACTTAATATTTAGCTTTCTCAAAACCATACAATAAATATTTTTAAATCAAAATTTCATACTTTTAAAAATACATATCTATATAAAATCATTTAAAAATATACCACGGGATCGGTATATAATTTTCTAATCTAGGTTAAGTGATATAGATATATATCATTTCAATCTGCAATTTAAAAAGAAAAACCAGGTTCTATCATTTCAAACCCGCAATCCCAAGTAAATAAAAATAAATAAAAATCTCTCAGGCCTATCATTTCAGCCCATAAGAAATTTTCCCTATTCTAAAGTCCATTCAGGTATGTATCATTTCAACCTATAGTGATTCTATTCTAACATGGAACTTGCAGTGTGAATATATACATAAAAAATACAAATAATTATACTAACATGTCAATGTCACAATATACTGTCATATATCAGATGTCAGGTGATAATTAACAAAGTTAACATGGTAATAACATGACGTAGCATATCATATAATCATCATTAACTTGCATAAATATTTTAATTATTAAATACTTGTCATCAATTTACCATTACATAAGTAGAAATTTCAGAGTGAGAAAGACTCGCCTTTTCAATTTGGAGTTAGCAAATAAAAACACACAGAATAGATTCCAGAAAGCAGAAAGCACGACAAGCACGATACAGCATGACTTTTGATTTGAATGAATGGAGAGCCTTGATATTTATCTTGTAAATAATAACCAAAACAAGACAATATACACATAAATATTCAACACAAAACAATGTTGAAACAATGAAAATAAGAAGCAACAAAGGAATAGATTACTTGACCTTGCTTTAACCATTCAAATGCGGCCTAGGAGATTCTTGGGCTCATCCATGATCAGGTCTAGACCTAAAATGCTCGGCTATGGTTAGGTTTAACATCATATAGGCAAGGCAATAAGTGGATGAAAGTGGTAGTAGCAATATCATGAAGCATGTAAAGGGACAAGGCAAATAGAGTGGATTTGGTCATCATGTAGGCTCGGCCAAAGGGAAGTAGGGCTCGGCCAAGGTCAGGTATAGGTCTGGAGATGGTGTAGCAGCGGCCAAAGGTGATGTAGTTGCTGGTGGTGGTGGCTAAGGGGGTGGCCGAAGTGATAGAAGAAGGGGTAGGTGAAGTATGTGGCTCTAGGCATTGTTTTCAAGGGCTGCTTTGCAAATTTGAGGGGTTTGCATCATAGAGAGGGCATGGCCAAGTCTTGGTCAGAAGAAAGGAGGTAGAGCTACTATAGATGGTGGTGGTGTGATCGGTGGTGATGGTGGAGAGGCTAGTGGCCGAGCAAAGCAAGAAGAAACAAGGCAAAAATTCAATGAAACAAAAGAAAAGTAGAAGGAGATGAAGCCATTTCTAATTTCTTTTCTCTTGCCGTGAGTTTTTATAATGGTGAGAAATATTTTTTCATGTGAAAGTGAAATGAGAAATCACGGCTACAGAAGAAAATGTACGGCCAAAAGCATGAATAGCCAAAGGAAGGAAATAAAAAGGCAAAGGTGAAATGAAAAGACATAAGCAAATGAAAGGACTTTGACTCTTTGTATTTCCATTTCTTTTTATTCAAAATAAGCAAAATAAAAATCTGTAAATTAAAGTAAAATGAAAACAAAATAAAGTGGAAAAAGAAAAATAAATAAATAATTAAGGAAAAATAGAATATAAATAAGAAAATAGCTTAATAATTGAAACTAGAATTTAGAAATTGTAAACAATATAGAATCAACATTTGAAAATTATAACCACACTTATAAAATGTTTTAAAAGTAAAATATATGAATAGCATGTCATGTTACACAAATTAGAACATGATATGAAATTTAAAATATTATTTAAATAAATTAAAATAAACAATTTTGTTAAATAAAACAATTTACACACAATATTGTAAAAAGCATAACTTTCACAATATTAATCAGATTTCAACGAAACGAAAAGTAGTATTCTTGAAATTAAATTTATTTTCATAATAAAAGATAAAATTCAAAAATTCAAAATTTTAAATTTTAAATTTAAAAGTCAAAGTTTGACCATATTGACCAAAATCCACATTTTCGGAAAATATTCCATTTATTCATGTTTGGAATTATAATTCACATACAAATCAAAATATATAATTAAAATAAAAAAATTTATTCATTCTAATAAATAAAATAAAGTTTTTAAATCAAGAGTTTCAGTTTAAAATAATTACAAAATATAGGGGTTGTTACAGCCAACATACGTACCATTATAGTATGCCTACTATAACTACCATGTTAGATGGCAGGTTCTATAACTAAAACCGTATAGGGCTCGTATTGAGTGATTGGATTTCCAAAAAATGGCCAAGGCTAAGGAACTTCCTTTTCGAATGGGTACGCCTCTGGAGGGACGCCCCAAGAACCTTACCAGATCTCTACCAACACAAGGCCGGGTGACCTCTGTAACTAGGTAACTAATTGTCACAAGTATGCCATCCTCCGTTCGTAACCGACCTTTATCCGGGGCCCCAACAACAACCAACAACCACATAAGTTAAATATCTGGACTCCATACCAGAATACCACTTTTTATCCAGAAGGAAATGCACATACCCTAAGGGGCGCGACCTCCGTAACCTTGTCACATCCTTCCTGTTTCGACAATTTTCGGGGTGTAAGGTTCGATGAAGTCTCGTCCCACAAAGCTACGCTTTTCACAAAAGCCATGCTTCGATCAGCCAATAATCAGCACTTAGCATGCCACACTAACAATTGGGAATATATCACTAATAACCATCAACTACATAACCTCTGAGCTCATACGTCTGAAAGAAGGGTGTTAAGCTAAGAGAATAAATTCTCTGCTACCAAACAGAAATGTATTTGATAGAAATCAGCTTTACACCTCAAAGTGTAATGTCAGACATACATCCATACAAGTCCATCCTGGGTCTGAATGGAACCGAAGGCACTCCATAAAAAAAAAGAAGCCCTTGCAAATCTGGATATCCACAATCCTAACTGGACTCCCCATCAAATAGGGAAATCTCTATACCAGAGCAACTCAGTGCAGAGACAATCGACAGGCAATCCTTCCGTTCTCGAAAATACCCGGTCTTCAACCACCGTCTTCAATTGCAATCCCATTTCGTGTATCATTACTTGGAATTGGTTTGATGACTCAATGTCCTCTCCTGGCTTAACCGAATAACGAGCGCTTATTTTAAAAACACGTGGATATATAAGTCATAACAAATTTCCATGTACAATCTTTTAAACAAAAGATTCACCTTCAAGATTCGATGTGGTTTTCGGATAACCATTAGGAATCCGACCGCCGGTCGCATCGAAATTCAAATGTTGTTTAAAGGCAAAGTTGTTTAAGTAAACAATTTTACTTCAATTCAGAAGTTCACATTCACACAGCAATATATCATAGATGTCACAACTTAAAACTTAGCAATTCATACCTTAGAGTATCACAAATCACATATCAGAGATATTAAAATCCAATAAATCCAAGGCATTCAGTAATAATAATCTAATCATCTATAAGTAAGATTAATTAATCATATGAACTATAATTTATTTAATTAATACAAAATAAATTTATTACTTAATCCTGCTTAATTAACATTAAATAACTACAAACCATTTTAATTAATTATAATTAATTAATCACATAATTACTTTCATTAATTATCCTTAATTATTAATTAATTAATCCTTAATTATTAATTAATTAACCTTAATTATTTATTAATTAATATTTAATCATTATTTAATTAACCTATAATCATTATTTAATTAACCTTTAATCATCAATTAATAAATTAATTATTATTTAATTACTGACATTAAGTAATTATCCTTTAAGTAATTATCTTTTAATTACTTTCATTAATTAATCTTTAATTACTTAAGACTTTAATTAATTAAAAGATAAACCGTTATTTTAATTAATTACTTAATTATCATTAAAAATCTTTATTTAATAAACCTTGGAATTAATTATCATTGACACATAAATTAATTTAAGATATTTAAGTTAATTAATAATTGAAAGCATTTCTTCTTAATTAACTTTTTAATTACATTATTAAATTTATTTTAATTAACGTAAGAATTAATTTATAAATAATGTCACATGATTAAATAAATTAAACTTAATTACTTTAAAATAATTTACTTTAAAACCTTTTACTAATCTGTACTTAATAAAATAATCATTTAAAATAACTAATTAAGAAATGTATTAAAACTTGATTTTGTTTTAAAGTTTGAAAACTGCAACATCAAGTACCCGAGACAAAACCTGAGTCAAATCGTCATTCCCCCGAGACCAACCCCAAGGAAATCTTCTTCTTTTTTCTCTCTCTTTTATTTTAAAACTTGAAAACCTGTTCCCAAAAAACACTCGCAAATGGCTCGATCAAAACCCCGACTCAACATATCTTTTCCTAACCTCTTCCCTGAGACCACTATCCTAAAATCCATTAGCAAACAAAACCCAAACTTGATACCTTGTGCACGTGCACATGGTTGGAGCATCTCCGGCGATCGCCTCTGCCACCCACAGATCATTGTTGACCTACTCGAGCATCACGACCACCTAGAACATCTAAACAAACTGGAAATCAAAATCGAGCAGCCATGGCACCATTGAAACAAAACTGGATCACCCAAGATCACCTCGAAATGCCACCTCCGACCATCAGAAATCAAGCAATCGCGTCCAGAGCTTCGTCTACAACCCACGCTTCGTTTCCCCTGCACCTATCGACTTCGGTGCATTGACGTTGCCATAGTAATTCAAATTTCGACCTCAACTAAAACATAGGTTTAAACCCTAGATCGACACCGTTCGTCCTCCACGATGATCAGGGTTTTCCTTGATCATTTTTCCCAAGTTCGTCATTCACCCAGCCATCCTCAGTGATGAAAACGAGACCCCATCACCCTTCGATCACCAGAAATCGAAGAAAGATCGATTTCTGTTCAACTTGCAAGTTCTCCATGAATACATACTTAAAAATCATGATTCCACTTTTAAAAATCATCGTTTTCGAAAACGTTTTAGATGATGTAATTGAAACAAGAAAAGATGATATTTGAATTTGACATAGTTTAGAGTTTTTCACTGTATTTTCTTGTTTTCCAGCAAACCACTTGGTAATTTTATTCAAAAAAAATTAAAACTTAGATCCTGTAAATTCGAACACTTTTCGTTTTGACATCAAACTCTAAAATGAATTAGGAGGAGCATTTGAATTTTGAAATTGTTTTAAACTCTGTAAACCTAGAGCAGAGGCCATATATTCATATGTACAGACATGCGCGCGTGTGTGTGTGTGTGTGTGTGTGTCTATATATATATAGACACACACACACACTTCATATTTATATACATGCAAGCATTTCTCACAATATCAATCATTTATCACATGCATCAAGATTCAACCCAGATTCAAGTTTTAGAACAGTAGTTTACTCACCTTTTATTTTGAAACAGAGAGCGGTGTTTTAAAATTTAAACATTGGAAATTGTTTTTGAACTGCTACTTTGATTTTCTTTGCTTGATGTTTGTTGAATTTGATTTGCTTGATGATTGAGATGATCTAATCTTCTGGTTTGCTTCAGATTTGAGATGAATTTAACTTGTTTTATATTTTCATTTCCTGGTTTGAGCTTACAGGTTTTATCTTGATTATCTTTTAGTTTGTAGTTCTTTTGAAAATGAAAAGAAAATGAAGAGTGGAAGATAGATGTACATATAACCATGTTTTCTTTATTTATTATTTTTAAAAATGAAAAACAATTGTGACACTTGTATTTTGCATGATTATAATTAAGTTACATTTGTTAATTTCCGTGTTAAATGATTTTCACTTATTAAATTATTTGTTATAATTTTAACACTTGTTTTTTTGCATATTAATAATATTTTTTATATGATTTTAAATTATATTTTTCTACTTTTATAAATACATTTCCTTTGTTTATATTTATATAATTTAAAAGAAAATGATTTAAAACTAATTTATACATTAATAAAAATCATACATATATTATTTTTAAATCCAAATTATTTTTAAGATTTTTATATTTGAATTTCAAATTCAAATTCTATTTACAATCTATATATAGATATATAAATAAACAAACACAAATTTATTTGTTTTGGAAAAATTTCAAATTAATTCACAAATTAATTCTAAAAATTGTATTAATTATTAAATTAAATTTGGTTTAAAAACAGGATCATTATAGATTCCCTCCCTTAATCAAATTTCGTCCTCGAAATTTGAAAGACAGGGAGACAACAAAGAACATATGAACACACATAAAAAGAAATAGATAAATGGCTTACCAGATCTAGCAGAAATATCCACTCTACCTTTGGGATAGGACTTCTGCATGCTTTCCTCAGTTTCCCAAGTACAATCATTCGGATCTCCACTCCATTATACTTTTACCAATTTCACCACTTTATTCCTCAACTGATTTTCATCTCGATCAATAATCTTCAATGGTTCTTTTTTCACTGCCAAATTAGGTGTGATCACCAAATCCTATTGAGCGGCCTCCTCGATGATATGATCTGGATTGTGGACATATTTCCAAAGGTGTGAAACATGGAACACATCATGCATGCCAGCTAGCCAATTGGGTAACTGCACTTGATAAGCCAAAGGACCAATCATCTCAAGTATAGGAAAAGGACCTATATATCGCGGAGCCAGCTTACCAGTCTTTCCAAATCTCATAACTCCACGCATTGGAGAAACCTTTAAGAAAACTGAATCTCCAACCTGGAATTCTATAGTTCTTCTCCTGCGGTCAGCATAACTTTTCTGTCGACTCTAAGCAGTTTTTAATTTCTTGTGAATGAAATCAACCTTCTCGGTAGCTTCCTTTATAATATCTGGTCCAAGAACAAGCCTATCACCCGACTCAATCCAACACGCAGGTGATCAACAAGGAGAACCATACAATGCTTCAAAAGGAGCCATTCTAATACTGGCCTGATAACTATTATTATATGAAAATTCAACCAGATGCAAATGGTCCTCCCATGAACCTCCAAGGTCAAGAATAAAAGCACGCAAAAGATCTTCCAAGATTCAATTTATTCTTTCCGTTTTCCCATCAGACTGCGGATGGTAAGCATTACTGAAGTTTAACTTGGTTCCTAGTGCGGCTGGAAATGCCTCCCAATATCTGCTAGTGAAGATCGGGTCATGATCACTCACTATACTACTTGGTATTCCATGGAGACGAACAATCTCCATCACATATAAATCTGCCAAACTCGCTGCCATTCGGGTGGATTTTACTGGGATAAAGTGGGCAGGCTTGGTCAGACGATCCACAATAACCCAAATCGCCTCATTACCCTTCTGAGTTCGTGGCAAACCATCTATGAAATCCATAGACACTTGGTCCCATTTCCATTTAGGCATTTTCAGTGGTTGGAGTAAACCCGCCATTTTCATTTGATCGCTCTTTATTTGTTGACAAGTTACACATCGACTAACATGAATAAATATATCTCTCTTTAATGTTTTCCACTAGAAGGTCCTCTTAATATCTCGATACATTTTGTTAACCCATAGATGGAAATTGAGCTTAGACTTGTGACATTCGTCCAATACTTCTCGTTTGAGATCTGGAATGTCTGGAACACAAATCCTCCCTTTCAGTCTTATAATTCCACCATTATTGGTTTCAAAGCTGGAATCTTCGCCTTGAAGTATTCTCCTATAAATTTCTTGGAGAAACCTATCTTCTTTTTTCTTACTAGCGATCTGCTCAAGAAGAGTGGGGGTGACAACTAGACAGGCAAGAACAACATGTCTTCTACTCAAAGCATCAGCTACCACGTTGGCCTTACCAGGTGTATACTGAATATCCAGGTCATATGACGCTGGGAATTCCAACTAATGTTGCTGCCTTAGATTCAAATCCTTCTGGGTAAAGAGATGCTTCAAATGGTCGGTGAACAATTGAAAATTTTCACCCAGAAGATAATGACGCCAGATTTTCAAAGCAAAGATAACTGCCAAAAGCTTGAGATCGTGGGTCGAGTAGTTCTTTTCATGTGGTCGCAATTATCTACTCGCATAGGCAATCACTCTAACCTCTTGCATTAGAACAACACCCACACCTTCACCACACGCATCTGTGTAACACATAAACCTTGATTCCCATTAATAATTGCAAGAACGAGAGTAGTGGTCAACCTTTTCTTCAATTCCCGGAATGCTTCCTCGCACTTCGGAGTCCAATCATACTTGGCATTCTTCATAGTCAGCTTAGTCGATGGACTGCTAACTTAGAGAAATCCTGAACAAACTTTCGATAGTATCCGGCTAATCCCATAAAACTTCTGACTTTCTTTAGAGTTGTGGGTTGCTTCCAGTCTAGGATAGCTGAAACCTTACCAGGGTCTATAGAAATTCCCTCTTCGATAATAATATGTCCGAGAAATCTAACTTCTTTCACCCAAAAATGATATTTAGAAAATTTGGCAAATAGAATATTCCTCCTCAATATTTCCAAAACAATTCTTAAGTGTTCGGCATGCTCTTCTTCAGTTTTGGAGTAGAATAGAATATCATCAATAAATATGAGAACGAATTTATTCAACACTTCTCGAAATACTCGGGTCATAAAGTCTACGAAATATGCAGGGACATTGGTTAGTCCGAAGGGCATAACTAATCATTCATAGAACATATCAGGATCCCTAAAAGAAGTTAAATGAATACAGTCTTCAACAATTCTCAGTTGATGGAATCCTTGGGCTAGATCCATCTTTGAAAAGAATCATGCACTATGCAATTGGTCGAACAGGTCGTCGTTTCGGTGTAAAGAAAATTTATTCTTAAGAGTTAATTTATTGAGATCGCGGTAATCTACGTACAGTTTCAAAGATCCATTGGACTTGGCTATGAATACAACAACTGAACCCCAACTGGAACGACTAGGACGTATGAATATTTTCTCCAGTAAATCTTAGGTTTGCTTAACCAGCTCCACTCTTTCCCTTGATGCCATCCTGCAACTTGCATGCATAACAGAACGAGCATTGGGAACCAAGTTGATTCTGAATTCGATATCCTTATGCGGAGGTAAAGACTTAACTTCTTCAAATACGTCCAGAAATTCTCGAACAATAGATATGAATTCCAAACTAGGTTCGGGATACCCCAAAGTATACATTAGCATGCCCTCTTTGGACTCGGATCCTCACAAGAAATCATAACGAAATTCCCAAATTTGGTTTTGACCTCTATTGTTACAATTTAATTTAGCTTCGTATTTCGTTAACCAATTCATTCCAAGTAAAATTTCAAATTCATTATAGTCAAGAATGAAAAGGCTGATAGGAAACTGATGATGAGAATACGAGATGGAACTTTCCTACAACGTAGACAAAGATTCGCAGGGCCACCAACCGGATTCTTCACGCAAATAGGTTCGTCTATGAATTCAGGTTCAAGTTTTAACTCGTCTACGGATTGCTGAGAAATAAAACTATACGTGGCTCCAATGTCGAACAGAACTCTAACAACTTTATCATAAATAAGAAGGTTACCTTAAAAAACTCCTTTCCCTTTATCAGCTCTTGAGGTTGAAGGGTCATCCATGATTGCATACACCTTCGCTACTTGGGCATGCTTCATTGCTGGACAATCTTTAACTATGTGTCTTAGCTTATGGCAATAGTAGCACTCCCTGGCTTCTTGATTAGACTTCCTAGGTTGGTCCCTCTTTCCTTGCTTCTTGGGCTTCTTGCAACTACTTGAGTAATGTCCCTTCTACAAATAGTTGAAACAGGTCACATCCTTTGCCTTGTTCTCTTGAGTATTCTGCTTTGCCTTTCCTTGCCAAGGCTTCTTTCCTCCAAATTTCCTCTTCTTCCAATTTGGATTGCCTCTGCTTCCTTTCTCCTCTGGAATTTCTTGTTTATCTAAGGTAGCATATCTATAACCCATATCTATCAAATCAGCAAATGATTCCTTCACATGGGTTGTCATCCTTTCATGGAACTTCTTGTTCATCCCTCGAATAAATCTCTCATTCTTCTTAAGAGGTGTATTCACCAACTCCGGACCAAATCGAGATAGCTTGTTAAACTTATTCAAGTATTCTTCAAAAGATAGACTCCCTTGCTTCAAGTCTGTAAACTCCTGATACATCCTGGAGATACCAACAACCGGTATATAACGCTGCTCAAACACTTGCTTGAATCTATCCTAAGTGGACTCATCCTCCAACTCAGCCAATGTAATTGTCTCTCACCATGCCAAAGCTTCTTCTTGGAGCTTCCAGGAAGCTATCAACCTCATTTGATCATCTTCCAACTTCAATCCTTTGAAAATTCTTTCACAAGAATGAATCTAAGCTTGCGCTTCTATAATAATCTCCTTGCCTGTGAATGGTTTCCCCCCAAGTCTTGGGAAACTTCGATATAAATCTGCCAGATTCGGCTGGATTGGATAGGAATAGCTGCTATTTCCAATGCTGTTGTTGTAGAGTCTTGACCATTTGTAGTGGTACTCCCCCATCGCCTACCTCGTCCTCTTCTTGCACTCGTTCTCACTATCTGTAAATAGTAAGAAAACTTGATTTAGGCATACATACGAGATATCTTTGGGAATATACTCATTCTAGGGTATTTCTAAACATATCTCTAATGAGTCACCTAATGAGTTATACTCCAAAGCTAAAGTTTTTACTTAACCTTTAGCTCTGATGCCAAATGTGACGACCCGAAATCTAGCGTTTGAAAATCGACATCCAATACCTCACTCGTATTCGAATGCCCAAAGATTCAAACGTCGGAATCCAGTTCGCTGGAGCTTATAACACATTAGATGAATAACAACATAGCGGAAACAAAATGATAATTCATTGATATACAACATTGATACAACATTCATTACAACAACCACCACCAACATCAGAGCACTGTATATGATACAACAACTGAAAAATAACATGACAGCGGAACAACAACAGGGTCTTCAAAAGAATCCAACATACTGCGACTTCACTCCAAAGCTCCAAAGCTCAAAACCAAAAAGCTTCAAAAACTTCAAAGATCAAAAGCTTCAAAAACAAAGACTCCAAAAGACTCCCGAATCTACATCTATTATCTGAACTAGCTCCAAAACATGGATAACCTGACTCTAGGCTGCCCGTGTGAAAAATTATGGGCACCCGGAGTTTAGAAAGAGAACAACAAACTCTGGGTCAGTCATGAGACTGGTATGAGTAAACATAAAATAGTTGTTTGAATAAAAACAAATAACAAAAAGAAATCCGTTATGCTTTTTGGAAAATGAAACTACCATAAGGTCTCTCGGCACACACATAATGTAATCGCACACTTGGTGAAGGTTTCTCCTTATGATAGTCATACATGCTTGATACGCGAAAATCCTTTTGATATTATTATTAGTGCATAGTGTGAAAAACATTTCGAAAGTATAACATTAGTCTTAGCCAGCATACGTACCATTATAGTATGCCTACTATAACTACCATGTTAGATGGCAGGTTCTACAACTAAAATCGTACAGGGCTCATATTGAGTGATTGGATTTCCAACAAATGGCTAAGGCTAAGGAACTTCCTTTTCGAATGGATACGCCTCTGGAGGGACGTCCCGAGAACCTAACCGGATCTCTGCCAACACAAGGCCGGGGTACCTCTGTAAGTAGGTAACTAACTGTCACGAGTATGTCATCCTCCCGTCGTAACCGACCTTTATCCGGGGCCTCAACAACAACCAACAACCCATAAGTTAAATATCTGGACTCCATACCAGAATACCACTTTTTATGTAGAAGCAAATGCACATACCCTAAGGGGCGCGACCCGCGTAACCTTGCGGCATCCTTCCTGTTTCGACCATTTCCGAGGTGTGAGGTTCGATGAAGTCTCATCCCACAAAGCTACGCTTTTCACAAAAGCCATGCTTCGATCAACCAGTGATCAGCACTTAGCATGCCACACTGCCAAATTAGGAATATATCACTAATAACCATCAATTACATAACCGCTGAGCTCGTACGTCTCAGAGAAGGGTGTTAAGTTAAGAGAATTAATTCTCTGCCACCAAATAGAAATGTATTTGATAGAAATCATCTTTACATCTCAAAGTGTAATGTCAGACATACATCCATACAAGTCCATCCTGGGACTGAATGGAACCGAAGGCACTTCGTCCAACTAAGGAAGAAGCCCTTGCAAATCCGGATATCCACAATCCCGACCGGACTCCCCATCACATAGGGAAATCTCTATACCGGAGCAATTAAGTGTAGAGACAATCAATAGGCAATCCTTTCGTTCTCGAAAATACCAGGTCAATCTCATTTCGTCGTGTCATTATTCGGAATGGGTTTCATGACTCAATGTCCTCTCCCGGCTTAACAGAATAATAAGTGCTTATTTTAAAAACACGTGGAAACATAAGTCACAACAAATTTCCATTTATAATCTTTTAAACAAAAGATTCACCTTCAAGATTCGATGTGGTTTTCGGATAACCATTTGGAATCCGGCCCCTGGTCGCATCGAAATTCAAATGCCGTTTAAAGGCAAAGTTGTTTAAGTAAACAATTTTACTTCAATTCAGAAGTTCACATTCACACAGCAATATATCACAGATGTCACAGCTCAAAACAAAGCAATTCATACCGTAGAGTATCACAAATCACATATCAGGGATATCAACCAATCCAATAAATCCAAGGCATTCAGTAATAATAATCTAATCATCTATAAGTAAGATTAATCAATCATATGATTGTAATTTATTTAATTAATTCAAAACAAATTAATTACTTCACCCTGCTTAACTAACATTAAGTAATTACAAACCATTTTAATTAATTATAATTAATTAATCACATAATTACTTTCATTAATTATCCTTAATTATTAATTAATTAATCCTTAATTATTAATTAGTTAACCTTATTTATTTATTAATTAATCTTTAATCATTATTTGATTAACCTATAATTATTATTTAATTAACCTTTAATCATCAATTAATAAATTAATAAATTATTCTTTAATTACTGACATTAAGTAATTATCCTTTAAGTAATTATCTTTTAATTACTTTCATTAATTAATCTCTAATTACTTAAGACTTTAATTAATTAAAAAGATAAACCGTTATTTTAATTAATTACTTAATTATCATTAAAAATCTTTATTTAATAAACCTTGGAATTAATTATCATTGATACATAAATTAATTTAAAACATTTAAGTTAATTAATAATTGATAACATTTCTTCTTAATTAACTTTTTAATTACATTATTAAATTTATTTTAATTAACTTAAGAATTAATTTATAAATAATGTCACACGATTAAATAAATTAAACTTAATTACTTTAAAATAATTTACTTTAAAACCTTTAGCTAATCCATACTTAATAAATATAATCATTTAAAAGAATTAATTATGAAATGTTTTAAAACTTGATTTTGTTTTAAAGTTTGAAAACTACAACATCACGTACCCGAGACAAAACCCAAGTCAAATCGTCATTCCCCCAAGACCAACCCCGAGGAAATCTTCTTCTTCTTTTTTTTCTCTATTTTATTTTAAACCTTAAAAACCTATTCCCAGAAAACACTCGCAAATGGCTCGATCAAAAACCCGAGCCAACATATCTTTTTCCCGAGCTCTTCCCCGAGACCACCATCCTCAAATCCATCAGCAAACAAAACCCAAACTTGATACCTTGTACATGTGCATACATGGTTGGAGCATCTCCGACCATCACCTCTACCACCCACAGATCATGGTTGACCTACTCGAGCATCACAACCACCCAAAACATCTAAACTAACTGGAAATCAAAATTGACCAGCCATGGTACCACTGAAACAAAACTGGATCACCCAAGATCACCTCGAACAGCCACCTCCGGCCATCAGAAATCATGCAATCGTGTTCAAAGCTTCGTCTACAACCCACGCTTCGTTTCCCTATGCACTGATTGACTCCGGTGCATTGACGCTGCCACAGTAATTCGAATCTCGACCTCATCTAAAAGTTAGGTTTAAACTCTAGATCGACACAGTTCGTCCTCCACGATGATCAGGAATTTCCCTGATCATTTTTCCCAAGTTCGTCAATCACCTAGCTATCCTCAGTGATGAACATGAGATCCCATCACCCTTCGATCGCCGAAAATCGAAGAAAGATCGATTTCTGTTCAACTCGCAGGTCTTCCATGAATACACACTTAAAAATCATGATTCCACTTTTAAAAATCATCGTTTTCGAAAACATTTTAGATAATGTAATGGAAACAAGAAAGCATAATATTTGAATTTGACATAATTTAGAGTTTTTCACTGTATTTCTTGTCTTCCAGCAGACCACTTGATAATTTTATTCGAAATAATTTTAAAACTTAGTTCCTGTAAATTCAAACGCTTTTTCGTTTTGACATCAAACTCTAAAAAGAATTAGAGGAGGAGGGATTGAATTTTGAAATTGTTTTAAACTAGATAAACCTAGAAATGAGGCCATATATTCATATGTACAGACATACATATATATACTTCATATTTATATACATGCAAGCAATGCTCACAAAATTATATCAATCATTTATCACAAGCTTCAAGATTCAACCCAGATTCAAGTTTTAAAACAGTATTTATTCACCTTTTATTTTGAAACAGAGAGTAGAGCTTTTAAAATTTAAACACTGGAAATTGTTTTTGAACTGCTACATTGATTTGCTTTGCTTGTTATTTGTTGGATTTGATTTTCTTGATGATTGAGATGATCTAATCTTCTGGTTTGCTTCAGATTTGAGATGAATTTAACTTGTTTTATATTTTTATTTCCTGGTTTGATCTTATAGGTTTTATCTTGATTTTCTTTTAGTTTGTAGTTTTTTTGAAAATGAAAAGAAAATGAAGAGTAGAAGATAGATGTATATGTAACCATGTTTTCTTTATTTATTATTTTAAAAATGAAAACAATTGTGACACTTGTAACAACCAGCATATTTAACGATTTTATATTTAAATGTTTTATTTAAATATAGCTTCGTTAGTCGGATTTTTGGATCCGAAATGTTGCTTTTTGCAAATGGCCGAATTGGAACTTGAAACCACCTCCATTGAGTCCAAAATGGCATTTGCGATCTTTTTAAGTATAAGCTTTGGTATGTTTGGAGTAAGTTGAATTTTGCAACTTTTTCTAGTTGGGCTTTGGGTTGGGTTCAGCCCACTAACTATCTAATTAACCCTAACTCAGTCCCTCTCATCTCCACTCACTTATTTCATTTCATAAAAATATAAGCTAA
Organism: Allium cepa; assembly: GCA_030765085.1. NCBI lineage: Eukaryota > Viridiplantae > Streptophyta > Magnoliopsida > Asparagales > Amaryllidaceae > Allium > Allium cepa. The sequence continues at coordinate 586,397,793 of CM060944.1, read as the reverse complement.
AACTGAAAATGGGGGAAGAGAACGGGAAATAGATATTCCAAGCCCTAGTTTCTTCTTGCAACTTGAAATCTTGCTCCAAAATCAAAGAGAAGGTGTTGGTAAGCCTCCTCTTCATCTTCTCCAACTCTTCTCCTCTTTAATTTCAGAAAGTTTCCTAAATTTAACTTTGGAAAATATGTGTTTTATATCTAGATTGAAGCTTGTGGAGTTGAAGTGAAGAGTAGTTAGTCTCCTTCTTGTGTTTGAGCTTCTTCTTCTTTGTTTTGAGATAAAAGGTGAGTTTTGAACTCACATCTACTTCTCTTGATTTCATTAATGTTGGGTATGGATTCCTAACACTTGTTCATATGCACTTGCTTTTGGTTTGGATTGAATTGGTGAATATCCAAATTTTTAGTGTTTGGGTTCAATTCTTTAAAGATCCTAACTTTGATATTTGAATATGTTTTTGGTGGCGAATCAGAGAGCTAATGGAGCTGGGGTATCTATTGGCTAAGGCTCCTTAGATCCATTGCTCGACCGGTTGCGTTTTGGAAGAGTTTGCATTTCGATGAGAAAGGGCAAGAACTGCAGAAACTTGCAGTTCGGCCGACCGAGCCCTGTAGCCGGTCGACCGACCTGCTATCCCGAGCAATTTTTCTGCTTCTGGCCAGCCGACCGAGCCCTGTAGCCGGTCGACCGACCTGCTCCTATTTTGCTGTTTTGCCTATTTTTGCTCATTTTGATTGGTTTTCCAAATTTTATCGACTCAAATTGGTTCTTAGTGATTGTCATTGCATCTTTTGGCTTTGATAACTTATTTTAACTTCATTCATGGGTTTTTATAAATAATCTTCTAAAATTACATTAAAAGCTCGTTTCTCCAATTCTTAAATTCTATTTAAAACGCACATACTCAATTTCGCACTTCGAACGGAGTGGAAGGGAGATTAAATGGTTAGGTAAAACACGAACCATGAATCCATGCGTTTATCTTTCCGATTAGTCCCCAACCTATTCTATTGAACGTTTTGGCCTTTTTGTCTAGTTTACCGATGAGATGAGATGAACTTTGTACTACTTTGAGTGTGAAATTAACTAACGGATAGTAAACCGTTTAGTGTGAACGAGTGGTTATGAGACTCACGTTACCACTTTTCGGATTCCTTTTTGAGAGTTATGACACATTCCGCCAGTTAGTGGTGTCCAGTACTGGGCCTCCGGACCTTCACCACTACGGTTTGTTGCCTTTCGGTGTGTTGCCTTCGGGTTTGCATCTTCAGGTTTGTTGCCTTCGGGTATGTTGCCTTCGGGTTTGTGCCTTCGGGTTTGTTGCCCTGTTGTATCGCTTTCAGAGTTAGGTCTTTATGAGACGCTCGAGTGATATTTGGGTTTGGAGTCTTCGGGCTCATGGATACTTGTTTATACAGTACTGTGCACGTGCAAATTTTATGATGTTTCATTGATATGTATATTCCCTAGGTATCGTCCTTCGGTGTTTGTCTTTTTGAGCCGCATGATATGTAGCGATTACCTTGTGGAACTTGTGTTACCTTCATTGGTATTTGTTATTTGCCTTTATGGCTTGTTTTGGGATATTCCTATCCTTTGTTTCTATGAGTTGCCGATGATACGAGGCTTGTTATCATATGATTCATCTTTTGTTAGATGATTGTGTTATCTCTTTCAAAGATATGTGTTATACACTGTGACCTTGCAGGTTATTGTTGTTCAGTTTATCTAACTGATTTGTTTAGCTAGACTGACCCATGTATTTTATACTCGGGTAAGACCGAGATGTTTCAGGTTAGGTGTTTTTGGACTTAGCCTATTTTACTTCCGCATGGACTATTCAGCTTGTTCCTTTTTGTTAAAGATTTTTGTATAGTCCTTTTTATTGTAACTCTGATATAAGTGTTCTTTTGGGATTCGCCTGTATGTTGTGGTTGCTATACCACTTGACATGTATTATTTTGTATACTCTGTTATGTATCAATATATGTGTATATGATGATCTACTGTTCTGTGATGTATATTACATTTGAGTTGTTATATTCTATTCTGATAGATCCTCCAACCACCTATGGTTTTGTTTTAAGTATTCATTGGGTATGTCGACCTGCTTGGTATGTCTATTGTCGATGTATTCAATAGATAGTTAGAGCAAGGCTATAGATGGTCGCTCCTAACCAGTCTTATTCTCCGTGTTAGTTGACGGCATTACCCTATAGTGTCCTTTGCTAGCGTGGGTATAGAGGTGGGGCGTCACAGCATGGTATCAGAGCGAGGTTCAGAATAAAATATGATAAACACAGAATAGATGCACATATTACGGTACATCAAAGTGTATGAGTGATATAAATCTTTGAACCATTGTGCCTCTATATTCCTTTTGTGCCTTTGGTGTAGATAGAATGTGGGAATACGTCTAGGAATGTATTTTATTCCGTAGTATTCCATCTTGAATTATCTACCTTGTGAATAATCTTGTTCTTATCTTACTTTCAGCGTATGGCTGGAAGAGGTAGGGAACAACGTTCGGATGCTGGGCAATCCAGTGGCTCACATCCGGATGGCGTTTATATGTCTGCCGATCAGTTTTTGGAGTTGTTTAGGAGCACTCAGCCTCCAGTTCCTCCTCGAGTTTCTCCACCTCGCAAGTCTGCCTATGCACATCTGTGCAGTGATTTTTCTCATCTTGGAGGGAAGCCGTTTAAGGGCTCCGAGTCTGTTCTTGAAGTCCAAGCTTGGTTTCGCACGTGCGAGCGTATCTTCTCTCGTGTGGATCTTTCTGACCATGATAGAGTTCTTGTAACTTCTAGTTTATTACAAGAGCGTTCTCTTGATTGGTATGAGCTTCTTGTAGCCAAAATTGATGAGTCTACTCTTTCTTGGAATCAGTTTCGGGAGCGATTTGAACTCAAGTTCGTTCCTGAATCTGAAAAAGTTTTATTGACCCGTCGCTTCCTTGAGTTGAAGCAAGGGAAATCTTCTATTTCTGAGTATGTTGCATCATTCGAGGCTTTATCTAAGTATGGTCTTGAATTCATTAGCACTTCTTATAAGAAGAATTTGAAGTTTGTTTCTGGTCTTAAGAAATATCTTAAGAAGTCTTTGTTGCTCCAGCTTAAGCTTTCTTTTGAGGAGTTGGTTGATTCGGCACTTCACCTCGAGACCGTCGAGAAGGAGTGTGATAGTGATGTTGAGGTTTCCAAGAACCCCAACAAGAGGCAGTTTCCATTCCAAAAGTCCAGGTCTTTTCCTTCCAAGAAGAAGAAGACTGGTGGTTCTAGTTCTCAGCCTCAGCCTTCTGGAACACCTTTTGTTCGGAAGTGTTTCAATTGTGGTTCTCCTGATCATATGATTCGAGCTTTTTCCAAGCCTCTCTTCTGCCGTTATTGCAAGAAGGAAGGTCATCATGTTTCAACTTGCCCTACTGTTTCGGCTGGTGCCAAGTCTAGCAGGCTTTATGCTGCTAAGGCTTCTGAAAGTCCTTCTCACCCCAAAGGTATATCTCCATCTATTTTGGAAGGTTCTATTTTATTTCGTGATCATAGTATTCGAGTTCTTTTCGATACGGGTGTATCACATTCTTTCGTATCGAAGAAGCTCGTTGATGATTTATCCTTGGATGTTTCTTGTTTGGTTACTTCTTTAAGGATTGCGAATCCTATTAGGGGATCCGCGACCCTTAGTATGCTTTGTAATGATATTGAGATTGTTTTATGTGGCTTTTCTTTTCATGCGAATCTGCATGTTATTTCTTGTCTGGGATTTGATTTGATTTTGGAAATGGACTGGCTAGTGAAATATGATGCCAGGATTATTTGTTCGGAGGGAATTTTGTATCTTCGACATCCGGATTCGTCTACTCAGTTATCTCTTGTTCTTCGGGATGTGGATAATTCCGAAATGGCTTTATGTTCTCTTAACTTATGAGATGATGATGATATATCTCGTATTTCTATTGCTTGTGACTTTTCTGATGTTTTTGAACCTGTTTTGGGTTTGCCACCCAAGCGGGCAATTGAGTTCCGCATTGATCTCATTCCAGGCGCGCAGCCAGTTAGTCGTCCTCCCACGAGGATGTCTACAAAGGAAAATGAGGAACTCAAGAAGCAGCTTTTAGAGCTCGAGTCCAAGCAGTTGATTTAGTCCATTTTTTCTCCATGGGGATCCGCGATCGTTTTCGTGAAGAAATCCGATGGAACTCTTAGGCTTTGCATTGACTATCGCAAGCTTAACGAGTTAACCATCAGGAATAGGTATCCATTGCCTAGGATCGATGATATGTTCGATCTATTGAGTGGTGCTAAGGTCTTTTCTCAGCTTGACCTTGCCACGGGTTTTCATCAGTTACAAGTCGCGTAGGATAGCATACCTCTTACCGCTTTCCGCACTCGTTATGGTTCTTTTGAGTGGCTCGTTATGTTGTTCGGGTTGACGAACACTCCTGCTTTCTTTGTTGATCTCATGAATCAAGTATTCCAGGAATATATCGACAAGTTCGTCCTTGTCTTCATTGATGATATCCTTATTTATTCTAAGTTTGATGTTGAGCATGCTAATCACTTGAGAATTGTCTTGAGTACCCTCCGTCATCATCAGCTTAGAGATAAATTCTCCTAGTGCCATTTTTGGGAGAATAGGGTTAAGTTCTTAGGCCATGTTGTATCTTCCGATGGCATTTCTGTCGATCCCTCAAAGATAGAAGCCATTCAGAATTGGAAGAGGCCTGAGAATGTTCATGAGATTCGTAGTTTCCTTGGATTGGCGGGTTATTACCGTCGGTTCATTAAGGATTTTTCCCGTGTTGTGCTTCCTCTCACCAGCCTTACTCGAAAAGGCATTCGTTTTATTTGGTCCGACAAGTTTGAAGCTTCCTTTCAGACATTGAAGGAACTTCTCACTAATGCTCCTATTTTGGTGGTTCCCGAGGGGAATCAGGATCTTGTTGTCTACACCGATGCTTGTGGTAGTGGCCTCGGTGCTGTTCTTATGCAGAAGGATCAGGTAGTTGCTTATGCTTCTACGCAACTGCGTCCGAATGAAGTTCGCTATGCCACTCATGATCTTGAGTTAGCCGCCATTGTCTTTGCCTTGAAGATTTGGCGACACTATTTATTGGGTGAGCGCTTCATTCTCTATACCGATCATTTTTCTTTGAAGTATTTGTTCACTCGGAAGGAACTCAATATGAGACAACAGCGTTGGCTCGAGTTTCTTGCTTCTTATGACTTTGATATTCAGTATACCCCTGGAAAGGGTAATCGTGTTGCTGATGCGCTAAGTCGCAAACATTCGGCTGTTGTTTCTATGATGCTTGCCGAATGGGACATTCTTGAGACTCTATCTTTTTGTGAAATTCGAGATTGAGGTTCATCTTCTGATTCTCCTATTCTATTATTTAGTTTGGGGGCTCGACCCATTTTGTTGGATCGTATTGCCGATTCTCAGCAGCGTGATCCTGATTTGTTGCACCTTATTCAGCTTTGTGAGTCTGGATCCTGTGATGAGGCGTTGTGGGATTTCAGCATTGATTCTCATGGGTGTCTTTGCAAGAAGAACCGTCTTTTTGTGCCTTCTGATTTTGCACTTAGGCATGACATTCTTGATGACTGTCACCATTCTAAGTATACCATTCATCCTGGTAGGAGTAAGATGTATGCGGATATGCATCGTCTTTATTATTGGGAAGGCACGAAGCACGATGTGGCGAGTTATGTGAGTAATTGCATAACTTGTCAGCGTTTTAAGGCCGAACATCAGCGTCCTTCGGGTCTTCTTCAGCCTCTTGAGATTCCATTGTGGAAATGGGATCAGATTTCTATGGATTTCATTGACGGCCTACCTCATTCGAGATCAGGCCAGTCTAGTATCTGGGTTATTGTTGATCGCCTCTCTAAGTCTGCTCATTTTGTTCCTATTAAGTCTAATAGGACTGCTTCGCATTTGGCTAAGTTATATGTCAAGGAAATCGTGAGACTTCACAGTGTTCCTAGTTCTATTGTGAGTGACCGTGATCCTTTATTTACGAGTCATTTTTGGCAGAGTCTTCAGCAAGCTTTGGGAACAAAGCTTAATTTTAGTACAGCTTATCATCCGCAGTCCGACGGATAGACTGAACGGGTGAATCGTATCTTGGAAGATCTTCTCCTATTTGTATTTTTGATTTCGGTGGTAGTTGGAAGGATCATCTACCTCTTGTAGAGTTCTCCTACAACAATAGTTTTCAGTCTAGTATCGGTATGGCTCCTTTCGAAGCTTTATATGGAAGGCCATGTCGATCACCTTCTTGTTGGTTGGAATCTGGGGAGAAGCTTATTCATGGTCCAGATTTTTTTCGTGATTCTTCCGAGAAGATTGATCTTATTCGGTTGAGAATGAAAGAGGCACAGAGCCGCCAGAAATCCTACGCGGACAGCCGTAGGAAGCCTCTCGAATTCTCAGTTGGTGATCTTGTCTTTATTCGTGTTTCTCCTTTGAAGGGGGTTATGCGTTTCAATACGACTGGGAAATTGGCTCCTCGCTTTATAGGACCACTTTCTATTACTGAACGTATTGGCCCTGTGGCTTATAGAGTTTCACTTCCAAATCATTTATCTGGCATTCATGACGTGTTTCATGTCTCTCAACTTCGGAAGTGTCTTCGGGAGTCGGATTCTGTTATTGATTCTCCTGATTTGCAAGAGCTTGAGGTCTCACCGGACTTATCTATTGTACAGCAGCCTATTCGCGTACTTGACACGGAGGTGCGACACCTTCGGAACAAGGACGTGCCGCTCGTTAAAGTTCAATGGTCCGCTAACCCCAATGACTGTACTTGGGAAACCAGAGAGTATATCGAGCGATCTTATACGGGTTTTCTATCTTTGCTTGGGAATGGTGAGAATATCTTTTCGTCTCAAGCTTATTTCCTTTTCTTTTGAATGTTGTATGTATGTAGTTGTTACAAGTATCTTCTCTAGGAATTGCGGGGATGCAATTTTGTAAGGAGGGGAGATTTGTAACAACCCGCATATTTAACGATTTTATATTTAATTGTTTTATTTAAATATAGCGTCGTTAGTCGGATTTTTGGATCTGAAATGTTACTTTTTGCAAATGGCCGAATTGGAACTCGAAACCACCTCCGTTGAGTCCAAAGTGGCGTTTGCGATCTTTTTAAGTATAAGCTTTGATATGTTTGGAGTAAGTTGAATTTTGCAACTTTTTCTAGTTGGGCTTTGGGTTGGGTTCATCCCACTAACTATCTAATTAACCCTAACTCAGTCCCTCTCCGCTCCACTCACTTATTTCATTTCATAAAAATATAAGCTAAAACTGAAAATAGGGGAAGAGATTGGGAATTAGATATTCCAAGCCCTAGTTTCTTCTTGCAACTTGAAATCTTGCTCCAAAATCAAAGAGAAGGTGTTAGTAAGCCTCCTCTTCATCTTCTCCAACTCTTCTCCTCTTCAATTTTTAGAAAGTTTCCTAAATTTAACTTTGGGAAATATGTGTTTTATATCTAGATTGAAGCTTGTAGAGTTGAAGTGAAGAGTAGTTAGTCTCCTTCTTGTGTTTGAGCTTCTTCTTCTTTGTTTTGAGATAAAAGGTGAGTTTTGAGCTCACATCTACTTCTCTTGATTTCATTAATGTTGGGATAACACTTGTTCATATGTACTTGCTTTTGGTTTGGATTGAATTGGTGAATATCCAAATTTTTAGTGTTTGGGTTCAATTCTTTAAAGATCCTAACTTTGATATTTGAACATGTTTTTGGTGGCGAATCGGAGAGCTAATGGAGCTGGGGTATCTATTGGCTAAGGCTCCTTAGATCCGTTGCTCGACCGGTTGCGTTTTGGAAGAGTTTGCATTTCGATTAGAAAGGGCAAGAACTGCAGAAACTTGCAGTTCGGCCGACCGAGCCCTGTAGCCGGTCAACCGACCTGTTACCCCGAGCAATTTTTCTGCTTCTGGCCAGCCGACCGAGCCCTGTAGCCGGTCGACCGACCTGCTCCTATTTTGCTGTTTTGCCTATTTTTGCTCATTTTGATTGGTTTTCCAAATTTTATCGATTCAAGTTGGTTCTTAGTGGTTGTCATTGCTTCTTTTGGCTTTGATAACTTGTTTTAACTTCATTCACGGGTTATTATAAATAATCTTCTAAAATTACATTAAAAGCTCGTTTCTCCAACTCTTAAATTCTATTTAAAACACACATACTCAATTTCGCACTTCGAACGGAGTGGAAGGGAGAGTAAATGGTTAGGTAAAACACAGACCATGAATCCATGCGTTTATCTTTCCGATTAGTCCCCGACCTATTCGATTGATCGTTTTGGCTTTTTTGTCTGGTTTACCGATGATATGAGATGAACTTTGTACTGCTTTGAGTGTGAAATTAACTAACGGATAGTAAACCGTTTAGTGCGAACGAGTGGTTATGAGACTCACGTACTGGGCCTCCGGACCTTCACCACTACGGTTTGTTGCCTTCGGGTGTGTTGCCTTCGGGTTTGCATCTTCAGGTTTGTTGCCTTCGGGTATGTTGCCTTTGGGTTTGTACCTTCGGGTTTGTGCCTTCGGGTTTGTTGCCCTATTGTATCGCTTTCGAAGTTAGGTCTTTATGAGCCGCTCGAGTGATATTTGGGTTTGGAGTCTTCGGGCTCATGGATCCTTGTTTATACAGTACTGTGCACGTGCAAATTTTATGATGTTTCATTGATATGTATATTCCCTAGGTATCGTCCTTCGGTGTTAGTCTTTTTGAGCCGCATGATATGTGGCGATTACCTTGTGGAACTTGTGTTACCTTCGTTGGTATTTGTTATTTGCCTTTATGGCTTGTTTTGGGATATTCCTATTCTTTATTTCTATGAATTGCCGATGATACGAGGCTTGTTATCATATGATTCATCTTTTGTTAGATGATTGTGTTATCTCTTTCAGAGATATGTGTTATACATTGTGACCTTGCAGGTTATTGTTGTTCAGTTTATCTAATTGATTTGTTTAGCTAGACTGACCCGTGTATTTTATACTTGGGTTAGACCGGGATGTTTCAGGTTAGGTGCTTTTGGACTTAGCCTATTTTACTTCGCATGGACTATTCAGCTTGTTCCTTTTTGTTAAAACTTTTTGTGTAGTCCTTTTTATTGTAACTCTGATATAAGTGTTCTTTTGGGATTCGCCTGTATGTTGTGGTTGCTATACCACTTGACATGTATATTTTGTATACTTTGTTAGGTATCAATATATGATGATCTACTGTTCTGTGATGTATATTACATTTGAGTTGTTATATTCTGTTCTGATAGATCCTCCAACCACCTATGGTTTTGTTTTAAATATTCACTGGGTATGTCGACCTGCTTGGTATGTCTATTGTCGATGTCAATAGATAGTTAGAGCAAGGCTATAGATGGTCGCTCCTAACCAGCCTTATTCTCCGTGTTAGTGGACGGCATTACCCTGTAGTGTCCTTGGCTAGCGTGGGTATAGAGGTGGGGCGTCATAGATTTTGCATGATTATAATTAAGTTACACTTGTTAATTTCTATGTTAAACGATTTACACTTGTTAAATTATGTGTTATAATTTTAACACTTGTCTTTTTGCATATTAATAATATTTTTTATATGATTTTAAATTATATTTTTTCTATTTTTATAAATACATTTCCTTTGTTTATATTTATACAATTTAAAAGAAAATGATTTAAAACTAATTTGTACATTAATAAAAATCATACATATATCATTTTTTAATCCAAATTATTTTTAAGATTTTTATATTTGAATTTCAAATTCAAATTCTATTTACAATCTATATATAGATATATCAATAAAAAAACATAAATTTATTTGATTTGGAAAAATTTCAAATTAATTCACAAATTAATTCTAAAAATTATATTAATTATTAAATTAAATTTGGTTTAAAAACAAGATCGTTATGGAAATGTTCCAAACAAAAGGTTGCGGCTGATTCAACGAAAAGGCCGAGTATCGCCTTGAATAACACTATAATAAAAGTAATGAATAAATATAAATATGTAAATTTATAACTAAGCTAGGGTGATTCCAAGTATTAAGAATAATATATTATAGCTATATGATAAGAATGTCATGATGGGATCTTAGTAGAAGTCAAGGAACATGCTTTCAATAATTCCATGAGAAAAAGACATTTTATCAGCAATCAGAGAGAGCCGACTAACAAAGTAGATAATTAAAACAACATAGTAGATCCATTCATGAAGCGACCAACTTGATTAGTTTTAATCAAACTGATCGAAGGGATGTGATTGAGATTCCATAATTAGTTCCAAGTGCAAGTGGGAGATTAATAGGGTTAGGGGTATGCCTTAGGGGCATTTTTGTAATTTACTATAAATCATTAACTTTATAATAAAATATCGTTCGAAATAAAAGATGTTTTTATTTCTATTATACTTGATATAATGTGTAATATTAATTATTTATTTAACTTAAATATATTTAATAGAAAATCCATAAATGATTTGTTTTGTGATAGTAATTACAATGTGTTATGATCATTAGCAATTTATCATAATAAAAATAAACATATCACTTTAAATATTCCTAGTCAAGATGTATCGAGACAGGATGTCATCACATCCATTGAGATTAGAGTACGTAATGCTTTCTAGATATTAGACAGTGTATTACTCATGGCTGTTGGGGGCACCAAGTGGTTTTGTAATAATAGTTATTGGATAACTACGTAATAACTTACCCGATAGTTTTCTGTTACTTAATATAAATATGGTCAAACAAAAAATATCGATGTGACAATATTACACAATTTTCTCGTCCTGTGAATATTATTAAACTCCAATGTGGACACTTCACTTTGATTATAGTTAAATCATGGCATGGAGTCCATTTAACGATTATAGTTGGGTCAGAGTAGATATATTAGAAGTGAATTGCTATTTAACAGAGAAGTCATCTCCTTAGTTATATGAGGTTAGTATCAATGTTAACGGAAGTCAACTCATAGTCAAAGTCTTTGGCCAGAGTAGTTTGGTTAATAATGATGTTATTATTGAACCAAGGACATTGTGTTTGGATTATACAAGTTGACTGTGGACGATATTGGAATTTTGGCCATTACCAAATTTCATAATTCCTAATATGATATAGTTTTAATGAAAAGAATTGTGGTAACTAATTATCACCATTGGGGACCACTTAAATAAGTAAAAGATTTTACTAAAACTATGTAAGTGATAATTTTGACCAGACTTTCACACTGCTAGCTAAGGTGACGTGTAAACGTTAGTGTTCGAATTCTTCGATATTAATCGTTAACCGAATTAACACCTAAAAGTCACATAAACGCAATGTTGAAAACTCTGACCACAACCTGATTTAATTGAATTATAATTGTTATAAATCAATTAATATTTATGAAATATTAATTATAAAATTTTATTTGGTTTGTGTTAATCAGTATTGAAAATAGTGCGTGTATAAAAGTTTTGCGCACACGTATCGATATACAATATTAGTGTATGCTTAAATATGATTTAAATGTAAATGATCCAATTTGTTTTGAAGTAGGATGGAAGCCTGTAAGACCCATGGGATGGTCAGCTACACATAAAGGGGGAGGGGGTTTTATGTTGTTATTTGTGGGTTTGAATTGGTGGAGAGAAGAGTGAATCCAGGTCCATATTTTCCTTTCTCTTTTCTCTCTTATTTAAACCCATTATCCCTCACTTTTCATTTTGAATTTTCGCTCTCCTCACCTCTACATTTCTAGTTGAAAGTCTTTTTACCCTCTCCTCCATCATTTTCAATTTAAAATACAAATTCAAGTTAAGTAGAAGAAGGGTACGTGGATCTCCCTGACTAATAGTGCTTTCTGGAAGAGGTTGGACTAAATCCTAGGAGTTTTATAGATTCAACATTCAAGATGTCATTATTAGGCTACTTTGAGGTTACACTTTAATTCATATATATATATATATATATATATATATATATATATATAAACACTTAGATGTTATAAGTAAACAAAAAGGATTTTTTAATGTATGTAAATGTTTCTACTTTCGGCCATGAATAAAAAACATATTTTTTGAATTAAAAATAATTTTAGAAGGTATTTCAAATAAAAAATTAAAATTTTAAATTAAATAAACATGCTTAAAATATATTTTTTTGTTATTAAATTCTATACAAATTACGATTTCAAAAATTAAAATAACTGTATACATATATATTTATTAAACTTGAAATAAAATACATAATTTCATATGTATATATAATATTTATTTGTGATACTTAATTATATAACATCGCTTTACATTATAGATGATTTTAATAATTAATTTTAATATATGTGTGGGCGTATGCGTATGTTTTATCGATAAATAAGTAAAAGAATTTATTTTTTTCCATATTTGAATATAAAATATAATTCATTTGCAAAATTAAAATTTGAATTTGAAATTAAAATATATTTTCATATCTAGTACTAATTTTAAAATTTTAAATTTGAATTGTAGATTATCTTCAGTTACATTTATAAATATTATTTTAAGTATATATACACATGTAAATGACACTACTATTTCATTATATATATATATATATGTATGTATGTGTGTATGTATGTATATTCAATACAAATATAATTTTATATCACATTAATCATATGTAGTATGTATGTATATCAAATTAACGATATATACACATGTGCGTGTGTATGTCTGTATATATTACACAATATATATGTATATAGATGGGCTAACATGTCGAGCGCGGTATAAATCCCAACATATAGATACAGGCATGTTAACTATGCAAACTATATACGTTGCACATGCACGTACACATATATGTGTATACGATACATACATACACACCATATATTATATGTACAATATCAGATAAAATCATTTTGTTAACAAATAAAATAAAATAAGGATTTTATGTCAAACTTATTTAGATTAAATTTAAATCAACTTAGACTTCATAGGTCCAATAAGATCAAAAATCATAAAAAATTGAAATTCACTCATTTAACCCACTACGTGGTGGCTAATTTCCAACATAAACAAGGTAAGACACATGCGTGCATGCATTTTTTGACATTCCTTAAGGTACGTACATTATACTTAGGCCGTTACGAAGTTGTGGGTACAAGTGAATAATATCTTTCGATTTGTTGATATTACTCGAGGTCTATATGAGATTAGGACAAAGACCATAGGTTGGAAGCTATATATGATGCAACCGATAAGGTATTATCCATCGGATGCATGCCTATGATTTGTTGATATTCCTCATGGTCACAATCTTATGGCAAGCAAGTACGAACACCCCTTAGAAAAATTAAAAGGTTTATATGTTTTCTCTAAGAATTTTGAGAAACATATAAGTCTTGTAGGAGATTATTATATAAATTAAAAGTAACATTTAGCATATCTAGTATTATAAGAACATATGTTGTGTATAAAATGTCCTAATCTACTAAAAATAATTTTTCCATAACATGACCAACTTAAGACTATTTTTAGAAAATGATATGTTCACTTGACCTAACTATATTGATTGGCTATGAGAAATCAAAATAGCACTCACATATGATTGTTTATGGTCATCAATATTTAAAAATTTAAGAGAAAAACCAGCCGAGGGCACTGAACACAAGACCCTGAAAGCTTATAACATTTGGGTAGCTGATTGCAAAATTGCTAAAGTTTTCATATTGTCTACGTTAAACAGGTTGTTATAAAGTAAACATGAAAACATTTTTGTCCATAAAATCTTCAAAAGCCTCAAAGTTATGCTTCGAGAGTAATCTCATTTTGCAAGGTATATGATTAATAGGAAATTATTTACCACGATGATGAGTAAGGTTAGCCGCATTGAGGATTTCATCATGACCATAAAAGACTATATTTATAGACTTTAAGAGCCATATGTTAAAATAAGAGATGAACTGCAAGTGGATTTGATCCTTGGTTTATTGACTTTGTATTTTGAGTCATTCGTATTGAACTATAATATGAACCAATTAAGCTTAAACCTCATCAAGCTACTTATATGCTAAGGTCAGTTGAAGGACCTTTCAAGGATCAAAAAAATGTCAGTTGTAAAAGGTAAGGCCAAGTCTTTGAAAGGATCGAAGAAATGAAAGAAAGGCTCTAAAAAGGGGAAGAAGGATGCGCCTACTAACAAAGGTGAGTGTCACCATTGTCACAAGAAGGGCCATTGCGGACGTAATTGTCTGGACTACTTAAAGATGGTTAAAGAAAATAAAGAAAGTGTTTCTTCCGCTCTTAGAGATATGTTTATGATTCAAAATTGTTTTGTAGTAAATAAATCATCTTGGGTTTTTGGATATTAGATCTGAAACTTATATATGTAGTTTATTACATGGACTTAACGACGGACGACATGTTGCAAAGGATGAAATAAGGCTTTAAATTATTAATGGATCTATAGTAAATGCAACTGCAGTTGAAGATTACCACTTGACTTTGCCTAGTGGATTTCATTTAGTCCTGAATAATTGTTATTATGTTCAATACTTGATTTACTTTCTTTTACCTATTTCTAGATTGTTTGAGATAGGCTTTGCTTTTCATTGTAAAGACAGTATTACAAATATCGTGTTTGATGGAAATAATATTTGCAATGGTGTTTTAGATATTGGCATTTACGTACTTAATTTTACTTGTATTCATGCTATTAATAAATCTTCTATTGACACTAATAATAATTTCTTATGGTACTGCTTAACAGCAGTGAGCCATGTCTCAAATATAAATTGAATAAACACCCCTTCAGCAAGAGCAACGAAAGAGTTAATGAACTCCTAGGTCTCGTACATACTGATGTGGTGGCCCGATGCCTATGATAATCAAGGATAGTTCTAATTATTTTGTAACTTTTACCGATGAATTATTGAGATATGTATACCTTATGAAGAATAAATCTAACGTCTATGAGAAATTTAAAGTGTATAAGAACGAGGTAGAAAATTGGATAAACTATAAAATTAAAATGCTTATATTAGATCATAAAGGCGAGTACTTTGGACAAGAGCTCTTATGGTACTTAAAAGATTATAGGATTATCAATCAGCTTACTTCACCTTATACTCCACAACACAATGTTGTTTCGGAAAGAAGGAATCGAACTCTATTAGGTACGGTTCATTCTACAATAAGTAAGGCTGAGTTATCTCTTTCGTATGGAAGATATGCGCTTGAAACCACAGCGCATATGTTGAATATGATACCTACTAAATATGTGCCTAAGATGACATATGAGATACGGCATGGGGAGTAACCCCACCTCAAGAATTTGAAGGTGTGGGGTTGCTAGTCTTATGTTAAGAACATTGGCTCCAATAAACTTAAGGCAAGAACGATCTTGTGCAAACTTGTAGGATATTCCAAGAATCTTTTGAGATATATTTTATATAACATCAAGGAATTATTGTTTCTCAACATGCTATCTTATAGAAAAGGAATCTCTATCAAAACAAATTAGGAGCGAAGTTATAGACTTGGATGAGATCTAAGAAGTAAACACAGGTTGAATCATAGAAAAATCAAATTCACCATTATAAGAAAACATGCAACCTATTAGTGGATGGTCTATGTGACGCCCCACCTCTATACCCACGCTAGCCAAGGACACTACGGGATAATGCCGTCAACTAGCGTGGAGAATAAGGCTATTGAGGATGGACCATCTAAATAATTGCTTTGTGCGAGTACCGATATGCCAGATAAAAATATAACTTTTCATCTCAAAAGGAAATCTGACATACCGACACAAACACGAAGCTACTACACAGTGACTATATGTAATCTTCGGAAACAAATGTAGAAATATCATAACACAAATCAGTCACAGAAGTTCATATCTCAAAGGCGGAAACAGATATGAATATTACACATAAAAGTGTATATCAGAGTAGTGGTCTAACAAGATCCACAATATCACAAAGGAATAGTTACAAGAGCTACACAAAAGAATAAGTATACATCATGGAGTCTATATCTCAAATGTATACAACAAAATAAACTACTAATCTAAGTAGTTAGCTAAAAGTCAGAATAATAATCCCTAATGAGGAGTCAAACAGAAGCACCTGTAACATCTCGGTCTGACCCGAGTATTATTTAATAAGAAAATAATAAACGGATCAGTCTAACTATAAATATCAGATAAATATGAGATAGAATATGAAGTGACAAAAACGTATGATAACAATAATGCCATTCAATGACAAATGTACCTTGGACAACACGAAAATCATACAACATCTCAAGAAATCTCAAGACTCAGAAAAGAATGTCATATTCTTTATTTTTATTCACCAAACCATAAATATTGACAATTATATCAATGTCAGTCACAAAAGTTAATGCATAAAAATTCACAAATGCACAAATATTGATAAAGCTTATCAATGTAAATCACGAGAATTGGAGAAACAAAAATTCTAGAAATCATCAGCTAGAAATCCAGAAATCACAAAAGGGGGAGGCCTATCATAAAACGGGAGCATGAAAGCTCACCAACACGTGTATCACAAAACGGAACACTATTCAATGGTTGCTAACCATTAATTTCGAGCCGAGGCTCCACAAAATGGCCCGAAGACCATGGTTCGCTACCCCACCAATTTGAGTCGAAACTACACAAAAACGGGGTTTAGTCTCCCTCGCAGACAAAGAGACATTGCACAATTCTAGTCTAAATCACAAAAAAATGATCATCATCGATCATCAAGAAGTGTTAATTACACTAAGCTAGTAAATAGACGAGTTTAGCTTCATGTCCCATAACTACTAGCTTAACTTAAATATTTATGAACAGATTGTAGATTTCCACTCGAAAATTGTCATAAGAGATTCAATCAAACAAGTCCAAGAATTAACCGACGAAGTAAACGCAAGCATTTCATACCACTTGTTTTACTAAGTCGTTTACTTAGATTTCTCATACGAGTGAGGTAAAGGTTTGTATATACTAGTAGATTGGAAAACGGTTTAAGAAACGAGCTTTGTAATAAAATAGTGTTGAAATCGTTTTGATGAAAGAGTTTTGATATTTACTACTAGTATTGAAACCTTTATATTTTTAAAGTGACAAATCACAAAAATGATTGTAGAACAATCAATCACCAAAATTCACATTCGAAGACGTGAATAAAATCCAAAGAAATCGATATCGAATCCATCAAAATGGATATTCCCAAAAATCCCGAAGAAAATATCATCAAAGTCGATAAAAAATGATAACAACAAAAGGGAAACAACTCCAATCGATTAAATTTGGAAACTCAAGCTAAATAGGCAAAATAGACAAAAACAAGCAAATTCAGATGTCTGAAGTGTATGATTCAGAGTCTGAATCTGGAAAATATTTTTTTTTTCAGAACATAGTTCAGACGTCCGAATCTATAAATTCAGACGTCTGGAAATGCCAATTTTTAGCCTATTTCTTCTCTGGTTCAATTCGAACCAATTCAGACATCTGGAACCTTTGATTCAGACGTCTAAATACTGGGGAATAAAAATTCCCAGTATAATATCCAGACGTCTGAATCCTACGTTTCAGACTTCTGAAACTGAAGTTCAGGGCATTCCCTGAACCTAGGCCAAAAATGGCCAAACGATTATAGAAATCAATCAGACAAGCAACAATGACTAAGGATTTATGCCAAGTGACAACCCAACCTTAAAGGCTCTTCGATACGCCTCGAATATCAATGTCCAAATATCCATATAAGGATTTTCATAACTTTTGCTTTCAAAACACCAAAAATTGGAATATTCACCAAAGCAATCCTAATCAAAAGCAAATGCATATGAATAAGTGTTAGGAATTCATCCCTAACAACAAGGATAGATATAGACATGGATGTGAGATAAAAATCTCACATTTTTACACAAAACAAATGAAGAAGAAGCTATAGAGCAACGATAAGGACAATCACTCTTCAATTCCAACCCAACAAGCTTGAATCTAAGCTTAAAAGAGAAACATTTTCTAAGTTAGGTTTAGGAATTTCTTAAATTGAAAGGAGAATGATTTGGAGAAGAAGAAGAGAAGGCTTACCAAAGCTTCTTCTATGAATTTGGAGCTAGAACTTGAATTTGCAAATGGGAACTAGGGCTTAGGATTTCCTGATTCTTTTTTCTCTTCCTCCATTTTTATCTAAAGCTTGAGTATTAGGAAATTATGAAGGAATGAAGAGAAGAAGGGGTGAAGCTTGGGTCTAATGGGCTGAAACCAAACCAAAGCCCTAAGTGAAAAAGTAACAAAATTCCCCTAACTCCAAACATATCGAAGTTTATACTCAAAAAGGTCACAAACGTCATTTTGCACTCGATGGGGGTGGTCTCGAGTCCTAATTCGACCGTTTGCAAAAAGTAGCTTTTCGGACTAAAATCCGACTAACAATGCTATATTTAAATAAATATTTAAATACACAATCATAAAATATGCGGGTTATTACAGACTCCCCTCCTTAAATAAATTGCGTCCTCGCAATATTTAAGAAGAAAATAAAAAGTAACAACCATAAAAGCATATTCAACACAAAAGAAATTTGAAATAAAAAGTTCATCTCGAAGTGCAGGAGAAAGTAAGTCCGGATGTGTACGCTCGATGAATCCTCTAGATTCCCAAGAGCAACCCATAGGATTTGAAGTACATTGAACTTTCATGAGAGGGACATCTTTATTTCGAAGGTGTTTAACCTCCGATGCAATGATATGAATAGGATGTTGCTCATAAGTCAAATTAGGTGAAACTTCAATTTCTTCAACAATACAGGGCTCAAGAATAGATTCGGAATCTCAAAGGCATTTCCATAATTGAGAAACGTGAAACACGTCATGAATAGCAGAAAACTGAGTCGGTAATAAAAGGCGATAAGCCACGGAACCAATACGTTCGGTGATGGGAAATGGACCAATATATCGAGGGGCTAACTTTCCCGATCGACTGAAACGAACAACACCCTTCATAGGTGAAACACGAATAATCACAAAATCTCCCACATAAAATACTAATTTCCTTCTTCAGTTATCGGCATAGGATTTTTGTCTATTTTGGGCTTCTTTCATCCTATGACGAATAAGGTCAATCTTTTCTGTGGAATCACAAATAAAATCTGGACCAAAAACCAGCTTCTCACCGGCCTCAAGCCAACAAGAAGGAGATCGGCATGGCCTTCCATAGAACGCCTCGAAAGGTGTCATACCAGTACTAGATTGGAAGCTATTATTATAGGAAAACTCAACTCGAGAAATATGATCTTCCCAACTTCCACCAAAATCAAGAACACATGCATGAAGAAGATCTTCAAGAGTTTGATTCACACACTCGGTTTGTCCATCGGACTGGGGGTGATAAGCGGTGCTAAAATTAAGCTTCGTTCCCAAAGATTTTTGAAGACTCTTCCAAAATCCACTGGTAAACAATGGATCACGATCATTAAAAATAGAAGTAGGAACTCCATGCAATTTAACAATTTCTTTGATAAAGAGTTTGGCCAAAAGAGGAACGGTCCGATTAGACCGAACTGGAATAAAATGAGCGGATTTAGTAAGTCTATCAACTATTACCCATAAGCTATCATGACCCGAACGAGAACGGGGAAGGCCGTCAATAAAATCCATGGAAATTTGATCCCACTTCCAAATTAGAATGTCTAAAGATTGCAATAACCCACCGGGACTTTGATGCTCAGCCTTAATGAGTTGGCAAGTCATGAAATGCTTAACGAAGTTAGCGATATCAAATTTCAGTCCCTCCCAATAATAAAGTCGCTTCATATCCGCGTATATTTTGCTACTACCGGGATGAATGGTAAATTCAGAACGATGAGATTCTTCTAAAATATCTTTACGAAGATCACTAATATTTGGCACGACAAGTCTACCAAATTTTCAAATACCACCACGAGAATCAATATCAAAGTCTTTCAAACCTTCAATATCAATTTTATCCCTAAAATTTTGGCTAAGAAGAGCCAATTCGGGATCTAGCTTTTGAGCTTCAAGAATGCGGTCTAAAAGAGAAGGATGAGCCTCAAGGCTACATAAAAAAAGAGATGAGCATAAATTGGATACACGATCTTGAATCTTACAAGTGGATAAAGTCTCGAGATCATTCCATTCGGATATCATCATGGAAACAACCGCTTGTTGCTTTCGGCTAAGGGCGTCGGCAACATCATTTCCCTTTCCGGGAGTATAAAGAATATAAAGATCATAAGATGCAAGGAACTCGAGCCAATGCTGTTGACGCAAATTAAGTTCCTTTTGAGAAAATAAATACTTCAAAGATTTATGATCGGTATAGAGAATAAATTTCTCTCCCAAAAGGTAATGACGCCAAATTCGAAGGGCGAAAACAATAGCCGCGAGCTCTAAATCATGAGTGACATATCTAGTCTCGACTGGCTTTAATTGCCTAGAAGCATAAGCAATAACACATTCTCTTTGCATAAGAACTACATCCAACCCGACACGACTTGCATTGGTATAAACAATAAAATCTTGGTTCCTCTCGGGAATTACAAGAATAGGAGCATCAGAAAGGAGTTCTTTTATTTTCTGAAAAGAAGCTTCACATTTATCCGACCAAATGTATTTAAGTCCTTTCTTTGTCAAGCTAGTAAGAGGCACGACAATTTTAGAAAAGTCTTTTATGAAACGGCGGTAATAGCCCGCCAATCCAAGGAAACTACGGATTTCCATCACACTCTCCGGTCTCTTCCAATTTTGAATCGCTTCAATCTTTGAAGGATCCACGGAAATTCCGGATTTGAAAATAATATGACCGAGAAACATTACACGAGATTGCTAAAAATGGCATTTAGAAAATTTTGCTTTTAATTGATTACTTCTAAGAGTTTCCAACACAATCCGAAGATGCT
This sequence comes from Allium cepa, assembly GCA_030765085.1. Taxonomy (NCBI): domain Eukaryota; kingdom Viridiplantae; phylum Streptophyta; class Magnoliopsida; order Asparagales; family Amaryllidaceae; genus Allium; species Allium cepa. The sequence continues at coordinate 586,376,881 of CM060944.1, read as the reverse complement.
TTTCATGCTCTTCCACGGTTTATGAATACACAAGAATATCATCAATAAAGATGAGAACAAATCGATCAAGGAAATCTTTGAAAACTCGATTCATAAGGTCAACAAAATAAGCTGGACCATTCGTTAAACCAAATGGCATAACAAGCCATTCATAAGATCCATAACGAGTCCGGAATGATGTCAAAGGAATGCTATTATCTACAATACAAAGCTGATGAAAACCGGTTGCCAAGTCCAATCATGAAAAGGCTCTAGCACCACTAAGTTGATCGAATAGATTATCAATCCGAGGTAAAGGATATTTATTCTTGATAGTAAGATCATTAAGCTTGCAGTAGTCAATGCAAAGCCTAAGTGTACCATCGGATTTCTTAACAAAAATAGCCGAAGCTCCCCAAGGCGAGGAACTAGAGCGAATAAATTGCTTCGTCTCCAATTCGGATAATTGTTTGCGCATCTCCTCATTTTCCTTATTGGACATGCGATAAGGAGGACGAGTAATAGGTTGAGCTCCAGGGATGAGATTAATTTTGAACTCAATTTCTCGCTTAGGTGGTAGTCCTAAAACGGGCTCAAATATGTCGGAAAATTCACGAACCATATGAATAAAAGATATGACTTCCTCCTCATCATCATTATCGTCATCACGAGGATTTAAAGAATATAAAGATGCTGCCGAAGTGGAATCCGAATCTTTAAGAACAATAGAAATCTGATTAACTAATTGTGGATGTCGAAGATAAATAGTCCGCATAGGACATAGGACATGAGCTTCATAACGGTTAAGCCAATCCATTTTCAAAATCATTCCAAAGCCTAAGTAACGCATGATATGAAAATCGGCTAGGAAAGAAAAATCACATAAAACAATCTCGACATCTTTACAAAGTAAACTGAGTGTTGTAGATCCACCAACTGGATTCACGATTCTCAAAGAAGTCATTAAAGCAACAACACTTAAAGAAAAAGTATCATCAAGTTCTTTTGACATAAAAGAATGGGACACACCCGTATCAAAAAGAACTCGAATAGGATGATCACGAAACACGATAATGTCATCAAGGATAGAATGAGAAATACCTTGACCACGAGAAGTGCAGTAAGGGGCTTGCGCCACATTAAGCTTTCCCTCCTTCTTGTTTTGGAGTTTGGGGCATGCGGATAAATAATGATCTGGGCTTTTGCAATAGCAATAAGCGTGGGGCTTTGAGCACTTATTCGCATAATGGTCCTTAGAACCATAGTTGTAGCATTGCCCACCACTAGAGACAGAAGTCTTCGCTGCCAGAGATGATTGTTTCCCCTTTTTATTGGGATAAGGACCTTTGAATTTATTAGGCCTTTTCTTGTTGTTGTTGAAGTTCAGTTTGGCATCCCCAACTTCAACATCACTCTTCCTATCTGCCGCTTCAAGACGAAGAGCGATATCAATGAGTTGATCAAAAGCAACTTCTAATTTCAGAAGTAATGGCTTCTTGAGATTCTTATTCAAGCCATAGACGAACCTCTGGTTTTTCTTCAACGGGGTATTTACATACTCGACCCCATATTTAGAGAGGGATTCGAAAGATGCGACATAATCTGCCACAGAAGATTCACCTTGAACAAGGTCAATAAAACGACGGGCCAAAGTCACTTTTTCAGCTTCCGGCACAAACTTTGATTCGAACCTTACTCGGAATTACTCCCAAGTAAGTTCCGCTTTAATAATTTCGGAAATAAGAAGCTCATACCAATCTAATGCTCTTTCTTAGAGCATACTAGAAGCCACTTGGACTCGATGGAGATCAATAGGATTCATGCGAGAAAAGATGCGAGCGCAGGATCTAAGCCAAGATTGGACTTCGATAACGCCCTCGGAACCCCTGAATGGCTTTCCACCCAAATTTGTATAATCACTGCACATGCGTGCAAATCCGGATTTTGGGTGAGTAGGCTCGGGAATGGGTCCAGCAGCTTGAGCATTCTTTACAAGATCAAGAAGCTATTGGGCAGACATAAATATTCCATCCTGGGGAGTAGCGCTAGATTGACCAGCGCTGGGACGACCAGGTCTAACCATTTCTCTTCTTTAAGAAAGAAAGAAAGAAAAATAAAAAGTTATTCTCAAAATGAATATTAAACATTAATGATTGATAAGACAATGCATCACAAAGAAAATAGGATAGAACGGGTCCAATGACTCGAATAAAATTCTAAGGCACGACTCCTAAGATGGACTTAGGACGATGATCCTTGTTAAATTATTCTACATTGTTTCGAAGTTTGGCTCCGATACCAAGCTGTGAAGCCCCACCTCTATACCCACGCTAGCCAAGGACACTACGGGGAAATGCCGTCAACTAACGTGGAGAATAAGGCTGTTGAGGAGCGACCATCTGAGTAATTGCTTTGTGCGAGTACCGATATGCCAGATAAAAATATAACTTTTCATCTCAAAAGGAAATCCGACATACCGACACAAACACAAAGCTACTACACAGTGACTATATGTAATCTTTGGAAACAAATATAGAAATATCGTAACACAAATAAGTCATAGAAGTTCATATCTCAAAGGCGGAAACAGATATGAATATTACACATAAAAGTGTATATCAGAGTAGTGGTCTAACAAGATCCACAATATCACAAAAGAATAGTTACAAGAGCAACATAAAAGAATAAGTATACATCATGGAGTCTACATCTCAAATGTATACAACAAAATAAACTACTAATCTAAGTAGTTAGCCAAAAGTCAGAATAATAATCCCTGATGAGGAGTCAAGCAAAAGCAATGTAACATCTCGGTCTGACCCGAGTATTATTTAATAAGAAAATAATAAAAAGATCAGTCTAACTATAAATATCAGATAAATATGAGATAGAATATGAGATGTGACAATAACGTATGATAACAATAATGCCATTCAATGACCAATGTACCTTAGACAACACGAAAACCATACAACATCTCAAGAAATCTCAAGACTCAGAAAATAATGTCATATTCTTTATTTTTGTTCACCAAATCATAAATATTGACAATTATATCAATGCCAGTCACAAAAGTTAATGACACACAAATTCACCAATGCACAAAAATTGATAGAGCTTATCAATGTAAATCACAAAAATTGGTGAAACATAAATTCTAGAAATCATCAGCGAGAAATCCAGAAATCACAAAAGGGGGAGGCCTCTCACAAAACGGGAGCATGAAATCTCACCAACACATGTATCACAAAATGGAACGCTATTCCATGGTTGCTAACCATTAATTTCGAGCCGAGGCTCCACAAAACGGACCGAAGACCATGGGTCGCTACCCCACCAATTTGAGTCGAAACTCCACAAAAACGGGGTTTAGTCTCCCTCGTAGACAAAGAGACATTGCACAATGCTAGTCTAAATCACAAAAAATGATCATCATCGATCATCAAGAAGTGTCAATTACACTAAGCAAGTAAATAGATGAGTTTAGCTTCATGTCTCATAACCACTAGCTTAACTTAAATATTTACGAACAAATTGTAGATTTCCACTCGAAAATTGTCACAAGAGATTCAATCGAACAAGTCCAAGAATTAACCGATGAAGTAAACGCAAGCGTTTCATACCACTTGTTTTACTAAGTCGTTTAAGTAGATTTCTCATACGAGTGAGGTAAAGGTTTGTATATACTAGTAGATTGGAAAATGGTTTAAGAAACGAGCTTTGTAATAAAATAGTGTTGAAATCGTTTTGATGAAAGAGTTTTGATATTTACTACTAGTATTGAAACCTTTATATTTTTAAAGTGACAAATCACAAAAATGATTATAGAAGAATCAATCACCAAAATTTACATTCGAAGACGTGAATAAAATCCAAAGAAATCGATACTGAATCCATCAAAATGGATATCCTCAAAAATCCCGAAGAAAATATCATCAAAGTCGATAATAAATGATAACAACAAAAGGGAAACAACTCGAATCGATTGAATTTGGAAACTCAAGCTAAATAGGCAAAATAGGCAAAAACAAGCAGATTCAGACGTCTGAAGTGTATGATTTAGACGTCTGAATCTGGAAAATAAAATATTTTCCGGAACATAGTTCAGACGTCTGAATCTATAAATTCAGACGTCTGGAAATGCCAATTTTTAGCCTATTTCTTCTCTGGTTCAATTCGAACCAATTCAGACGTCTGGAACCTTTGATTCAGACGTCTGAATACTGGAGAATAAAAATTTCCACTATAATATTCAGACGTGTGAATCCTACGTTTCAGACGTCTGAAACTGAAATTCAGGGCATTCCCTGATCCTAGGCCAAAAATGGCCAAATGATTATCGGAAGCTATCGGACGAGCAACAATGACTAAGAATTTATGCCAAGCGACAACCCAACCTTAAAGGCTCTTCGATACACCTCGAATATCAATGTCCAAATATCCATATAAGGATTTTCATAACTTTTGCTTTCAAAACACCAAAAATTAGAATATTCACCAAAGCAATCCTAATCAAAAGCAAATGCACATGAATAAGTGTTAGGAATTCATACCTAACAACAAGGATAGATATAGACATAGATGTGAGATAAAAATCTCACCTTTTTACACAAAATAAATGAAGAAGAAGCTATAAAGAAATGGCAAGGGCAATCACTCTTCAATTCCAACCCAATAAGCTTGAATTTAAGCTTAAAAGAGAAACATTTCCTAAGTTAGGTTTAGGAATTTCTGAAATTGAAAGGAGAATGAGTTGGAGAAGAAGAAGAGAAGGCTTACCAAAGCTTCTTCTATAAATCTGGAGCTAGAACTTGAATTTGCAAATGGGAACTAGGGCTTAGGATTTCCTAATTATTTTTTCTCTTCCTCCATTTTTATCTAAAGCTTGAGTATTAGGAAACTATGAAGGAATGAAGAGAAGAGGGGGTGAAGCTTGGGTCTAATGGGCTGAAACCAAACCAAAGCCCTAAGTGAAAAAGTAGAAAAATTCCCCTAACTCCAAACATATTGAAGTTTATACTCAAAAAGGTCGTAAACGTCATTTTGAACTCGATGGTTGTGGTCTCGAGTCCTCATTCGACCGTTTGCAAAAGGTAGCTTTTCGGACTAAAATCTGACTAACGATGCTATGTTTAAATAAAATATTTAAATACACAATCGTAAAATATGCGGGTGTTACAAACTAATAGAGAATCTCACACATGGGAGAGATACTGTGATTTTCTCATGGATGGCATGAAAGAGGACTGCATCTTAGAAAATGATACTCCTTTCTCATTCCAACAAGCAATGTAGAGTAAAACTCTGCACTTGGCTTAAACCTATGAAATCCAAGATAGATTCTATGTATGACAACAAAGTATGAACTGTGGCTAAAACACTCGAAGGGATAAAACACATCGACTGCAAATGCAATTTCAAGAAAAAGGTAAATGACGGTGGAGAGGTAGGACCTAAAAGCAATGCTTGTTGCGAAAAGATTTCATCAAATTCAAGGCATCGATTATAATGAAAGGTTTTACCGGTAGCTACGCTTAAATCCATATGTATAATGCTTGCTATCACTGCATTTTATGAGTATGAAATATGGAAAATGGATGTGAAAATGACATTTCTAAATGTTGATTTAGAAAAGACCTTCTACATCTTGCAGACTGAGGGTTTTGAGGTTAATGTGAGCGAGGGCACAACATGAAAATTATTAAGATCAATTCATTATCTTAAACTTGTTTCCTGGAGTTGAAATAAATGCTTTGATAAAGTAATCTTACGGTTTGGATTTTATCAGAGTACATCGGAAGCATGCGTATATCAGAAAGAACAAGGAAACGCTATAGTATTCTCCTATATGTCAAAAATTAGCTCTTGATTGGCAATGACATTACATTGTTGCAATCAATGAAAGCATGGTTGTTCAAGAACTTCTCAATGAAGGATTTGGGATAAGCAACCTATATACATGGTATACGGGCTTATAGAGGTAGGTTCAGGAGGTTACTAGGATTGTCTCAATCCTTGTACATAGATACCATACAAAAAAGGTTTAGTATGGAGAATTCCAAGCACAAAATTGTTCCAACATAATCTACAATCGTCCTCTTTAAAAAAGGTGTTCCTCGTACTGATGAAGAGAAGGATCATATGAAGAGGATACCTTATGCATCTACAATTGGTTCCATCATGTATGTTTTTCTATGTACAAGACCATATGCGGCTTGTGCATTAGGATGTGCAAGCCGATATCAGCCTAATCTTGGAGAAAAGTGTTGGATGACAGCGAAATGTACTAATAAGTATTGAAGAAATATTAAGACTTGTTCCCTATATATAATAATGAAGATCTACATTTGAAGGAATTATAGATTCCATCTTTCAGAGTGATATTAATCATAGTTAATCAGTGTGTGGTTATGTACTTACATTAAACGATGGAGCAGTCGATTAGAAAAGTTCCAAGCAAGATTATATATTACTTTATCAATAATGGAGCCAAAGTACATTACCCTTAACAAAGTAGCAAAATAAGCAGTCCAGATGTGAAAGTTTATTCTGAGCCTGGGGTGTTTCCTAATTTGAGAAATCTATAACATTTTTATGTAATAGTAATGCTGCTATGTGGATCGTAAATGAGCCAAGATCTCATATAAAATTAAGGCACATTCTTTGACACCTTATTAGGGAGTTCATCACTAATAAAGAAGTTGTGAAAGAGTAGACACTAAGGACAACATAGCAGTTCCATTTATAAAGCGACTAACTCGGCCAGTTCTAAGCAAACTGATTGAATTGATGGGATTGAGATTCCATAATTGGCACTACATGCAAGTGGGAGATTAATTGAGTTAAGAGGATGCTCTAGGGGAAATTTTGTAATTTATTGTAAATTATTAACTCTGTAATAAAATCTCATTTGAAATAAAATATGTTTGTTTTCAATTATATTTTTTTATTGTGATATACTAAGTATATAATTATTTAGTATATCTAATAAAAATCCTTAAATAATATGTTATGTGATATGAAATACAAAATGTTGTGATCATGAGAAAATTATAATATTGAATAGTAACATGTTGTTTTAAATATTTCTAGTTAAGATGTTTTGAGAAAGGATATTTATACATTTATTGAGAGTAGAGTATATAACATTATCTAAATGTTGGACAGTGTAATACTCATGGTGCTAGGGGCACCAAGAGGTTCCGTACTGTAATTATTGGATAACTATGAAATGACTTATCTAAGAGTTTCATGTTAGGTAATAACAACTAGGTCAAACAAGAAATCTCGAAGTGAAGATTTTACATAATTCTCTTGACTTGAGAATACAGTTGAAACTTCAATGTGGAAATTCAACTTTGATTATAGTAAAATTATGGCATAGCATCAATCCAAAGAGTATAGTTTGGTCTAAGTTGAAACACTAAAAGTGAAATACTAATCGGTAGAGAATTCTTCACCTCAGCTTTAGGATGCTAGTATCACGATTAACTGTAATCAACTCATAGCTAAAATCTCTAATCAGAATAGTACGGTTATTAATAAATATTATTATTGAACCAAAGACTTTGTCTATAGATTTACCAAGTTGAATATGGACGATACCGGATTTCTGACCAAAAAAATTCCATAAGTCCTAAAATGATGTAGTATTGACGAAGAGAATTATTATAAATAATCATTACTAAAAGGTAACGCTTGATTTTATAAAATTAGAATTCATTGATGAGATTTAAAAGCAATGAATTAAGTTAAATTATCACACCACTATCTTAGATGGTTTGTGAATATTAGTATTTAAATTGTTTAAATATCAATTGTTGGATAAATTCACACCCATGAGTTACACGATCGAATCTTTTTAGTCTTTGAAACCATGCTTGATTTATAACAATTATAAATTAATTAATGTTTATGAAATATTAATCATTACTTTATTTATTGTATGAGGTATATATTGTCAATTAGCCTCTAGAATTGTTTGGGATGTTGTTAGTAATTTATTGATTCAAACTATATTGGATCTAATTAAAAAAATTAATAATGAAATTTGTAGGGTTTTTTGTTTATTATGGACCCTTTCTTTACCTAGCCTAAAGAAGGGTAAGAAGAAGTCTTGGGCATTTGAAAATATGTTGATATTTTGTCTCTAGTTTACAGTATAAATGTAACACCCTGGAAAATTAACCGAAAATTTATTAAAGGAAATTAATTTATTAAAAGAAATTAACCAATTTAAAATAGCATTAAAAATGAAATTTGAACAATTGACAGAATCTGGCTATGAAACTTGCACCATTGTGTTCGTAGCTATTTTCTGGACATCTTTCATGTATAAAGTTCCATAATCGGAGTACGTATGAAAATGTTATTAATGTTTAAATATTTATAATTGGAAATAATTAAAATATATAAAAGGTAAGTAATATCAAATTAAGAAACATTGACTGGTCGACCGCCTTGCATCAACCGACCCAGACCGATTGGGCATTGTTGACTAGGAATAACCTTGGACAAACAGTCCTGATGTAATGGTAATAAATTGAACAGTTGAGATTGTTTACAACACTTATAAATATAACATTCATCCTCATAGTAATCATTTAGAGAACCCTAATTTTCATAGTATGTTTTATAACTCTGTCTCCTAAAATTATTTTTAAAACAAAAACAAATTGAAGATAAAATCAAATGAAAAGGAGTGATCAACAAATTCAAGAAGAGGCAATTCAAGCCTGATTAAGAAGGTAAAAGCTTATGAAAGGTGAGTGGATTAATTATCAAGTATGATGATTTACAAATAATTGGGTTTATTTACATACCTATTTGATCTTAAAATTAAATAATTGAGATCTGAGATAAAAGTTTAACTAGAAGATTATTTGAAGATTATGAAATCTGAGATATTGTTTATTCAGTAAATTGTAATTATACTGAGATATGAATGAAAGTGTAGGTAAGATAGATATAACCTCTATTTTATTTTGTTTTGATTAAAGTAAAGAAGTTAATTAGGATTTGAATTAATTTTGAGATATGATTTGAATCGATTCAACATGATTTTAAAATAAGTACACCCTTATATTCACTTTGACTTGCATTTGACATTTAACATAAACACATACCGTATTGATTTCACCCTGAACTGATTTTGACATGTAAGTATACATATGTGATTTTGAAATTGATGAATTAAAATCGTGTAAATGAAATTATAAGTTATAAAAGAAAATTATTGGAATCATATGCAAAATTGAGACTTAAACAAATAGGTAAAATCTAGTCAGAAGTTGGGAGATAATCACCGTTAAAAAAAGATTCATTGTTAAATAATGTTAACCAAAGAAAAAAATATTTTATGGTAAGCAAACCCAATCGGTGGACATGCTTACTATAGCCGGTCCACAGCAAGCGGTGGACCGCGGTATTAGCAGGTGGTCGACCGGTAGGCGTATTTTTTATACAGGCTGAACCTCAGCCTATGGTCCTAGATTATGTGTGTGTGTGTGTATATTTATATGTATATTACTTTATATAATAGTATATTATTATAGGAAGCTAGTTCCCTAGTACTTAACATTTGAATACTACGGGACTGAGGTAGACATGTATGCGGCAATTAGGCCTAGACACTACTTACTCAACAAATTTGATACTCAATAAAAGACGGTTCGATCATGAGGGTGTGTTAAGCACACGACACTAACAAAATGTTCCTTGGTGTATGCGACGTTGTTGGCGGATGCCTAGTGTGGTATATGGTCCGGCATTAAAGGGAGGTTCCTCAATGCATACGGCAATTAGAAAGAAACACTGTTGGTGGATGTCTGGTGCCATGCAAAAAGTGGCGTTACCACTGAGTTCTTGGATATAGATGCTTCAGTAGACCCTAAATCATCTTTCGTATGAGTCAGTACTATAAGATCTTCTCAATATTAAATACGATACGTTATAGCCGTAGTTTAGGTAATGTTGTCCCAAGGGTGATATTTTATGCGATATTTTGTTGGGAGCAGTACCAGTGGTTATTAGCTTGATCCGATTGTTGATTAATTGTCTGATCCATTATTGATTAGTGGTTCGATTAGTTGTTCGACCCCTAAGTATAAACTTCTACAAGATGTTTAGGTGTAGATGTATTTGGAACCATATTCCATAAGTTAATGTGACCAACCTTAATAAGTAATTCACAAACACAAGTAGGGCACCCTAGGTCACGTAGATTATAAATGAAGCAATTGCATGTAATCACCATATATTAGTAATACAATCCATTCACCGGATTTTGTCTGACCCATTTCTTTCCTTTTTCCCCCACCACAGGAGGACAGGGTAGTAAATGATTGGCCTAGATCTAGTACATGAAGAAGCGAGCTTGGTGTTGGCGTTGCATATTATTCTTCATTATTCTCTATGTAACTGTCTATTATATTTAGTACATATCATACTTTACACTGTTACTTTGTAAACTTTGGATTTTGATTGTGTATTTTTTTAAACTTGTGTTTTTTGGGATGTTTTTCGAGATGATTATTTCTATATTTATATTGTATTTCCTTCTGCTATGAGATCTAAAGTGTAGAATGTCTTAAATTTTATCCTTGTAACCATGTCCTCTAATGTTTAAAACCTGACAGCTTGTAATTTTTGGTTCGACGCGAGTCCAAAAGTCACTCTAGACTTTGGGTCGGTGTGTTTGAAGGTGCGAGTTGTTATATTTGGTATTTCAGCCTAGATTTATGATTCCTTAGGATATAGGCTTGTATTGAGAGAACCTAATTGAATATTTTGAAGAAAAAAATTTCAAAGGGTTTCAAAAATGCGTGTATATGTAAAGTTTTTCAAGATTAAAAAAACACACAGTCACTTAGTCTTGTTAATACTATCTATGGGAAAGTTGCAAATTATTCCTCATTACAGATAGAGAGAATGAGATATCCTGCTAGATGGGGATCAAGTGAAGCAATAGAGGATCCGGGCGTGAACATCCTGATGTGGTTCTGCTAGTATCTACAAGCGAGAGGACAAGCTAAGATTAACCCAAATAATCGACCCACAGAATAGGTTCTAGGTGTAGTTCCTACCAATCCACCTATCGCTGATTTCGCAAAATCGTGTAAGGACTTAATAAGTTTAGGATAAAAGCCATATGTGGGGACTGAATCTTTTATTGATTCAAATGCATGGATTCATACTTGTGAGAAGATTTTTGGATTGATATGCCTTGGAGATGCCATTAGGAGACAGCTTGTTGCTCGGCATTTATAAGAAGAGACTCTAAATTGGTTGGACGTAGTTATGGTAGAAACCAATGAGGAGGAAATTGTAAAATTTAGGGTTCGAGTTTGATTGCAATGCTTTTGTCTAGCAAATTTCCAGGTTTGGTTTGATTTGTATAAACTGGATTACCATGTATAGGGCGGTCTTAGATTATGAAAGGAAGGTTGTTCATCTAGGTACTTGTATGGATGCAATATTGAGATTTCTTGCGACTCTAGAAGTTTAGTTATGTTGAGTTACCTATATTTTTTAGATCTATCACACGATGAGTTAGCTTTAGTGCTAGTTGTTCGAGACTACCTAGATGTCTCTTTTGTAGTTACCAGCTGTTAGTGCCAAAATTGGTCACAAACCCAAGAAGTAGTGAAAGCACCAGTGTATACACATAGATCCTCAATATCCAGACACAGATCTCAGATCTTGATTAAGTAGAGAACAAAATTGAAGAAATAGAAAAATTAAAATGTAGGACAGTAAGAAAGAACACAGGATTTATAGTGGTTCGGCTATCTCCGTCCTACATCCACTTTGAATCAGTCCTTTTATTCCTTTTACACTTTAATTACAGTTACAAGCCTTTGAAATCTGTAAACAAAATGGCAGAGTTTAGCCTAGGAAAGAAGAATAAGAATATCCCCCTCTAGTTGCCATTTAACTGCTATTTATAGGTGTAGATCTAAAAATATACACCTCAAAACCTAAAATACCTCTTCTCATGCGCAGGTGGGCCCACCGGATCGATCCAGGGTCGTTTGAACATTCTTGAGTGCATCAGGAAGCTTCTTTGAAAATTTCATAGCATTTGGATTTATGTTTTGGGAGATATGATCGATCCGAGTTCTAGTTTGTAAGTAGGCTGAAAGCTTCAGATCCATCAATTTGCCTCCATCAATCCGTATCCATCAATTCGCCTCCATCAATCCGTATCTATCAAACTACAGCTTCGTATCCATCATATCCTATTGCCACGTGTCCATTATTCGTATCCATAAATCTGTCCCCTGTTCGTTTCAATCCCCGATTGCCTTCTTTGTATCCATGCCATGTTCATATCCACACTATTCGTATCGACCTGATGCCGCCATGGGAAACATGTGCCTTCGTACCCATCAAGTCCATGTCCTTCCTTTGTAACGATCTAAGCTTTGCTCCTTCACATCCATCGGCTGCCCCCATGTTCATGTCGATCCTTAGTGTAGCATTTCGTATCGATCGAGAAAGTGATCGTACTATAGCCCATCCAAAGTAAAGTGCCAAATGCATTTCCCTTATCAATGTCCATATCGATCGATATGATACCATCAATCCAAAGTGAATTGTTGAGTCCATTCCTCATCGATACCAACCACATCGATACGAAAAGTATCAATATGAGACCGTTTCTTTCCAATGTTGATCCATCCATAGCTTAAGCATACGAACTTCGATTAACCCGAAATTTGAAATGTAGCCTTTCCAAGCCTTGTTCACCATTCCCAATCGATTCCACCTTAATTTGAGCCTGGTCCATTATGATGGTATCGATCATAGCCATATTTTCCTATCGATCACTAATCTTGATATCCATCCTTTTTTACCTAATTTGTTGATATCCTGGCTTTGTCCAAAAGGCGGGGTAATAGTTGCCTCTCAAAACACGCCTTGTGGCAAGAAGGCATGTTTTGAATAGCTCAGATTCCATATTCCATCCATAGCTATATCATCCGATCCATAATCCAATCCATCACCAAGCCATTCTATGCAAGTGCCATAGCCATATCATCCGATCCACAATCCAATCCACGACTGCTTCGAGTAGATATTCTATTCCAAATCTAATAACTAAATCCTTAGCCAGTTCTGTAGCCATCCGAACCCATCAATCGATTTTTAATCCATCATATCCAATAACTGATAACCGAATCCATGACCTCTATGGGTTGACATCCGAATCCAAGACCACTCCGGGCCCTTGTCCAAATCCTTAATGGTTCATAGCTAATCTACGAATCCATAACCTCTCTGGGTTCTTGCCAAGCGCATTCCACACTCGACGACCTGTACGAAGCAATGCCTTGATGTTCTTAGTTCAGTGTCCCTAAACGCTGAGTAATGCCATAGCTTAAGTCCTAAGCTGAATCGTGGTCGCTCCGGACCCTTGTCGGGTATAGTCTATACCCGATGACCTGAAATAGTAACCAATAATATATGGCCTAAGTCCTAGGCAGATTCCTAGTCTCTCTAAACCCTTACCGAGCATAGTCTATGCTCAACGATCTGAATAAGCCAATTCACCATGTTCGGACAAAGCGACTTATCCCTTGCCAAGCATAATCCATACCCAACGACCATTTACTAAAAACCACATAAAAATCCAATCAAAATCCAATTCGAAATCCAAATTAAATCAAAAAACCAAAAATCCATACAGAAATCCAAACTAATATCCAAACCAAAAACAAGCATCCAAACTAGAAACCAAACAAAACCAGGAATTCAAACTAAACCAGAAAAAAGAAAATTTTAAAACCAAAAAAGAAAAACAGATTTCACAAACTAGAGCGTCGCGGTTTATCATCATCTCAGAGCTTGCCTAGGGGCTATCTCCGTTCCAGTACATGAGTAAGTGACTTGGCCATTTGCCCAGAGTTTGCTACTTATTTCATATCATCCATGTCAGTTGACAAGCCTTCGACCGTCATTTCTGGGCCTCGTGCCATTCTCGTTTGAGGTAGATGGTGGCTGCCTTTCTTTACCGCCGCATTCTGAGTCTCGATATATTGCAGCTACTGACCATTCCTTACATGCTCCTCGATTATATACTTTAGATCCCTGCAGCTATTGGTATCATGCACGTCTAGTTCATGAAAGAGGCAGTGCCTTCCGGATGCCCTCTCATATTCCGAGGGTTCCCTCCTTGCCGGCCTTCGGTAAGGAAGGCGATCCCGAGTCTCCATGAATATCGGCTCTAATGTTTCATTCAATCTTGTGTAAATGGAGAATTTTGGCTTTCCCCAACGTTTCCTTACCCTACCAGAGTTGTCATCCAACCTCCACTTTCCTTTATCCTTATCCTTACCCGAGCTTTCGTCGGATGATTCTCCATTCTTGATCACATTTACTTCCTTTAGTTTCAAATTTAGACTTGCGTCCTCCTATCGAAGAAATCCTTTAGCCTCATGAAAGAATTCCCCAAGATCCATTGGTGGATCCCATATCAGTGATACTTAAAATCCGAGTTAACCCTGACTCCTGACACCGCCGCCATTAGAACCATTGATGGATCTGGCCAATCTGTCACAACCCATTTTTCCATACCGATTTAAACCGACTTTGAACCACTCTTGTCAGCTAAATCCTACGGAAAGACGGATAATGAATGAAAGAAAGAAGATAGAAATAGAAAGAAGATAGAAGAAAAGAGGACAAATCAGAATCTCACAGCGGAACGAATAAATTATAATATAAACAAATCTTTACATGAAACCAAAACTGTTACCTTCATAAATAACATATACAGGTTTTACATCAGAGTTACAACCATAGAACTCGGACAGTTATATCAATCCTGTCCTTACAATCATAACCACACGACCAAAGGATTACATATAAACAATTACGAGAATACGTCTCCTAATCTAGCTCTTCCTTCTGAAGCTTCCACTCTTCTAGTTAATCTGGGAAATATGCTCGGTCTGACCCGAGCATATAGGAGAAACACCAAAGCCCGGGTCAGTCTGGTATACCAGCGTGAGAAAACACAATCAACTTGATTATTAAATTTTGAAAATTTCTTTTGAAAACAAAAGCATCTCGTAAGACCACGCCACAAATAAACATGTCGGGTTTTTACCTTACGATAGCTAAAACATTTTTATGAAATCCTCTGATATTATAATAGGGTCTATATACAAATACTTATTTAAATAGCCGAAATTGTTACATTATTAAATTCCAGCTAGTAGCCACAGAGTGGGTAATACAAACAAAACTCATACAAGGCGTGTAGGAAGAATGGATTTCCAACTAATGACTAGGCACTGGGGTACCACCTGTCACGGTACATGGCCTAGATCACAGTACCGAGGATCACTCCCGACCCCCTGCAACACAAGACCGGGACTATCCCTTACTGGATAATCCCAAGTAAGATCACCCCACAGTTGGGATCAACAACCGTACCACTAAGCCGAAATAAAAGGGACATCTAGACAGGGATGACCTCACCCTGAAATGGGTGCTACCCACCTAGCCTTGCTGCATAACCCCTGATTTTCAGTCATTCCTGGTTGATGAGGCTCGAGGCTAAGCGTTACCTTTTTAGAACATATCCCTTAGAATGATCATCATCCACCTAACGATGTTCTGAAAGCATTCGTCCATACAAGTCCGTTTCGGGTTCGAACGGAATCGAAGGCACTATTCCTACTACATCCGTTTTGGAATCACCCTCAGGATTAGTAGCGAGTAGCCCTTGCACTTCACTGTTCCATCTTTGACACCAAGCTCTTGTCTTCATTCCGAAAACGTATCGTTGGATCGAAGTGGTTTTCGGATTTCAAATCCAATCCCGGTCTCTTCGAAACAACGTTCGTTATTTCCCGGTAAACTCAACCCCCGTTCTTTAGGAAATACACCGACAAAATACAAGATCAGAGTTCACCTCCTAACCATTAATGTACGGGTCTCCTTATAATTCGTCCTAGAGAACAAACGAGTTTATACGTACGGTATAGCACCTCGATCGGTAACCGTACCATATAATTCCCGAGTCTCCTCTAGATATTTCCAAAGTCAGGTTTTGTCCAATTTTGATAGTCGGTTATTTAACTCTCAAAGCAATCAATCAATACAACAAAGTTATTTCCCATTGCTACCGTTAAACCTTGTTCACCTTGTAAAATCCAAATGAATTACCATTTATTTAAGAAAGCTTATTTCATTTGAAATATATATAAAACTATTTCCTTTCAAATCATACTTATAAATTTACGAATATTATTTCAAGTTAAATAAATAAAATATTCTTGATAAAAGTTATTACGATTTATTATTTAAACTACTTTGATTAAAGAGATTTTAATTTGAAGAATAAATATTAATAAAAATTATCCCTTAAAGTGTCATTACAAAATGAGTTAATACTTGAAACAATTTAAAAATTATAACTTAAAAAGATTTTTAAAGGTAGAAATAAATAGCTACTTTCAATATTCCAAATATTGGTAAATCTTAAAAACATTTCTAAAAATAATATTATTATATTACTTTATTTTTAAAACAAAACTAATTTCATAAATCAATCCAAATGGACCAAGGCTTATCAGTCCAACGGTACTTATCAATTCACATTTCATAATTCACAATCACAGATATTCAAATCAATCAACTTCCATAGATCGATTCAAAATATATTCTCAATATAATTAACATGCACATAATAGATATATACAAGAACAACAGATTAGAGATTATCATTACTAGAAAAATTATTCAGACACAATCATATCAATGGCTTACACTCTACACAACAATTAGATTAATTATACAGTGGAATGGTGTCAGTTACCGCTGTCCGAATGTCATCTAGTTTAAACAATCTAAATAAATGCAACTAATCAGTTGGGATCATTTCAACAGTTTGGCCATAAAACTATTAAATGGATTCATTCCCAATTGATAATTAGATCCTATCTAAACAAGCTTATACAATTTCACATATTAATTTCACAATGGATCATACGACGACGTAACATTCGTCGATACGAACCATTCATTCCATAATATTTTATTTATGAAATAATTATAATATAATATAACTTAAGGACTTGAATTCACTTCAAAGTATAAGTATTTATTTCCCTCTATTATTTCAATTATATTTCACTTTTTAAATTAATCATCCTTGATTAATTATTTTCTAATTACATTAAGTAATTAAGTTTTAATTAATTACATAAATTAATTATTTTTAACTATTTCAGCATTTAACCTCTAATTGCTTAATTAATTACATAATCCCTTAATCAATTATAATTAATTATTCGATAATCATTTATATTGATTACTTATTCGTTAACTAATCAACCCTTAATCCCCTCATTAATTATTATAAATTAAAAATCTTGAAACACTTGATTAATTCAAAGCTCAATTATAATGATCTTCTAAATCATTTTTACTTTACTCAATTTATTCGAATAAACTTAAGTAAAAGAAATTATCATTTAAGTTAAATCAAAATACCGATATCAATTTTACTTAAATAACTATAATTAAGTATCAATATAAACAAATTTTTATTATTAAAACCCAATGTTTTTAATTGAATCTAAAAAATATATTTAAGATCAAAGATATTGTTTAAAAGATCCACATATATCATCATACTTGTTAAATGTGAGAAAAAAATATAAATTTAAAACTTTTTATATACCAATTCTGTTAAAATAATAAACTTTATCTTTAAACAAACCAAACCCTTAATCAACAGCCCAAAGCAACAGGGCCGACCAACAAAACAAGCCCGATAAAATCCAAGCCCGATACCCTAAAAAAAACAAATCAAAACAAGACCAGTTGGGCCGAAGCCCAATTCAAATACCAAACAGCACAAACCCACTTCTCCCAGTCTCTTCTTCCCTCTATTCCCTGAAACTAGAAGAAAAAAAACAACACCAAACTGATGAAAACCGATGCCGAACCCAACGAGACCATCTCCGATCATCTCGACGACCACCCTCCTAAACATTGGCAACACGAACAAATACAACCCATATCAGACCCTCCTTCTCGCCTTTCCAAAACCACCATGGTCAGCATCATGTGCACGCAGTGCACATGCACAAATGCTCCGATGCCCAATTCAATGTCGCGAATCCCTGGGTCGATGTCTTTTCCCCTTCTGGTCATCATCGTCACTTCAACGACGACTCGAATCCACTCCCACGAAAAACACCCCTTCAACTCGAACCATCGAAAACCTCAGTTCGATTTCCATCGAACTGCTCTCAACTTTTGCCACCGATCGACATAACTTACCCACTGATGGCAAGTCATTCTCCGACACTTCCTTCTTGCCAATTCTCGAAGAACTCGGCCGTGCCCTTTCTTCTCAGATTGATCGTGTTTACAGGCCTTCCATCGCCACCTCAAAACCCTTCAATCCATTCACCTACCTAATCAAAAGCCAAATCGAACAAACGACCACGGTCACCATCTTCCCAAAGTTCACCAGCACCTTCCAGTTTTGGCCGCACCACCCCACGACGAAGAAATCACCGGAAATTTATTTTTGAACAGAAAAGGTTCAACCCCAAATTTCTTACAAGCTAGGTGGTTAAAAATCACAATTCAACCTCTAAAAATCCTATTTTTAACGGAGAAACCAACATGCATGCTTGAATCTTTGATTCAAATATTTTGAAATTTCACAAAAACAAGATTCTTACTGTGAAACGAACCCCAAGCTAACTACACAGCATAAATAATTCATTCACCAATTTTAACTCAAACTGTTCTAGC
Organism: Allium cepa; assembly: GCA_030765085.1. Taxonomy (NCBI): domain Eukaryota; kingdom Viridiplantae; phylum Streptophyta; class Magnoliopsida; order Asparagales; family Amaryllidaceae; genus Allium; species Allium cepa. The sequence continues at coordinate 586,358,119 of CM060944.1, read as the reverse complement.
AAATAAACATATTTCTAGTTCACAAGATTTTCAAATTTAAACTAGATCAAAAGATATGGGTTTTTGAAGTGAAGACGGATATGAAAAACACTGTAAACAGAGCATGCATAAAATTTTCATTTTGAAACTAACTATTTTCTCACCTTGAACATTCTGGTTCCTGATTCTTTTAAAACTTGAAGATTCAAAAAGTAGAAATCTTGTTTTAGAATCCCTGAGCTTGAATCTAACAGAGAATATCTCTGTCTTCTTACTTGCAGAATATCAGAGTGCTGCTACTCTTCTCCCTTTTTTTTATGTTCTGATACTTTAAAAATGTGAACTGAGATATTCTTTAGCTACTGATTTTATAACCTATATAGTTATAAACTTTACAACATAAATGTTGGATAGAAAAGACTTTTGGAGGTTGAAGTAATATCTTTTTTAAACAGAGAGAATTTTGAAAAGAAACTTAAATGATTATGTTGGATTTCCAGATTTTAAAGTGCCAAATGTAAGTTTATTTTACTGATAGAATTTCTTAATTATTTAACCATAGCTTTAATTCGATTAATTTAGTTTACTTGCTCCTTTTTGTTAATCTGCATTTACATTTGACAGTAGAAAGTTTGGAGGTCCATTATTTATTGTATTGTTTATATATGCCATACAATATTAATACACATGCAACTATATTTAAGATTTCAACAGCCCATACTTAAGGTTAATCAAGTATAAATGTGATTGTCACTTTTACATTTTGAACAAAAATAAAAAACTTAATTAAATAAGACTTAAGGTATGTATTCTTATTTATTTTTTAAATAAAGATGAGGAATTAATCAATTAAAATAACACCTTTTTTTATTAATACTTTTTAATAAATATATTGTTACTTTAAACAAAATGAAATAAAATAACATTTATATTTGCATATAATTTTATACTAAATGAAACTTTGATAAAAATAAAATCTATACCATAGATTAAATTTCAAAATAAATCAAGTCAGTCTCCTCTTTATAGTATAAAATATATAACTTCAAACAACTAAGTTTCATTAATATTTATGTATAAATAGTTTCTCTTATTTATTTATGTGATTTTTATACATATCAATTCATAACATTTCTCTCAATTAACTATTATAAATTTTTCTTTTAACTTATCATAACATATATATATAAATTGTCTTATTCAAAGTACATATATTTTTAAAGAAACTTAAAATTATTTTATCCAATATAAACAATATTGTTGGTATATACCAAATCAAAGTATAACACTTTCGCTTCATTAAGAATTTTCATCTAATTTTATTACATAAAAATTTATTATCTTATATATGAAAATAATGGATTTTCAATAAATTTAAATTTCTATTATATTTCAACTTTAAAACAAATATACATATTTATCCTTGAAATAAATACATATATTAAATCTAAACAATATGTACAAATTTTACTTTGAAACAAAATAAATATTTAAGAAATTTTATTTAAATCAACTTAATAATTTAATATAGTTTTGAAAAAAAACCAAGTTATATTAATTTAGAAATTTTTTATATAATGATAAATCATTGATTAAGGGAAATATTGTATATTAAAATACAATATCATTGAATATTATAAATAATATTCACCACTCGAGATGTCCAAAATCCCGGGTCGTTACATTCCTTCCCCCTTAAAAAGAATTTCGTCCCCGAAATTCCATAATTAAGCTTGTAAAAATTATCCATTCACAATAAAATAAATCAATAACAACTCAAACTACACTGGTGAACATAAAGATTCACATAGTATATCAAAATATACATTACAATAAGCACTATCCAAAACATTCCTACAAAGGTTATCACCATCCATCAACCATACATAAATACACAGATATGTAACTACCCTACTAAACACTTAACATCATGACATCCATGGGTCAAAACACAAACAAAAACTATATATACATCGAGGAGAAAACAACCTAACTCCTACTACGGACTCCCACTATCGGAGTCCTCCCTCTCAGGTCCTGATAACTCCCTAACCTCTTTATCATTATCAGGAACCTGAACCTCCTCTGGATTAGGTTCACCAGCATCTGGTCCCTCAACAACTTCACCTATATTCCAAATGAAAGCATCATCGTTCTCAGATTCAGGATCTTCTTCCACCTCGAATTCCTCCTCGTCGTTGAACTCCTCTTCTTCTTCGACCTCAAATTCTTCTTCGTCGTCGAGCTCTTCTTCTTCTTCGACCTCAAATTCTTCTTCGTCATCGAAGTCCTCTTCTGAATCTTCCTTATGAGGCTGAGGCTGTGGTTGAGGCTGCGGCTGCTCAATCGGCTCTTCAGGTGCCTCCGGCTCTTCTTCATACAAGGATGGCTCATTAAGTCCCGCCCTAATCCTTCTGACTTCATCCAAGTCACCCTCTCTTTTAGCTCGGGCCAAAGCTCCACCATGCTGAATATTACGGGTTATCTATGATAAAAACCAAGTCCAGAAATGAGATCCTAAGGTTTAGAATTCTACAAGTTAAGAAGTTCATCAAAGTTTATACTTCCAATTTATCCTACCACTTTGAATTCTCATTACCCAAGATTTTATAAAACCATCTTTTCAAAATAATACAAGTATATTTATATATTTGAAAAGTAATTATAGGTAGAAAAATATTCACACACATATATACAATAAGTTTTTTTTATAAACATTTATTTCTTCAATTTGTAGATCCATGTATATATATATAACAAATAAATTGTTATATAATTTCAAACATTCCCAATTAATTAATCTAATTAATAATTAAAATTAATCACATTATTCAATCATCACATAATTCCTAGTTAATGACCTTCACAATAACTATAAACAATTCTTTTTAATTGTAATTTATCTCTAATCACTGAATTAATTAAGTGTAAATTGTAACCCAATTAATCTTTAATTACTTGGTTAATAAATTTTATCTTTAAAGAGTGGAAAATTTCCCAAAAATTTACTAGTTTAAAAGCTTTTCAAATATCAATTTAAGAGTTTTCCAAATTTCTCTTGTAAATAAAACTTATTAAGAATACATTTTCCACAGATTCAAATTCTAAAGGGTTCAATTTCTAAGGGTACACTCTTGTCAAAAGGACAATCCAATGCATATACTTAAGGTTGTCAGCTAAGACCACACAGAAACCAGATGATAAATTATTATCATCACAACCACTCATTTTAAATTCCATATATATTTAGAAAAATCATATCTTTTATATGGAAAATATATTTGGGTAAAATTATTTCATCTACCCCTTTTCAAAACAATATTGTGTCCATTGGCCTGGTTCAAGTGTTTAGAGATCCCTATCAACAACGTTAGCTACTCGTATTGACCAGAATCCATATGCCACTTAACCGATCAATTAACACAATATAAAACCATTTTATACAACTAACAAATACGCACTCTCGTATATATATATACACTCAGACTCAACAGGTTGCTATAAACTCTATTCCTAATTAGCAACCTACTCGAACCTAGGTATTCACTCAACCTAGGCTCTGATACCACAAAGTCACAACCCATTTTCCCGTACCGATTTAAACTTACTTTGAACCACACTTGTCAGCTAAATCGTATGGAAAGACGGATAATGAAAGAAAGAAGATAGAAATAGAAAGAAGATAGAAGAAAAGAGAACAAATCAGAATCTCACAGCGGAACGAATAAATTATAATATAAACAAATCTTTACATGAAACCAAAACTGTTACCTTTATAAATAACATGTATAGTGTTATCCCATTTTTTGGTCAAAACTAGGATATCCATGTTGTGTGCGTTTCCACCACGACCGGAGCAAAAAGAAGAAAGCAAGCATACATAAGTCAAGGGTTTCACTCAAAGTTCACATATAAAAGTTCATTCGGCGCTCCAACACTCAAGCCCATTCGGCGTCTACAACATATGGTTCATTCGGTAATCATTACCAGAGTCATTCGGCATATCTAGAATAAGGCTTCATTCGGCAGCGTCATCCGGCATTCCCAGTGCCAAAGTACATTCGGTATTCATTCATTCAGCAGTATGAAGCAGAGCCTCATTCGGCATTTAGAGTTCCGGATCTCATTCGGCCAAACATGCCTCCAAACTCACCACCAAACCAAGCTCCACCGGTCCACTCCTTTCCTACCACCGAACCATCCCCTACCTATCACTACCGAGCCATGCTATCACCAGACCAAACCCACCATCACCGGTCCAAAATCCACCGAACCATCTCATCCTTCATCCTCCTACCAAACCCAAGCTCCACCGGTTCACTCCTTTCCTACCACCGAACCAGGTGACCACCGAACCGAAGCTTCTCCATCCTTCTCTCCAAGCATAGCCGAACCAAGGAATGCCGAACCAAAGTTGCCAGCCCAGATTGCTTCAGCCCAAGCCCACCAGCAGCTATAAACATCCAAGACCCCTACCCCCAGCCTCACTCTATAAATAGAGGGGCAGGGGTACAACAATGGCGGAGAATTTTGAGAGCTCAAGCCTGGAAGGAACTCTCAAACAACTTTAGATACTTGTAATCAAAGCTTTGTACTTGTAATCTAAAGAAAAAAGGAGAATAACATATAAAGTGGACGTAGGCACGTTCTGGCCGAACCACTATAAATCTGTGTATCTTTTACAGTTTAGTCCCCGCTTTTTATATATTTGCATAAATCACCCAAATCACTAAATACAACATAAAATCAACCAACTCATACGACTTTGGGTGTTTGGGGCCATTTTTTACGCAAACATTTTGGTGCTTTCACTGAGAATTGAACACAAGGACCTACCGCTTGGAACTTGAATTTGAGAGTTTAGAGATTCAGATTGGAAGAGTCATGGCGAGACAATCAAGCAGAAGGCCAAGGCCAGAGCGAAGTCAACAGGAAGGGAGTCAAGAGGCTTCCTCAGGAGCAAACCAAGCTTCAGCCTTCATCACTAGGGATGAGTTGGAGGCTATGATGAGAAGACAAGAAGAGATGATCCAGAACTTGCTTCAGCAAATTGGGCAACTTAGAGCACAAAACCAAGGAGCAACTGGAGTTCAGAACGGAGCAGGACTATCTGGCGTAGCACCAGAGCTAGGGCGCACACACGCAGAGCATGTTAATCCGATCCCGGGAAGAGAGACGGGGGCATCCGAACAACCTGGTGGCAATAGAGGAGTGAACGCTCAATCAAGGGCGCAGATCCCAGAGTTCCCTCGTGAACTCGGGGGGGGGGGGGGGGGAGGTTGAAAGTGATGAACGAAGATTGCATCTCGGAGACGATGACAGATTGGCGGAGATGGTTAGAAGAGCTATGAGAGGCGGTTTAGTAAACAAAGACTTGGAAGATGTAAACAGGAGTCCTTTTTCTTCTGCGATTAGGATGGCTAGGAACCCACCAGAATTCAAGCTACCATCATTGGACATGTACAACGGGAAAACGGACCCCACGGTCCATCTAACGAAGTATATGAGACATATGGAAGTGCTGGGGGCATCAGAGGAGGTTATGGCCCGGTGCTTTCCACTGTATTTGACGGACATTGCAGCATTATGGTTTAGGCAACTGGAGAGCGGCTCCATAGGAACATGGGCAGATTTAACTGAGAGATTCATGAGGCAATTCAGGGTTCATATTGCGAGACCCAAGAATGTGATGACTTTGGCAACCTTGAAACAGAAAACTGGAGAGACTTTGAGGAGCTTTCTAACGCGATTTAATGCGGCGGCAGCATCAGTGGATCGACAAGATCCATCTATGGTCATGATGGCGGCTGTATCTGGAATAGCCGATAATACAGAGTTCAAGAATTCATTAACCAAGGACCCGCCTATGAATCTGGGAGAGTTCTATCATGAGGCTGAAAAGTTTCTGCGTTTGGAAGATGCTACTGCAGAAAGAGAGGAAGAAGATGACGTTTACGTAATTAAGAGCGGAAACCCACCTGGAAAGGGTGCGGAGACTAGCAAAGGAAAAAGAAAGGCTGAGGATAATGATGACAGGACAAAGTGGCTACGAAGAGAACCACGCTTCACCACCTATTCAGAGCTGAATGAGAGTTTGGAACGGATTTATCAGGATACCAAGGGGCAGGTTCCGTATCGTAGACCAATGCGAAGGGATCCAACCTCTGACGAAAGAAAATCAGATAAGTTTTGTGTATTTCATGAATTGAATGGTCATAACACTAATGATTGTAGGCATTTGAAGGACGAGGTAGAAGGGCATATCAGGAACGGTATGCTCCTTCAGTATGTGAGGAGGCGAACTCCAGCAGTGGAGCCAGAGCGACCGCCCTCTACGTCAGCTAGAGGTGACCCTGGATCAAGGCACCATTTGATTATCCATTGATTGCTTGATTAAAATAACGATGAACAGGTCGTAAGCTTCCACTAACGCAATTAAATCGTTTACACATGTACGAGATCGCGAACTATCTCCAGGCATGCTCTGAATAATCATTGACTGCTTCGGAGTGGGAACTTACACTTTGACATCCTTGCTTTGCTTTTGTTTCGATTTGAACATTTGAATTCTTCCTGTTTGGACATTTCTGTTGTAAGGTACTATTGCTTTAACATTTACAATTCTATGAAAAAATTATTTACTTGTATGCCCGTTGGATCGCGAACGGTCCACGAGCACCTATTGCATGGCAACGAACTGCCGAAGTCTTTGATTCGAAAAATTCCCCCAAACAATGACTCCAACACTGATAATATTAAGTCCCCCCTGGCACACTCATTCGCCTCGAACGGCACCCGACTTCGAACAGTCACAATTCGCCTCGAACGGCACTCGACTTCGAACGGTCACAAGTCGCCTCGAACGGCACCCGACTTCGAACAGTCACAACTCGCCTCGAACGGCACCGGACCGCGAACGGTCACAAACTCGCCTCGAACGGCACAACTCGCCTCGAACGGCACAACTCGCCTCAAACGGCACAACTCACCTTACCTCAAATGGCTCGATCGCGAACGGTCGTCATTTGAGGTCCGCCACCTGATCACTGACTGTTACGCCTTACCTCAAATGGCTTGATCGCGTACGGTCGTCATTTGAGGACCACCACTTGACCGCGCACTATCGCACTTTACCTCGAATGACTCGATCACGAACGATCGTCATTTGAAGTTAAGCGCTTGACCTTGAACGGTCCCCACTCGACCGCGCACTGTCGCACTTTACCTCGAATGACTCGATCCCGAACGGTCGTCATTTGAAGTAAAGCGCTTGACCTTGAACGGTCACATTTCACTGCAGATGACTCGATCCCGAACGATCGACACACGGATTCATGCGCTTGACCGCGCACGGTCGCACTTCACCTCAAATGAATTGATCACGACCGATCGTCATTTGAAGTCAGGCGCTTGACCATGAACGGCCGCGCTTCATCCCAAATAGCTCGATCCCGAACGGTCGTCATTTGGGGCCATATAAAATATCAAGCTCTTTACAGGTTGTCAACAGGATACGAACATCCAGCTCATGGCATTACAAAACATGCCTTCCTACCGCAAGGCATATTTTGGGGGGCAAAGTGTTATCCCATTTTTTGGTCAAAACTAGGATATCCATGTTGTGTGCGTTTCCACCACGACCGGAGCAAAAAGAAGCAAGCAAGCATACATAAGTCAAGGGTTTCACTCAAATTTCACATATAAAAGTTCATTCAGCGCTCCAACACTCAAGCCCATTCGACGTCTACAACATATGGTTCATTCGGTAATCATCACCAGAGTCATTCGGCATATCTAGAATAAGGCTTCATTCGGCAGCGTCATCCGGCATTCCCAGTGCCAAAGTACATTCGGTATTCATTCATTCGGCAGTATGAAGCAGAGCCTCATTCGACATTTAGAGTTCCGGATCTCATTCGGCCAAACATGCCTCCAAACTCACCACCGAACCAAGCTCCACCGGTCCACTCCTTTCCTACCACCGAACCATCCCCTACCTATCACTACCGAGCCATGCTATCACCAGACCAAACCCACCATCACCGGTCCAAAATCCACCGAACCATCTCATCCTTCATCCTCCTACCAAACCCAAGCTCCACCCGTTCACTCCTTTCCTACCACCGAACCAGGTGACCACCGAACCGAAGCTTCTCCATCCTTCTCTCCAAGCATAGCCGAACCAAGGAATGCCGAACCAAAGTTGCCAGTCCAGATTGCTTCAGCCCAAGCCCACCAGCAGCTATAAACATCCAAGACCCCTGCCCCCAGCCTTACTCTATAAATAGAGGGGCAGGGGTACAACAATGGCGGAGAAGTTTGAGAGCTCAAGCCTGGAAGGAAATCTCAAACAACTTTAGATACTTGTAATCAAAGCTTTGTAATTGTAATCTAAAGAAAAAAGGAGAATAACATATAAAGTGGACGTAGGCACGTTCTGGCCGAACCACTATAAATCTGTGTGTCTTTTACAGTTTAGTCCCTGCTTTTTATATATTTGCATAAATCACCCAAATCACTAAATACAACATAAAATCAACCAACTCATACGACTTTGGGTGTTTGCGACCATTTTTTACGCAAAGATATAGATTTTACATCAGAGTTACAACCATACAACTCGGACAGTTACATCATTCCTGTCCTCACAATCATAACCACACGACCAAAGGATTACATATAAACAATTATGAGAATACGTCTCCTGATCCAGCTCTTCCTTCTGAAGCTTCCACTCTTCCAGTTAATCCTGGAAATATGCTCGGTCTAACCCGAGCATATAGGAGAAACACCAAAGCCCGGGTCAGTCTGGTATTCCAGCTTGAGAAAACACAATCAACTTGATTATTAAATTTTGAAAATTCCTTTTGAAAACAAAAGCATCTCGTAAGACCACGCCACAAATAAACATGTCGGGTTTTTACCTTACGATAGCTAAAACATTTTTACGAAATCCTTTGATATTATAATAAGGCCTATATACAAATACTTATTAAAATAGCCGAAATTGTTACATTATTAAATTACAGCTACTAGCCACAGAGTGGGTAATACAAACAAAACTCATACAAGGCGCGTAGGAAGAATGGATTTCCAACTAATGACTAGGCACTGGGGTACCACCTGTCACGGTACGTGGCCTAGATCGCAGTACCGAGGATCACTCCCGACCCCCTGCAACACAAGACCGGGACTATCCCTTACTGGATAATCCCGAGCAAGATCACCCCACGGTTGTGATCAGAAACCGCACCACTAAGCCGAAATAAAAGGGACATCCAGACAGGGATGACCTCACCCTGAAATGGGTGCTAGCCAACTAGCCTTGCTGCATAACCCCAGATTTTCAGTCATTCTCGGTTGATGAGGCTCGAGGCTAAGCGTTACCTTTTTAGAACATATCCCTTAGAATGCTCATCGTCTACCTGACGATGTTCTGAAAGCATTCGTCCATACAAGTCCGTTTCGGGTTCGAACGGAACCGAAGGCACTATTCCTACTACATCCATTTTGGAATCACCCTCAGGATTAGTAGCGAGTAGCCCTTGCACTTCACTGCTCCATCTTCGACACCAAGCTCTTGTCTTCTTTCCGAAAACGTATCGTTGGATCGAATTGGTTTTCGGATTTCAAATCCGATCCCGGTCTCTTCGAAACAACGTTCGCTATTTCACGGTAAACTCAACCCCGGTTCTTTAGGAAATACACCGACGAAATACTAGATCAGAGTTCACCTACTAATCGTTAATGTACAGGTCTCCTTATAATTCTTCCTAGAGAACAAACAAGTTTATACGTACGGTATATCACCTCGATCGGTAACCGTGCCATATAATTCTCGAGTCTCCTCTAGATATTTCCAAAGTCAGGTTTTGTCCAATTTTGATAGTCGGTTATTTAACTATCAAAGCAATCAATCAATACAACAAAGTTATTTCCCATTGCATCCGTTAAACCTTGTTCACCTTTTAAAATCTAAGTGAATTACCATTTATTTAAGAAAGCTTATTTCATTTGAAATATATATAAAACTATTTCGTTTCAAATCATACTTATAAATTTACAAATAGTATTTCAAGTTAAATAAATAAAATATTCTTCATAAAAGTTATTATAATTTATTATTTAAACTACTTTTATTAAAGAGATTTTAATTTGAAGAAAATATACTTAAATATTAATAAAAATTATCCCTTAAAGTGTCATTACAAAATGAGTTAATACTTGAAACAACTTAAAAATTATAACTTAAAAAGATTTTCAAAGGTAGAAATAAATAGCTACTTTCAATATTCCAAATATTGATAAATCTTAAAAACATTTCTAAAAATAATATTATTATATTACTTTATTTTTAAAACAAAACTAATTTCATAAATCAATCCAAATCGAACAAGGCTTACCAGTCCAACGGTACTTGTCAATTCACATTTCATAATTCACAATCATATATATTCAAATCAATCAACTTCCATAGATCGATTCAAAATATATTCTCAATATAATTAACAGGCACATAGTAGATATATGCAAGAAAAACAGATTAGAGATTATCATTACTAGAACAATTATTCAGACACAATCAGATCAAAGGCTTACACCCTACACAACAATTAGATTAATTATACAGCGGAATGGTGTCAGTTACCGCTGTCTGAATGTCATCTAGTTCAAACAATCTAAATAAATGCAACTAATCAATTGGGATCATTTCAACAGTTTGGCCATAAAATTATTAAATGGATTCATTCTCGATTGATAATTAGATCCTATCTAAACAAGCTTATACAATTTCTTGTATTAACTTCACAATGGATCATAAGACGACGTAACATTCGTCGATACGAACCATTCATTCCATAATATTTTATGAAATAATTATAATATTATATAACTTAAGGATTTGAATTCACTTCAATGTATAAGTATTTATTTCCCTCTATTATTTCAATTATATTTCACTTTTTAAATTAATCATCCTTGATTAATTATTTTCTAGTTACATTAAGTAATTAACTTTTAATTAATTACATAAATTAATTATTTTTAACTATTTCAGCATTTAACCTCTAATTGCTTAATTAATTACATAATCCCTTAATCAATTATAATTAATTATTTGATAATCATTTATATTGATTACTTATTCGTTAACTAATCAACCCTTAATCCCCTCATTAATTATTATAAATTAAAAATCTTGAAACAGATTAATTCAAAGCTCAATTATAATGATCTTCTAAATCATTTTTACTTTACTCAATTTATTCGAATAAACTTAAGTAAAAGAATTTTATCATTTAAGTTAAATCAAATACTGATATCAATTTTACTTAAATAACTATAATTAAGTATTAATATAAACAACTTGTAATTATTAAAACCCATTGTTTTTAATCAAATCTAAAAAAAAAATATTTAAGATCAAAGATATTGTTTAAAAGATCCACATATATCATCATACTTGTTAAATGTGAGAAAACAATATAAATTTAAAACTTTTTATATACCAATTCTGTTAAAATAATAAACTTTACCTTTAAACAAACCAAACCCTTAATCAACAGCCCAAAGCAACAGGCTCGACCAATAAATCAAGCCGGATAAAATCCAAACCCGATACCCTAAAAAAAACAAATCAAAACGCGACCAGTTGGGTCGAAGCCCAATTCAAATACCAAACAGCACGAACCCACTTCTCCCAATCTTTTCTTCCCTCTATTCCCTGAAACCAGAAAAACAACAACACTAAACTGATGAAAACCGATGCCGAACCCAACGAGACCATCTCTGATCATCTCGATGACCACCCTCCTAAACATTGGCAACACGAACAAATACAACCCATATCAAACCCTCCTTCTCGCTTTTCCAAAATCACCATGGCCGTCATCACGTGCACGCAGTGCACATGCACAAATGCTCCGATGCCCAATTCAATGTCGCGAATCCCTGGGTCGATGTCTTTTCCCCTTCTGGTCATCATCGTCACTTCAACGACGACTCGAATCCACTCCCACGAAAAACACCCCTTCAACTCGAACCATCGAAAACCTCAGTTCGATTTCCATCGAACTGCTCTCAACTTTTGCCACCGATCGACATAACTTACCCACTGATGGCAAGTCATTCTCCGACACTTCCTTCTTGCCAATTCTCGAAGAACTCGGCCGTGCCCTTTCTTCTCAGATTGATCGTGTTTACAGGCCTTCCATCGCCACCTCAAAACCCTACAATCCATTCACCTACCTAATCAAAAGCCAAATCGAACAAACGACCACGGTCACCATCTTCCCAAAGTTCACCAGCACCTTCCAGTTCTGGCCGCACCACCCCACGACGAAGAAATCACCGGAAATTTATTTTTGAACAGAAAAGGTTCAACCCCAAATTTCTTACAAGCTAGGTGGTTAAAAATCACAATTCAACCTCTAAAAATCCTATTTTTAACGGAGAAACCAACATGCATGCTTGAATCTTTGATTCAAATATTTTGAAATTTCACAAAAACAAGATTCTTACTGTAAAACGAACCCCAAGCTAACTACACAGCATAAATAATTCATTCACCAATTTTAACTCAAACTGTTCTAGTAAATAAACATATTTCTAGTTCATAAGATTTTCAAATTTAAACTATATCAAAAGATATGGGTTTTTGAAGTGAAGACAAATATGAAAAACACCGTCAACAGAGCATGCATAAAATTTTCATTTTGAAACTAACTGTTTTCTCACCTTGAACGTTTTGGTTCCTGATTCTTTTAAAACTTGAAGATTCAAAAAGTTGAAATCTTGTTTTAGAATCCCTGAGCTTGAATCTAATAGAGAATATCTCTGTCTTCTTACTTGCAGAATATCAGAGTGCTGCTACTTTTTTTTTTATGTTCTGATACTTTAAAAATGTGAACTGAGATATTCTTTAGCTACTAATTTTATGACCTACATAGTTATAAACTTTACAACATAAATGTTGGACAAAAAAGACTTTTGGAGGCTGAAGTGATATCTTTTTTAAACAGAGAGAATTTTGAAAAGAAACTTAAATGATTATGTTGGATTTCCAGATTTCGAAGTACCAAATGTAAGTTTGTTTTACTGATAGAATTTCTTACTTATTTACCCATAGCTTTAATTAGATTAATTTAGTTTACTTGCTCCTTTTTGTTAATCTGCATTTACTTTTGACAGTAGAAAGTTTGGAGGTCCATTATTTATTGCATTGTTTATATATGCCATATAATATTAATACACATGCAACTATATTTAAGATTTCAACAGCCCATACTTAAGGTTAATCAAGTATAAATGTGATTGTCACTTTTACATTTTAAACAAAAATAAAAAACTTAATTAAATAAGACTTAAGGTATGTATTCTGATTTGTTTTAAAATAAAGATGGGGAATTAATCAATTAAAATAACACCTTTTTTTGATTAATACTTTTTAATAAATATATTGTTACTTTAAACAAAATGAAATAAAATAACATTTATATTTGCATATAATTTTATACTAAATGAAACTTTGATAAAAATAAAATCTATACCATAGTTTAAATTTCAAAATAAATCAAGTCACTCTCCTCTTTATAATATAAAATATATAACTTTAAACAACTAAGTTTCATTAATATTTATGTATAAATAGTTTCTCTTATTTATTTATGTGATTTTTATACATATCAATTCATAACATTTCTCTCAATTAACTATTATAAATTTTTCTTTTAACTTATCATAACATATATATATATAAATTGTCTTATTCAAAGTACATATATTTTTAAAGAAACTTAAAATTATTTTATCCAATATAAACAATATTGTTGGTATATACCAAATCAAAGTATAACACTTTCACTTCATTAAGAATTTTCATCTAATTTTATTACATAAAAATTTATTATCTTATATATGAAAATAATGGATTTTCAATAAATTTAAATTTCTATTATATTTCAACTTTAAAACAAATATACATATTTATCCTTGAAACACATACATATATTAAATCTAAAAAATATATACAAATTTTACTTTGAAACCAAATATATATTTAAGAAATTTTATTTACATCAACTTAATAATTTAATATAGTTTTGAAAAAAAACCAAGTTATATTAATTTAGAAATTTTTTATATAATGATAAATCATTGATTAATGGAAATATTGTATATTAAAATATAATATCATTGAATATTATGAATAATATTCACAATTCGGGATGTCCAAAATCCCAGGTCGTTACACAATCCATCAAAGCAACTGCTGCATTGAACTAAGTCAAGAAAGCCTTGAGTGATACCCCTGTTCTTTGTTTTACCGATGTCAGTGCCATTACATTCTTCGGCCTTTTGATATGAACCCGAAAATGCTTCAAAAACCTGTCCACCAATTTTGTCCATGTTATAATAGATCCATCTTCCAACTTCCTAAACCACATAACAGCTATATCCATCAAGTACAGAGGGAAACACTGGGCCATAACATCCTTCGATGCCACAAGCACTTCCATGTGTCTTATGTACCTCATCAAATGATCGATAGGATCAGCCCTACCATTGTATACCTCCAGAGTAGGTAGCTTGAACTCTGGTGGATTCTGAGCCATTTTGATGTCATGGGTAAACAGACTCCTGTTTACTCCTTCCAGGTCTCTGTTTGCTAAACCTCCATGCATAGTTTGCCTGATAATCTTAGCTAATCCAGTGTTGTCCACCAAGGGTTGCCTCCAAAGTCCTTGGGGGAATTATGATACGTACTCTTCACCACGCACTCCTGCATTCCTATCAGCTCCATGTTATGCAGTGCCACCTGGAATCCCTCCATGAATTGGTTCATTGTTGCTTGGTGGTGCATCCTCGAGCCTAGGTCCATCCAGATTGGTACACCGTGTGCTGATTGAGGGTTGAGTCCTTCCATTCCTGCTCCGTGGATCTGAACTCTAGTAGCTCCAGCTGTTCCTGCCTGTCCAAACTATCCGAGAAGGTTTTGCATCAGTTCCTCCTTCCTTTTCGACAATTCTTCCTACATATCCCCATCATCATCTCCATCTCATCTCTAGTGACGAAAACTGAAGCCTGATTTGCTCCCGAGGAAGCCTCCTGACTCCCTTCGTGCTGACTCCTTTCCGCTCTTTGTCTCCTCGTTGATTGCTTTGTCATGGTTCGTTTTAGATCTGATACTTTAACTTTCCAAATCTGAACTCCAAATCTGATGTAGTGGGCGCTAGTCCTTCTAAGTGAAAGCAACAAAGTGTTTGCACCAAAATTGGTCACAAAACCCAGAAGTAGTGAAAGCACTAGTGTATAAACACAAATCCTCAATATCCAGACATAGATCTTAGATCTCGATTAAGTGGAGAACAAAAATGAAGAAATAGCAAAATTAAAATGTAAGATAGCAAGAAAGAACACAAGATTTATAGTGGTTTGGCTATCTACGGCCTACGTCCACTTTGAATCATCCTTTTATTCCTTTTATACTAGTATTACAGTTACAAGCCTTTGAAATTAGTAAACAAAATGGCAGAGTTTAGCCTTGGAAAGAAGAAGAAGATCCCACTCTAGTTGCCATTCAGCTGCTATTTATAGGTGTAGATCCAAAAATATCTGCCTCAAACCCTGGAATATATCTTCTCATGCGTAGGTTGGCCCACCAGATTGATCCGTGGTTGTTTGGGATCGACCTCGATCGACCCACGTACAATTTGTATCGATCCAAAGTTGGTCCAATGAAGCTGAGATCGATCATGAACATTCTTGAGTGCATAAGAAAGCTTCACTGAAAATTTCATAGCATTTGGATTTATGGTTTGAGAGATATGATCAATCCAAGTTCTAGTTTGTAAGTGAGCCGAAAGCTTCGGATCCATCAATTCGCCTCCATCTATTCGTATCCATCAAACTACAACTTTCATATCCATCATATCCTATTGCCACGTGTCCATTATTCGTATCCATAAATCCAGCCCCTATTCATATCGATCCCTGATTGCCTTCTTTGTATCGATCCATGCCTTGTTCGTACCCACACTATCTGTATCGATCTGATGCCGCCCTAGGAAACATGTGCCTTTGTACCCATCAAGTCCATGTCCTTCCTTCGTATCGATTCGAGCTTTGCTCCTTCACATCCATTGGCTGCGCCCCTGTTCGTGTTGATCCTTAGTGTAGCATTTCGTATCGATCGATACGCACTATAGCCCATCCAAAGTAAAGTGCCAAGTGCATTTCCCTTATTCATGACCATATCAATCGATACGATACCATCGATCCAACGTGAATTGTTGAGTCCATTGCTAATCGATATGAACCACATCGATACGAAAAGTATCGCTACGAGACCATTCCTTTCCAATGTTGATCCATCCATAACTCGAGCACAGGAACTCCGATTGACCCAAAATTTGAAAGGTAGCCTTTCCAGGCCTTATTCACCATTTCCAATCAATCCCGCCTTAATTTGAGCCTAGTCCAAATTTGACGGTATCGATGATAGCCATGTTTTCCTATCGATCGTTAATCTTGATATCCATCCTTTTTTAGCCGATTTGTTGATATCCTGGCTTTGTCTGAAAGGAGAGGTAACACCGGCCTTCCACCCTAGAGGAAAATCAAATTTTGAATTTATCTCAAGGAGAACACTAGACCTATTGCCTTGCCTTTAAGGATATGGCTCTTACAGAAAGATGCGAGCTAAATAAGCAAGTGATTGAGCTGTTAGAGAAGTGCTTCATTAGGAGGAGTATTCCAGTGTGGGAAGCACCTGTTCTCTTAGCCACCAAGCAAAATGGCTCGCTTTGCGCCTGTAATGACCCATCTTTTCGAACCCCAGAAGTCGACACCAATACATCCACGGTATTAATTTGTAGAATAATTAAGTGCCAGAAAGACATTTTGTTAGAGGAAAGAAAGGAGATAGAAGATAGAAGAACTAGGAACAAACACGGAATCTTAAAACGCAACGAAATAATATATAATATAATCAAGTCTTTACAAAATCTGAGACCCTCTTTTTTTAATACATATATATCAGAGTTGGACAGTTATAACACCTATCCTTACAACAACAGACAAACTACACATAACACATACACAATGGAAGATATCCAAAATATGAGAGTGTGTCCTGGGCCTCCAACTCGACACCATAGCTCCAAAGCATCTAAAGCTAGCCAAGAAAACATGCTCGGTCTGAGCCGAGCATTACCTGGAATAACGCCCGGATCAGTCTGGTAAACCAGCATGAGCAAAACTCGAAACCTTTCAAACAAAGGGTATCTCGTAAGACCACACCGCACATAAAAAAGGATGGTTTTTTACCTTATGATAACCAATATATTTTATATCATAATCCAGTGCTATTATCATAGTGTCTAGGTTTAAAGTAAATAGATAAAATAGCTGAAATGCTTGCATCTCACGTTCCAACATACTAGGCCCTACAATCGAAAACTTAAGGCACGTATTGGAGAATGGATTCCAACTAATTACTGGGCTACTGGAGTATCACCCTCCATAGTAAACCTCTTGAAAAATGTACCGAGGACATACCTAATGACCCCTGCCAACACAGAACCGGCCTACCCTTTGCTGGATAGTACCGAATATATCATCACTCTAGTTGCTTTGCAATCTTTAATCGAGCGCTCCCACATACACGAATTCATTGATAATTTTGTATATATCTAGAAGGGTGATGATATAACCTAATGGGTGTGACCCATATAGTCCTGCTGCATATCCCATGTTTTAGTCATTCCCGGTCGATGAGGCTTGAGGCTTTGTTTTAACTTTTTGAATAGTAGTCCCTCTTGGAATGCTAACACTGCCCTCCATGCAGTAATGCAGCGCCAACATTCATCCATACAAGTTGTCCAAGATAAAGACAAACCGAAGGCACTACTTCTACTATATCCATTTTGAAATCATCCTCGGGATTGATAGCAAACATCCCTTGTATTTCAATGGCCCCGTCTTCGATCCCATGCTTCATGATGTCTTCATTACGAAATGCTTAGGCTAGATCGAAGTGGTTTTCGGATAACATATCTGATTCCGGTCTCTTCGATACAACTTTCGATATTTTCCAGTAACTCAATCCTGGTTCTTTAGGAAATAAACAAACAAATGACAAGAGGGGAGTTCACCTCCTAGCCGTTTGTGGATGGATTTCCTTATCATTCATCCTAGAAGAAAGAAACAAGTTTATACGTTCAGTATAGCACCTTCGTTGGTAACTGTACCATATAATTCTCGTGTTTCTCCTTGATATTTTCAAAGTTACGTTTTGGGTCCAGCTTTGATAGTCAGTTATTTAACTACCAAATAAACAAACATCCAATCAGGTTTAATTTCCATATAGGATCCACTGAGCCTTTATTATTTCTCTTTAATTAATAAAACCACTCTATAAAATCTAATCAAAAGATCTTTTCAAAACACTATTCCAAAACTTCTTACATTTCCTTTATACTTGGAAACATTTATATACTTACCTCAATGGTCTAAGTATATTGCCAAAATATTTTACTTTTCATGCCTTGAAACAAAATCATATACCTTGTCTTATCAGTATAAGTATATTTAAAAGGTTTTCAAAGTTTTTTTCTTTCCAAATCCCATATTAAATAACCAAACATTTCTTCCATATAAAATATTCCACCTATCCTTTATCAAAAATTCTATTTTTAAAAGCTCATTTCACAATTCAATTAACTTATAAATTTCAAAATAAAGTTATAACCCACTTTTATAACCCTTAAGTTAATTTATAAACCTCTTTCCAAATCTTTGAAATGATGTATAAAGCTTTTTCCTATTTTAAAAGTCTTTATATATAAACCTTTCTATGCTCCTTTATAAAATATCCTTTATAAATATCATTTACAAAACATCATTTGTGAAACATCTTAATAACCCTCTTCGTTAGAAAACCCCTTTCTATAAACAAATTATCCTTTATAAATACCTTTATAAGAATTATATAAATTGAAAAACCATTTATAAAACCTTAGCCTCAAATTGATTAAAGAATTAAAGTAAATTCAAACGATACTTTATAAATTCCAAATGAGGCTTAATAGTCCCAATGATACTAATTTAAGTTACCATTTAATTTCAATTCGATTCCCAAATCACATAACAATTATTTACATAAGCTACCGTATATGTAAATACAGTTCATGTCCAATCAGGGAATAACACGTCAATATAACTAATTGGCTACAAGTCCAAATAACATAACTATAGAATGGTGATTTATCCTACTAAATAGATGTCCAAACAATGCAATCAATTTATAGTAGAACGGAGATTAATTCTGCTTAACACATGTCCACACAATTGAATCACTTACACTATATGAAAATAGTGTTTTGTTCTGCTAACGGATGTCATTTAATTCTCCTAATCATATGGGTTACTTAAGGGTCCGGACAGGAGATCCTTTGATATGGAATCGATTTACTTTGAAAAAAGAAAACTGATTAAAACACATTCTGTTTAGTTCAAAATCACCTTTGAAAAGTTAAAGGTATATTTAATTAGCTTATACCCTAATTAAACCTTAATTAATCCAGTTAAAATCAAGATTAAATTGTAATTGAACTCTAATTGGGCTTAATGAACTTGATTAAGTACTAATTAACTTCATAAAGCAACATGGTTATGGTTAAACCAAATTGTTTAAAAGTTAAACCATAATTAATTAAATATTAATTAAATAATCCATTAATTATTTAATAATTAATTAACCATTAATCTTAATTAAATAATTATTAATCACTTAATTACTTCTTAACCATATAAAACATTAATTAAAACATTATTAATTAATTAACAGCCATTAACTTAACTTAAGTGGTGATTAATCTTTAATCACCTTCTTAATTACCAATTTAGTGCTAATTACTTTTTAATTAATTAATTAATTACAACTTAATTAGTTTTTAACGTTACCAATTATGTTTGAAAAACTTTGTAAACTAATTTCAAAATAAAATAAATTTGAAATAGAAATTCAAACCTTGGCCGAACTGCATCCGTAGCGACTGTCCTTATGAGTGTAGTTTGCTCTAACCCACCTTTAAGTAAAGCCACTTTACTAAAACCATACTATTTCCTAATTGAAACATACCTTATTAAATTTTCACACTTTAAAACCAATTACGCAAACTTTAACTAATCTAAACTTTAAACTCTTGAAACAAGTTTGATTTCAAATCCAACCTCAAATCCGTCGCGACCACATACAAAGCTTCAACTTTGTTTTTAACTCATCATGACTATAAGCAAGTTCATCATTAACCCTTTATATTCACACATCACATTCATACAACAAATTGTATACATATACCAATATATATACAATTTCTAATTTTTCAATAACACATCCATTCGAGTGCTAATACTAACCTATACATTAGTACTTATCATCGCATTTCAAACATGCCAAGATCCAACATACATATAGCTAAGGATCAACACAACATCTAGAGGAAAGTTCTTCCCAAAAGATTTGGAATTTACTCACCAAAAACTATCTAAACTCCCACTAAATTAAAGTATGACATAGCACTTCCATTTCTAAGCAACACGATGGAGTCTTGAACCCTAAATTCACTAGGTAGGTTCGGCCTTGAAGGGAAGAGGAAGCGAGACTTGTTTTGGTAAGGTGGAGCGACTTCGGATAAACATCGAATTCTCAATAATTAATCCAAAAATAGGTCATTTTGCAACTAATTTTTGGGCTACCTACTCATGGAATTTCAAAAATGTCTCAAGTAAAAAGTTATTGGAATTTATTTTCTCTATCATTTCAAGACAAAAATCACTCATTTTCATTTTTTTTGAAGAAGTTATGATCAAAAGAAGAAGGGTAATTTTCGGACGTGAAATTCTAGGTGAAAAATTGTTTTCAAAAGATTGGGTATTTTGACATAGCTATGTTAGAAATTTGAAAAAATGGTCAGCTAGAATGTTATAGCCATTAAAATTTCACACGGTTTTAGAAAATGGAGTTGGAGATGAGGAATAAAAGGTTGGTGAAAGAGGAAAAATGGAGAAACATATGGGCTATTTATAGACAAGATTTTACACCTAATCACTTTGTCAAGTCACATCACGTATCTTTTATAGTATATATATTATTATTTTTAATCACATCACTCTTTTATATATATATATATATATATATAATTGTGCTTAGTCACATCACTTTCTTTTATATATACATAATTATTATGTTTATTCACATCACTTTCTTATATATAATTATTATGTTCAGTCACATCACTTTTTTTTAAATATATACACATGCACACATAAGTTTAATTATTAATTAACTAAGATGTGACAAGAGATAATTATGGTTAATGATTACAAATCTAAGATGCGACAATACTTAATATATATATATATATATAAAGTGTTTATTATATTTTTAAAACTATGTCTTGTCACATCACTTACTAATCCAAATTAATATTAGATAATTTATTTGTAATTGTTTTATTATCTAGTTAATTAACTCTTATATATATGTACATATAGCGCACAAAGACGAACAACATTCCCGACAACTTTTCGATGTCGAAAGGCCGAAATTTCGAAAAATGTTCTTTGGTCGCATTTTCTGTTTTTCTATGAACTATTTAATTTGGTAAACAAATTTTGAAAACATTTTTACCATCATTATTAATTAGTTAAAATTATTTTATTTTCATTAAAAAACTTATGTATTGAATATTTAAAAGTAATTAAATTTTCATTAATCAAAGTAGTGAAATTCTAGGTCGTTACAGCGTCAATTACCATGGTATAAATTAGCAAAGAAGAATTGCTACATGTTGCCCTGCATAGACGATCTCTTTGATTAGTTAGTTGAATAGAAGGTATTCTCTTAGCTTGACTTGGCTATGGGGTTCCATCAGCTACGTGTAGCCGAAGATAATATTTAGAAAACCGTTTTTCACATACTCGGTGGACTTTATGAGTAGTTAGTCATGCCCTTTGGACTAACCAATGCACCTGCCTACTTGATCTTATGAGTCGAATTTTTATAAGGTTATTTAATAAGTTTATGGTAGTATTTGTTGACGACATTTGGTCTATTTGAAAAGTGAGGAGGAGCACGAGTTGCATCTAGAAGAAGTGCATAATACTCTCTGTGGGCATAAATTGAAGGCGAAGTTTTTCAAATACCACTTTTGGTGCAAAGAGTTCACTTTTTAGGACACGTTGTCTTTGAGCATGGGCTGGAGGTTGATCCTAGTAAGATTGTTGTGGTTATACCAAAGAATGCTAAAAAAGTGAGGAGTTTCCTTGGTTTAACAGGCTAATATAGGAAGTTCTTTATGAACTTTGCTAAAATTTCTACCCCTCTGACTCGCCTTACAAGAAGAATTTTGTTTTCTCGTGTGATTCAACATATGTGGATGCTTTTATTAAGCTAAAGTAATCATTGAGTAGTACACCTATTTTGGTACTACCCGATGGTTTGAAGGCATTCACAGTGTATACTGATTCTTATGGAATGGGATTGGGCATGGGTTTGATGTAGGATAGGAAAGTGGTGAGATATTCTAGTTGACAATTGACAGTCCAAGAGTAAACTATCATTTTAATGATCTTGAGTTGGCATCCATTGTTTTCGCACTTAATAATGGAGGCATTATCTATTAGGAAAGCGGTTTGTGGTATTCATGGATCATAAGTCTCTAAAGTATTTGTTCTCCCAAAAGGATTCGAATTTAAGGCGGCAAAGGTGGATGGAGTTCTAGGCATCGTATGATTTTGGTATCTCCTATACTCCAACCAAATGCAATGTTGTAGCTGATGCTTTAAGTAGGAAGCGTGTGATGTTGAGTCCTGTGTTCTTGAAATGGAAGCACTTGGAGTTCATTTCTAAATTTGACTTTCGACCTTTGTCTGACATCACTATGGCACTGTTAGCAACTTTAGATGTAAAGCCCACACTAATGGACTGCATTGGGTTAAGTCAGAAGCAAGGTGAAGATTTGTTGGATATTTTTTAGAAGCTTAGTAAAGGAGAGCAGTCGAATCATTTGAGGCATTATACCATTGACACAAACAGGTAGCTATAGAGAGATCGAAGACTATATGTTCCTCTTATTATGGATTTGATTGACATGATACTAGCCAAGTTCCATTGTTTTAGGATGACCATCCATCCTGGTGGACACAAAATGTACCATGGTATAAAGAGAGTCTTTTATTGACCTGTATGAAGAGGCAAGTGGCGAAGTATGTATCCAAATGTATGACTTGCCAAAGGTTGAAAGTGGAGCAAAAGTGTAACGACCTTCCACTTTGAACATTTTAAATTGAAAATCATCCACACATGTCAGACTTGAATTGCTCAAAATAACAGAATGTTAATTTATATTTGGTAAAACTTAGCAAATGTAGTGGATAAATCAATCACGGAATCACATAAATAGAGTAATATAACAATAAGCGGCGAATAGATAAATAGTAGTTCATAAAGCTACTATAGAACATCAGATTCTGAAACAAATACAGCAGAAATCCCAAATACAAGAAGTGTCAGATACATAATCAAAGGACAAGTCTGAACATAAACAATGGAAGTACTGAAATAACTGAAAGCTGAGTAGATATAAGACAGATCTTCAAGCAAAGTTCCAGGCTTCAAATGTGAGTCTTAAATGCTGTGACAGTCAGTCTGACTCGAGCATAAAGCAAAACACAAAATACTCGAGTCGGGATTAACATTCTTATGCAAGAAAATCAACTTAAGTGAAATGTCCAAGTGAAATGCAAATAACTTAAAGGATGTTTGGGATTTCCATCCTTTAAGGATCCGTGGAACTAGCTACTATGCAGTAATATACGCTATTATAATATGCCTATCAATAAAGTATTAAAATAGCGTTAAGGCATTACCCATATCCCTCTTTACACATTTTATATAAATGTCGTAGTCTATACAGTACTATAAACTCCACCAAACCGGTGGGCAATCAGGGAGCACTCGATAGGTACGACACAAACCAAACTCATAGAAGGCGCGATAAGGCATGTGACAAGGCACGTGAGGCAATGCCTAGGGTAGAATTCTATCATTTTGTAGAAATGGGCTGGTGGTAGCGCATAGCAGCTACACCGCCCACCGCGAGACACACTCCCAAAATTAAGTGTGCACCCAATAAAATCACAAAGTAATAGAATGGTATCGAAGAAGCATGCTTGATTGGAGGTGCAACCTCACTTGGCCTAGGAATAACTCCTGTTTTAGGCACATCAAGCTGACTCGCGGGAGTTAGGGTTGCGTTAAAATAGTTTATATATTAAAAATAGTTTATGTAATAAAGAGAGTTTATATCAAAAATAGTTTCAAATTGGAATTTATTCTCCCAATTCTACAAGTCAATTCAAATCAACTTTAATTCCAAAAATTCATTTTAAATCAATCTCAGTTCAACAATTTCAATAAAAAAAATAAAAGGTTCAATTCAAATTCTCATTAAAACCCTTTTAATTTATATCGATCTCAAATCCTGGTTTGAACTACAAATTTAAACCACTTCCAATTCAATAGGTTTCAAATTTAAAATATTCAAACATTTACAATAACTCAATTTGATCAATTTCATTTATATTTCAAAATTCAACTTTAATTTTATTTAAATTTGAAAATATTCACCAAATCTCTTTTAATAACATTTAAATAAAATCTCAAAATACAAATAATTTTTTATATCTGACTTCAATTATATTTAATTTTAAATTGTTCATTTAATCACCTTTTTATAAATATTAAGTTATTCATTAAATAAGTTATTAAGTTATAAAACATATCTTTAAAGTCTCAAATCGATAAGTTCCAAAACAATCTTTATTTAAATTCAATTGTTGACCATGAATAATGGTCTTGAACATCAATGTAGACGAATACACAAGCTATCAGGAGGCCATGAAGGGAATGCAAAAGTTTTTTACTTTGTGATGAAGAGATTCATTGTGACCATATGGAAAGAAAGAAATTCAAAGATATTTACCTCGAAGAAAGGTAAGTCGATGAAGCAGCTTCCTTAGTTTATTGCTAGGGAATTGGAAGAAGGGTTCAAGTTGCTTAACTTCTGCTTTGACCTGGGGATTTTAGATTATTTGCGATGAGTGCTTTGGGTCATTCTTGCAGTTTTCTTTAGTTTCTCGCCTCCTTCCTTTGTTTTTCTTTCTATGATTGTTGCACCATGTTTTTATGTTTGCTTTGTGCATGCCCAATTTTGGCATGTGTTTCTTTTTGTACCTTCTCTTCAATGGTTAAATAAAATGGTAGGGGCCCATTCAACCCCGTCGGCTATGCCAAAAAAAATTCAATTATTAACCAATTTAAATTTCAAGTCAACTTTAATTTATCTTTCCAACCTCTATTTATTAAAGTTATTGCAAAATTCTAGTTTAGAAATATTAATATAGTTTTAAATAAATGCTTAAAACATGATATATATATATATATATATATATATATATATTAATTAAATTTTATTAAATTAAATCTTACTACTAAATATATTTTATATTAAACCTTATTTTATATATTAAAAATAATAAAATTTATAAGTAAAATATTTATATTTATATTTTCAAAACTAACTTATAAATTCAAAATTTCCAAATATATAATTTTACATATATAGAAAAATAAAATTTATATTTTATGTTTTAAAAATCAATATTTATTAAAACCCATATGTTTTAATTTTAAAACCGTGGAAATCATTTCCCAAAAATAGACCAACGGTGTCCGTATATAATTTTCTATCCTATGGTCAAGCGATACAGATATTTACCATTTCAATCTAGAATAATTTAATATTTTCGAGTATATATCATTTGAACTCGCAACCCCCAAATTCAAAAATCAATAAAATCGCTTAGGTTTATCATTTCAACCCATAATAATTTTTCCTAATTTGTTAGATTGTTCGGGTATGTATCATTTCAACCCATAGGCATTTCCTCAACTAACAAGGAACTTGCAGTGTGAGATCAATAAAATAATAATATAAATGGCATACATATCAATGACAAGCATATATCATAATTATCAATTCAAATATATACATACATATTCAACAGGTTATGGTGTCATACCAATCATAGGTAAACAATTTAAATAATAACATATCATATTCAATAATTAAATTTCTAACTAATTCAAATTTAACAACATATTCAATTGTCATTTCGTGCGAACATGACTAACAAAGAAAGGCTGATAACTTGGAATCGATGAAAAACAATATATATATATATATGATTTATATTTCTTCTTGTTATTAAATCTATTTTAAATCTTTATATTATATTAATAATTTATATTATTCATACACATATATAAATATCAATTTGAATATATAACAACTAATCGTAAATTGACTTTTTAATATAAATTGTAAACAAGGAATTTGAATATAAAATACATATATTTAAAACTATTTAAAGAAAAATATAAAACAAAGAGTTGGAATGGTGAAAACAAAATAAAAGCAGGAAGAGATGGGTTGCAAGGCAGCGGCAATGCTCGATGGCTGTGTGGGTTTTGAAAGTGGGTTAGGAGATTGTGAAGTTGACAATGCAGGAAGGTTGATGCTTCGATAGAGGGAAACGGGTGGTAGGCTTCACAACCAATATGTATGAGATCATATATATATATATATATATATATATAGTATACATACATTGTATTTTTTTTATAAAAATAAAAGAAGACAAAGGCTATAATTGTTAGGTGGATTCGACACTGTCAGGGAAGGAGGCAGAGGAAAGAGTGATGGATATGGAATCGGCTATGACTGTCGCGTGGAGATGGGTCGCTGGCTTCGGGTGTCACATGCATGGTGGCATGGAAGGTAGGCTAATGGAGGGAAGCGACGACTGACGTGAGGCATGATGTCTGCTTGGAGATGTGTGGGTCGGATTCAATGATAGGCTGCTGGCGGATCACGAGAAGGAAGGTCAAAGGGACAAAGGGATTCAGAGAAGAGGCAAAAGAAGTGTAGGCGGTTTGAGGTTAAGTGGGTTTATGTGCCAGAGTGAGGGCTGCTCCGGGTCGTGCGACAAGAGGAAGAAAGGAAGGAAGGGTGGTTGTGGTGGCACAGGCGAAGGCATGGTGGAAAGTGGCTTCGGTGGAGTCTGGGTGGCGGAGCCGATGGAGTGGGTTGCGCTTGGAAGGAGATGGGGTGGCGAAGGCCCCAGGTTGTCTCGTGGCTGCTAGGTACGGTGATGCGGGTGGGTCGACGAATGGTGCTAGGTTGTCAGCTTGCGTGGGTTGATGAGAGGGGTTGGGGCGGAGGATCGAAGGCGAGGTGTCAGAATTGAGATGAATACGTGCAGGAATAAGCAAGCTTTTTAAATATATGCAACTTTTATTATAATATTATAATTTTTTTTAAAAGCAATCATAGAAAGAAGAGAAAGTAGAGGGGAAGAAGCGGAGATTTAAAGGACGGACTAAAATAATGTATTACAATGGGAATAGTGAAAATCAGTAGTTTGATTTCAAAAATTATTCAATAGCTAATGGCTATTGGTATTATACAATGGATAATTGAATGGTCATAACAGAACCAAAAGGTCAAAACAGGTACCGAAACGGCTAACTGTTTTGCAGATTTCACCATGTACCGGATGATGAAATGCACAAATGAATATACTGTGGAGATCAGTACGACAAGATGAACAGAATGGTATATAGATACCAACGATACGACCATTCTTTCAGAAGTCGATGTTCGCTGCCAAAACTGCTGTAAAAACGATGAAAATAAGATAAATGGACCTAGAGCAGTTCAAATTCGACGAGACGAAATATAACGACTCACTCAGAAAATGATAAAAATATTTATTATGTAAAAATATTTATATTTCAAAAATAATTTATTTCCAGCAAATTAACTGATTTAAATTTTAAATTGAAATTTCACAATCAAACAAATCTTCGTATTTTCCAGTGAAAATTGCCACTTTTTATGCTTCAATATACACATACCAAATATCAAATTTTCATTTCTAAAATTTTATAATATATTTTCAAGAAAATTTTAGTTAATTGCATTATAAAAATCATCAAAATTTCTATGTCTCTTTGACCAGTTAGTTGAAGAGACAGTATTCTCTTAGCTTGACTTGACTATCAGGTTCCATCGGTTACGTGTTGCCGAAGATAGTATTTAGAAAACCGCTTTTCATACACTCGATGTACTTTATGAGTGGTTAGTCATGCCCTTTGGACTAACCAATGCACCTGCCTATTTTGTTGATCTAATGAGTCGAGTTGTTGTTTAATAAGTTTGTGGTAGTATTTGTTGACGACATATTGGTCTATTTGAAAAGTGAGGAGGAGCACAAGTTGCATCAGAAGAAGTGCTCAATACTCTCCATGGGCATAAGTTGAAGGTGAAGTTTTTCAAATACCACTTTTGGTGCAAAGAGTTCAATTTTTAGGACATGTTGTCTTTGAGCATGGGCTGGAGGTCGATCTAGTAAGATTGTTGTACTATAGGATTGGTTTATACCAAAGAATGCTACAAAAGTGAGGAGTCTCCTTGGTTTAACGGGCTAATATAGGAAGTTCGTTATGAAATTTACTAAAATTTATACCCTTCCGACTCCCCTTACAAGAAGAATTTGGTTTTATCGTGTGATTCAAAATATGGGGATGCATTTATTAAGCTAAAGGAGTCATTAAGTAGTGCACCTGTTCTGGTACTACCCGATAGTTTGAAGGCATGCACAATGTATACTGATTCTTATGGTACAGGATTAGGCATGGTTTTGACGCAGGATGGGAAATTGGTGAGCTATGCTAGTCGACAATTGAAAGCCGAAGAGAGAAACTATCATTTCCATGATCTTGATTTGCCAGCCATTGTTTTCGCACTCAATAATGGAGGCATTATTTATTAGGAAAGCGGTTTGTGCTATTCAATGATCATAAGTCTCTAAATTAATTGTTCTCCCAAAAGGATTTGAATTTAAGGCAGCGGAGGTGGATGGAGTTTTTGGGATCGTATGATTTTGGTATCTCCTATACTCCAGCCAAACGCAATGTTATTGCCGATGCCTTGAGTAGGAAACATGCGATGTTGAGTCCTATGTTCTTGGAATGGAAGCACTTAGAGTTCATTTCCACATTTGACTTTCGACCTTTGTCTGACATCACTATGGCACTGTTAGCAGCTTTAAATGTAAAGCATGCACTAATGGACTACATTCAGTTAAGTCAGAAGCAAGGTATATATTTGTTGGAAATTTTTGAGAAGCTTGGTAAAGGAGAGCAGTCAAGTCATTTGAGGCATTATACCATTGAATCAAATGGGTAGCTACAAAGAGATCGAAGACTATATGTTCCCTCATTATAGATTTAATTGACACGGTACTAGCCAAGTTCCATTGTTCTAGGATGACCATCCATCCTAGAGGATACAAAATGTACCAGGATATAATGAGAGTGTTTTATTGACCTGGTATGAAGAGGCAAGTGGCGAAGTATGTATCCAAATGTATGACTTGCCAAAGGTTGAAAGTGGAGCAAAAGTATAACAACCTGCCATTTCGAACCATTTAAATCGGCAATCATCCACACATATCAGACTTGAATTGCTCAAAACAACAGAATGTTGATTTATATTTAGTAAAACTTAGCATATGTAGTAAATAAATCAATCACAAAATCACAACAATAGAGTAATATGACAATAAGCAGTGGAATAGATAAACAGTAGTTCATAAAGCTACTATAGAACATCAGATTTTGAAATAAATACAACAGAAATCCCAAATACAAGAAGTGTCAAATATATAATCAAATGACAAGTCTGAACATAAACAACTGAAAGTACCGAAATAACTGAAAGCTGAGTAGATATAAGACATATCTTCAAGCAAATCTCCAGGCTTCAAATGTGAGTCTCAAATGCTATGACACTCAATCTGACCCGAGCATAAAGAAAAACACAAAACACTCGAGTCAGGATTAACATTCTTATGTAAGTAAATCAAATCAAGCGAAATGTCCAAGTGAAATGCAAATAACTTAAAGGATGTTTGGGATTCCCATTCTTTAAGGATCCGTGGAACTATCTACTATGTAGTAATATACACTATTATAATACGTCTATCAGTAAAGTATTAAAATAGCGTTAATACATTACCCTTATCCTCCTTAATTCATTTTATATAAATGTCGTAGTATATACAGTACTGTAAACTCCACCAAACCGGTGGGCTATTAGGAAGCATTCCATAGTTACAACACAAACCAAATTCACAGAAGGTGCGATAAGGCATGGGACAAGACGTGGTACGGCAATGTCTAGGGTAGGATTCTACCGTTTTGCAGAACCGGGCTGGTGGTAGCGCATAGTAGCTACTACCACCCACTCGAAACACACTCCTAAAATTAAAGGTGCAACCAATCAAATCACAAAGTAATAGAATGATATCGAAGAAGCATGCTCGATCGGAGGTGCGACCTCACTTGGCCTAGGTATGGCTCCTATTTTAGCCACATCAAGTTGACTCGCGGGAGTCAAGGCTGCATTAATACATCATACAAAATCATTCGCCAAGCCATCTTACTTCGTTCTAAAATCTCCACCACGAGCACAGTTGTTAAAATGGTTTTCGGTATTGGCAGAGAGTATGACAATATCCGATCCCAATCTCTTTAACAACCAAACGCTTATTTCACACCGTGGTCATTTATATTTTAAATAGTTCATACTTTATATCAAAATATTACATTCATTTCAAAATCATATCACTTTTGAAATCTTATTCAATTTCAAAATCATATCACTTTCAAAACCTTATTCGTCTTTGAAATCATATCACTTTCAAAATCGTAACAACAAAATAGTTTAAACCATCATATCAAAATATTCGTTTTTCAATCCATTAAATCTAAATCATAACGGTTCTAACTTAAACGGTTGAATATTGAAAATAGTATATATATATATATATTGAAATAGTTATAAATCAAAAATAGTTTATTATTTAAAAATAGGTTATATATTAAAATAGTTTATATATTAAAAATAGTTTATGTAATAAAGAGAGTTTAATCAAAAATAGTTTCAAATTGGAATTGTTTCTCCTAATTCCACGAGTCAATTTAAATCAACTTTAGTCCCAAAAATTCAATTTAAGTCAATCTCAGTTCAACAATTCAATATTAAAAAATTAAAGGTTCAATTTAAAATCTCATTAAAACCCTTTTAATTTATATCGATTTCAAATCCAGGTTTGAACAATAAATTTAAACCACTTCCAATTCAATAGGTTTCAAATTTAAATATTCAGACATTTACAATAACTCAGTTTGATAAATTTCATTTATATTTCAAAATTCAACTTTAATTTTATTTAAATTTGAAAATATTCACCTAATCACTTTTAATAAAATTTAAATAAAATTTCAAATTACATATCAAAATTTTATATCTAACTTCAATTATATTTAATTTGAAATTATTCATTTAATCACCTTTTTATAAAATTTAAATAAAATCTCAAATTACAATTTAATATTCAATTATAATTTATTTAAAATTTGAAATATTCATTAAATCACCTTTTTCCAAATTAAGTTATTAAGTTATAAAATCTATCTTTAAGTCTCAAAATCGATAGTTCCAAATCAATCTTTGTTTAAATCCAATTGTTAACCAATTTAAATTTCAAGTCAACTTTAATTTATCTTTCCAATCTCTATTTATTAAAGTTATTACAAAAATCTAGTTTAGGAATATTGATATTGTTTTAAATAAATAATTAAACATAACATGTATATACACATATATTAATTAAATCAAAATTTATTAAATTAAATCTTATTATTAAATGTATTTTATATTAAATCTTATGTTATATATTTAAAAAAAAAAATACGTAAAATCTTAAAATTTACATTTTCAAAACTAACGTATAAATTCAATTTTTCCAAATATATAATTTTAGAAATCTAAATTTTACACATATATAAAAACAAAATTTATGTATTATATTTTAAAAATCAATATTTATTAAAATCTTTATATTTTACTTTCAAAACCTTGGAAATCATTTTTCAAAAAAAGACCAACGGTGTCCGTATATAATTTTCAATCCTATGGTCAAGTGATGCGGATATTTATCATTTCAATCCGCAATAATTTAATATTTACGGGTACATATCATTTCAACCCACAATCCCAAAATTCAAAAAAATCAATAAATCACTTGAGTTCATCATTTCAACCCCTATCGATTTTCCCTAATCTATGAGATCATTCAGGTATGTATCATTTCAACCCATAGGGATTTCCTCAACTAATAGGGAATGTAAGTACAATAAAATAATAATATAAATGGAATACATGTTAATGACAAGCATATGTCATAATTAACAATTCAAATATAATATATATATATGTATATGTATACGTATATGTATATGTATATGTATATGTATATGTATATCTATATGTATATGTATATGTATATGTATATGTATATGTATATGTATATGTATATGTATATGTATATGTATATGTATATTCAACAGGTTATGGTGTCATATCAATCATAGGTGAACAATTTAAATAATAACATATCATATTCAACAATTAAATTTCTAATATATTATTATCTAACAACATATTCAATTGTCATTTCATGTCAAATAAATATACTGAACATAAGAATGTTAATCGTGAGTGATTTCTCACTTTTAAGGCTATGAAATTTGACAACAAAACAAGCTACGGATTGAATCATGAACTCGACAATCGACCAATCCAAACGATAATCCTGAAGCAAAGTAAGGTGAACACGACTAACAAAGCAAGCCTGATAACTTGGGATCGACGAAATATATATATATATATATATATAACTTATATTTCTTCTTATTATAAAATCTATTTTAAACCATAATATTATATTTAACAATTTATATTTATTTAAACACATATATAAACATCAATTTGAATATAAAATAAATAATTGTAAACTGACTTTTTAATATAAATTGAATCTGAATATAAAATACATATATTTCAAATTGTTTAAAGAAAAATATAAATCAAAGAGTTGGAAAGGTGAAAAGAAAATAAAAGAAGGCAGAGATGGGTTGCAAGGCAGCGGTAATGCTCAGTAGCTGTATGGGTTTCGACAATAGGTTAGGAGGCTATGAAGTTGACAAGGCAGGGAGGCTAATGCTTCAGCAGCGGGAAACAGGTGGTAGGCTTCACAGCCAATATGTATGCGATTATATATATATATATATATATATATAATATACTTACATTTTATTTTTTATAAAAAGAAAAGAAGACAAAGGCTAGAATTATCAGCGTGGATTCGGCACTGTCAGGGATGGAGGCGGAGGAATGGGTGGTGGAGGATGGAATCGGCTGTGACTGTCGTGTGGAGATGGGTTGCTGGCTTCGGGAGTCACGTGCATGGTGGCGTGGAGGGTAGGCTAGTGGAGGGAAGCGGCTACTAACGTGGGGCATGTTGTTTTCTTGGAGATGCGTGGGTCAGATTCAATGATAGGCAGCTGGCGGATCGCGGGAAGGAAGGTCAGAGGCAAAAGATGTGTAGGCAGTTTTAAGGTAAGTAGGTTTTGGTGCTAGTGTGAGGGCTGCTCAGAGTCGTGCGGCAAGAGGAAGAATGGAAGGGAGGGTGATTGTGGTGGCACGGGCGAAGGCATAGTGGAAGGTTGCTTCAGTGGAGGCTGGGTGGTGGATCCGATGGGGTGGGTTGCGCTTGGAAGGAGATGGGGTGGCAAAGGCCTGGGGTTGTCTTGTAGCTGCTAGTTACGGTGATGCGGGTGGGTCGGCGAATGGTGTTGGATTGTTGGCTTGCATGGATTGATGAGAGGGGTTGGGGCGGAGGATCGAAGGCGAGGTGGAAGAATTGAGATGAATACATGCAGGAATAAGCAAGCTTTTCAAATATATGCAACATTCATTATAATGTTATAAAAAATTCTTCTGAAAAGCAATCATAGAAAGAAGAGAAAGTAGAGAGGAAGAAGTGGAGATTGAAAGGACAAACTGAAATAATATATTGCAATGGGAATAGCGAAAGTCAGTAGTTGGATTTTAGAAATTATTCAGTAGCTAATGGCTATTGGTATTATATGGTGGATGATTAAACGGTCATAACAGAACCAAAAGGTCAAAATGGGCACCAATACGGCTTATTGTTTTGCAGATTTAACCGTGTATCGGACACCAAAATGCACAAATGAATATATTACGGAGATTAGTGTGACGAGATGAACAAAATGTTACGCAGATATCAGCATACGACCATCCTATTAGAAGTCGATATTCAATGCCAAAACTACTGCAAAAACGCCGAAAATAAGATAAACGGAGCTAGTGCAGTCCAAGTTTGGCGAGACAAAATATGATGTCTCACTCAGAAAATGATAAACAATTTTATCGTGTAAAAATATTTAGATTTCAAAAATAATTTATTTCCAGCAAATTAACCGATTTAATTTTTAAATTGAAATTTCACATTCTAACAAACCTTTATATTCTCCAATGAAAATTTGCCTCTTGCATTGCTTCAATATACACATACTAAATATCAAATTTACATTTCTAAATTTTTGTTATATATTTTCAAGAAAATTTTAGTTATTTCCGTTATAAAAAATGTTAGAATTTCCGGGTCGTTACACTCTCCCTCACTCAAGACTTTTCGACCCCGAAAAGGTACGAGATAGGAGAATATAAGCAAATAGAAAGGAAATGTAGATTCAAAATACATAGTACCGGATACAATAATTAATTCAAAACCATATAAATTTCATTTTGGACATCTTATTACTTACGTTTATTTTGTATATTATTCAATTACATGTTCTCATTAACATTCAAACATTTTCAGGTAAGTTTTGTAAATGTTTCTGAGTGTAATTGTGCACTATACAAATTTTCTTTTATTTACAACATTTCTATTAAGCAAAATTTAGTTTGAATATTTTTGTTTCTTAATTTCTTTCTTGTATAACCTTCAATTACATATTTACATTACATTTTAAAATTTTTGATATTTCAGGTAAGTTATATACGTTTTAGAATGCAACTGAGTATTATACAAATTAATTTTATCCTAGTTCAACTGTTTCAAGTTGTTTCAATTCCATTTCTCATTTTCAATTATTCAATTTTTTTGCTTCGTTTCATTAATTGAAAACCATCACCTAACATAAAACATAAGAGTGAAATTTTCGGTTTCACTTCAAACCATTTTGAAATAGATATATACATACATACATACATACATATATATATATATATATTGTACATCAATTCTTACTCAAGAAATTCAAATCCATTTTTCAAAACAAAATTGTAGAAAAACTACAAAGAGGTCCCTCCACTTTGAGACTCGTAAATGAATGTTGATGATACTGTAGTCATCACTGAAATTATTTTCCAGCGACAAAAGTGAAGAGTGCTGATTTATTTCTTTTAAAATTCTTTGGAAACAATTTCCATTCAAAAATATTTTCAAATAATATAATTTTTTCAAAATTTTGAAAACCAAAATTTAAAGAGCATCGTAAATTAAATTCTCAAATCCAAATTTATATTCAATTCATTTGCAAATCAGATTTATAAATCATGTTCATAATATTTCAACTTCTTATAACAAATAACAATAGTTAATGGTTTAGGAATGTTGACAAAACAATAAATGATAATCTAATATTATCATTTCTAACAACCAATTCATTTAACCATCTACTGTCAGAAAATCATACTTATATATATATATATAATATAATCATACACAAAATTATTTCATTTACCAATTTCGAAAACAATATTGTGTCAGTTTGCTATATTCAAGTATTTTGGAATTTATATCGATATCGTTGGCCAGACGAATCGATCGAAATCCAAAATTCAAATTTGACAACTCAAACAACACAATATAAAACATTTTATATCAATTACAAATATGCTCCCTTATAGAATGATTCGAGAATGTATTCTGAATAAGGATAGGGATTCATTTTAAAGGGACCCTAATAAGAGAATTCTAAATAAGAAAATAGGCTCAAACGGAAGATAAGATAATAAAATTACAAAAGAGGAAAGATGGGTAGACTTCTATTAACCATGGCGACCTTAACCAATTCAACCGAGATTCCATTTTCAGAAACAATGAGCCCTGAGAATCGGATTTCATCCCTCCAGAAATGGCATCTAAAAAGTTTGGGTTTCAACTGACTACCCCTAAGAGTTTCCAGCACATATCCCAAATGAGGTTCATACGCCTTCTCTAACTTCGTAAGGACGAGAATATCATCAACAAAAACCGAGACAAAGTTGTAGAGAACATCGTGGAAAACGCAATTCATGAGATCGACGAAGAAGGCAGGAGCATTGGTTAATTCAAAGGGCATGACTAGCCATTCATAGAAACCATTCATCCGGGAGGAATTACAATAGGGTTGAGCTCCAGGACTAAGATCGACGTGGAATTCAATTTCTTTCTTAGGAGGGAGAGAAGCGACTTTACTAAAACATCAGGATAACCCCTGACTATCGGGGTGGAGTCAAGATCACTAGGCTGAGCATCAAGCAAAAAGATAAAACTTCATGCAAAATCCTGAGGAAATTGATATTTAATCACAAGAGAATTACCCTGGTCGTCTACTAGAGAAACGGTTTAGGCATTGCAAAAAATAACAGCATCAAAACCAAGGACATAGAAATCTTCGTTGAATTGATGCCTATTGTAAAGGAGTTTCACCTCTTTACAAATCATATTAAGGTTCACTGGACCACCGATGAGATTAGTCACACACAAGGATGAGGTTGCCAATAGAGGTTGCAAGATGCGCTCAAATTTATTACAGAGATCAACTGAAATAAAGCTATGGGATGTTCTGGTATCAAGAAGATCACGAATAGAAAGACAAGAATGGATTTTAGAACAAAGGTAAAAGTTCCAAAATTCAAAAGAAATCCTAATCTAGGAGAATCCAAATGAAGAATTTCAAGCTCAAACGAAGATGATTCTATGATTAATTTTAGTCATTCTTGGGTTTCGCTACCCTATCTCTAATGAGTTTTTACTCCATATGCTAAGTTTTGCCTAATAGAGCTCCGATACCACTTGTAATGACTACCATTTCGAACCATTTAAATCGACAATCATCCACAAATGTCAAACTCGAATTTCTTAAAATAATAGATTGTTATTTTATATTTGGAAAACTTAGCATATACTGTAAATAAATCAATCACAGAATCACAGACACAGGGTAATGTAACAATAAGCAACGGAATAGATAAATAGTAGTTCATGAAGCTACTGCAGAACATCAGACTGAAACAAATACAACATAAATCCCAAATACAAGAAGTGTCAAATACATAATCAAATGACAAGTCTGAACATCAACAACTGAAAGTACTGAAATAACTGTAAGCCGAGTAGATATAAGACAAATCTTCAAGCAAAGCTCCATGCTTCAAAGGTGAGTCTCAAATGTTGTGACACTCGGTCTGACCCGAGTATAACGTAAAACACAAAATATTCGAGTCAGGATTAACATTCTTATGCAAGTAAATCAACGAAATGTCCAAGTGAAATGCAAATAACTTAAAGGATATTTGGGATTCTGATCCTTTAAGGATCCATGGAACTACCTACTATGTAGTAATATACACTATTATAATATATCTATCAGTAAAGTAAAGTATTGAAATAGCGTTAAATCGTTACCCATATCCCCGTTAACGCATTTTATATCGTTGTCGTAGTTTGTACAGTATTGTAAACTCCACCGAACTAGTGGGCTATCAGGGAGCACTCCATAGGCACGACACAAACCAAACTCATAAAAAGCGCGATAAGGCATGTGACAAGGCATGCGAGGTAATGCCTAGGGTAGGATTCTACCGTTTTGCAGAACCGGGCTGGTGGTAGTGCATAGCAGCTACTACCGTCCACTCGAGACACACTCCCAAAATTAAAGGTACACCCAATCAAATCACAAGGTAATAGAATTGTATCGAAGAAGCATGCTCAATCGGAGGTGTGACCTTACTTAGCCCAGGTATAGCTCTTGTTTTAGCCACATCAAGCTGACTCACAAGAGTTAGGGCTATGTTAATACCTCATATAGAATCGTTCACTAAACCATCTTACTTCATTCTGGAATCTCCACCGCATGCACATTTGTTAAAGTGGTTTTCGATATTGGCAGAGAGTATGATTATATCCGATCCCGGTCTCTTTAACAACCAAACGCTTATTTCACACCGTGGTCATTTATATTTTAAACAGTTCATACTTTATATCAAAATATCACATTCATTTCTAAAGCATATCACTTTCAAAACCTTATTAACTTTCTAAATCTTATCACTTTCAAAACCTTATTCACCTTTGAATCGTATCATTTTTGAAATCATAACCATAAAATAGTTCAAACCAACATATCAAAATATTCTCTTTTAAATCCACTTAATCTAAATCATAATAGTTCTAACTTAAGCAGTTTAATATTGAAAATAGTTTATATATATTGAAATAGTTATAAATTAAAAATATTTTATTATTTAAAAATAAATTATAGATTAAAATAGTTTACATATTAAAAATAGTTTATGTACTAAAGAGAGTTTATATTGAAAATAGTTTCAAATTGGAATTGTTTCTTCGATTTCTACAAGTTAATTCAAATCAACTTTAGTTCCAAAAATTCAATTTAAATCAATCTCAATTCAACAATTTCAATAAAAAAATTAAAGATTCAATTCAAATTCTTATTAAAACCTTTTTAATTTATATCGATCTCAAATCCAGTTTTGAACTACAAATTTAAACCACTTTCAGTTCGATAGGTTTCAAATTTTAAATATTCAAGCATTTACAAGGACTCAATTTGATAAATTTCATTTATATTTAAAATTCAACTTTAGTTTTATTTAAATTTGAAAATATTCACCTAAACACTTTTAATAACATTTAAATAAAATCTCAAATTACAAATCAAAATTTCATATCTAACTTCAATTATTTTTAATTTGAAATTATTCATTTAATCACCTTTCTATAAATATTTAAATAAAATCTCAAATTACAAATTTAAATCAATATTTAATATTCAATTATAATTTATTTAAAATTTGAAATATTTATTAAATTGCCTTTTTCCAAATCAAGTTATTAAGTTATAAAACATATCTTTAAAGCCTCAAAATCGATAAGTTCCAAATCAATCTTTTTTAAATTCAATTATTAAATTATTTAAATTTCACGTCGACTTTAATTTATCGTTCCAACCTCTATTTATTAAAGTTATAGAAATATTAATATAGTTTTAGATAAATACTTAAGCGTAATATATATATATATATATATATTAACTAAGTTAAAATCTTATTATTAAATGTATTTTAAATTAAATTTATTTTATATATTTAAAATAATAAAATTTATAAGTAAAATCTTAAAATTTATATTTTCAAAACTAACTTATAAATTTAAAATTTTTGAATATACGATTTCAGAAATCATTTTGCATACATATAAGAATATAATTTATATATTATATTTTAAAAATCAATATTTATTGAAACCCGTATATTTTACTTTCAAAACCTTAGAAATCATTTTTCAAAAAATAGACCAACGGTGTCCGTATATAATTTTCTATCCTATGGCCAAGCTATATGGATATTTATCATTTCAATCCACAATAATTTAATATTTACGGGTATATATCATTTCAACCCGTAATCTCGAAATTCAAAAATCAATAAAATCGCTTGGGTTCATCATTTCAACCCATAATGATTTTCCCTAATCTATTAGATCGTACAGGTATGTATCCATTCAATCCAAAGGGATTTCCTAAACTAACAGGGAACTTGTAGTGTGAGAACAATAAAATAATAATATAAATGGCATACATATCAATGACAAGCATATATCATAATTAACAATTCAAATATATATATATATATATATATATATATTCAACAGGTTATGTTGTTATATCAATCATAGGTGAACAACTTAAATAATAACATATCATATTCAACAATTAAATTTCTAACTAATTCAAATTTAACAACATATTCAATTGTCATTTCATGTGAAACAAATCTACTAAACACAAGAATGTTAATCGTGAGTGATTGCACACCTTTCAAGGCTATGAAATTTGACAACACAACAAGCTACAAACTGAATGATGAACTTGGCAATCGACCAATCCAAACGACAATGTCGAAGCAAAGCAAGTTTAACATGACTAACAAAGCAAAGCCGATAACTTGGAATCAATGAAAAACATATACATGTATATATATATATATAATTTATATTTTTTCTTATTATTAAATCTATTTTAAATCTTTATATTATATTTAACAATTTATATTTATTTAAACACATATATAAGAATCAATTTCAATATAAAACAAATAACTATAAACTCACTTTTTAATATAAATTGTAAATAAGGAATTTCAATATAAAATACATATATTTAAAACTGTTTTAGGAGAATTTGAATATAAAATACATATATTTAAAACCGTTTAAGGAAAATATAAAATAAAGAGTTGGAAAGGTAAAAACAAAATAAAAGCAGGCAGAGATGGGTTGCAAGGCAGCAGCAATGCTCGATGGCTGTGTGCGTATTGACAGTGGGTTAGGGGGCTGTGAAGTTGACAAGGCGGGGAGGCTGATGCTTCGGCAAAGGGAAGCATGTGGTAGGCTTCACAGCCAATATGTATGCGATCATATATATATATATATATATATATATATATATATATATATATATATCTATGAACAATAAACATACATTATATTATTTTTTAAAAGAAGAGAAGATAAAGGCTTGAACTGTCGGGTGGATTCGGCACTATCAGGGATGGAGGCGGAGGAATGAGTGGTGGAGGATGGAAATAGCTGTGACTGTTGCATGGAGATAGGTCGCTGGCTTTAGGTGTCACGTGCATGGTGGCATGGAGGGTAGGCTACTAGAGGGAAGTGGCTACTGATGTGAGGCATGTTGTTCGCTTCGAGATATGTGGGTCGGATTCATTGGTAGGCTGTTGGAGGATCGCGGGAAGGAAGGTCAAAGGCAAAAAGGGATTCAGGGAGGAGGCAAAAGAAGTATAGGCGGTTTCATGGTAAGTGGGTTTAGGTGCCGGAGCGAGGGCTGCTCAGAGTCATGTGGTCAGAGGAAGAAGGGAAGGAAAAGTGGTTGTGGCGGCACAGGCGATGGCATGGTGGAAAGTGGCTTCGGTGGAGGCTGGGCGGTGGAGCCGATGGTGTGGGTTGTGCTTGGAAGGAGATTGGATGGTGATGGCCTGGGGTTGTCTCGTGGTTACTAGGTACGGTGATGTGGGTGGGTCGACGAATGGTGCTGGGTGGTCGGCTTGCGTGGGTTGATCAGAGGGGTTGGGTCAGAGGGTCGGAGCCGAGATGGAAGAATTGAGATGAATACATGCAGGAATAAGCAAGCTTTTCAATTATATGCAACTTTCATTGTAATATTACATATTTTTTTTTGAAAAGAAATCATAGAAAGAAGAGAAAGTTTAGAGGAAGAAGTGGAGATTGAAAGGACGAGCTGAAATAATATATTACAATAGGAATAGTGAAAGTCAATAGTTGGATTTCAGGAATTATTCAATAGCT
This sequence comes from Allium cepa, assembly GCA_030765085.1. NCBI lineage: Eukaryota > Viridiplantae > Streptophyta > Magnoliopsida > Asparagales > Amaryllidaceae > Allium > Allium cepa. Next base: position 586,316,398 of record CM060944.1, on the reverse strand, counting down.
AATGGCTATTGGTATTATATGGTGGATAATTGAATGGTCACAACAGAACCAAAAGGTCAAGACGGGTACCGATATTGCTAATTGTTTTGCAGATTTCACCATGTACCGAACATCGAAATGCACAAATGAATATACCACGGAGATCAGTATGACAAGATGAACAGAATGGTACACAAATATCAGAAATATGACCATCCTATCAGAAGTCGATATTCGCTGCCATAACTACCGCAAAAACACCGAAAATAAGATAAACGAAGCTAGAGCAGTCCAAATTTGGCGAGATGAAATATGACGTCTAACTTAGAGAATGATGAACACTTTTATTATGTAAAAATATTCATATTTCAAAAATAATTTATTTCTGGCAAATTAACCGATTTTAAATTTTAAATTGAAATTTCACAATAAAAAAAACCTTCATATTTTTCAACGAAAATCTACCACTTTCTATACTTCAATCTACGCATACCAAATATTAAATTTTCATTTCTAAAATTTTATTATATATTTTCAAGAAAATTTTGGTTAATTACGTTATAATAATCTTAAAATTTTCCGAATCGTTACAAAAAGAAGCCAAGTGGATTGTTGCGGCCATTGGATATTCTATAGTGGAAGTGGGAGAGCGCTTTGGTGGATTTCATTGATGGACTACCTTGGAGTAGAAGGGAGAATGAGAGTATTTAGGTCATAGTCGACCGAATAACTAAATGAGCTCGCTTTATTCTGGTTAGGAACATGGGGATTGCTACGTCTTTGAAGACTCTATACATGGGGGAGATAGTTCGGTTACATGGAGTTCTTTCTAGTATTGTTAGTTACCGAGACCCGCTTTTCACTAGCTAATTTTAGAGGAGCCTTCGGAAGGCTTTGGGAACTGTTTGAGTACCTCTTATCACTCCAAAAAAATGGATAGACGGAGAGGGTAAATCAAGTATTAGAGGACTTGCTTTAGATGTGTATTTTGGATTTTAGAGGCTCTTGGGAAGATCACTTGCCACTAACAGAGTTTGTTTACAATTAAAGCTACAAGAAAGTTTTGGGATGACACCGTTTGAGGCGTTATATGAGAGACCTTGTAGATCATTGTCATGTTAGCGGAACACTATGGATTGGATCATTCTTTGATAGGATATGGTAAGGAAGACTTCATAGAAGATAGATTTGATCCATAGAAGAATGAAAACCATGCAAGATAGGTAGAAGCCTTATGCTGACAGGAGACACATAGATTTCGAGTTCGCAATGGGTGACATGGTTCTTGTGAAGCTCTCACCACTTTGACATGTCATGAGGTTCCGTAGTTAAGGGAAGCTAGAACCAAGGTTTGTAGGGCCTTTTTCGATTATAAGTACAGTAAGAAAGTTAGCTTATAGGGTAAAGATTCATGAAACGTTAGCGGGAGTATATAACGTTTTCCACGTGTCACACTTGCGTAAGTGTCTACACCATACATCAGCCGTGGTTGAGTCGAGCCAGCTAAAGGAGGTAGTCGTGGAAAGGAATTCACTTGTCCGCCATGCACCTACCCATATCATTGAGCATGGTATAAAGTGATTCCACAATAAAGTTATTAAGCTACTTAAGGTTCGATGAAAGAAGACCCAATGGGGAGTACATAGGAGCTAGATGAGAAGATCTGAGCTACCCATCCAGAACACTTTTCTGGTATGTTCCCATTTTAGTTAACAAGTATGTACTACTTAGGCACTTAGGCTTTAGATTAGTGTACCCCATAGGTAGGGATGTTTGAATGCTAGGAATGGTTGCAGACGTGTCATTAGGGCATGTTCTGGATGATGGTTGCTAATGGATGTACTTATTAAATTGATCGTTGCACACATAGGCAAATATATTCAAGTTAGCATGCACTCGATTTTCTTATATTATTGAGTTACATGCATATGATTTTTTCATGTGTATTAAGGTGGTTCATACATATAGAATTACAAGTATATTTACATATGATGTTGCATACATTTGGATACCGAATGTAAGCACTTGCATTTCAGGAGGTGGACCAGATCAGGAGGCCGCCTAACCTTTGCATTGGCTATAAGTTCATATTCATTCCATACATATGTGGACAAATTACATTAGAAATTTTTACTAAGTTCAATAGTTGCTAGTGGTTGATGGTTGAGTAGAAGGCTGTAGATATTGATTTCAGTTTATGCGAATTGCATTTTGCCATACTTAGAGATTTCAAGGATGAAATCATTTTAAGGGTGGGAGAATGCAACATCTTGGTAAAATAACCGAAAATTTATTGAAGGAAATTAATTTACTAAAATAAATCGACCAATTTAAAATAGATTTAAAAATGAAATTTGAACCAACATCAGAATTTGGCTACGAAACTTGCACCGTTACGTTCACAGCGGTTATTCAAAAAACTTTCATATATAATATTTTGTAAACGAGGTTCGTATGAAAAAGTTATTAAAGTTTAGAAGTTTAAAATTAAAAACAATTAAAATACATAAAAGGAAAGAAATTTTAAATTAAGAAACATTGATCGATCAACACCATGATTGGGACAGATCGATCCCTAGCGGTTGACCGCCCCACATCAACCGATCGATCGATTGGGCATTGCCCGACTAGTGTTAACTTAGGCCGAACGACCATAATAATTTAATAATAATAAATCGAACATCTGGGATTGTTAAATAAACTTATAAACATGATGTTTATCCTCACAGTAATCGTTCAAAGAACTTTAATTTCCACAGTATGCACTAAAATATCTGTCTCTTCAAATTTTTTAGAAACAAAACAAAAACAAACCGAAGATAAATTAAACAAGAAGGAGCGATCAGCAAATTAAAGAGGAGGTGATTCAAGTTGGATTAAGAGGGTAAGAGCTTATAAAAGGTGAGTGAGTTGATTACTAAATATGATGATTTACAAGTAATTGGGTTTATTTATATATCTATTTGATCTAGAAATTAACTGATTTAAATATGAGATAAAAGTTTGATTCGAAGATTAATGAAATCAAAGATGTTTTTTATTTAGTAAATTTAAATTATATTGAGATATGGATGAAAATCTAGATCATATATATATATATATATATATATATATATATATATATAACCTCTATGTGATTTAATTTTGATTAAAGTGAAGAAATGGATTAAAATTTATAATTTTGAGATGTAATTTGAATTGATTTAACCTGATTACAAAATGAATACACCCTTTTATCATTTTGGCTAGAATCTGACATTTAACACACACACACACACATATATGTGCATGTATGTATATTCCCTGTTGATTACACCCTGAGCTGATTTTGAGATGTATATATATATGTGTGTGTGTGTGTGTGTGTGTGTGTGTGATTATGAAATCGATAAATTAAAATCACATATATGAACACGAAAATTGTTGGAATCATACATAGAATTGTTGACTTAAACAAATAGGTGAAATATGGTCAAAAGTTGGGAGATAATCACTGTTAAATAAAATTTGATTCATTATTAAATAATGTTAAGTAAAGAAAAATATATTTTACAGTAATCAAAACCCGACTGGTCGATAGGCTTAATATAGCCGGTCAACCGCTACACTTGCAGGCGGTCGATGAGTAGGCGTATTGTCTGCGTAGGTTGAACCTTTTGCCTATGGCCAAGGTTTATATATATGTGTGTGTGCAAATTTATATAATAGTATATTATTATAGGATTCTACTTCCCCAATCTTTGACTTTTGAATGCTACGGTACTGAGATAAACATGTATGCAGGCAATTAGGCCTAGAACTATCTATTTAGAGAATTTTATATTGAAATAAAGCGGTATGATCGCTAGGGTGTGCTAAGTACATGGCACTAACAGTAGGTTCCTCGGTGTATGTGACGCTGTTAGTGGATACCTGGAGCGGTGCATTGTCTAACATTAACAGGAGTGTAATGACCCTAATTTTGAATAATATTATTTAGGACATTTAATTGGGTAAATTAAATGAAATAATGTAGATGGTTAAGGGATTGAGATTTGTAAATTAATAAAGGAGAAGTACTTAATGAATATATCAGCAAAAGAGAATTAAAGGCAAGTAAGTAGGAGGAATATGATAAGGGAAAAATAGAAATAGACTTTGTTCTTATGCCCTAAACATTTGTATCCTTCATTTCTCATTCATTTCAATATTCATAAACAAAACTAAAAACCCAAGGGCTTGATCGGCCACCATTATAAAGAATCAAAAGAAGATAAGCTAGGAATCAAATAGAAAGCTTGAAGAAACTAATCAAAGAGCAGATCTCAACCTCCTTAACACCAAGCTAAGGTGAATAATTTGATTTACATCTCATTTTTTTAATGATTTCGGTTTCAAGGTTGGATCCGAATTATATTGCAAATAATATTCCATGTTATATTTGTAAATGGATATGTATGTTTATTGATGATTTATATTGTTTCATATAGATTTTATGATGAGTTTAGATTGGAAAACCTACTAAATGACATCCAAATGATTTGTGTTTTTGATATATGATCAAAAACTTGATTTTAGAAGTGGGTTTCAAGTTTCATAATTTTCTAAGTTGTTGCAAATTTATTATGAATTTTCTCTGAATAAAATAATTAGTAATGGGTGTGAATTATTTAAAGAAATTATAAAATGATGTTGGGTCTGAAATTTAAATATATCAGAAAACATATTAAAAGTGAATTATGGTGATTTTTGAGGAATTTCCTTAAGTATTTTATAATCGTTATAAAATTATTTAAGTTAAGGGACTTAAATGTTTTATGTGTTTTATCAAGGAGAAGGGCTTATTTGTCAAAATGTTTTAATTGATAATTATGAATTCGGCGGCACTTTTAGAAAAGGATTTGGATAAAGAAATGGAAACTAGTTATTGAAAAATAAGGCAAGTTAGGTGAAAAGAAATTTCTTTTAAAGGCTAAAATTAGTTTGCTTGGAATTACCATTTCGCCACTTCCATCTGTTAGCTTTCGACACCATACCTTCGCTCATGAACCCATTCGAAACCAATGCACATGGTATCAAGCAATTGATACATAGTGCATTGGAGAAAGGCAGAGGGGACCGTGTCTGAAACCATGCTTTCAAATCCACAACTTGTCTTTGCTTTTAAAGATGCTTTCGATAGGGTGCTTTCAACTTATCTTTGTTTTAAAAGGATTGCCTTTGTTTAGAAAAGAGCTTTCGAATGAGTTGCTGCTTATTTATATTCTAAAAGGAGCTTTCGAAAGGATAGCTGTTGTTTACCTTATTCATAAGCCATGCCGTCACATTCTTACCTTTCAAACTAGTTAAGGCCACTTTTTCTTTATAGCCTTAGAGCAATGTATTCGAAAGGGTGCTTTCGCCTTTTTCTTTAAAGCCGCCTTCTTAATGCTTTCGAAAGGGTCATATAGCTGCTTTCAAAAATGGTTTTGGAGGTAATGGTCTCGAAAGAGTCGGTTTTGAAACTATCCTCTTTATTTAACTTGGGATTAATACTTTCGAAAGCAATGCTTTAGCCTTTTTTCTTTATGACCCATAGTTATACTATGCCTAAACTTTCGAAGTAATGTTTCCATAAACTTTTACTTGAATCCAGTACTTTCGAAAGGTATGTTTTAAGTTAAGGATTCCAATGCTTTCGAAAGTTATATTATAAGTGTTTCGAAGAGGAAACCCTAATGTTTTCGAAAGGTGTATTTAAGCACGCCAAAGGTTTGCTTTAAGTGTTTTGAAAAGAAGGTTTCCAATGCTTTCGAAAGACAAGTTTAATGGTTTCGAAAGAGGATGTATAAGGGTTAAGTAATGATTTCGAAAGGCATATTTTCAATGCATTCAAAAGGTATGTTTTGGCCTTTTGGCTTAGTGTTTCAAGGTTAAAGTAGTTAACTTATTTTGAAAGGGGTACTTTCAATGAATTCTAAAAGGATTGTTTAAAGTTTAAACAAAGGTTTTGAAGGTATTGTTTTGGCTTTGTTGCCTAAAGCTTTCTAAGTTAAAAAGAGGTTTAAACTTATTATGAAGGGATAGATAATCTCATTGATAAGATTTCATCAACATAGTTTTGTGTAAAGCATATATCATGGAATAAGTACTTCGAGTAAAGCAAAGAGTACGATTTTCTTGTTTTATAAAATTATGATTAAGGGGTAAATCATTTACAAAGATTGTCTACAAGAAAGAGAAATTTGAATAGGGTAGTTAACCCTAATTATATGACAGGAGATGGAAATTTAATAGGGTAGTTAACCCTAAGTTTATGACTCAGATATTAGAAGACTAGACGGGACTGGTGTAGGGTCGCATCCTATACTTTAGCTCATAGCCCCTAGCTAATATAAGTCTAAAATTCTAGTGTTTAGGACTTTGTCATAGAAGGGACTAAAATAATGTTGCACACAGAAGGGACTATACAGATTAAAGATAGGTTATTAGTGAGTCTGCAAAACCATTACGTTCAGTTGACCCCAGAAAAGAAAATTAAAGGCGGTTAGCCTAGTATTATGTCTAACAAAAGTTAGATTAGTGATTACGTCTAGTAGGCCCGAGTCAGCCAGATAGTCCATCGATTTCCTGATTATTATGCGTACATGTATTTACTATTATCGTTATAATCAGTTTGATTACATGATTGGATTGAAAATGCTTTTAAAAGGATATTAGTGAGGGGAAACTCATTCCGCTAAGCAGCGTGGTCTCACTTAATTAAAAAATCAAGATGTAATAGTATTATTCACAACTGGCTTTATGTTTGACTCGAAGTTTATGTTTTCCCCTTAAACTCTCGAGTGCTCAAAATTTGATTTGCGTGGATTGAGAGTTAAGGATTTTCAGGTTTAGTAAGTCGGACGAATAAGCTTCCGAAGACATGCAGGGAGCAAAGCCAGCTCTGTAGAAGCAATTTAGCATTATTTTTGATGTGATGTATTTATGAATGATACGTCTATTTAGTATTCTGATCATCCAATGGGGCATCTTCGTATGTCACTCTTGGCATATTTTGTAATAATTATATTTGATCAAAACCTGGGATTCGTTTTAGGATTATGTAATTGAATATGAAATATTGATTTGAAATGTAATCAGAAAAGCTGTTTTTGAAATCGTGTTGATTTTATTTCATGTTCATATGCTTTTGATATTATGGATATCATTAATATTACCGTATTTGTTACAAAGAGTTAATACTATGGATAACTACAGCATCTGTAGCGCTTAGCTTCGAGCCTCAAGAGAGGGGATGTTACAACTTGGCATCAGAGCATATGTTTATGAAAACTTAAAAGAAATTTTAAACTTAAAATGGTTTTGAAAACATAATCCTAAGGAAGTAGAGAAAGGATTGGGGTATGGGATAATGCTATAGTAATGTACTTATATTTGCTACATATAAGTATATGCTTAATCTCTATTCTCCCATCTCTCTTGAGTTATTCTTCTGTATCTTACAAAGACTCGAATGTAGATTTTAAGGAAGTAAAATATGGATGCAAGGAGTGGAAGAGTTAACATTGGTGGAGGAAGCACCACAACCAATGGTAATGCTAGACCAAACACTAAAAGGAATCCAATTCGGTAACAGTTTGTTAATGTGGGTGCTGGAGCACCACAAGTTGATATAGGAGCTATGTATCAGTTCTTCGTCAACACGATGCAAGCTGGAGCTACCATGTGGTTAGTTGGAGGAAATCAGGAAGCTTCGATGGTTAATGACTATGCAGTATTAGGCAGAGACTATGCTAAGCTTGGAGGAAAGTCATTTATCGGGACTGAGGGCGCAATTGAAGTGGAGATATGGTTGCTTCATTGCAAAAGGATTTTTGCTATTTAGGGCTTAATGATGAGCAGAAGAGGAGACTTGCTTCTAGGTAGTTGCAAGGAGCAGCACTGTACTGGTGGAACAGTGTTACTATAGGAATAAATGAAGAGACCATAACTTAGGTAGAATTCAGAAGGAGGTTCGAGGAAAGGTTCATGTCGAAGATTGCCAAATCAACTCTACTCAAGAAGTTTATGGATTTGGTGCAGGGAGATATGACAGTGCTTGAGTATGCTACATGATTTGAGGAGCTATCAAGATACGGATATGCTACGGTTAATACGGTTATAAAAGGAAATGAGAAGTTCTTCTGCGGACTGAAACCCGAGCTTGCTAAAGTAACTTTGCCATATATTAGGGATCCATGTGATGTAGTTGTTGAGATGGTTTTGAGGCAGGAGGAGATGCATGCTTTTCTTGATAGTAACAAAGCATGGGAAGCTCAAGGTAGGAAAAACCAAAAGAGAAAGCATTTCCATAAGAAAGGCGCTAAGAAAGGAGGGGCATCCAAGAAAAGGAAAGCTGATGTAGTTTGTTATAAGTGCGATAAAAAGGGACACTATGCTCATAAGTGTCGGACAGGCGAAGGGAAGAGAGCCGCTGACAAGAAAGAGGTAAAATGTTCAACTGTGATAAGATTAGCCATTATAAGAACCAGTGCAATGAACTAGCTAAGGATGGAAAGGGCAAAGTGTTTGCATTGGAACCAGCTACCTCAAGACCAACAGCAGAGGAGAAAGAAAAGCTGTGTTGGGAGGTACACTTTTGATTCATGGTATGTCAGTTAGAGTACTATTGATACTATTGCATCACATTCTTTTCTATCTTATTGTTTGATAGATAGGCTTAACCTAGAACCCTCATACGTAGTTACTTCCTTGAGGGTTGCGAATCCGGTAGGAGGGTATGCGATTCTTGGGATGAGATGTGACCACTTAGAGTTTGAATTGTCAGGTCATGTATTTACTTGCAGTTTGCATGTATTTGATTTCATAGGGTTCAAAATTATATTGGGTATGGATTGATTAAATAAATACGATGCTAGGATATTTTGTCATGATAGGAAAATATCACTTATACAGCCTAGTTGTAATGATCGGATTATATACTTTGTAGAAACCATAGTTTTGAGGTTAATGCATTGTTGGGTTTTATGAATGAAGAAGATGAGTTAAAATGAGTTTTTGTGGTTAGAGAATTCACAGATGTTTTTGAGGCCGTGATAGGACTACCACCAAAATGAGCCATTGAGTTTCGAATATATTTAATACCAGGAGTAAAACCTGTGAATAGATCACCAAGTAGAATGACGCCTACCGAGATGAGTGAATTAAAGGTGTAGTTGGTGGATTTAGAAGGTAAGAATTTTATTAGACCAAGCAGTTCACCTTAGGGAGAAGCCGTAGTATTTAAAAAGAATCTGGACAGATCATAAAGGGTTATGTATCGATTATCGTAAGCTGAATGAGAATACAATAAAGAACCGATATCCATTACCTAGAATTGATGATTTGCTCGATCAATTAGTGGAGCCAAGGTATTTTCTCAGTTGGATTTGGCAATAGGGTTCCATCAGCTTAAAGTAGTAGAGGATAGTATTCCTTTGACAGCTTTTAGGACTAGATATGGATCGTATGAATGGTTAGTAATGCCGTCTGGACTAACTAATGCACCAAAATTCTTCGTGGACATGAGGAACAGAATCTTCCAGGGGCATCTGGATAGATTCGTGTTAGCATTCATAGACGACATTTTGATATACTCCAGGGATGAGGAAGAGCATGAAGTTCGACTTAGTGTGGTGCTTGAGACGTTGAGGCAGCATCAATTGAAAATGAAACTTTCGAAGTGTCACTTCTGGAAGAAGGAGATGAAGTTTCTTGGTCATGTAGTCTCAGAGAAAGAGTTGTCAATAGGTCCAGCTAAGATCGAAGTAGTGAATAGTTTGAAGAGACCTGAGATAGTGATCGAGATAAAGAGTTTTCTTGGATTAGCTGGTTACTATTAGAGATTCATTAAAGATTTTTCACGGATAGCGGCATCGATGACTAAGCTAACTCGAAAAGTTATGTGTTTGGACTGATAAGTATAAGGAAGCATTATAGAAACTGAAACAATTATTGACTAATGCACTTGTGTTAGTTGTTCCAAAGGAGAATCAAGACTTAGTTGTGTACACGGATGTATGTGGAGCATGATTAGAAGCCGTGTTAATGGAAAGAGGTAAAGCGATGGCCTATGCTTCTCGACAGCTCAGACCGCGTGAAGTTAGATATCAAACTCATATTTTGGAATTAGCTGTAGCAATTTTCGCATTGAAGGTGTGGATACATTACCTTTTGGGAAGACGGATTCAAGGTGCACACGGATTATAATTCATTGAAATATTTATTCTCTTAGAAGGAGTTGAATATGAACCAGCAGAGGTGGTTAGAGTTTTTAGCCACTTATGACTTTGGTATTGAGTACACAACAGGAAAGGGGAATAAGGTTGTAGATGCACTTAACAGAAAATATCAAAATGCAGTATTTGCAATGACAGCCGAGTGGAAAGATTTAGAAGCATTGACTGCATGCGGAGTACAATAGAGATCTAAAAGTAGTTCTAGTCAAGAAACTATTATGTTTCTTATTTAGAAGTACGACCGGTGATGATCGAAAGGATTGCTTCTAAGCAAGGAGAGGATCCATTATTAGCTGAACGGATTAAGGAGTTGAGGAATGGAATAAAGAGCGATGACTTGAATGATTTCAGTCTTGACTAGAATGGGTGTGTTATCCCACCTTTTGGCAAGGTCGAGATACCAAGGAACTAATTGAAAGCCATGGATCACTCTTCCTGGATATTAGACGTACGAAGGTTCGCTATGGATATCGATGAATTTTTTCCAAGTCCAGATTGAGCCATAATTGATAAGACATGACTAGAAAAGCCAAGAGAGCCAACTTTCCAAGTTTCAAGTCAATCCGAGTTCGTATGCTCAAGTTATGATGGATGTAAGTTAAAGGGAAAAGCTCCGGTTTCGTATGGATCATCAATCTCCAGTTCGTATCAATCGATTTCGTATCGATCATGGGTCCAGCGGTTTCGTATCCATCGAAGAGCACCGGTTCGTATCGATGAACTTGGCTGTGTTCGTATCCATCGAGTTTGTATCGATGGACTTCGTACCCATCATAAATCCCTCTTCGTATCGGTCAGCACTTCCTTATTCGAATCCATTGGCATCTCCCTACTTCGTATCCATCGTGGAAACCTCTCTTCGAACCCATCATGGGCAAGGCACTTCGTATCCTTCAGATTGTCCTACTTCGTATCCATCAGGTTATCCTACTTCGTATCCATCGAAAGGTTCCAGTTCACATCGATTGGTTTCGTGTCCATCAAGGAAAGACTTGTTCGTAACCATTGAACATCAGTAATTCGAATCCATCAGTGAGGCCTTATTCGAATCCATCGAGTCAATAGACCAGGGTGACGTGTCATCCCTCGATACGAACGAGGCGAGATTTATGGAGTCGATGAGGTCAACTCAAAGTAAAGACCGGATCGAGGCGAAGTATGCGTGCCACATCATCACAAGAGCACGTGAGTTGATGGAGTTGAAGGGATCGATTCGAAATAGTGGATTCGAACCAATCAGCCACCGAGGAACCCCATTTCATATCGACAATAACTCATGATACATTGATCCAAATGCCATGAAATTTTCACAGGAGCTCGCGTACATGCTGAGGAATGTCTCCACCAAATTTTAGCTCGATTGGACGTCATCTTGATCGATGCGTAATGACTTCGTATCGATCGCCGATCAAGTCGAAACTTCCTGAGGTTGGTCGCGTGGGCCCACTCACGTGCCAGAGCGATTCTCTCAAAGTTTGAGTGAAATATCAGCCTCCTACGCCTATAAATAGAGCCCCAGAGACTACAGAAGAGGGATCTTTTGACTCTCAAGCGCCCAGACTCTGCCAGTTCGAGATCTCCATCATCCTACACCATATTCTTGCTGTCAATTTCGAATTTCCAGTTGTAACTTGTTGTTGATTGCTGTAAAAACTTGTAATCATTGAAAGAGAATCAATAAAACTGCAAAAAACTTCATAGTGGACGTAGGCAACGCGCCGAACCACTCTAAATTGCTTGTCTACGCATTTACTTTCCTGTTGATTGGAGTTTTTGTTAGATAATACTCATTTTCAATTTATATTTTTCATTATTATCTCTTCAAAAACTTCCGAAGAGTGTTGTGACCAATTTTGGTGCAAACACTTTGGTGCTTTCACTAAGAAAACCCAGATTTTCTCCTGCTCTTTGGATCTGTCATCGATACCGGATTGAATAAATCTAAGAGAGAGATCCAAATCAACAAATCCAAGTTCCTTCCCTTCTATTCAGATTTGCATAAAGTCTAGAAAAGGAATTCAACCTTCAAGATGGTTAGCACAAGGACCTCCTCTAACGTTATCAATCAAGAGGAACATGATAGACAGAATCCTGCGCCAATACCTCTTTCTAATCAGGACGCTACCGGACACTCAGAACCATCAGTTCGGTTACACGACAAGAGTTTCAGCTGCTGCTTCAAGAGCTGACCCAGAGTCGGCAACAACTAACAGAACAGCTACGCGCTAACGCCGAGCTGACCAACCAGTTGAATCGCCAGAAATGAAGGAGATCTAGGAGAGATCATGCTTCTCGCTCCTCCAACGAAAGTTCTTCCTCTTCTGATTATCATCATTGATCTCCACGACCCCGACTGGATGGGAGTCACTTGCAAGCTTCTGGATATCAACCGGCAATAACCGATGGACAGCTAAGAGTCGGTTTATCAGCCAGTTTCCAAATCGGGCCCTCCTCCCGAGGAGGTGCCGCTCCTCACTATACCGTAGAATACCGCGCCACGAACGTCGCGGTTGATCCAGGGATCGATGCCTAAAATCAGTCGAACCGGGACCGTCGTCAGCATGGACGTACTCCAGAACCGTACGTCCGAGAGGATTATAAGCCAAGAAGGCAAGGTGTGGACCGTCGATAGCATTCGGTCCAACCCCATAATATGGAACACCACCATACTCCTGCACGAGCCGCATAGAACATACAAATGCCGGATATTCCGACCATGATACGTCAGATGATCCGTGAGAGCCAGGGTCTAACGAATGATGACCGGGAATCTCCAGAAGTCACACTCCCTTTACTGACGATATACTTACTTCCGAACCCCCTCGGCGATTCAGGATGCCGACTCTACCCATGTACGAGGGCAACTCCGATCCCAACCAACATAGTCTAAAATATGAATGGTCGATGAGCGCTGCTAGAGCTGACGATGCAGTGAAGTGTCGTAGTTTCCCCATCTCCTTGGAGGGCATCGCTACCATGTGGTTCACTCGACTGCCACCTCGATCCATTTCCTTCTTTTACCAGTTGGCCACAAAATTTTTTGAGCAATTCCGCATGCACGTCGCAAGGCCAAAGATGTCAACACTCTGTCTAGCGTCACCCAAGCTCCTGGAGAGACGCTCAGACACTACTTAGAGAGATTCCATACTGCATGTGCGGAAATCAGCAATCCGAATGATAACTCCATCCTTGTGGCGTTGACTAAGGGGATTGACCCCGATTTTTAGTTTGGCAACTGGTTGGCTGGAAAACCACCTGCATCATTGGACCGTTTCCACGCCAAGGCGGCTCAATTCCTGAGAAGGGAGGATGCAAAACAATCTAGGAAGCAGACTGATGCAGGGCCAAGCACGTAAGGTATCCAAAGCAATGTCGCGATCAAATAGTCCGGTGAGAGCTCCAGAAAAGTTTAGTTGAACATTCAAAACAAACAAACTCGGCGAAGAGAGAGCGGAATCAAACTAGAAAATGAGATCAAAATCATGGCCCACAGCGCAAGAATCCTGTGTTTGACAGTTACAGTCCTTTGAATACATCACTAGAGAACTTGTATTTACAAACCTGTAATACAATTCAGTACAAAAAACCTACGCCGAAACCGTCGTCAGAAAGACAAATCCAGACGGGAAAATTTTGCAGGTTCCATGAAAGCTATGGGCACAATACGAATGAATGTCGTCACTTGCAAGATCTCGTTGAAAAATTAATTAGAGAAAGAAAGCAGGAACAGTTTGTGCGGGCGCCGCAGCCTGGAGAAGCGGGCCCATCAAATCAAAATAATGAACCCGATCAACCGAGACATGAGGACACTACCCGTCCCAGTGGCAGATTGGTGATAAACGCCATCAGCGGCGGACCCATTTTTTCAGGAGCCTGGAACGACGACGACCTACGTCACTGTTACACATGACATGCTTATTCAGTCTATGAATACTTTGCAATTTCCTTTACATTCTGAAGTTTGAATTTGTAATAAGGCACTGACTTTGCCATGTTTTTCCGTTCCAGCAATAAATTACTATCTCTTCAAGCTAGAGCTGTGATTCACCGAATGCGACATTCAATAATCACGACGCACGAAGAGCTAAGTTCCATCGAACAATGGAATTTATTCAAATAGCAAGTGACTGTGATACGACCGGCCACTCACTAAGTGAAACCTCGGCTTGGGGGCAAGCCATCACATTAAAGGCTGAACTGGACCGACACACGATAGTCCTACAACTAATTCCGAATTCCCAGAGCGCGAATTGGAGTATTCTTATCAACTCTAGGTTCCCAGAGGGTGAATCGGAGTATAAATCCTAACTCCAAATTCCCAGAGTGCGAATTGGAGTATAAAACATCAACTCTAGGTTCCCAGCGTGCGAACTGGAGTATAAACACCAACTTCAAATTCCCAGAGTGCGAATTGGAGTATAAACATCAACTCTAGGTTCCCAAAGTGCGAACCGGAGTATAAATCCTAACTCCAAATTCCCAGAGTGCGAATTGGAGTATAAAACATCAACTCTAGGTTCCCAGAGTGTGAACCGGAGTATAAACACCAACTCCAAATTCCCAGAGTGCGAATTGGAGTATAAACATCAACTCTAGGTTCCTAGAGTGCGAGTCGGAGTATAAACCCTAACTCCACTTTCCCAGAGTGCGAATTGGAGTATAAACAACAACTCTAGGTTCCCAGAGTGTGAACCGGAGTATAAACACTAACTCCAAACTCCCAGAGTGCGAGTTGGGGTATAAACATATAAATGCAGTTCCGGATAGGGTGGACCCGTCTACCTAACGACTTCGGCTGTATCCTAACCAAGTTTGAGGAGGATGGACCCGTTCGTCTAACGACCTCGGTTGTTAACTCGGGGTGGATGTGATCCGACCATTCACGATCCCGATGAATCCATCGTTCCCAGAGTGCGAATGAATTCCTAAAAAGCCCAAATAGGCGTGACTAACCATCTGTCGGATAACTCTAAGTTCCCAGAGCGTGAACTGGAGTATAAACATCAATTCTAGGTTCTCGGAGTGCGAACTGAAACGTACATGCTAATTCCAAGTTCCCAGAGCGTGAATTGGAGTGCGAACATCAATTCCAGGTTCCCGGAGTGCGAACCAAAATATACATGTTGACTCCAAATTCCCAGAGTGTGAATTAGAGTACAAGTACCAAGTCAAAGTTCCTGGAGTGCGAACTGTATTACAAACATCGATAACTCTCAAATTCCCAGAGTGCGAAGCAGATTATCGGTCACAAATTATCCTAAGTCCCCGAAGTGTGGACGTGTACTCAAGACTTGCAATAGGTGCGATCGACCAGCGAAATACAAATGCTGTTCCCCGGATCTGGGGGCAAAAGCTTAAGTGTTAATCACTAACCGAAGCAATACAATGTCCAAAGTTCAACTCATTCATCAATCACGACATGTGATCAAGATTTTCAGACTTGGCAAATAAAACGAACTCTACTTGACGGTAAAAACACCACAAGTACACTGGACTGAAATACAAATACTGCAAATACTTAAGCACAAAAGAAATGAGAGTTGAAGCAAATAAACTAAATTTTATTTCAACTAACTGTATGTGAAGATTCATGTACAAGTCATTCCAAAAATTCCTACTAGCAGGGGGTCAAGCCTGCATCTATACATGGCCTATGAAAGAAAAATAAAAGCAACTTCCTAACTGCCAAAAATGCGCCAGAATGGGATTATCTACTTTTTCTTCTTTGGCTTTTTCTTTGACGTGGATCTACTAGAACCGCTAACAGTCTTTCGCTTCAAGCTCTTACCCTTTGGTGGATCATCCTCTGATGAAGGCATGATATCGACATCTTCCTCCGAACTTGAACTTAAAGGAATATTCTCTTCGGGAGGAGTCAAAGGAGTCGGATCCACCATCGAGGGCAGAATGGGCATGCTGGTACCGACAAGTGTGTCCCTAGAAGATACCACTATAAGAGGAGTGGGGCCAACCGCCGTCGTAACACTCTCGGAACTACCACTGTGTGCTGCCGCTTCCATCTCTGCGTTGATTTGAGCAAGTATCTCAGCCTCATGAGCGGCATGAGCTTCACGATAGGCAATGGTGGACTGTGACGTAGCAATGGAAGCAGGTGGGAACGCACCAAGAACGAATGGCATGTCCGCAAAAGGATCACTGCTTTGACGTAGGAGCTCGTTCATCATCTTCTCTTCCAAAGACAGTGAGCTCCCCTGTGTCGTTCCCGTCGGTGCGACTGTAGTCGCGATGATCGCCTCAGTAGTGATGGCCTTCTGCCCTTGATGCAACTCTTGGGTAACAGGAGGCGCATCTGATACAACTTCAGTCACTGGACAATAAAGAAAAGAAGTTGTCAGAACACGCTTCAATACAAATACTTCAGTTCAGGCACATATGAAGTTTGTGCAGAGTACCTTCCTCTACTTGACTTGTAGCTGGCTGAACAGCCTCTGAAGAATGCTCCCTTATGGTAGATATGTGTGGCTGCTAAGGGTCATAGTCCGGAATTGGCTGTGGCTCAATCGCTGGCGTCGGCTCGGATCTAGATGAAGTAATCATCCCAGAACTTGTAGCTGGGTGTGCGACGCCAGAACCCTCACCAACCTCTAAGTGTTGGGTACCCAGTCTCTCTCTAGCATGGGAGATCATAAAATCGTGGAGAACCTTCTTCTCATCATCATTCAACATACGGTTCTCCAACTAAAACTCATCAAAAGCTTCACTCGGCTGTGCTGCCTTCTCTTCTTCAATTAACAAATTCCAGACATTGAATAAGTGTGTCGGGTAGTCATCGAGCCACGCCAAGTTTCTGTGCCTCGGCACATTGGCATTATAAGTGATGAGAAGTTCTTCTATTTTTGACTCGAGCTTAGTCTCCGCCTTCCAAACTTTCTCATCAGCTTCAGCCTCCGCTTCGCGGACCTTTTCCACGGCCGCGTCCCTTTCCCTTCGAAACTTAACCGCCTGATCACATGCCTCCTGTGCAGAAATGTTGGCGGTGTCCCTCTCCTTCATGATTTCCGAAACTTTGGCCTTAAGCTCATTTAGCTCCTACAAGGCCGCATCCCGCTCGGCGGTCACAATAGTGTTTCGATGGCCCATGTCCTCCACCGTAACATAATGCTCTTTCTTCATCCTATCCATTGCCGCCTGGGCTTCATCAGCTTTCTTAAGAGCCTCCATCTCTGATTTTCGAGATAACTCAGCTTCAGTGTTCAGCACTTGTATAATACGGTCCTTTTGAGCTAGCTCGGCTTGTAGTTTCTCAATGATAGCTGCCCTCTCAAAGGCAAATGATGATGCTTTCTCAGCTGCTTTAGCCCACATCTTGTACTGGACATAGAAGTCATGTACATAGTCGTGCGCCATCTGCTCAGCTTCCGCCGGGATTCTTTTTAAATGAAGAGGAAACATGTAGTTATCGAAACAGATGTTTGGAAAATCCTTCTTTAACTGAGAAAGCTTGATCACCCCTTCCCCTGAAGTTTCCGTAGGGGCCTTTTCTGCAACTACGGAGATTATTGCCTCCTTTCTAGGATGATGAGGCTCAGACCTAGAAGACTGAGAAGCCGACTTGTGCCGCGAGGATTCAGGGGGATGAGAAACATAAACGGGAGGTTGTACAGGAGTTCTGGGAGGAGTGCGAGATCGAGATCGAAGTCTGCAATCCCTATCTCTATCATATCTCTCTTGGCTGGAGTATCCAGAGTATCCACGGTCGTGATCTCTGTCCCTTTCCCTCCTATGCGACTCATAGTATGCAGAAGATTTACGGGCCTGTCGAAGACTTCCCAACATTGAACCTCGTCCAGTCATGGTATCTGCAAGTCAAAACGAAGACAAAAGTTAGTAATCTCTCACAGTGAGCGTACTACATTCAGAAATCGTGCAGTGTCGTGAAGTGTGAATGTATGTGCAACCCCTCGACTAACCGAATGTGTCAACCGCACTAGTGGGCAAGACTCGCTTAAAACTAAGGCTTCTGAAAGTTCGTCCAATCCGACATCGTGCTGCAAGGACACATCGTCCGGAATTAGAAGATCGACAAGCCCTTCATAAAGACTTTCTGTTCTTGGAGGAGACTTCTCCGAAATTCTAATTCCGGAGGCGGGCCGGGAGGTGACAACTGATTTCCATCTTCCCTTTTTAGGTGACTTAAAAACGGCTGCCTTGCCTTTTCTTTTCTCTTCGGTATCCTAGGCTACATCCGCAGGTTCGCCCAACGGTTCCTCCTCGGTGTGAGTTCTTTCGGAGTCAGCCTCCTCGATTATAACAACTTTAGGTTTTCTTCGCTTAACTCGTTCTTTCGAGGCAGTCGTTAAGGCACCGTCAAGCATTATACTTTGTCTTCGTTCAATCAGTCCAAGAATCCTAAGATTCCTATCCGTCAAAAGCAACTCAATATTCCTTTCTTCGCTTGGGATTTCTTGGAAGACTCGAACTATCTCCTTGAAACGTTCACGTTCGGGTCGCTGGATTATGGCTGAAAAGAAAAAGAGATGTGAGTTCGACTTCATCTACATCGGTTTTATCAACTACCCGAAAAGATAGCAATACTCATGTTTAAATAGCCATCGCCTAGCCAATCTTGGGGGGCACCTAACATAAAACCACTCCGTTTTGAAGTAGCTCAATCTAGTCCAAGCCCCTATGACCACTTGGCAATTTCTTACTGCCTCCAAGAATGTGAAAGATGGACTGTCAGCCCGACTCTTGAAGTTGAACAGATATCTAATCTCAATCAGGATCGGTGGTCGATGAATCCATAAAGACGATGAACAAGCTATTCACTGAAGCATATCCATTTGGGTGTAGCTGAGATGGGGCGATCCCAAAAAAAGACAATACTTCTCTTATATACTCATTGAACGGAGGGAGCGTTTCGGCTGCACATGCGTGACGATTGAATGCGGTATATCCCTCTGGCGGATTGTGTGGTCTGTCATTTGGTCCCGGCAATAATACGTCGTCCATTGACAGGCCATGCCTTAAGCATATTCTCCCTAGCATATCTTCAGAGATGTTGGATCGAACGGAGTCCGATGGATTGGCAATGAAAGATGCATCGAGTAATTCGTCCGGGGCTGGATAATGACTTCGGGCTCAATGTCCGAAATTTCGAGTCTTGGAGGAATTGTACTTTGGATTTCTTGCGGCTGCGAACTTGATGGTTCCATAACTGGCTAACTTATGAGAAATTATCGTTAGGCAATAAAGAACCCGTATATTCCCCACGTGTAAGAGTGTGTGTTGTGCAGTGCTGTGCATTACTGGAAAAGATTTTGCAGAATTAAAGAAAACTTGCAAGCAACAAAGATAATCAGAGTCCAGTAGGAGTGACCGTCATCACTGACCGTCACAACCGTATCATCCAGATGTTGGTAAGCGATTCGAGTTAAAGTTCGTTATCACGGTGTTAAGTTATAGTTCCATCGACGAGCTTCGAAAGGATAGTCAAGTGTGTAGTTTAATAGTTAAACCCAGATATGCAAGGATGAAGCTCGTCGGAATCACGTTATCGATTGCTAAAAATTTCTTAACCATCAAAGGAAGGGTTCAAATCGATCACAGGAAGCTCGTTCGAATCCATCGGGATATCACTTCGAATCGATACAAGGGGGCACGTTTCGAATCGATGGTCAAGGGTCGATTTCGTATCGATCAAGGTGAGATGACTTCAAATCGATCCTAGGTTGTCTGATTCGTACCGATCAGGAAGGCCTCAACTTAACATCGATCACGTTCGAGTCGATACTTTTCGTATCGATCATAGAGATGTAGTTCGTGTCGATCTAAAGTTAAGGACTTCAAATCGACCGTCAACCTATTTTTTCGTATCGATCATTTCGTATCGATACGATCGATCACCATAACTATCGGTACGAATCGCATCATCTCCATTAGAGCATCCCAGGGATCGATGTGAAATCCAAAGAAAAATATTGATGCCTTCATCAATTCAAACACGAGTCCCCAGATCGATTCGATTTTGTCCTCCCCACTCTTTCTTCTCCAAACCAGATCTGGCTTTATCAATTACCCGAATGGATAATCAATGAAGGAAGAGTAGAACTGGAATAGTTTCGTTGCTTAGATTCATGTTTGGTCACCTAATTTGAAAGTGGGATTTGAAGAATTTAAGGGATGAATCTTGTCAAATCGAAGGCGTGACGCATTTCTATCTTTTCCGATGTTTCGAATCGACACGAAGATTAGAGACGGTAGTGAAAAGTAAAAAAGTGAAAAATGGCTAAGTCCTAGCTATTTATATGGAACTTAGGAAGGGACCGGGTCGATTCTCCTCCCAGTCCACTTAACCGGTCACAACCGGTCAAAACCCAAGTCGAGTCGAGCGCCCTGTTCGACTCCATTTGATCAAGAATTTCTATCGGTTCGAAATGAATGGTGAATCTATCGATGCGAAGCGCATGGCAAGAACGGCTGAAGACGATGGAGCCCATCGACTCGAGGCCCCTGTTTGCATCAACAAGTTCATGACTCCATCTACATTATCATCGACACGAACCACGATTTTGTGTCCATCATGACTCAAACATTACCATCGATGCGAATGAACATTTCGCATTCAATGAATTCTTAATTTATCGATGCGAAGTCAATCTTTCAACCTTCCACATCGATTCAGGAGAGGATCGATACGAAGGAACTCCACAAAAACAACTGTCAAACATTGTTGCAACTCAAATTTCGCGTCGATTCAGGAGAGGATCGATATGAAATTCAATATAACAAACAAAATAACCGGCAGCAATACAGAGTACAACTTCCAGCAAAAAATACGACGATCATTCAAAGAGGAACTGCAACTTTTCAAAGCACGTCATGTTTCAACAAGACGTACTTTGGGATGCAAGTGTTACCCCACCTTTTGGCAAGGTCGAGATACCAAGGAACTGATTGAAAGCCATGGATCACTCTTCCTAGATATTAGACGTACGAAAGTTCTCTATGGATATCGGTGAATTTTGTCCAAGTCCAGATTGAGCCATAATTGATAAGACATGACTAGCAAAGCCAAGAGAGCCAATTTTCAAGTTTCAAGTCAATCCTAGTTCGTATGCTCAAGTTATGATGGATGTAAGTTGAAAGGAAAAGCTCCGTTTTCGTATCGATCATCAATCTCCAGTTCGTATCAATCGATTTCGTATCGATCATGGGTCCAGCGGTTTCGTATCCATCGAAGAGCACCAGTTCGTATCGATGAACTTGGCTGTGTTCGTATCCATCGAGTTCGTATCGATGGACTTCGTACCCATAATAAAGCCACGCTTCGTATCGGTCAACACTTCCTTATTCGAATCCATCGGCATCTCCCTACTTCGTATCCATCGTAGAAACCTCTCTTCGAACCCATCATGGGCAGAGCACTTCGTATCCGTCAGATTGTCCTACTTCGTATCCATCAGGTTATCCTACTTCGTATCCATTGAAAGGTTCTAGCTCGCATCGATTGGTTTCGTGTCCATCAAGGAAAGACTTGTTCGTAACCATTGAACATCAGTAATTCGAATCCATCAGTGAGGCCTTATTCGAATCCATCAAGTCAATAGACCAGGGTGACGTGTCATCCCTCGATACGAACGAGGCAAGATTTATGGAGTCGATGCGGTCAACTCGGAGTAAAGACCGGATCGAGGCGAAGTATGCGTGCCACATCATCACAAGACCACATGAGTTGATGGAGTCGAAGGGATAGATTCGAAATGGTGGATTCGAACCAATCAGCCACCGAGGAACCCCATTTCGTATCGACGATAACTGATGATCCACTGATCCAAATGCCATGAAATTTTCACAGCATCTTCCATATAAGGTAAAGAATGTACCTGCCAAGTTTCAGCTCGATTGGATGAGTTTTTGATGGATACGAAATCATTTCGTATCGATCACAGATCAAGTCGAAACTTGGTGGAGTCGGTCGCGTAGGCCCACTCACATACCAGAAAAAGTCTCCCAAAGTTTGAGCAAGATTAGAGCCTCCTACGCCTATAAATAGCACCCTGAAGCCTTCAGAAAAGGGGATCTTTTGGCCATTCAACGTCCAGAATCTGTCGGATTCAATTCTACTCTTCATTACCGCTGTTGTAATCAGATTTCAGAGCTATTATCAACTGTAATCCGTTGTAGTTGATTGAAATCATCAAGTGAATCAATTAAAACATAAACTTCAAAGTGGACGTAGGCAAGATCGCCGAACCACTATAAAAATTATGTTGTTTACCGCATTTTTGTGAATTTTCTGAGTGATTTTCATACATATTTGTTATCTGTGATCTGTGATTGCGAACTGGTGCTTTCAACGACTATCGGGTGTTTGTGACCAATTTTGGCGCAAACAAGGTGGTTGAGGAAGAAAGGATGATTATATGTTCTGAATATGGGAAACATTAGGTAGGAAGCCCTTAGAGAATGCCATCGTTCGAAGTACACTATTCATCCAGGAGGAACTAAGATGTATCAAGATACAAAAAGGAGTTACTTCGGGGAAGGTACGAAGAGAGATATTGGCTTATGGGTGAGGTAGTATTTAACTGTCAACGGGTAAAAGATGAACATCAGAAACTAAGTGGGTTACTTCAACCTTTAGATGTTCCAGTCTGGAAATGGGATTTTATCTCAATGGATTTCATAGATGGGTTGCCAAAGTGAATAGAGGAAATGAGAGTATATGGGTTATAGTGGACAGATTGATCAAGAGTGCCCATTTTATTCCAGTTAAGTCGACAAAGACAGCACCAGATTTAGCTAAGTTATTTATGAGGAATATAGTTAGATTGCATGGAATTCCTAGTAGTAAAGTAAGTGATAGAGATTCCTTATTTACTAGTGGGTTCTGGAAGAGTCTATAGGAGACTTTAGGTACCAAACTCAAGATGAGTACCGCTTACCATTCGTAGACAAATGGGCAAACAGAAAAAATTAACAAAGCCTTAGAGGATTTGTTAAGAGCTTGTGTGCTAGATTTTGGGGGATCATGGGAAGACCATCTACACTTAGTTGAGTTTTCGTATAACAATAGTTATCATACTGGTATTGGGATGGCACCGTTTGAAGCTTTATATGGATGGCCATACAAATCTCCCTTTTTTTAGTTAGAGACCAGGGATAGGTTAGTTCTTGGTCCAGATTTAGTTAGAGAAGATGCAAAGAAGATTGAGTTAATTAGAGCTAGAATGAAGGAAGCTTAGTCTAGGCAGAAGACTTATGGTGATAAGAGATGGAAAGACTTAGAGTTCTTAGTTGGAGATCATATCTTTGTCAAGGTGTCACCTATGAAAGGTGTAATCAGATTTGGAAAATCAAGAAAATTGGTACCAAGATATTTAGAACCATTTTCTATTATAGAAAGGATCAGGAAACTCGCGCATAGAGTAGAGTTACCGAATAGTTTGGTAGGAGTCCACAATGTTTTTCATATTTCTCATCTAAGAAAATTTATTTGGGATCTAGAGACAAATATTACACCGACTGTGTTCGGTAATCTAGTAGTGGAATCAAATATGACTATAGTTATAAAATCAGTTCGTATAGTTACAAGGGATGAGAAAAGACTAAGGAACAAGACAGTCATATTAGTCAAAGTCCAGTGGAGTGACGACGAGAGAGATTGTACTTCGGAAACTGAGAGCAGGATTAGAGATACTTATCCCGGCTTGTTTCATGGTATGTTTTACCTTAACGTTTGGTTACTGTGAGTACCTTATCAAAATTTCAAGGACGAAATTCTTTAAGGAGGGAAGTCTATAACAACCTTAATTTTGACTAACTTTATTTAGGACATTTAATTAGATAAATTAAATGAAATAATGTAGGTGATTAAAGGATTGAGATTTGTAAATTAACAAAGGAGCTGTGCCTTAATAAGCAAAAGAGAACTAAAGATAAGTAAGTAGGAGGAATATGATAAGGGCAAAATAGGAATAGACTTTGTTCATATACCCTAAACCCTTCTATCCTTCATTTCTCATTCATTTCAACATTCAGAACAAAACTAAAACCCCAAGAGCTTTGTCGGCCACCATTAAGAAGAATTAAAAGAAGATAAGTTAGGAATCAAGTAAAAAGCTGGAATAAATTAAATAAAGAACAAATCTCAACCTTCTTAACACCAACCTAAGGTGAATAATTTGATTTACATCTCATTTTTTAAATGATTTCGGTCTTAAGGTTGGATCTGAATTATTTTGCAAATAATATACCATGTTATATTTGTTTAAATGGATATGTGTGTGTGTGTGTGTATGCTTGTTGATGATTTACATTGTTTCATATAGATTTTATGATAATTTTAGATTGGAAAACCTATTAAATGACATCCAAATGATTTGCATTTTTGATATATGATCAAAAACTTTATTTTAAAAATGGTTTTCAAGTTTCATAACTTTCTAAGTTGTTGTGGATTTATTATGAATTTTCTATGAAGGAAATAGTTAATATTGGGTTTAAATCATCTAAAGCAATTATATAACGATTTTGGCTCCGAAATTTAAATATGTTAGAACATATTAAAAATGGTGATTTTTGAAGAATTTTCCTAAGTATCTTATTATGGTTATAAAATTATTTAAGTCAAGGGACTTAAATGTTTTATGTGTTTTATCAAGGAGAAAGGCTTATTTTTTAAAATGGTTTAGTTGATAAGGAAATAGCAACCAATTACGTTTTGATAAATAAGGTAAGTTAGGTGAAAAGAAATTTCTTTTAAAGGCTAAAAATCAGTTTTTCTTGGAATTGCCACTTTGCACTTCCGTCTGTTATCCTTTGACACCATGCTTTCGAAGGGATAGAATTTTTTCTTACATGCTTTCGAATCCACTACCTGTCTTTGCTTTAAAGATGCTTTTGAAGGGGTGCTCTCAATTTTTCTTTGTTTTAGAAGGATTGCCTTTGTTTAGAAAAGAGCTTTCGAATGAGTTGTCGCTTATTTATATTCTAAAATGAGCTTTCGAAAGGATAGCCGCTGTTAAATTTGTTCATAACCCATGCTTCTGCATTCTTACCTTTCGAACTATTTGAGGCCGCTTTTCTTTATAGCCTTAAAACAATGTATTCGAAAGGGTGCTTTCACCTTTTTCTTCGAAGCCGCCTTCTCAAAGCTTTCGAAAGGGTCATATAGCTGCTTTCAAAAATGGTTCTGGAGGCAATAGTTTCGAAAGAGTGGGTTTCAAAACTATCCTCTTTCTTTTACTTAGGATTAATATTTTCAAAAGCAATGCTTTCTCCTTTGTTCTTTATGACCCATAATTATACTATATGTTAAACCCAAAGGTTTAGAAAGGAATGCTTTAAAATGGTTTTGAAGCAATGTTTCCACATAATTTTACTTCAACCCGATATTTTTAAAGGTAAGTTTTAAACGAATGGTTCCAATGCTTTTGAAAGGTATATTATAAGTGTTACGAAGAGGATAGCCCTATGTTTTCGAAAGGTATATTTAAGCGTACCAGAAGGTTTATTTTAACAGTTTTGAAAAAAGGTTTCCAATGCTTTCGAAATATACGTTTAATGGTTTGGAAAGAGGATGTCTAACGGTTAAGTAATGATTTTGAAATGCTTATTTTCAATACATTCGAAAGGTATGCTTTGGCCTTTCGGCCTAGTGTTTCAAGGTTAAAGTGGTTAACTTATTTTGAAAGGGGTACTTTCAATGTATTCGAAAGGAATTTTTAAGGTTTAAACAAAGGTTTCAAAGGTATTGTTTGCCTTGTAGCCTTAAGATTTCTAAGTTAAAAAGAGGTTTTAACTTATTATGAAGGGATAGATAATTTCATTGATAAGTCATTAACATAGTTTTGTGTAAAGCATATATCATGGCAAAGTACTTTGAGTAAAGCAAAGAGTACGATTTCCTTGTTTTATAAAAAATATGATTTCAGGGGTAAATCATTTATAAGGAAACGAAATTTAAATAGGGTAGTTAACCCTAAGTATATGACAGGAAACGAAAATTTAACGGGGTAGTTAAGCCTAATTTTATGACTCAGATATTAAAAGACCAGATGGGACTGATGTTGGATCGCGCCTTATACTTTAGCTAATAGTCCCTAGCTAATATAAGTCCAAAATTCTAGTGTGTAGGCCGTTGTCACATAAGGGACTAAAATAATGTTACACGCAGAAGGTAATATACAGAGTAAAGTTAGGTTATTGGTGAGCTCGAAACCATTAGGTTAAGTTGACCCTTGAAAAAGAAAGTGAAGGGCAGTCAGCCCAGTATTGTATCTAACAGAAGTTAGATTATTGATTATGTCTGGTAGGCCCAAGTCAGCCAATGGTTAATAGTTTGCCAAATTAAACTATAGTGTGGACAGACAGTCCACCGATTTCCTGATTATTATGCATACATGTATTTGCTATTATTGTTATAATTAATTTGATTATAGGATTTGATTTGCAAAAGATATGCTTTCAAAAGGATATTTGTAAGGGGAAACCCATTCCGCTAAGTGGTGTGGTCTCACTTAATATCAGTAAATCGAGATGTAATAGTATTATTCACACCAGGCTTTATATCTGACTCAAAGTTTATGTTTTCCCCTTAAACTTTCGGGTGCTCAAAATTTGATTTGAGTAGATTGAGAGTTAAGGATTTTCAGGTTTAGTGAGTTGGATGAATAAGCTTCCGAAGATGTGCAGGAGGAAAAGCTAACTATGTAGCAGCTATTTAGTATTATTTCCTCTGCGATGTATTTATGACTGATATGTCTATTTAGTACTCTGATCATCCAATGTAGCATCTTCATATGTCGCTCTTGGCATAATTTGTAATAATTATATTTGACCAAAACCTATGAATCGTTTTAGGATTATGTAATTGAATATGAAATATCGATTTGAAATGTAATTATAAAAGCTGCTTTTGAAATCTATGTTGATTTTATTTCATATTCACATGATTCTGATAATGGATAGCAATAACATTACCGTATTTTGTCACTGGAAGTTAATACTATGGATGACAGCAGCATATATAGCGCTTAGCTTCGGACCTCGAGATAGGGGATGTTACAAGGAGGTTCCTTGGTGCATATGGAGATTAGAACATGACACTGTTGGTGGATCCCCAATGCGATGCAATAAGTGGCATTACCATTGAGTTCTTGGAACAAATGCTTCGATAGACCTTAAGTCGTCTTTGATGCGAGTCGCCACTGTTGGACACTCTCAATGTGCAAGTACGATACGTTGTACTCATATTTTAGGTAATGCAGTCCAAAGGTGAAATTTTATGCAAGCTTACGTTGGGAGCAGTCCCACTGATTATTAACTTGATCTGTTGTTGATCAGTTGTCTGATTTGTTGTTGATTAATGGTTCAGTTAGTTGTTCGACCCCAAAGTATAAACTTCCACAAGATGTTTGGGTGTAGGTGTATTTAGAACCATATTCCTTAGGTTAATGTGACCAGCCCTAGTAAGTAATTCACAAAGACAGGTAGGCCATCTTAGGTCACTTAGATTATAAATGAAGTCAAATGCATGTGATAACCATACATTAGTAATACATTTCATTCAGCAGACTTTTATCTAACCCGCTCTTTTCCTTCTTCCCCCACTACCCGAAGATAGGTTGGCAGGTGATTAGCCCGGATCTAGTTCGTAGAGAAGCAAGCTTAGCATTGGTATTGCATATTATTCTTTATTATTCTCATGTAAACATTTATTGTATTTCGTATTATCAGACTTTATATTGTTATTTTGTAAACTCTGGATTTTTGACTAAATATCTTTTGAGACCGTGTTTTCCAGGATGTTTTTCGAGATGATTATTTTCTGTATTTATATTTTATTTCCTTCCGCTGTGAGATATAAAAGTGTAGAATGTCATAGATTTATCCTTGTAACCATGTCCTGTAATATTTTAAAGACCAACTGCCCGTACTTTTTGGCACGACGTGAATCCAAAATTCACTCTAGGCTTTTGGTCAATGAGTCTGGAGGTGCGAGTTGTTACAATAAATTCAAATCAAAGGCTCTTTTTTTCGTTTTACTCGATTTCCACTTCATTTGACTCCATTCAATATTTACTGAATAATTCTGGTGCTTGTATGTCTATCTCTTGCAAAGAAGGGTGCAGATCTGAGAGATCAAGGAGACTATCTAGATATAATTGGGAATCAGAGGTAAAGCTTATTTGGTAAAACTTATTTTGATTTTATATAATGATATTAATGCATTGTATTCATATATTATTTTGCATATTTATATATCATTGCTTATTATATTATTTGTTTATTATTTGATATTTATCCATATAGTTTATTATTACAAAATGTTACTGATATAAAAAAATGTATGCATATTTTGTTTTCGACCAGCAAAAAAATAAAGTTTTTGGATTAAGTTATTATATATATATAATATTGTTATATTATTTCAAACATAGTTTAGCATTTAAATGATTAACTTGTGAATTAAAATTAAATTGAACACTATGCAAATATATTTTCCTTTAATTAGTTTATGGAAATGAAAAAAGATTTTCAGCCAAATTAAATTTAATATATATATATATATAAAAAGTTAATATTTATGTTTAAACAATGTATTTTTTATAATATATATGTATGCTTTTACTTTGGCTTGTAAAAAAATTATTTTTATATTCCAAAACTTATATTCATAAATATATATATATATATATAATATCTTTAATTAATATATATTTAGCATAATTTCACTTTGCCTATGGATCTTAAAGAATGTAGTGGTAAAATCAAACCAGTTATCAGAAATGATGTCAGCATAACTCATTTGATATATGCAGATGATATTCTTATATTCACCAAAGCTGTGTAAGGAGTGCACATGCTATAAAGAAAATATTTAGTAAACTAAACAACTTTGTTGGAATTAATATGAATAATAATAAAACAAATATTTTCTATAGTAAAAATTGCAGAAAGAAAGAAGAAATCTGTAACATTCTTCAGTTACAAGAGGGTGAACTTCCAGTTGACATCTTGGATTGCCATTGTCCATAGTATAAATCAAAGACAAGTTCTGTGATAGATTAATTGATAGTATCAGAAAAAGAATTGAAGGTTGGGAAAGTAAAATGCTCAGCTCTACAGGTAGACTTGAACTAATCAGATCAACTATTAGTCCCTTGGTCTTATTTTGGTGCCAAAGCTTTAGAATTCCAATAGCTACCTTAAGTAAAGTGATTAATATATGCTTTGACTTCATATGGAAAGGCAAATTAAATAAAATTCAATGGGATGAGGTTTGTATAACTAGAGAAAGAGGTGGCTTGGGTATTAACAATTTTAAAAATGTGAATGAGGCATGTGGCCTTAAACTCATTTGGCATTTTTTACAAAAAGATTGTTCATCGTCAAGATGGTTGACGAACAAATATCTTAATCAAGAATCTTTCTGGGATACTAAAGGAAAAGATTCTCAACCAGGGACATGGAAGTGGATGCTTGGATTAAGAAATAAAGCAGTTTAGCATATGGAAGTGGATGGAAAAACAACAAGTTGATGGTTTGATCCATGGATTTTGGGATCCAATCTACTGGAAAAGCTGACTTATAATAGCTTGGAAATTTTAGAGGGTGTTAATCTCACAGTTAATGCAATTATTGAAAATAGAAGATGGCATCATAGAAAATATAGCATATTATCTCCTTAGTTGATGAAATTAACAACATTACATTATATCTAGGAAAGAAAGATTTCTAGTTCTGGAAACATGACATGCATGGTGACCACACTTAAATCTGTTTTTAATTATTTCTGCTCCAATGTCCCTGTGGTTAACTGGCATAAATTGATCTGGGTTAAGATTAATAGTCCAAAAATGTGTTTATTCAAAGCCATAATTAATAGGTTATCAACTAAACAAAGACCGAGACAGATATGCATAGTGTTGGAGAATGAAAACTGTGTTCTTTGTGTAACAACCCGATATTTTCAACCATTCGCATCCACACATGCCGGACTTGAATTGCTCAAAATACCGCATTGTAAATAAATTTGGAGTAATTGAAATACAATCACAAAATCACAGACACGGAAATATCAGAATAACTCACAGCGGAATATAAAATACATAGTAGTTCATGAAGCTACTACAGCAGAGTCTCAAACCAAATACATAATACAATCTGAAAACAACATAATGGAAATCCCAAATACATAGAAGTTCACAAATACATGAGATAAACTAGAACAGCTGAAACAGAAAGTATATATAAATGTAGATAAGCAGAAAGTCCAGCAAAGACCAGCTCCAGAAAGAGAATCCAAAGCTGTGAATACTCAGGCTGACCCGAGCGTAAAGTAAAACACAAAACATTCGAGTCAGGACAACATATACTTATATAATGTAATCCAACTCAAGTGAACTGTAGTAGAAATGCACAATAACTTAAAGGATGCTTGGGATCGCCCATCCTTTAAGAATCAGTTAAACTATAAATTAAATACATCCCGTGGTTAAAATTTCAAAATGGTGTTTTATACTTCAAAATCAAATATCATTTCAAAATTCAATATCATTCAAAATCCATTTCAAAATATCATATCTTCCAAACCACATTCATTTTTATTTAATTTAAATACCATTACAAACACATTTCAAAATAGTTTATATTTCGAAACAAATTACTTCATTTTAAATCATAAAAATGAAGTTATTATATTTAATTATTAAATTATTAAATTTCCAAAATTTTAGTCTTTCAAAATTCATTTATTCACTTAATTTATTAAAACAGATGAAAATTCAACTTTCGCAGCATTTAGAAATTGCTACAGAAAGTTACATTCAAAACAGTTCAATTTAACAAAAGATAGCATTTAAAAATGCTGTAATAGGGTTACATTAGTTTCAAATAAAACTTAGTTAAATTCAACAATTATAGCATTTACAAAATGCTATAATAGCCTTTAATTAAATTAAGCCATTCGGTTCATTATTATCAACTACAACATTTACAAATGCTGAATTATCGTTTACATTAGAATTAATAGCATTTCAAAAATGCTGTTATTTAAAATTCAAATATTCAGTATAATTTCACAAATAATTATATTTTTATTTAAATCATTTTTAACTTATAAAATCATATAATTTCACTTTTAAAACAATCATTCAAACACCCTTGTATTCATGATTTTATAAAGTTAAATCTCCATTCAAAAATTAAAATTTAATAATAATTCACTTATTAAATTCCAATACTAAATTTTAAATTCATTAAATTAAATTTCAACTTAACATTTAAGTTTAAATTTCTCAAATATAATTTAATTTTATTTTTACTTACTTAACTTAAAATTCACTTTTAAGCCAAATTCACAAATTTCCAATTTTGTTATATTTCAAAATTCCAACTTAAATATTCATTCATTTCACATTTTAACTTTATTTAAAAATCATTAATACAATATAAAATCATTTTAAATTCATTTAATTCCAAATATCATAAATTTATCATATTTTCATATTTAATTTAAATTCCATTTATCACCAAATTATAATTTCCAAAATAACTTACATTTCAGATTTTCTAACTTTACCATTTATTTATTTCACTTATAAATTTTCAGAAAATCAATAATGATTTACAATAATCATTTTTAATCAAATTTAAATCAAAATATTATAATATTTACATTTATAAAATATTTTAAAATTTTTAGAAAAACATATTTTAACAACGGGTCTGTATTTCATTTTCTAGCCTAGGTAAAGTGATATGGGTAATATATCATTTCAACCCGTAATTTACAAAGAAAACCCGGGTTTGATCATTTCAAACCCGCAATCCCAAGTAAATGAAAATTATTGAAAATCATTCAGGCCTATCATTTCAGCCCATAATGATTTTCTCCTATTCTAAAGTCCGTTCGGGTATGTATCATTTCAATTCATAGTGATTCTAATCTAAAGGAAACTTGCAGTGTGATAAACTGATAAAATAATAGAACAACATAATATAACAGTAACAGATGTTATGACAGGTGTTTAAGCATGGGTGAACATCATATAATCATAATATAGCAGGTGTAACATGATAATGCATTTTACAGATTCAAAAGGGGTCAATTTACTAGTTATATATGTACATATTGTCTGGTGAGAATAACTCACTTGTCAAAAGCTGGAGATAGCCACTAAAGCACACACACTGAAACTACGAAGGCACGTTAACACGGAAACGACTTGAGAGTGGAGAGCCAAAGCTAATTGCCTTGATAACATTTAAACAAAACAATACAATATATATAAGTTTCAAAACCAAACTAAACCATGCTAGAAATCAATGCCCAAAACCAAATCAAATGCATTGCACTTGTTCTCAACTTCATATGGATTAGTAAGGGATGGATTTAGCACGGCCATGGCATGCACTAAGGGCTGGGTTTGGTTCAAACAGGATTGGCCTACTTGGTTTGAATGGTGATGAAGTATATGTGTGCAACAATTTACATAACAAGGCAAATATCAACATTTCTATGCTATAACTTGGTTCGGCCAGAGGCTATATGGTCAGGTCCAGATGTCCAGGTGGTGGTGGATGATGTGGCAGAGGGTGGTGGTCAGGTCTGAGGTGGTGATGGTGGAGGATGTGGCGGCAAAAGGTGGTTGAAGATGGTGGTACCAAGTTTGGCTCGGTTTATATATGTAGTGATGGTTTATGTGGATTTTGGTAGTGGATCATCAATAAGGAGGCACGACTTGTGGTTTGGCCAGAGAGGAGGTGGTGATGTTGGTGTTCTCAAGTGGTGGTTGAGGCGGCAGGGCATGGAGAGGAGCATGGCTGAACCTATGATGAAGAAGAACAAGTGCAAAGCCCAAATCAAAGGAGAATAAAAGTAAAAATAAATGAAAAGAAAAAGAGTTTACCAAAAATTTCTCAATGGCAAAGGCCGAATTTTTTTCTTTTGGAACGAGAAACAATAATGTACGTGAATGGAAATGGAGGTGGTCAGCTGAAAGTGTGAGTAGTAAAGGCCAATTGAAAGAAAAGTTAGGTTAAATGTGAAAAGGTGGAAGATAAAAAGGCTTAGGAAAATCAAAAGTCATAACCTTTTCAAATTTCTTTTAATTTCTTTATATAAGTTTAAATAACTGAAAATGATTATAATTTCAGTTTGAATTTCGAAAATATAACAAAATATAAAATATAAATAAGTAATTAATAATTATATACGATAAAAATAAGAAAATAACACAAAAATGAAAACTAGTCTAGAAAATTTGAAAATAAACAGAATAAATTTTAGAAAACTTATATGGACTTGGAAAATATTTATAAATAAATATAATAACATAAAATAAAATGCATTCACAAAAATAAATAAATAAAATTTAAATGAAGAAAATAGCAGAAAAATAGAAACTAGCCTTTAAAAATAGGAAATAAATGCAGTAAATTTTGAAAAAATTATAACATCACTTTAAAATGTTTTAAAATAAAATATATATCTAACATGTCATATAATACATATTAGAACATGATTTGACAAATAAAAATATTATTTATATAAATTAAAATAGATAATTTTATTAAATAAATCAATTTACACATAATATTGTAAAAAGCATAACTTTCACAATATAAATCAGATTTCAACAAAACGAAAAGAAGTATTCTCAAAATTTGATATATTTTCATAATAAAATTCAAAAATTCAAAAACTTAAATTTTAAATTAAAAAGTCAAAGTTTGACCAGATTGACCAAAAATCCACTTTTTCTGCAAATATCCTATTTATTCAGGTTTGAAATTATAATTCACACAAAAATCAAAATATACTATTAAAATAAAAAATTTATTCATTTTAAAAATATATAAAGTTTTTAAATCAGGAGTTTCAAATTCAAAAAATTAAAATAAACAATAAAAAAAATCATGAAATACTGGGTTGTTACACTCTCACTCACTCAAATCTTTTCGTCCTCGAAAAGAACGAACAAGGAAAAATAAGGAAAAACACGATAGACAACAAATTGTACCTGGAAACAAACAATTTCGGATTCGAAGCACGAATACTCTCCTCCATCTTCCAGGTGCAATCTGAAAGTGCGGTGTATATACAATTATATGTGCTAATATAGTATACACGGATCGTTTAATATGGATTACAATACAAATGCAGAAATAGATGATAATAGCATTGTAACTAAAAAAAATAGAAAAATCACACCAGAGATTTTTATACTGGTTCGGAGCACCGTCCTACGTCCAGTCCCAGACTACTATCTGGATTTTCACTAATTACAACCTCGCTTCACCCGGAGGAACAGGTTTACAATTACCCGAACAGCCGAACGGGATTTCACGCCTCTACAACACTGAGGGCTTCAACACTTGCCTCTTACAATACTGAGGACTTCAACAAAAAACAATTACAATTGTTGTTGACAACTTGTGCTCTTGTAAACACGGATTTGTCACTTGTAGTACACTTTTCCTATAATCTTATCCTCAAATTGTGAATGATGTTTGTGAAGATTATGGAATTTATATTGCTTATTGAATCAAAATATATGAGATAGTGTCAATGATTCAATAAGGAATGAAAGTAGTTTAGAGCTTTTTGAATGCAAGTGAATTCAAAGAATAGATAGAGAGCATATATAATCTTAATAAAACTTGTTGTTTTAATCAATGATATTGATGTGTATTTATACAGAGAAAATAGTTATAACCCTTGGTGAAAAGTTGCAGTCAAAAGTTATGATCATTAATGAAGAAGAAGAGACGCAACTATTGAAGAAAGATGTGTCTTTTGGAAGAAGTTGTTCTCTGTTTAAAAACGGTCGACAGGTCAAAAACTAACCGGTAGACAGGTTTTTAAAAATATAGTCGTTATGTACATGTGTGCACGTTTATTGTGCACATTCAACAGGAACGGTCGACCGTTCATTTTTGGACCGGTCGACCGGTCTCTGTTAAGTTGCACAATAAAGTGCACAACCTATATAAATGTGTATATATATATATTATATTTTGTGCATGATTATTTGAGGATAGATTTTGACAATTTTATTACTATTATAACATCAAATAATCAACCTATAATCTAGAGTACCATATGTACGTCTTGATTTGTCGATCGCTTTAATATTGTTGTCAGCAATCAAAATCTTCATAGAAGCTGTGACTCAACATTCTCCCCCTTTTTGATTGATGACAATATAAAAACTCAAGTATAGGATCTCCCCCTGAATATGTGATTTCCTGCAGACAATTATTAGCACCTTTCTCCCCCTTTGTCATCGACAAAAAGGAGTAAACAATAGAAAATATAAACCAAAGAGAACAATGCATACATTCAAACACATGATGTTTTGATGAAGTACAATGCAAGTCATAGTCTACCACGAATAAAAAGATGGACACTATTTAGTACAAGTGCCATATATGTTTTTAAAGAAATGAAAAGAAAAACAAACTAACTTCATTCCGACTGAATCTCTTCCTCATCATCATCATCATCATCATCATCGTCGTCATCGTCATCGTCATCATCATCGTCATTGTCCCCACGACCTTGTCCGCTTGTACCACCGGATTCCTCGGATGTCGACCAATTAAAAGTTGGAGGAGCCGGACGTTTTACGGGGTCTTGATGTTGGGTCGAGACGGATGTGCTACATGATATAGCATCCCATATAGCGCCGAAGAATGACTTTACCTTATTGAATCGTCTATCAATTTTCGAATCCATTCGTTTTAGTCTTGATTCAAGTAAAAATTGATTCCGAGCGATGGTTTCAAGAGATTCTCTTGTAGATGATTTAGATTTCAATAATCTAACATCTTCAGAACGACGACGAGATGGTGGAGCTTGTTGTTCTTGAGTATCGCGTTGTTGCCATTGTTCGAATGGCATAATATGAACATATGGAGGAGGAAGCTTCATCCGTTTGATAGTAGTGGAGTCAATACACTTTGGTGTAGAATATGCCGAATCCGGGGGTGTGACTCCACATGCAAGCAACATACGCATAATATACTCGTTATAGAAGAAATGTGGACGAGTAGAGTTATTTACCTTAAGAATTTCATCGAAAATCATGTGAACCCAATTTATTTCGATATCATCGTAGATAGCATAAAGAGCCTTGAAATTCTCTTTGTAAACGGCATCATAGTTTCCTAATCGAGGAAATAGAGAGTGCATTAGGACATGGTGTAACAACCTTGCAGTCGGTCGTAGCCCAATCGATTTGGTGCCGTTACTATCATCTTCTATAAATTTATGACTCGTACTATTCCGGGTGAAAACTTCACAAAATGTCGATGAAAACTCTTCACCCCTATTCGGTATTCCCAAAATAGAAGCAATTCTATCATAAGTGAGATAGATTCGCTTGCCACATACTACTGACCAAATAACTCCATTTGGATTTTCCGGAGTATATTCCTCTAAATTCATATTCGCATAAAATAGCTTAATCATCAAATGATTAATTTGTACGCTATTTACAGAAAAATCAATAAGAGGAGAGATACGAGATCTATTTGCTAATCTTTGAATACCGTATGCAGTGAAATCGTCGAATTTGATGAATGAGCCTGGATGGAATTTGTAATTTGTCATTTGATTCCATCTAGTTACTGCAACCGGAGATTCTAGCCATTTTCTAGCAGAGAGAGTAAGAGAAGAAGTTTCTGATGTTGCTCTTTTCTTTGATTTTTTCTGAGGAGGAGCCATTGAAGAGAATTTGAGAGTTTGTGAAGCTTGAGAATATGAACTAGGGTTTGGAAATGGGAAAATTTTCAGTGGAGAGTAGAAAGTAAAGAGGGTTGGTGGCAAAAATATATACGTGAAGTATATAAAAAAAATAATAACTGCCGACCGGTCGACCGCCTGCGTATTGCCGGTCGACCGTTTTCAACCAGAGAGCAAAACGGTCGACCGGTCATATTTTAGGCTGTCGACCGGTTTGGCTCTGTGTGCAAAAATGCAGATTTTGGCAAAAATTATGAAAACGAGTCGAATTAATATATTATATATTATGTTATTATTGCAAAAATATACTGTATTACAAGAATTATATATGAAAGCAAAATAATATACATTATGGAATTCTAATGAGAAGGTGAGTTGTTATTAGAATTCTTGTCGTTTTCAATGCGTTTAGCCCACGGACTCCACTTATATCGAGCTCCTTCATTCTCGTTATAGTTTTTATCCCAAGAGTTTGGAGTTGTTGAAGTCGATGGTCTTGACGGCATTGGTTCATGAACATCGTGTTTGTTTGAACCGCAGAAGAATGAAGCCATTCGTTCTAAAGCGGATAAACGAGTTGAAGTACGTTGTTGTTCATGGTATAGTAGGTTTTGACCATAATGTAGTTGTCGTTGAAGATCAATTTGATGCTTTTGGTAGTGATGAATTTCATCGATTTGCGCCTTCGTGCGCGGAGAGCAGAATAGTGCTTTCTTTGCACGCTTGGATGTTGGAGTATGGCCAGGTGTGCGAAAACAATGGTGAGGGCATTCCGGCCTTTGTTTCGGTGTAATCGGAGAATATTGTTCCTCCGACTCCGAGCTAGTGATAGAAATATGAGATTCCTCTGCGCATTTGTCGCAAATGTGTGCCATGGTAGCTTGTTTAAGGTGATTTATAATTTTCAGCAAGAAGGTGAATGAATGAAAGTGTATTTTTCAAACGTTTATATAGAAAAAAGTTTGCCAATGAACTTGAGGATAGGATTTGTTAGAGATAATTAGCCGTAAACAAAAACAATGATAGATAAAAAAAAGTTATAAAAATAGGTATAGTTTGTTATAGGCTGAAATTTAAGAATTATTTGAAAAATATATAGCCTAAGTTTGAAGGTTACTTATTCTATTCTAGATCTTTCCGAGATACTAAGCCAAGCTCTCTTCGTAGTTTAATAAAACTAGATTCAAGTAATGGTTTAGTGAAAATATCGGCTATTTGATTGTCAGTGTGAACATATTCAAGATGTATATTACCTTTTTCAATATTATCTCTAAGGAAATGATGACGGATATCAATATGTTTGGTTCTAGAATGATTTACTGGATTTTTAGAGAGATTTATTGCACTCGTGTTATCACAGTATATAATAGAATTCGATAAATGTATATCGAAATCTTGAAGTGTTTGTTGCATATATAGTACTTGAGTACAAGCGAGAGCCGCTGATATATATTCAGCTTCACATGTTGATAGTGAAACACAATTCTGTTTCTTACTAAACCAAGAGACAAGTGATTTTCCAATAAAATGGCACGTACCACTTGTACTTTTTCTATCCGTCCGTGAGCCACCAAAATCAGCATCACTATATGATACTAATTCAAATGGACATTCTTTTGGATAGAAAAGACCAAAATCTTTGGTATTATTTAGATAACGAATTATACGTTTCACTGCTCGTAAATGTGATTCCTTTGGATCGGCTTGAAAACGAGCACATAAACAAACACTCATTAATATATCTGGACGACTAGCTGTAAGATAAAGAAGAGAACCAATCATGCTTCGATATAATTTCTGGTCAACATTCTTACCACTTTCATCTTTTTCAAGATGTGTAGTTGTACTCATAGGAGTTGGTTTACCAGATGTATTTTGTAATCCGAAACGTTTGATAAGATTTTCACAGTATTTTTCTTGATTGATAAAAATACCGTTTGAAAGTTGTTTGATTTGAAGTCCAAGAAAATAAGATAGTTCTCCCATATGAGACATTTCGAATTCTTTGGTCATAATACTTGCAAATTCCTTGCAGAGTTTATCGTTTGTTGAACCAAAGATGATATCGTCTACATATATTTGGATAACCAGAATATCATTTCGAGAATGTTTAATAAACAAAGTTTGATCGACTTTGCCTATTTCAAATCCTGAATTAATAAGATAGCTACGTAAACGTTCATACCAAGCACGAGGTGCTTGTTTTAAACCATACAGAGCTTTCTTAAGTTTGAACACATGGTCAGGATATTTTTCATGTACGAATAAAGGTGGTTGTTCGACATAGACATTCTCTTTGATAAATCCATTGAGAAAAGCACTTTTGACATCCATCTGATAAAGTTTGAAATTATGATAACAAGCAAAAGATAATAGAATTCTAATAGCTTCTAGTCGAGCAACTGGTGC
This sequence comes from Allium cepa, assembly GCA_030765085.1. Taxonomy (NCBI): domain Eukaryota; kingdom Viridiplantae; phylum Streptophyta; class Magnoliopsida; order Asparagales; family Amaryllidaceae; genus Allium; species Allium cepa. Next base: position 586,277,053 of record CM060944.1, on the reverse strand, counting down.
AAAAGTTTCTTCATAATCGATACCTTCTTCCTGATTGTATCCTTGTGCTACTAATCTTGCTTTATTTTTAGTGATATTTCCTTGTTCGTCAGCCTTATTTTTATAGACCCATTTAGTACCAATTACTGACTGATCAGTTGGTCTCGGAACAAGTTCCCAAACGTCATTGCGCTCGAACTGATTTAGTTCTTCCTGCATGGCAATGATCCAGTAATCATCTGTAGCAGCTTCTTTTGAATTCTTGGGTTCGATATTTGAGAGAAAAGCGACATGACCCATTTGATTGAGTTGACTCCTTGTTCTGACATGTGATGTTATTTCACCTATTATATTTTGGGCCGGATGGTCTCTTAATATTCTTGGTGGTGATTGTAATTCACATATTTGAGGAGTATTCTCAATAATTACTTCTGAGTCAGAATCAGTATTTGAGATGATTGGATTATTAATGACTATTGATTCGTCATCATCTGATATTGTGTGAGGATGCTGATAGATTTCATCAAAAGATACATGAAGTGATTCTTCAATAGTTTTGGTTCGTTTATTAAATATTCGATAGGCCTTACTTCGTTCCGAATAACCGACAAATATTCCTTCATCGGCTTTTGGATCGAATTTTCCAAGCTGGTCTTTCGTATTTAAAATAAAGCACTTAGAACCAAAAACTTTGAAGTATGAGATTTTGGGCTTTCTTTTGTTAAACAATTCATAAGGAGTATTCTTGGTAAGAGGTCTTATGGACACACGATTTAAAACATAACAGGCAGTTGCAACAGCTTCTGCCCAGAAGTGTTTTGGTAATGTGGTTCCATTTAATAATGTTCTTGCACATTCTTGTAAAGTTCGGTTCTTTCGTTCTACTACTCCGTTCTGTTGTGGAGTTCTGGGAAACGAAAAATTATGATATATACCTTTCTTTGTACAAAAATGTTCAAATTCATTATTTTCAAACTCTCCGCCATGATCACTTCTTATATTTTTAACTTTAATCCCTTTTGATTTTTGAATTCTTTTGACGAAAGATTTGAAATGATCGAAAGTATCACTTTTATTTTTTAAGAAAATTGTCCATGTATAACGAGAGAAATCATCAACAATTACAAGCACATATTGACTGTGATTTATTGATTGAACTCTAGTAGGTCCAAATAAATCCATGTGCAGTAACTCAAGCGGTTGTAATGTTGATATGACTTTCTTGGATTTAAATGATGATTTGGTCAATTTTCCTAATTGACATGCATCACAAATGTTGTTAACTTTAAAACTCATTTTGGGTAGTCCTCTAACTAGATTGTTTTTGGCTAGCTTGTCAATAGTTCTGAAGTTTATATGACAGAAACGTTTGTGCCATAGCCATGGATCATTGTCATTAGCCATAAGACACATATCTGAATTATGATTAATATTCATATTTAGAATATATATATTTCTGTCTCTATAACCTTCAAAAACCAAATTATGGTCTTTATCTAAAATACTACACTTATTATTTGAAAAGGAAATTATAAAACCCTTGTCACATAACTGACTAATACTAAGTAAATTGTGTTTTAAATTTCTAACTAGCATGACATTAGTAATAAGAGGTAAGTTAGATGTACCACAATTGCTCACATCGCCTTTGCCGATGATATAACCTTTTGAATTGTCTCCAAAAGTGACTGAGCCACCATCTGAGTATTTAATATTTGTTAGTAAGCTCTTATCTCCCGTCATATGCTTTGAGCAACCACTGTCCAATATCCACTTTCCTCTTTTCTTCAGTGGGACCTGCAAACATAGAATTAAGTTCATGGTACCCACTTTTCATAGGGTCCTAAGAGTTAGGTCTTAGGAGTCCAAACCCATTTGGGTCCGGTATCCCCTTTATATATATAATTATTATTAAGATGCACAGTATTCATGAATTGCTGAATGTATTTGTTCCTAATCAAATTGTTATTTGTTTTAGGAACCCATATTTTGATAGTCTTGACATCTTTCTTTTGAAATTTCACTATTGGTTTTGGTTTGAAATATAATAAACTAAGATTTTTCTTAGCTTCAGTTTTTTGTACTTTCTTCTTCCTTTTATTTCTAAGATGTTTCTTAGTTTTATGTTTGTTATATCCCAAACCTTGTTTATCTGAAATAGATTGTGAACTTTCAATGATTTTAGTCAAATTTTCTCGACCTTTGTTAAAGTTAGAAACATTTTGAGTAATGTCATCAAACTTTGTTTGTAAACTGGCTTTTTCTAGGTCTAGAATTTTGACTTTTGCTTTAAGTTCATGATTTTCAGTAGTGAGAGCATTATTTTTCTCTTTTTGAGCTTCTATTTCTTGACTCAAAAGAGATATTTGAGAGTCAACATTAGATGATGATTCTTGAATATTTTCAAGTTCTTCTTCTAATATTTTCTTCTCATCTTTTAACATATCTCGTTCAAACTCTGCTCTATTTAAATCTGCTTTGACTACTTTTAATTGACGTTTTATGTCTTTATATTTGACTATCAATTCAGCATTAATATCAAGTAATTCATCAAATGTAGGAATTTGTACCTCATCTTCTGTTGCCATAAAACAAACATTAGCTTGTTCATTCTCCGAATCACTTTCACTTTCTGATGAAGATGACTCTGAATCATCCCATGTTACTGATAAGGCTCGTTTCTTTGATTTGTCCTTCTTATATTTGAATTTGTCATTTTCTGACTTTTTCTTTTGTTCTGGACAATCCTTCTGCATGTGTCCCTTTTTATGGCAGTTGAAACATTCTATAGCAGATGAAGATGGTTTATTTGATCCAGGTTTCCTTTTATTGTAGCGACTGGCTTTTCGATATTTTAGGAATTTTTTGAAACCTTTAGCAATGAACGCCAAATCTTCATCTTCAGAATCTGATTCATTTTCATCTTTCTCAACATGAAATGCTACATTTTTCTTTTCTTCTTTCTGTTCTTTTCTAGCCTGCAAATTTGCTTCATAGGACATTAAATTTCCTATCAATTCATCTGGCTTCATGACGGAAAGATCATTAGCTTCTTCAATTGCTAATACTTTTCCTTCCCATTCATTAGTCAGAGAATGTAGGACTGTTGAAACAACATCAAAATCGGAATACTTTTGTCCTAACCCAATAAGTGCATGGTGAATAGTTTGAAACCGTGAATACATGTCATTGATTGTTTCATTTGGTTTCATTTTGAAATTTTGAAATTGACTTTTCAGCATGGCTATTTTGGCTTGTTTAACCTTGTTAGTACCTTCATGAGTGATTTTTAGCGTTTGCCAAATTTGATATGCAGTAGTACAGATACTAACACGATTATATTCATTTTGGTCTAATGCACAGAACAACATATTTATTGCTCTTGCATTTACGGCTGCTGCCGTTTTCTCAGCCACAGTCCATTCTGAATAATCAGTTGTTGGATTCACTATTTCTCTTTGAGTAGCATTCCAAGCATCATAGCTACTTGATTGCATAAAGAATGACATACGTGTTGCCCAATAACTATAGTTAAGACCATTGAAAAATGGAGGTCTTTGTGTCGATTGCCCTTCTGTGTAAGTGGTGTTTTGAGTGCTAGTACTTGCGTTATTTGCCATATTACAAGAATATATCAAATAACTGTGTTACGGTTATATGATGACCGTGCTCTGATACCAAATGAAAGTGCGGTGTATATACAATTATATGTGCTAATATAGTATACACGGATCGTTTAATATGGATTACAATACAAATGCAGAAATAGATGATAATAGCATTGTAAATAAAAAAAATAGAAAAATCACACCAGAGATTTTTATACCGGTTCGGAGCACCGTCCTACGTCCAGTCCCAGACTACTATCTGGATTTTCACTAATTACAACCTCGCTTCACCCGGAGGAACAGGTTTACAATTACCCGAACAGCCGAACGGGATTTCACGCCTCTACAACACTGAGGGCTTCAACACTTGCCTCTTACAATACTGAGGACTTCAACAAAAAACAATTACAATTGTTGTTGACAACTTGTGCTCTTGTAAACACGGATTTGTCACTTGTAGTACACTTTTCCTATAATCTTATCCTCAAATTGTGAATGATGTTTGTGAAGATTATGGAATTTATATTGCTTATTGAATCAAAATATATGAGATAGTGTCAATGATTCAATAAGGAATGAAAGTAGTTTAGAGCTTTTTGAATGCAAGTGAATTCAAAGAATAGATAGAGAGCATATATAATCTTAATAAAACTTGTTGTTTTAATCAATGATATTGATGTGTATTTATACAGAGAAAATAGTTATAACCCTTGGTGAAAAGTTGCAGTCAAAAGTTATGATCATTAATGAAGAAGAAGAGACGCAACTATTGAAGAAAGATGTGTCTTTTGGAAGAAGTTGTTCTCTGTTTAAAAACGGTCGACAGGTCAAAAACTAACCGGTAGACAGGTTTTTAAAAATATAGTCGTTATGTACATGTGTGCACGTTTATTGTGCACATTCAACAGGAACGGTCGACCGTTCATTTTTGGACCGGTCGACCGGTCTCTGTTAAGTTGCACAATAAAGTGCACAACCTATATAAATGTGTATATATATATATTATATTTTGTGCATGATTATTTGAGGATAGATTTTGACAATTTTATTACTATTATAACATCAAATAATCAACCTATAATCTAGAGTACCATATGTACGTCTTGATTTGTCAATCGCTTTAATATTGTTGTCAGCAATCAAAATCTTCATAGAAGCTGTGACTCAACACAATCCTAATCATCCGTACTTCACAGTACTTTGATCAGACCAACAGATTTCCTTTTCAGCTGCTTCGTACCTCTGTCGACAATACGAAGTGGTTTACTCTCGACAATCAGATAAGGCTAAACATCCAAACTATCAAAAGCGGAAGGCTGAACAATAAGAGGTGAGTCAAGAAGATACTAGAGGAGATGTGAGACATGGAATACATCATCACACCAGAAAGTTTCTCGGGAAAATCCAAACGATAAGCCAAAGAACCAACTCTTTCCACAAATGGGAAAAGGATCTTCAAAGAGGAAAAAGGTAGAAATAGCTAGAAGGGAGAATAGGTTGAAAGATAAGGATGAACCCTATTTTAAAACCATATACATTTCAAAAATTTATAACATTTTAAACATTTTATAATATGATAAATAGTCATTTGATCCAAATTTAGTAGTTCGAAATAAACAATATTTAAAACAATTTAAATCATGATTAAAGTATCCTTTATATAATACTTTACCAAAATACTTTTATAACTCGATGTCTTAACAAGTTTATTTTCATTCCTGTAGACTCTGGCTATGCGTTGATCAGGCGCAAAGCTAGAATTCTTCAGGTACTTAATAGACTTGTTTTAATACCCAGTGAAAATACTAGAAAACTCTTTTAAAAAACAGATATGGAAAGTACAATCCAAGCAAATCAACCAAACCAAAACAGTTGTCTAACCATGGATCGCAGATACACAATGGTTACGCCTGGATCCCCCAGGAAACAATCCGTATCCGTAAGCTTTCTTAGCCCTGCGAGTTACGCCATGACGATTAGTAGAGTGCAGGATACACAATGGTTACGCCTGGATCCCCCAGGAAACAATCCGTACCTCTAGGCCGTCTCAGCCAGGCAGTTTCGCTACTAATGCGACCTACATAGAGTGCAGGATACACAATGGTTACGCCTGGATCCCCCAGGAAACAATCTGTACCCCTAGAACAGCTCAGCTAGGCAGTTGCACTATGCAGTCACGCTCGTAAGACCACGGAGATCGCCATGGAATTCAATGGACACTCAAGTATCATATCCGGAAAACCCAAATCAAAGAGAGAATAATCTCGATAAAATGAATCCACAGTGTGGCCATAAAAGCGGATATCAAGCAGAAGTCACTTTCCATATCTTTACTTCGAAAATATGTATCATATAGTACCTTTCAAAATCACTTTCAAATATCATACTTATATAAAGTCCATTATATATAAGATTCCATTTTCAAGTCAAATACTTTCCAAAATCAATAATATATCAAATCATACTTATATTAACTTCGATTATATAAGATTTCAATTTACAAGTTGAGTACCTTTACAGATCAATAGTTTTCAAATCACTTCATACTTATACAGATCAATTTTATATAAGTTCTATAACTCCCAAATCAAGTATTTAGTAAATCAAGGTTCTCAATTTTAATTCTTTTCAATAACATTTCGGTTTTTAAAGTCATATATGATTTCACCAAATCATTTTTTCCAAATTACATATATTCAGTTTCAAAGTTTCTTAAAATAATAGATTTAGAAAATAATCCAAATTTCCAGATCAATAAAATTTAGGTCAAACAAATTCATTTCCATTTCAAACATATATTCACTTCAAAAGTCATAATACTTTCAAAGTTATAAATCTTTCAAAACCAAAATACTTGAAATCGTTGCACTTTGAAAAATCATAACATTTTGAAATCATACATTAGAAATCATAAAACATTCCTTTAGTTCTTTACATTTCACAAATTTATTCAATTGAACCCAAATCTAAAATTTCCAGTTTTAATTCAATTCAAACAATCAGTTTCAATTCAATTTAGTTTTCCAACAAAACCATTTCAAATGTTATCAAATTTCAAATATAGATCTGATTTACAAAATAAACTATTCAATCTTAAATATGTTTCAAGGCTTAAATATACCATATTTCAAAACTAAATTTTATAATTTAATATATCTCAAATTTTACTTCATTATTACTTAGTGTTGAAATATTTATTTCATAAATCCATTATTTTTAAATAACTCAAATTACAGGTAAACCAAATATCCTTTCATACTAGCTTCAATTATTCATTTATCAAAACCAATGGTTTTCAAAAGCATCTTATACTTACATAAAGTTTATCTTATATAAGGATCAAAATTTTCAAAAAATAAATTTCGCTGCATGAAAAGCCATATGGGATTGAACATTTTTGCTTACTAAAAGATTTTTAATTAAGAATAGTTTTGTATGTAAAATAGTTTGTATGAAAAATAGAATAAAATAGTTAGTTTAAGAAGAATAAAAGAAAAATGGTTTTGAAAAATGGTTTTAAATTTGATGGTAGTTTTTCATAAAAGAAAATTTCCAATTAAATTACAAAGATATCCAACCCAACAACTTTCAATTTCAGCGTCAAGTATACCAATGATATTAGGATAAAAGATGTACATATGTCATCATTTTGCAACATTAACTTCGATCACTCGCTCGATCACACAAGTTCGCTTTCGAACTATTATTGTCCATTCGACTTCCCTAATGCGGACTACGATATGGTTTCTCGACTAGAAGCCATCAGTCTCCTTGCATAGCCATATACTATTATAGAGAATTCTAGAATCAAGCCCCAAATCCATATCAAATACTCGCCATCAAGAATCAAATGAAAAATCCCAACACGAAATGGTGTAATTCACCTCGAACTTGTGTACTCAAACTTGGATCAAATTAATTATGTGAATAAAACAGCATACATACAGCTTATGTATCTATTCCAACTTGTTAAATAAATAGTTTCATAAAGATGTTGCTAAGTTAAAACATTTAAAACCAAATTTTTCTCAACATCTGAAGACTAAATTTCATATTGGTATAATTCAAAATAGTCTTATTTATTTACTTAACAAAACAGTTTCAAACTTATATAAATCATACTTTGTACTTTAATCATACAAAACCAAACTTATATTTTTCATCAAATACCTTATACCTTTCAAAATTTCTTAGCTTTGAAAAGTTAACCTTGATTTGGAAGTGCTTGAATCTTCAAATAGTCGAAGAAATCATATTTTCAATACAAGAGTTGGAAATCACCAAGAAATCAGTAAATCAATTCCAATAGATAAGGTTATACCAAAACAAATCTGAATCTCGAGGACTGAACACCGGTTTACTTTAAATCATTTCAAATATATATATATATATATATATATATATATATATATATATAGACACACACACACACACATATCCTTCGAATATCGAACCATACTTCAAATTTGAAATCAAAATTTTGTTTCACAAAATCGCTCGCATAGCAAAGCTACTAGAGTGGCCTCTCCCCTCTCAGAAACTCGAAAATCAATGTCGATAATGCATGCATTCATCACCGAAATTATTTTCCAGTGACATAAGTGGGCTCTGGACTTTTATTTTCTTGAAACTTCTTTGAAACCTCCTTTGAAATCATTGGAATTCATTCGAATACATTTGAAACATTCTTATTTAGAAAATATCTTTAAATCATACTATTATTATATATTTCCAAAATCTTAAACCGATTTCAAAACACCGGCATTCGATTCCTCGAAATTCAAATTCAAAAACCCTTCAGTTATAAATCATTTTATATAAGTCAAATTCTTATAAATTTTCAAATCCTTTCAAAGTTTCAAATTTCCTTTTTCAAAAGATATAAAAATCCTTATTGAAAACATTTCACTCATATATAAATAGGGTCATCCTTATCAAAATAATAATTTTGATGTACGCACGATTCCAAAATACAACCAAACACAAATTTTCAAGGGATTCAAGGACAAATTTCCAACAAATAGATATTCAATTTTTTTTTGAGAAACCTTAATCAAATAGAATTCTGGTTCGAAGGTAAGCTCGAACGAAGATGAGATACTTTTATTACCAAATAGAAGATTGATAAACCTAAATAAATCGCGGGCGACCTTAACCGGTCAATCGTGACTTCAGGAATATAATCAATTCGGAAATCTAAGGCAAATCGACATTGGATCACCAAAGATAGAATCCGGGTAGAGCAGGAGATAGATAGCATTGTAAACCGAGGATATAGAAATCTCCGGTGAATCAATGCCAATTGTAAAGAAGTTTCACCCCTTTACAAATCATTCAAAGATTGGCGGAATGGCCGATCTTTAGAGAGGTCATTCCAAAGTGGAATTATGGAATGCTCTCCAAAAATCAAAGGAACACAAATAGGGAAGACTAGACTGGAGTTCAGAACAATTGGAAGCGTTCCAAAGTTCAAGGAATCCTAATCGATAAGAATCCTAACAAAGTGGATACCGAAGGGATGAAGTTTTGAAAATTTTGGTTTCAAAATAAGAAAAATTTTATACCAAAATAATCATTAAAAATACTTTGAACATCATTTGGAAATTATTTTGTACTTCGAAAATACGTTCTCTCACAAAGAAAGGATTATGAGATTGATTTCACTCATTCTAGGGTATTTCTACCCTATCTCTAATGAGTTTTTTCTCCGCAGGCTAAGGTTTGCCTAAAACCAAAGCTCTGATACCAAATGTAATGGGCCGCGCCAGTGGGGTAACGCCCACCGTAGCATACATTAGTACCTGTGTTCTGCCTTTACGGTCAGCCTCTCGACTGCACCACCAACCCCCGGGGGGGACATGTAGGAGTAAGAGTCAACCGTTCGCTACCAAACTAGGAAGCGAGAACCCCCTATCATGCTGCACCCTCTAAGTGCAATGGCAGACACACATGTCGGACTTGAATTGCTCAAATTTTCGCATTGTAAATAAATTTGGAGCAATTGAAATACAATCACAGAATCACAGACACAGAAATATCAGAATAACTCGTAGCGGAATATAAAATACATAGTAGTTTATGAAGCTACTACGGCAGAGTCTCAAACAAAATACATAATACAGTCTGAAAACAACATAATAGAAATCCCAACTACATAGAAGTTCACAAATACATAGAAGTTCACAAATACATGAGATAAACTAGAACAGCTGAAACAGAAAGTAGATATAAATGTAGATAAGTAGAAACTCCAGCAAAGACCAGCTCTAGAAAGAGAATCCAAAGCTGTGAATACTCAGGCTGACCCGAGCGTAAAGTAAAACACAAAACACTCGAGTTAGGACAACATATACTTATACAATGTAAACCAACTCAAGTGAACTGTAGTAGAAATGCACAATAACTTAAAGGATGCTTGGGATCACTTATCTTTTAAGAATCAGTTAAACTATAAATTAAATACATCCCGTGGTTAAAATTTCAAAATGGCATTTTATACTTCAAAATCAAATATCATTTCAAAATTCAATATCATTCAAAATATCAAAATATCATATCTTCCAAACCACATTCATTTTTATTTAATTTAAATACCATTATAAACACATTTCAAAATAGTTTATATTTCGAAACAAATTACTTCATTTTAAATCATAAAAACGAAGTTATTATATTTAATAATTAAATTATTAAATTTCCAAAATTTTAGTCTTTCAAAATTCATTTATTCACTTAATTTATTAAAACAGATGAAAATTCAACTTTCGCAACATTTAGAAATTGCTACAGAAAGTTACATTCATAACAATTCAATTTAACAAAAGATAGCATTTAAAAATGCTGTAATAGGGTTACATTAGTTTCAAATAAAACTTAGTTAAATTCAACAATTATAGCACTTACAAAATGCTATAATAGCCTTTAATTAAATTAAGCCATTTGGTTCATTATTATCAACTACAATATTAGCAAATGTTGTATTATCGTTTACATTAGAATTAATAGCATTTCAAAAATGCTGTTATTTAAAATTCAAACATTCGGTATAATTTCACAAATAATTATATTTTTATTTAAATCATTTTTAACTTATAGATTCATATAATTTCACTTTTAAAAAAATCATTCAAATACCCTTATATTCATGATTTTATAAAGTTAAATCTCCATTCAAAAATCAAAATTTAATAATAATTCACTTATTAAATTCCAATACTAAATTTTAAATTCATTAAATTATATTTCAACTTAACACTTAAGTTTAAAATTATCAAATATAACTTAATTTCATTTTTACTTACTTAATTTAAAATTCACTTTTAAGCCAAATTTCCAATTTTAGTTATATTTCAAAATTCCAACTTAAATATTCGTTCATTTTACATTTTAACTTTATTTAAAAATCATTAATATATTATAAAATAATTTTAAATTCATTTAATTCCAAATATCATAAATTTATCATATTTTCATATTTAATTTAAATTCCATTTATCACTAAATTATAATTTCCAAAATAACTTACATTTCAGATTTTCTAACTTTACCATTTATTTATTTCACTTATAAATTTTTAGAAAATCAATAATGCTTTACAAAAATCATTTTTAATCAAATTTAAACAAAAATATTATAATATTTACATTTCTAAAATATTTTAAATTTTTAGAAAAACATAGTTTAACAACGGGTCTGTATTTCATTTTCTAGCCTAGGTAAAGTGATACGGGTAATATATCATTTCAACCCGTAATTTACAAAGAAAACCCGGGTTTGATCATTTCAAACCCGCAATCCCAAGTAAATGAAAATAATTGAAAATCATTTAGGCCTATCATTTCAGTCCATAATGATTTTCTCCTATTCTAAAGTCCGTTCGGGTATGTATCATTTGAACCTATAGTGATTCTAATCTAAAGGGAACTTATAGTGTGATAAACTAATAAAAATAACAGAACAACATAATATAACAGTAACAGATGTTATAACAGGTGTTTAAGCATGGGTGAACATCATATAATCATAATATAGAAGGTGTAACATGATAATGCATTTTACAGATTCAAAAGGGGTCAATTTACTAGTTATATATGTACATATTGTCTGGTGAGATTAACTCACTTGTCAAAAGCTGGAGATAGCCACTAAAGCACACACACTGAAACTACAAAGGCACGATAACATAGAAATGACGTGAGAGTGGAGAGCCAAAGCTAATTTCCTTGATAACATTTAAACAAAACAATACAATATATATAAGTTTCAAAACCAAATAAACACTAAACCATGCTAGAAATCAATGCCCAAAACCAAATCAAATGCATTGTACTTGTTCTCACCTTCACATGGATCAGTAAGGGATGGATTTAGCATGGCCATGGCATGCACTAAGGGCTGGGTTAGGTTCAAACAAGGTCGGCCTACTTGGTTTGAATGGTGATGAAGTATATGTGTGCAACAATTTACATAACAAGGCAAATATCAACATTTCTATGCTATAACTTGGTTCGGCCAGAGGCTATATGGTCAGCTCCAGATGTCCAGGTGGTGGTGGATGATGTGGCAGAGGGTGGTGGTCAGGTCTGAGGTGGTTGTGGCGGAGGAAGTAGCGGAAAAAGGTGGTTGAAGGTGGTGGTACCAAGTTTGGCTCGGTTTATATATGTAGTGATGGTTTATGTGGATTTTGGTGGTGGATCATCAATAAGGAGGCACGGCTTGTGGTTTGGCCAGAGAGGAGGTGGTGATGGTGGTGTTTTCAGGTGGTGGTGGAGGTGGCAGGGCATGGAGAGGAGCATGGCTGAACCTATGATGAAGAAGAACAAGTGCAAAGCTCAAATCAAAGGAGAATAAAAGTAAAAACAAATGAAAAGAAAAAGAGTTTACCAAAAATTTCTCAAAGGCAAAGGCTGAAATTTTTTCTTCAGAAATGAGAAACAATAATGTATGTGAATGGAAATGGAGGTGGTTGGCTGAAAGTGTGAGTAGTAAAGGCCAACTGAATGAAATGTTAGGTTAAATGTGAAAAGGTGGAAGATAAAAAGGCTTAGGAAAATCAAAAGTCATAACCTTTTCAAATTTATTTTAATTTCTTTATATAAGTTTAAATAACTGAAAATGATTATAATTTCAGTTTAAATTTCGAAAATATAACAAAATATAAAATATAAATAAGTAATTAATAATTATATACGATAAAAATAAGAAAATAGCACAAAAATGATATTAGTCTAGAAAATTTGAAAATAAACATAATAAATTTTGGAAAACTTATATGGACTTGTAAAATATTTATAAATAAAGATAATAACATAAAATAAAATGCATTCACAAAAATATATAAATAAAATTTAATTAAATAAAATTTAAATGAAGAAAATAGCAGAAAAATAGAAACTAGCCTTTAAAAATAGGAAATAAATGCAGTAAATTTGGAAAAATTATAACATCGCTTTAAAATGTTTTAAAATAAAATTTTATCTAACATGTCTTATAACACATATTAGAACATTATTTGACAAATAAAAATATTATTTATATAAATTAAAATAGGTAATTTTATTAAATAAATCAATTTACACAATATTGTAAAAGGCATAACTTTCACAATATAAATCGGATTTCAACGAAACGAAAAGAAGTATTCTCAAAATTTGATATAATTTCATAATAAAAGATAAAATTCAAATATTCAAATATTTAAATTTTAAATTAAAAAGTCAAAGTTTGACCAGATTGACCAAAAATCCACTTTTTCTGGAAATATCCAATTTATTCAGGTTTGAAATTATAATTCACACAAAAATCAAAATATACTCTTAAAAATAAAAAAATATATTCATTTTAATAAATATATAAAAAAATTAAATCAGGAGTTTCAAATTCAAAAAATTAAAATAAGCAATAAAAAAATCACAAAATACTGGGTTGTTACACTTTATAATGGTGGAATAGAAAATACATCTCACCTTTATTTCAATTGCAACTACACTTCATATGTTTGGAGCAGGTGCAGATTAAAATTGAGACTACATCAATCTAGTCATTATGAACTAGAAACTGAAATTCAACATATATAACAAATTACACCAACAAAGACCGATATGGAGATATGCTTAGACTTGCTATGTCTATCACAATTTGGGTTATATGGCAAGAACGTAATAATAGGGTGTTTAACAGCAGATCAAGATCCAAATTTGAAATCAGTAAGCAAGTAGATTTCTGCTTCAAAATTTTAATGATAAAAATCAAAGAAAAATCCACTTACCAGTCAACTCTAGAGAGAAGCAGTAGAGTTGTGGGAAATACCTTTTGACATGAAAAAAAACCCATATTCTTCCCCGAACTGTCATTGATCCCTCCTATAGCATGAGTTGAGATGAAGATAGTTGTACCTAGAGTCGAAATTGATAGAGACAGCAGTCTAGTTAGAATAACATTTGGAGCTGAATGGATTCGACTATCGCTATTACTGTGTTGTGAGAGGTAGTAAAACTTCGGTTAAAGACAAGGAGCATAAGTATATTGGGAAAGTTAAGCAGAATATTGGTTTAAATGTTATACAGCTATCTTTTTGTATATTAGTCTTGTTTATTGGTTCCTTGTATTTTAATTGAAACATTTTTGGTGGTAATATAAAATCTAATGACCATTCTAAAAAAAAAAATTGAATTTGAACTTCTGATATATATATATATATTATTTTAGAATATCTAAAGTCAAAATTATGATATTAGCATTTAAATTTTAAATTTTTTGGTCTATCTTTAAATTACATGCATTATTAAAGGGATTCCACTTTTCGATATGATGTAGTTTTTGGTAGAGGGTCATCGAATTGGGTGTGTTTTTCGATATGGAGTTACTACGCTTAGTGTACATTTTTTTCTTTTTTCTCTATGGGATCCGATCGAACTTTTTCATTCCCTTATATCTAAAACTGAAGTCTCTGTAGTGGTCTAAATTACGATCTTATTTACTAAATCAAATTTAGATATTTAAAATTTGAAACTAAAGTCTGAGTCAATATTTTATCATATCTATTTATAAATAATATTAGCTATTAATTTCGAAAATCATATGTGTTTGTGTGTGTGAATATGTATATTATGCTGGAAGTTTATATATATATATGTATGTATGTATGTATTTGTATATGTATATGTATATGTATATATGTATATGTATATGTATATGTATATGTATATGTATATGTATATGTATATGTATATGTATATGTATATGTATATGTATATGTATATGTATATGTATATGTATATGTATGTGTGTGTGTGTGTGTGTATATGAATGTATGTACGTAAGCGATAAGTGTATTAATAGGTATAAATCCTCTAATATATGTATATGTATATGTATATGTGTGTGTGTGTGTATTTTTGACCATGTACACCCTATGTTATGTTGCATGTGTACGTTATACAAAAATAAGTATATACTGATGTCCTATAAACTTTATAATATCCTTTAAATTAAATTATTAATTAAATAAATCAAAGAAATTAAATAAAATATGATTTTATTTAAACTAGTTAGACTGGTCTAATTCCACTTTTAGATTCATATTCCCATGGAAGCAAAATAAGAATATTTTTTCAAATCTACATATTTCACCAGCTTTCGACTGGCCCAAATTTAATAGTTTTCTCATGAATGGTGAGCAAGAGGATTATGTCCTTAAAGATGAAACTCCCTTCAACTTCCAATAAGTACTGCAGAGAAAAGACTCTGCATTATGGCATGAAGCTATGAAATCAAAAATGGATTCCATGTGCAAAAACATATGGAGTTGAGATGATGTACCCAAAAGGATAAAACACATTGGCTGCAAATGAAGATTTAATAAAAAACTAAACGAAGGCGGAAAGGTAGAGACCTAAAAAGTGAGCTAGATGTGAAAGGGTTTTGTTAAATTCAAGATGTTGGTTATGATGAAACATTTTCACCTGTAGCCATGCTTAAGTCTATTCGAATATTACTTGCTATCATCGCATTTTATGTATAAATATGGCAAATGGATGTGAAAACGGCATTTCTAGATGGAGATTTAGAAGAGATCATTTACATGTCATAGCCTAAGGGTTTCGATGTCGGTGGAAGCAAGGGAAAGGCTTGTAGGTTGTTAAGATCAATATATGGTGTTAAAAAAGCTTCAAAGAGTTGGAATACTTGTTTTGATAAGGCAATAAAACAGTTTGGTTCTTATCAAAACATAAAGGAAGCATGCATATATTAAAAAGAAAAGGGAGTGCTATTGTGTTTATTGTCCTTTATATTCACACTTTGCTCCTGATTAGCAACGACACATGTTATTGCAATCGTTGTAATCATAGTTGTCCATGAACTTCTCTATGGAGGTTTTGGAAGAAGAAACCTATGTATGTGGTATTATTATTTAGAGATAGATCCAAGAGTTTGCTAGTATTATCTCATCCTTGTACATAAACACTACACTAAAAGGTTTTGTTATGGGGAATTTCAAGCGAGATACTGTTTCGATGCAATCTAGAATCGTCCTTTTGAATAAGGATGCTCCTCATACTGACTAGGGGAAGAAGCGTATGAAAAGAATACTGTATGCATCAGTCAATAGATATATTACGTGTGTTACGCTATGTACGAGACCGGACGTGGCTTATCCATTAGGATGTGTAAGCTGATATCAATAAAACATGGAGAAAAACATTGGATAACAATGATATTTATTCTTAAATATTTAAGAAATAATAAAGACGCATTCCTAATATATGGAAATGAAGACCTCGTTATGAAGGAGTATACATATTCTAGCTTTCAAAGTTATATCAATGATAGTAAATCAGTATCAGGTTATATATACACGTTCAATGGTGAAGTGATAAGCTAGAAAAGTTCCAAGCAAGTAGTTGCAGCTAATTTAATGAGAGGATGAGTGCATACCCTAAATGAATCAACTAAATGAGTGGCCTGGATGCACAAATTTATAACTGAGCTAAGGGTGATCCCAAATATTCAGAATCTTATAACATTGTTATATGATAACAATACCATGATGCAAATCATGAAAGAACCCAGAGCACACAGGGAATCAAAGAACATACTCTAGAAGTTACACCAAATAAGAGAGTTTTTCAACAATGGAAAGCAAAGATTACAAGGGTAGATAATAAAGAGAATATATAAGACCCATTTATGTAGGGACTAGCTTGACTAGTTCTAAGTAAAATGGTTGAGGGAATGAGATTACGAATCCATAATTTGCTCCAAGTGCAAGTGGGGGATTGTGATAGTTGTGGATATGCCTTATGGGCAATTATGTAAATTATCTAGCTTTCGACTCAATGTTGTTTATAATAAAGGTGATTGATTTATGTTATATACTTTCTTATATTTTGATATAATTAATTAAGCAATTAATTTAAAGTATATTAATAAGAAATCCCTTAAATAAAATTTTATATGATTCTAATTGCAAATAGTTGTAACCATGAGTAGCTAAAAACAATACAAAATAACATTCAAATACTATAGAATTTATAAAATGAAAAAACATCCAAATAGACAATAAATGTTATTTTTGTAATTTGCATTTTGAAGACATTAAGCATATCTATTATGATTGCTTGGACACTCATCTCATCCTAAATAATTCCTTTAAAATCTTTAATTTTAATATTACAACTCTGTTGGAATACCTTTAGATTTATATACAAAAAAGATAATAGATTCTTACTTGACAATGTATTCATTATAACTTGTTGGTATATTTGGTTTGAAAGAAATCGGAGAATTTTTAATAATAACAATAGTCACTTTAACAAATTGATTTTTATAGTATCTTCCTTTTGTTTTAATTGGATCTCAAATCCTAAATTTAAATTAGCTAACAATAACCTATTTAAAGATTATCTTAATAAGGTAGTAGGAATGTTAGTCTATTTGAACATAATAATAATATTTTTGATATTATCTATCGAATTATTAATATTTTTTCAAGTGTAAATGGTGATTTCACTATGTTTCATAATTTACTTTTGATCAAAGGGTCATAAGGTTGAGTTTAGATTCGTTTTAGTTACTGTTTAGTTTTAGGTTGTTATAGTCTTTAGATTTTTAATTCTTTAGATCCTGTTTCCTTTTAGCTTTACTTTCTTATCATTTCTTTTTCAGTTCTATAAGCTTTAATAATGTTCCTACACCATTATCTCTTATATATATATATATATATATATTTCATTTATATACATATATGTGTTTCATTCTAACAATTTGACTTAGTTGCTTTTCAGATATAGGTCTCGGATAGATTGGGTGCTAGTTTCTCTTTGCAGGTACATAGTATTTTTGATTGCAAGATTGATGATTGCAGCAAGGGAATCTTCTCAGTACATCTTCATTGTCATCTTCTTTGGGACATTCTAGATTCAGGAGGACTCACTACTCAGATTGGCGCTTCTTCCAGTTTATCAGGGACTTCAGAGAGGACTTTTTCCATCCAGGATCACTAGCAGTTCCACCCCGGATTAGACACGTCTTCATTTCTTCAGGGTCGGCTGTATGGTGCTTACTTCTTAGATGGTGCTGGCTTTCGGTTTCATTGGCCACGTGTTTTTCATTTGTTTTTCAGGTACTTCTAACATCTCAATATTGGGCTGTGGCTATGCAGGAGTTCGATATTGAGGTGTAATGGGCGGTGGCTGTAACGCCCCACCTCTATACCCACGCTAGACAAGAACATTACGGTGAATGTTGTCGACTAGCACGGAGAATAAGGCTGTTGAGGAGCGACCATCCTTGTAATTTCTTTGCGCGAGCACCGATATGTCAGATAATATAACATGCATTCTATTTCAAGAGGAAATCCGACATACCGACACAAACTCAAAGCTACTACATGGTGGCTATATAAATCCTTCAGAAAACAAATATAGAAATAAGCATAACACAAATTAGTCACAGACAATTCATATCACAAAGGCGGAATAAGATATGAATATTACACTAGAAAGTGTACATCAGAGTAGTGGTCTAAAAAGATCCACAATAACACAAAAGAATAGTTACACGAACTATACAAAAGAATAAGTATACATTAAGGAGTCTATATCTCAAATGTATACAACAAAATAACTACTAATCTAAGTAGTTAACCCAAAAGTCAAGGAGTTAATCCCGGATGAGAAGTCAAGCAGAAGCACCTGTAACATCTCGGTCTGACCCGAGTATTATTTAATAAGAAAATAATTAACGGATCAGTCTAACTATAAATATTAGATGAAACGATATAGAACAAGAGATATGACTAAACACATAATAATCAAAATGCCAAGCTGTGATATATATATATATATATACTAGTTGATAATCATCAAGAGATTAATCAATGTCACCAAATCTACACAAGAATCAAAGAAACGTCATACTCCTTATTTCGTTCACCATACCATAAATATTGACGATAATATCAATGTCAATCACAAAAGTCAATGACACACAAATTCCAGAAGACTACACAAGAAATCCAAAAATCACAAAGGGGGGAGGCCTATCACAAACGGGAGCATAAAGCCTGTAAGGACCCGATTCTTCGTCTTCCGAAAACTGACATCAATACGTTCACTGTATCAACTGCCGAGTAATCGGTTGCCGAAAAACCGAACACTTAGGGTTTTAAGAAAAGGAAAGAGAAGAAGAAGAGATAGAAAGGACAGAAAATAGGGAGAAGATAGAGAGGAAAGAAAACAGAACGGAATAGAAGAAAACAACAGAACAATAATAGAATCTCACAATCGCAGCGGAACAACATATAATAAATAAATGAATAATCTTTAAACAAAGAACTATATCAGTTATTACATTACATCACATTACATTTCATTACATCATATCATCAGAGTGTACAACAACAACAATGCAGCGGAAAAAGAAATACTATATACTAATAATACGCCTTGCCATCCAGCTTGCCTTCAGCAACTCCTGAATATCCAGAATATCCTGATAAACCTTACTCTTGACTGCCCGTGTGGAAATTGGTGGGCACGCAGAGTTTAGGAAGGAAAACAATAAACTCCGAGTCAGTCATGTGACTGGTGTGAGAATTCAAAACAGTTTATTTATCTTTAAAATCAAAATAGAGGAATATTTTTAAAGTCAATTCGCAATGCTTTTAAAAATGAGACTACCATAAGGCCTCCCGCACACACACACAATGCAAACGCAGAATCGGAGGAGATTTCTCCTTATGATAGTCAAAGATGCTTATGATAGTACAAGGTTTCGTATAGGGAATTGGATTTCCAACGAATGATCAGGCCAAGGAACTTCCCATT
Organism: Allium cepa; assembly: GCA_030765085.1. Classification (NCBI taxonomy): domain Eukaryota; kingdom Viridiplantae; phylum Streptophyta; class Magnoliopsida; order Asparagales; family Amaryllidaceae; genus Allium; species Allium cepa. The sequence continues at coordinate 586,257,138 of CM060944.1, read as the reverse complement.
GCCACATGAGAACGCCTCTGGATGGACATCCCCGAGAACCAAACCGGATCTCTACCAACACAAGGCCGGGTTACCCCTAACTGAGTAACAACTGACCGAATATGCCATCCCCCGGTCCTTTGGGACCTTTCACCGAGCGCTCGTAATCAATTCACACAATCATAAAGTGTTTTCAACATGAGTAAGTATCTGGGCTCCATACCATGATACCACCCTTTTCCAGAAGGAAATGCACATATCATAAAGGGCGCTACCCCTCATAACCTTGCCGCATCTTTCCTGTTTTGGCCATTCCCGAGGTGTGAGGCTCGACGAAGTCACGTCCACAAAAACATACTTTATACAAAAGCCATGCTTTGGGTCAACAAATGATCATAGAAATGATCACCAGGATAGACGATCAAATAAACGATCCTATCACAAATAATCAACACAATGATCATTTCACAGCAACACTCAGCATGTCAAATTACCAAATTGGGAATATATCGCTGATAACATTCAACTACATAACCTCTGAGCTCGTACGTCTCAGAGAAGGGTGTTAAGCTAAAAGAATAAATTCTCCGCCACCAACAGAAATATATTTGAAAGAAATCTGCTTTATATCTCAATTTGTAATGTCGGACATACAATCCATACAAGTCTGTTCCGGGCTCGAACAGAACCGAAGGCACTTACAAAGAAGTCCTTGCAATCCGAATAATCTCTAATCACGTCCGGACTTCCCAACACATATGGAGTCTCTATACCGTAGCTACTCGGTGCAAAGACAATCGACGAGTTGTCCTTTCGCTTTCAAAAAGATTCGGTCTTCAACACCGGTCTTCAAATGCAATTCATAACGACGTATCACATATTCGGAATGGGTTATACGACCCCATGGTCCTTTCCCGGTTAACCCGAATAGTGAGCGCTTATTCAAAAATAAGTGTGGCATTCAAATTCAAACAAATCACATCAAATACCTTTCAAAGGTAAATATTGATAGTCGGTTATTGAACTATCAATGGACATGCACAACATCACTAGATTCCAAATAATTTTCCAAATTATTTATTTCCCAAAGATATCTTTACAAGATATATAATTTCAATATGTCAAAAATAAATCAATATTTATCTTTAAACAACTTCCCTTTTTATTCATAAATTCCATAGTGAATTTTCATTCCAAAATATCCATGCATAAACGATTTCAATTATTCATTTCAATATTCCTTTTCAATTTATCTTCAAAAAGATAAATTCTCAAAATATTCACTTTATATTGGAAAACATTTCCATACTTACTTATTAAGTAATTCTCAATCCATTTATTTTCAACACTTGGAAAATATTCAAATATACTTAAATCGAGATTAAGTATATATTTCATTCTTTAAGGAAATCATTCACTTAAACATATTTATTTGGGCCAAAACGAATGTTGCGTAAAACATCGTTACGACAACCCAAAATCACTAGTATAGGGATTCTAAATTAAAATAGATATATAAATCCCAATACTATACAAAACATTTCCTTTCGGAAATCATTTACTATAACAACAGTGTTATAGTCCACCATTTCCTTCTATTTCTCGAAAACGTCTATTTCAACAATAAATGTTGAAATCTATGGTTTCGAATCTCAACACATTTTAAAACATCGTTAGATCGTTTTAATTCAATTTAAAATATCACATTTTAAACATTTTCTTTAACATATTATTCACTATTCAAAAACATGAATATACTACGTTAATCAATTTCATCATTTCTATACATTTCATTTTAAAGTATTATTCACTGTCTAAAACGTGCATATAGCTCCATAAATAAGTTTCAACAATTTACTTATCAAAATAAGTCGTTTGTGAATTTATAAAACAACGTTTATAAATTCCTTTATTAACTTATTCAATTCATAATTCAATTATAAACCAAAAGTTCACATTATAAGTTAAACACTTATAATTTATTTGTTTGCCAAAAATCGTTCTTTTAATAACTTCGCAAAATTTATAAATCTTACTATTTATAAATTTCATTTATAACTTCACCATTTATAATCTTATAAATTCTATTCACTTATGCAATCTTTATTAACCTATTCAATTCATAATTCAATTATAAACCAAAAGTTTACATTATAAGTTAAACACTTATAATTTATTTGTTTGCCAAAAATCGTTCTTTTAATAACTTCACAAAATTTATAAATCTTACTATTTATAAATTTCATTTATAACTTCACCATTTATAATCTTATAAATTCTATTCACTTATGCAATCCATTTTCACTTCATTCAAACACTTATAAAAACTCGTTTTATAATTTCAATATTTCAATTTATAAATATCCATTTATAAATCTCTTATATAAATCAATTTATATTATTATTTCAAAATGTCTTCAAAGTCCTTTATAATTTCATCATTTTGATTTATAAAATAGTTAAATTTTATAAATCCTATATTTAAACTTTTTATAACAAATTCAGAAATCCCGTTTTAACTATTTTATAAAATCATTAATCCCATATTTTCAAAAATCAGTTTTTAACTATATTTCTCAAAATCATAATTTTATAACATAAAAATTTATACGTTTATTTATTTAAAATGAATCAATTCCAAAAATATTTTATAAACGTATACTTTCAAAAATCACTTTGAAATCCTTTTAAAATTCCAAAATTTGGTTCAATGATGCTACATACCAAATAGCCAATCACGACAACAACGATATCATATATCGATATGATAATCCATCAAATATCAAAATATCTGAAATCAAATAAATACTGTTGAGGAATCCAGTTGGATCCCTCCAACCTGTTTTCCTGCATCCACAAACATTAGCACAGTATCAATTCCGCTCCAGTACGGAATTATCGCGGTATATGGGATTTAAAATATTATCCGCTTAATAACGGCGCAATAGGGTCTCATCCGCTATACAAATGCGGGAAATCAATAACTCCAATATATACATATGCCAATATATATATATATATATATATTGCTATTATATATAATACCAATTTCACTGTTTATGAAATATTCGCGGTATATGTTTTTAATAAATAACATCCGCTTACTAACGGCGCATAATGTCTATTTTAACAATCAATAGATAACAATCATCATTCAAACATGCATTCAAATATTTTAAATCTAACTATTTAAAATAAAATCGAAACTATTCGATTGAGTGAGAAGTTCTCACCTTGATTTTAATTTCGTTTTAGCGATTTATTTCGAATAAAATTAAACGGACGTTTAATTTTACCCGAAATTCTCACTAACTCCAAACGACTCCAATCCATTTCCATAGCGTAGTGCTCGTCCATACGATTCCAACGCAACTAGTTTCGCGCGTTTTCGACCTCGTATGAAAAAGATATCAATTTTACAAGTTTACTCGATTTTTTTATAAATAATTTACAACCAAACTAAATTATTTATAAACCTAAGCAAATATTGGCCGTAGGATCCATCTCCTCTCCATCATAGCCGTGCTTCCTTTCATCTCTCCCTCACGCTCATACTACAGAACATAGCTGAACAAAAGAAACCCATAGCTTAATATTAGGGTTTGAAATTCGAGCCATCTACGAGCAGTTCCAGGTTGATCGAGGCACACCACATCGAAGCTCGTGACAAGCTACACTCTCGGCCCAAGAACAAGCAAGCTCGGTCATCTCCTCCTCCTAGAAATGCGTGCGTGATGGCAGGCCTTTGAGCCCAAATTCCCATCGATCTACAGCTCCGTTTCCAATCACAACCGTTGGATTGGTAGATCTCAGTGTGCTCTACAATCTTCTAGTTGGAAGATTCTTGTAAATGTTGATGGATGAAGAGAAAAGAGGAGGAGAAGAAGAGAAGTTTTCAGCCTTTGGTTCTGGAGATGGCGGCGGCTAGGGTTTAGATTTATTTTTTTTTATTTTTTTATGAGAGGTTAAGGGTTATTTATAGGAAATTATACAAAACACTATTCATTCCGGGTTTTCTAAACTCCGATTTACGCGCCGAAACTAACGTTCTTAGGGTTTATCCCGCGTTCCGGACACAATGGAACAGGTTTCCGAAGCTAATTCGGACATTCGTGCGAGTTATGGCAATAAACGTTCAATTTGAATTAAACCGATTTAAACGATTTTCTAGGCGTTTTAATTTGTACCGGACAAACGGTAAATCCGATTGACACGAAATTTGAAACCTTACAATAATATCACATTACGGATCCGACGAAACTGGTTTCGTTGAAATCCGAGACAGTTTGAAAAATGGCTATTTTAACTCGCCAAATTAATATTAAAAACAATTCGATGCGTTTCGAGCTGCCATGATCAAACGATAACTCCGATTGACACGAAAATTGAAATCCGGTAATAACTAACTATTACGGATCCAATGGAACTAGTTTCATTCAATTCTGAGACTGTTCAAAAATTGACTAATTTTACTAGTCGATTAAATATTAAAATATTCAATTTTCACAAATAAACTTTTAATTCGATTTTAAAAGTTCTAAAATATCATTCTAACTCCAATATGATAAAATAAAATTTTACAAATCATTTTCAATCATATTTAACCCAATTTTCAATTATTTCTATAATTTAACATATCAAATTATCGATTTAATTATTCAATTAAATCCAATTATTCAAAATAAAATTTATTCGACTTATAAATTCACTTATTAATATTTAAAATTAATTAAATATCCAAATTTAAATTAATTAAAATTCTGGGTCGTTACAATCTTCCCCCCTTAAAAGAATTTCGTCCTCGAAATTACCAAGTAAGAAAAGTTACAGAATCTATTAACTTTCCCAAAACAAATTTTAAACTTCTTACAATATCTTTATTAAGTTTTCAAATCATACTTAGTTATCTTTTCAAAAACAACTACTATTGTTTAACTTTCAATTCCAAATCAAAGTTAAAGTTTTCACAATTTTCTAATTTTTCTCAAATTTTTCTAACGCCTTAAATTTTCGGAAAAATTCGCCATAGTCTCCTTTGCGCGGCTCGATCCGAAAAAAAAATGACAGTATATATATCACAAATATACATCTCATCAAGTAATGAGGCATCCCGAAGGGAAAAAGTATAAAAGTACGGTATGTAATCCGAGATATGTACCTTATATTTTATTAGCGAGCATATACGGCTAATATAGCGAGAAAACGAGCTCCAAATGCGAAGCAAACACGATCCGCACCTACTAAACACTCAACAAACAACATGAGAACATGCAAATAGACAATAGTATCAACATACAACATATAGCAACATAATAACTATATATGTCAACATAGCAAATGTATTAAAAGCAACAAAAGCAAACATCAACCAACTAACATCCATAACTAATAAATATTCATTCATATTCTCATTAATATTTAATGAAATAGGTTTTCAATTTAATCACATTTGATTCATTAACAGTGGATGTTTACTAACACTCATTTTCAATTAGTTTATATTCACTAATTCATATTCAAGTTGGTTCACTTCCAAATCAAATTCAATTCTACTTAAGATTCACTTAACTTCCAATTGAATTTCAATTACTTTAGCTTCCAATTTCATTAATACTTAATGAATTATATACAATCAATCAACTAACAACCATAGTATATTAATTACAACCAAATTCCTTTGCTTATCAATTGGTTTTACATAACTTAAATTCCCACTTATAAATCAATTCAGATTCCAATTCTAAAGTAAATTTCCATTTAACTTTAAGTTCATTTTTATTTACAACTCATATTCATAAATATATTCATATAGTTTCACTTCTTATATATATAAGTTTATTTCACAATTGTAAATCACATTAATTATAATTCAATTCTTATAATTCATTTGCTTATACAATTCTTCTTTTATTTAGATTATTCAAACAACTAAACAATCAACTTATATACACTTTAATAATTCTTAAAAATTATTCCTTTATATATAAAATATAATCAAGGTAAAATTATTTCATTTACCCAATTTAAAACAATACTGTGTCGAATTATTCTGTACAAGTTTTAGAGATCCCTATCAACAACGTTAATTACTCGTATTAACCAGAATCTACATACCACTCAACAAACCAATCATCACAATATAAAATAATTTTATATATTCACTAACAAATACGCTCTCATAGCTATTATTACACTCAAACTCATTCTAGAGTACTACTGACTCTATCTCTAATGAGTAATACCCAACAGAACCATGGTTGTCGCTTAACCATATGCTATGATACCAACTGTAAGGACCCGATTCTTCGTCTTCCGAAAACTGACATCAATACGTTCACTGTATCAACTGCCGAGTAATCGGTTGCCGAAAAACCGAACACTTAGGGTTTTAAGAAAAGGAAAGAGAAGAAGAAGAGATAGAAAGGACAGAAAATAGGGAGAAGATAGAGAGGAAAGAAAATAGAACGAAATAGAAGAAAACAACAGAACAATAACAGAATCTCACAATCGCAGCGGAACAACATATAATAAATAAATGAATAATCTTTAAACAAAGAACTATATCAGTTATTACATTACATCACATTACATTTCATTACATCATATCATCAGAGTGTACAACAACAACAACAATGCAGCGGAAAAAGAAATACTATATACTAATAATACGCCTTGCCATCCAGCTTGCCTTCAGCAACTCCTGAATATCCAGAATATGCTGATAAACCTTACTCTTGACTGCCCGTGTGGAAATTGGTGGGCACCCAGAGTTTAGGAAGGAAAACAATAAACTCCGAGTTAGTCATGTGACTGGTGTGAGAACTCAAAATAGTTTATTTATCTTTAAAATCAAAATAGAGGAATATTTTTAAAGTCAATTCGCAATGCTTTTAAAAATGAGACTACCATAAGGCCTCCCTCACACACACACAATGCAAACGCAGAATCGGAGGAGATTTCTCCTTATGATAGTCAAAGATGCTTGATACGCATTTAAAAGAACATTTGATATTATTACTAGTGCATAGTGTAGGAAAAATTCATTTCGAAAGTAGAATATAAATCTTAGCCAACATACGACCATTATCGTATGCCTACTATAGCTACCATCTAAACAGTGGTGACCACCATAAGTAAATGGCAGGTTCTACAACTAATACCGTACAAGGTTTCGTATAGGTAATTGGATTTCCAACGAATGATCAGGCCAAGGAACTTCCCATTGCCACATGAGAACGCCTCTGGATGGACATCCCCGAGAACCAAACCGGATCTCTACCAACACAAGGCCGAGTTACCCCTAACTGAGTAACAACGGACCGAATATGCCATTCCCCGGTCCTTTGGGACCTTTCATCGAGCGCTCGTAATCAATCCACACAATCATAAAGTGTTTTCAACATGAGTAAGTATCTGGGCTCCATACCATGATACCACCCTTTTCCAGAAGGAAATGCACATATCATAAAGGGCGCTACCCCTCATAACCTTGCCGCATCTTTCCTGTTTTGACCATTCTCGAGATGTGAGGCTCGACGAAGTCACGTCCACAAAAACATACTTTATACAAAAGCCATGCTTTGGGTCAACAAATGATCATAGAAATGATCACCAGGATAGACGATCAAATAAACGATCCTATCACAAATAATCAACACAATGATCATTTCACAGCAACACTCAGCATGTCACATTACCAAATTGGGAATATATCGCTGATAACATTCAACTACATAACCTCTGAGCTCGTACGTCTCAGAGAAGGGTGTTAAGCTAAAAGAATAAATTCTCCGCCACCAACAGAAATATATTTGAAAGAAATCTGCTTTATATCTCAATTTGTAATGTCGGACATACAATCCATACAAGTCTGTTCCGGGCTCGAACAGAACCGAAGGCACTTACAAAGAAGTCCTTGCAATCCGAATAATCTCTAATCACGTCCGGACTTCCCATCACATATGGAGTCTCTATACCGTAGCTACTCGGTGCAAAGACAATCGACGAGTTGTCCTTTCGCTTTCAAAAAGATCCGGTCTTCAACACCGGTCTTCAAATGCAATTCATAACGACGTATCACATATTCGGAATGGGTTATACAACCCCATGGTCCTTTCCCGGTTAACCCGAATAGTGAGCGCTTATTCAAAAATAAGTGTGGCATTCAAATTCAAACAAATCACATCAAATACCTTTCAAAGGTAAATATTGATAGTCGGTTATTGAACTATCAATGGACATGCACAACATCACTAGATTCCAAATAATTTTCCAAATTATTTATTTCCCAATGATATCTTTACAAGATATATAATTTCAATATGTCAAAAATAAATCAATATTTATCTTTAAACAACTTCCCTTTTTATTCATAAATTCCATAGTGAATTTTCATTCCAAAATATCCATGCATAAACGATTTCAATTATTCATTTCAATATTCCTTTTCAATTTATCTTCAAAAAGATAAATTCTCAAAATATTCACTTTATATTGGAAAACATTTCCATACTTACTTATTAAGTAATTCTCAATCCATTTATTTTCAACACTTGGAAAATATTCAAATATACTTAAATCGAGATTAAGTATATATTTCATTCTTTAAGGAAATCATTCACTTAAACATATTTATTTGGGCCAAAACGAATGTTGCGTAAAACATCGTTACGACAACCCAAAATCACTAGTATAGGGATTCTAAATTAAAATAGATATATAAATCCCAATACTATACAAAACATTTCCTTTCGGAAATCATTTACTATAACAACAGTGTTATAGTCCACCATTTCCTTCTATTTCTCGAAAACGTCTATTTCAACAATAAATTTTGAAATCTATGGTTTCGAATCTCAACACATTTTAAAACATCGTTAGATCGTTTTAATTCAATTTAAAATATCACATTCTAAACATTTTCTTTAACATATTATTCACTATTCAAAAACGTGAATATACTACGTTAATCAATTTCATCATTTCTATACATTTCATTTTAAAGGATTATTCACAGTCTAAAACGTGGATATAGCTCCATAAATAAGTTTCAACAATTTACTTATCAAAATAAGTCGTTTGTGAATTTATAAAACAACGTTTATAAATTCCTTTATTAACCTATTCAATTCATAATTCAATTATAAACCAAAAGTTCACATTATAAGTTAAACACTTATAATTTATTTGTTTGCCAAAAATCGTTCTTTTAATAACTTCACAAAATTTATAAATCTTACTATTTATAAATTTCATTTATAACTTCACCATTTATAATCTTATAAATTCTATTCACTTATGCAATCCATTTTCACTTCATTCAAACACTTATAAAAACTCGTTTTATAATTTCAATATTTCAATTTATAAATATCCATTTATAAATCTCTTATATAAATCAATTTATATTATTATTTCAAAACGTCTTCAAAGTCCTTTATAATTTCATCATTTTGATTTATAAAATAATTAAATTTTATAAATCCTATATTTAAACTTTTTATGATAAATTCAGAAATCCCGTTTTAACTATTTTATAAAATCATTAACCCCATATTTTCAAAAATCAGTTTTTAACTATATTTCTCAAAATCATAATTTTATAACATAAAAATTTATACGTTTATTTATTTAAAATGAATCAATTCCAAAAACATTTTATAAACGTATACTTTCAAAAATCACTTTGAAATCCTTTTAAAATTCCAAAATTTGGTCCAATGATGCTACATACCAAATAGCCAATCACGACAACAACGATATCATATATCGATATGATAATCCATCAAATATCAAAATATCTGACATCAAATAAATACTGTTGAGGAATCCAGTTGGATCCCTCCAACCTGTTTTCCTGCATCCACAAACATTAGCACAGTATCAATTCCGCTCCAGTACGGAATTATCGCGGTATATGGGATTTAAAATATTATCCGCTTAATAACGGCGCAATAGGGTCTCATCCGCTATACAAATGCAGGAAATCAATAACTCCAATATATACATATGCCAATATATATATATATATTGCTATTATATATAATACCAATTTCACTGTTTATGAAATATTCGCGGTATATGTTTTTAATAAATAACATCCGCTTACTAACGGCGCATAATGTCTATTTTAACAATCAATAGATAACAATCATCATTCAAACATGCATTCAAATATTTTAAATCTAACTATTTAAAATAAAATCGAAACTATTCGATTGAGTGAGAAGTTCTCACCTTGATTTTAATTTCGTTTTAGCGATTTATTTCGAATAAAATTAAACGGACGTTTAATTTTACCCGAAATTCTTACTAACTCCAAATGACTCCAGTCCAATTCCATAGCGTAGTTCTCGTCCATACGATTCCAACGCAACTGGTTTCGCGCTTTTTCGACCTCGTATGAAAAAGATATCAATTTTACAAGTTTACTCGATTTTTTTATAAATAATTTACAACCAAACTAAATTATTTATAAACCTAAGCAAATATTGGCTGTAGGATCCATCTCCTCTCCATCATAGCCGTGCTTCCTTTCATCTCTCCCACACGCTCATACTACAGGACATAGCCGAACAAAAGAAACCCATAGCTTAATATTAGGGTTTGAAATTCGAGCCATCTACGAGCAGTTCCAGGTTGATCGAGGCACACCACATCGAAGCTCGTGACAAGCTACACTCTCGGCCCAAGAACAAGCAAGCTCGGTCATCTCCTCCTCCTAGAAATGCGTGCGTGATGGCAGGCCTTCGAGCCCAAATTCCCATCGATCTACAGCTCCGTTTCCAATCACAACCGTTGGATTGGTAGATCTCAGTGTGCTCTACAATCTTCTAGTTGGAAGATTCTTGTAAATGTTGATGGATGAAGAGAAAAGAGGAGGAGAAGAAGAGAAGTTTTCGGCCTTTGGTTCTGGAGACGGCGGCGGCTAGGGTTTAGATTTTTTTTTTTTTTTTTTTTTTATGAGAGGTTAAGGGTTATTTATAGGAAATTATTCAAAACACTATTCATTCCGGGTTTTCTAAACTCCGATTTACGCGCCGAAACTGACGTTCTTAGGGTTTATCCCGCATTCCGGACACAATGGAACAGGTTTCCGAAGCTAATTCGGACATCCGTGCGAGTTATGGCAATAAACGTTCAATTTGAATTAAACCGATTTAAACGATTTTCTAGGCGTTTTAATTTGTACCGGACAAACGGTAAATCCGATTGACACGAAATTTGAAACCTTACAATAATATCACATTACGGATCTGACGAAACTGGTTTCGTCGAAATCCGAGACAGTTTGAAAAATGGCTATTTTAACTCGCCAAATTAATATTAAAAACAATTCGATGCGTTTCGAGCTGCCACGATCAAACGATAACTCCGATTGACACGAAAATTTAAATCCAGTTATAACTAACTATTACGGATCCAATGGAACTGGTTTCGTTCAATTTTGAGACTGTTCAAAAATTGACTAATTTTACTAGTCGATTAAATATTAAAATATTCAATTTTCACAAATAAACTTTTAATTCGATTTTAAAAGTTCTAAAATATCGTTCTAACTACAATATGACAAAATAAAATTTTACAAATCATTTTCAATCATATTTAACCCAATTTTCAATTATTTCTATAATTTAACATATCAAATTATCGATTTAATTATTCAATTAAATCCAATTATTCAAAATAAAATTTATTCGACTTATAAATTCACTTATTAATATTTAAAATTAATTAAATATCCAAAATTTTAAATTAATTAACATTCTGGGTCGTTACAATGCTCACCAACACGTGTATCACAAACGGAACGCTAATTCCATGGTCGCTAACCATCACAAATTGAGCCGAAGCTCCACCAAGCGGCCGAAGACCATGGGTTGCTACCCCATCACAAATTGAGTCGAAACTCCACAAAACGGGGTTTAGTCTCCCTCGCAGACAAAGAGACATCGCACATTGCTAGTCTAAATCACAAAGATGATCGTCATGATCAGCGAGAAGTGTCGATTACACTAAGCTAGTAAATATATGAGTTTAGCTTCATGTCCCATAACCACTTGCTTAACTTAAATATTTACGAACAAACTGTAAATCTCCACTAAAAAATTGTCACAAGAGGTTCAATCGAACAATTCCAAGAATTAACCGACAAAGTAAACGCAAGCGTTTCATACCACTTGTTTTACTAAGCCGTTTAATTAGATTTCTCATACGAGTGAGGTAAAGGTTTGTATATACTAATAGATTGGAAAACGGTTTTATAAACGAATTTGGTATTAAAATAGTATTGAAATCGTTTGAGGAAAGAGTTTTGATATTTACTACTAGTATAGAAAACCTTTATATTTTTAAAGTGACAAATCACGAAGAAGATTGTAAGAACAATCAATCGCAAAAATTCACATACGAAGATGTGAATAAAATACAACGAAATCGATAAAGGATCCATCGAAATGGATATTCAAAAATTCCTAAAAAGAGTCATCAAAGTCATAATAAATGATAACAACAAATAGGATTATCACGAATCGATTTAAATTGGAATTTCAATCCAAAAAGGCAAATTGGACTCAAACAGCAGGTTCAGTCGACTGAACAGAGTTTTCAGTCGACTGACCCTGTACCTGGAAATTTTCCAGGTTCAGGAAACTTTCTGTTTCCAGTTTCAGTCTACTGTGCAGAGTTTTTCAGTCGACTGAATCATGCCTGGAAACTCTCGGGTTTCAGGTTCAGTCGACTGAACAGAGTTTTCAGTCGACTGAATCATGCCTGGGCTGTTTTTTCAGCCTTATTCAAATGAAGAGCAAACCCTTCCAAAATGCAACCAGACGAACATTGGCTCTAAGGGTTTATGCCAATCGGCAACCTGGCCCTATATGCTCCTCGATGCATCACCAAAAGCATGATCAAACATCCATAAAAGGATTTTCACACAAATTTGGTTTAAAAACCTAAAAATTGGAGTATTCACAAAACCAATCCAAATCAAGAGTAAATGCACATGAAGAAGTGTTAGGAATTCATACCCAACAACCAAAGATAATTATAGTCATAGATGTGAGATAAAAATCTCACCTTTTCACAAAATTTATGAAGATGAAGCTTGAAAGCAATGGCAAGAACAAGCACTCTTCAATCTCAACACTAGAAGCTTGAATCTAAGCTTAAAAGAGAAACATTCCCAAAATTAGGTTTAGGAAATTTCTGAAATTGAATGGAGAAAGAGTTGGAGAAGAAGAAGGAGATGCTTACCAAGGGGTTCTTTTTGAGTTTGGAGCAGGAGATGGATTTGCTAAGGAAGTTAGGGCTTAGAGTTTTAATTTCCTCTTCCACCCTCCATTAACATAAAAGCTTGAGTATTAGAAAAATAGAAGAGAAGTGAATGAAGAGGAGAGTGTTGGAACTGAGTTAAGTGGCTAATTGGCTCAGCCCAACCAAAGCCCTAAGCGGGAAAAAGTAGCAAAAATCAACTTTCTCCAAACATATCGAAGCTTATACTCAAAAAAGGTCGCAAACGGCATTTTGAACTCAATGGAGGTGGTCTCGAGTCCTAATTCTACCGTATGCAAAAAGTAGCTTTTCAGACTAAAATCCGACGAACGATAAAATATTTAAATAAAATATTTAAATATAAAATCGATAAATATGCGGGTTGTTACAGACTCCCCTCCTTAAAGAAATTGCGTCCTCGCAATAAGTAAGAAGGAAATATATGAAGTAACAACCATAGAAGCATATTAACACAAAAGAAAATTTTGAAATAGGAAGTTCACCATAAAGTGCACAAAAGAGTTAGCAAGAAATCTGGTGAAACTTCAATTTCCACAATAACACCGGGCTCAAGAATGAAAACCGGAATCCCTAAGGCATTCCCGTAGATAAAAGACGTGGGGAACGTCAAGAATAGCAGAAAATTGAGCCGGTGCAACGGCGTAGTACAAAAACGGTACGCCCGAAAAACTAGAAACTCAAACAATTTGGGACATCAGCGTAGTACAAAAACGGTACGCCCCATGAACCAAAGCAAAGACATCGATGTAGTACAAACGGTACATCCGATGAATCAAATAGCACAGACATCGATGTAGTACAACGGTACATCCGATGGATCAAATAGCAAAGACATCGATGTAGTACAACGGTACATCCGATGAATCAAATTGCAAAGACATCGATGTAGTACAACGGTACATCCGATGAATCAAATAGCAAAGACATCGATGTAGTACAAACGGTACATCCGATAAATCAAAAGAAAAGACATCGATGTAGTACAACGGTACATCCGACGAATCAAATAGCAAAGACATCGATGTAGTACAACGGTACATCCGACGAATCAAACAGCAAAGACATCGATGTAGTACAACGGTACATCCGATGAATCAAACAGCAAAGACATCGATGTAGTACAACGGTACATCCGATGAATCAAATAGCAAAGACATCGATGTAGTACAACGGTACATCCGATGAATCAAATAGCAAAGACATCGATGTAGTACAACGGTACATCCGATGAATCGAAAGCAAAGACATCGATGTAGTACAAACGGTACATCCGATGAATCAAAAAAAAGACATCGATGTAGTACAACGGTACATCCGATGAATCAAATAGCAAAGACATCGATGTAGTACAACGGTACATCCGATGAATCAAATAGCAAAGACATCGATGTAGTACAACGGTACATCCGATGAATCAAATAGCAAAGACATCGATGTAGTACAACGGTACATCCGATGAATCAAAAGCAAAGACATCGATGTAGTACAAACGGTACATCCGATGAATCAAAAGAAAAGACATCGATGTAGTACAACGGTACATCCGATGAATCAAATAGCAAAGACATCGATGTAGTACAACAGTACATCCGATGAATCAAATAGCAAAGACATCAATGTAGTACAACGGTACATCCGATGAATCAAATAGCAAAGACCGTAACATAATGCTCTTTCTTCATCCTATCCATTGCCGCCTGGGCTTCATCAGCTTTCTTAAGAGCCTCCATCTCTGATTTTCGAGATGACTCAGCTTCAGTGTTCAACACTTGTATAATACGGTCCTTTTGAGCTAGCTCGGCTTGTAGTTTCTCAATGATAGCTGCCCTCTCAAAGGCAAATGATGATGCTTTCTCAGCTGCTTTAGCCCACATCTTGTACTGGACATAGAAGTCATGTACATAGTCGTGCGCCATCTGCTCAGCTTCCGCCGGGATTCTTTTTAAATGAAGAGGAAACATGTAGTTATCGAAACAGATGTTTGGAAAATCCTTCTTTAACTGAGAAAGCTTGATCACCCCTTCCCCTGAAGTTTCCGTAGGGGCCTTTTCTGCAACTACGGAGATTATTGCCTCCTTTCTAGGATGATGAGGCTCAGACCTAGAAGACTGAGAAGCCGACTTGTGCCGCGAGGATTCAGGGGGATGAGAAACATAAACGGGAGGTTGTACAGGAGTTCTGGGAGGAGTGCGAGATCGAGATCGAAGTCTGCAATCCCTATCTCTATCATATCTCTCTTGGCTGGAGTATCCAGAGTATCCACGGTCGTGATCTCTGTCCCTTTCCCTCCTATGCGACTCATAGTATGCAGAAGATTTACGGGCCTGTCGAAGACTTCCCAACATTGAACCTCGTCTAGTCATGGTATTTGCAAGTCAAAACGAAGACAAAAGTTAGTAATCTCTCACAGTGAGCGTACTACATTCAGAAATCGTGCAGTGTCGTGAAGTGTGAATGTATGTGCAACCCCTCGACTAACCGGATGTGTCAACCGCACTAGTGGGCAAGACTCGCTTAAAACTAAGGCTTCTGAAAGTTCGTCCAATCTGACATCGTGCTGCAAGGACACATCGTCCGGAATTAGAAGATCGACAAGCCCTTCATAAAGACTTTCTGTTCTTGGAGGAGACATCTCCGAAATTCTAATTCCGGAGGCGGGCCGGGAGGTGACAACTGATTTCCATCTTCCCTTTTTAGGTGACTTAAAAACGGCTGCCTTGCCTTTTCTTTTCTCTTCGGTATCCTAGGCTACATCCGCAGGTTCGCCCAACGGTTCCTCCTCGGTGTGAGTTCTTTCGGAGTCAGCCTCCTCGATTATAACAACTTTAGGTTTTCTTCGCTTAACTCGTTCTTTCGAGGCAGTCGTTAAGGCATCGTCAAGCATTATACTTTGTCTTCGTTCAATCAGTCCAAGAATCCTAAGATTCCTATCCGTCAAAAGCAACTCAATATTCCTTTCTTCGCTTGGGATTTCTTGGAAGACTCGAACTATCTCCTTGAAACGTTCACGTTCGGGTCGCTGGATTATGGCTGAAAAGAAAAAGAGATGTGAGTTCGACTTCATCTACATCGGTTTTATCAACTACCCGAAAAGATAGCAATACTCATGTTTAAATAGCCATCGCCTAGCCAATCTTGGGGGGCACCTAACATAAAACCACTTCGTTTTGAAGTAGCTCAATCTAGTCCAAGCCCCTATGACCACTTGGCAATTTCTTACTGCCTCCAAGAATGTGAAAGATGGACTGTCAGCCCGACTCTTGAAGTTGAACAGATATCTAATCTCAATCAGGATCGGTGGTCGATGAATCCATAAAGACGATGAACAAGCTATTCACTGAAGCATATCCATTTGGGTGTAGCTGAGATGGGGCGATCCCAAAAAAAGACAATACTTCTCTTATATACTCATTGAACGGAGGGAGCGTTCCGGCTGCACATGCGTGACGATTGAATGCGGTGTATCCCTCTGGCGGATTGTGTGGTCTGTCATTTGGTCCCGGCAATAATACGTCGTCCATTGACAGGCCATGCCTTAAGCATATTCTCCCTAGCATATCTTCAGAGATGTTGGATCGAACGGAGTCCGATGGATTGGCAATGAAAGATGCATCGAGTAATTCGTCCGGGGCTGGACAATGACTTCGGGCTCAATGTCCGAAATTTCGAGTCTTGGAGGAATTGTACTTTGGATTTCTTGCGGCTGCGAACTTGATGGTTCCATAACTGGCTAACTTATGAGAAATTATCGTTAGGCAATAAAGAACCCGTATATTCCCCACGTGTAAGAGTGTGTGTTGTGCAGTGCTGTGCATTACTGGAAAAGATTTTGCAGAATTAAAGAAGACTTGCAAGCAACAAAGATAATCAGAGTCCAGTAGGAGTGACCGTCATCACTGACCGTCACAACCGTATCATCCAGATGTTGGTAAGCAATTCGAGTTAAAGTTCGTTATCACGGTGTTAAGTTATAGTTCCATCGACGAGCTTTGAAAGGATAGTCAAGTGTGCAGTTTAATAGTTAAACCCAGATATGCAAGGATGAAGCTCGTCGGAATCATGCTATCGATTGCTAAAAATTTCTTAACCATCAAAGGAAGGGTTCAAATCGATCACAGGAAGCTCGTTCGAATCCATCGGGATATCACTTCGAATCGATACAAGGGGGCACGTTTCGAATCGATGGTCAAGGGTCGATTTCGTATCGATCAAGGTGAGATGACTTCAAATCGATCCTAGGTTGTCTGATTCGTACCGATCAGGAAGGCCTCAACTTAACATCGATCACGTTCGAGTCGATACTTTTCGTATCGATCATAGAGATGTAGTTCGTGTCGATCTAAAGTTAAGGACTTCAAATCGACCGTCAACCTATTTTTTCGTATCGATCATTTCGTATCGATACGATCGATCACCATAACTATCGGTACGAATCGCATCATCTCCATTAGAGCATCCCAGGGATCGATGTGAAATCCAAAGAAAAATATTGATGCCTTCATCAATTCAAACACGAGTCCCCAGATCGATTCGATTTTGTCCTCCCCACTCTTTCTTCTCCAAACCAGATCTGGCTTTATCAATTACCCGAATGGATAATCAATGAAGGAAGAGTAGAACTGGAATAGTTTCGTTGCTTAGATTCATGTTTGGTCACCTAATTTGAAAGTGGGATTTGAAGAATTTAAGGGATGAATCTTGTCAAATCGAAGGCGTGACGCATTTCTATCTTTTCCGATGTTTCGAATCGACACGAAGATTAGAGACGGTAGTGAAAAGTAAAAAAGTGAAAAATGGCTAAGTCCTAGCTATTTATATGGAACTTAGGAAGGGACCGGGTCGATTCTCCTCCCAGTCCACTTAACCGGTCGCAACCGGTCAGAACCCAAGTCGAGTCGAGCGCCCTGTTCGACTCCATTTGATCAAGAATTTCTATCGGTTCGAAATGAATGGTGAATCTATCGATGCGAAGCGCATGGCAAGAACGGCTGAAGACGATGGAGCCCATCGACTCGAAGCCCCTGTTTGCATCAACAAGTTCATGACTCCATCTACATTATCATCGACACGAACCACGATTTTGTGTCCATCATGACTCAAACATTACCATCGATGCGAATGAACATTTCGCATTCAATGAATTCTTAATTTATCGATGCGAAGTCAATCTTTCAACCTTCCACATCGATTCAGGAGAGGATCGATACGAAGGAACTCCACAAAAACAACTGTCAAACATTGTTGCAACTCAAATTTCGCGTCGATTCAGGAGAGGATCGATATGAAATTCAATATAACAAACAAAATAACAGGCAGCAATACAGAGTACAACTTCCAGCAAAAAATACGACGATCATTCAAAGAGGAACTGCAACTTTTCAAAGCACGTCATGTTTCAACAAGACGTACTTTGGGGTGCAAGTGTTACCCCACCTTTTGGCAAGGTCGAGATACCAAGGAACTGATTGAAAGCCATGGATCACTCTTCCTAGATATTAGACGTACGAAAGTTCTCTATGGATATCGGTGAATTTTGTCCAAGTCCAGATTGAGCCATAATTGATAAGACATGACTAGCAAAGCCAAGAGAGCCAATTTTCAAGTTTCAAGTCAATCCGAGTTCGTATGCTCAAGTTATGATGGATGTAAGTTGAAAGGAAAAGCTCCGTTTTCGTATCGATCATCAATCTCCAGTTCGTATCAATCGATTTCGTATCGATCATGGGTCCAGCGGTTTCGTATCCATCGAAGAGCACCAGTTCGTATCGATGAACTTAGCTGTGTTCGTATCCATCGAGTTCGCATCGATGGACTTCGTACCCATAATAAAGCCACGCTTCGTATCGGTCAACACTTCCTTATTCGAATCCATCGGCATCTCCCTACTTCGTATCCATCGTAGAAACCTCTCTTCGAACCCATCATGGGCAGAGCACTTCGTATCCGTCAGATTGTCCTACTTCGTATCCATCAGGTTATCCTACTTCGTATCCATTGAAAGGTTCCAGCTCGCATCGATTGGTTTCGTGTCCATCAAGGAAAGACTTGTTCGTAACCATTGAACATCAGTAATTCGAATCCATCAGTGAGGCCTTATTCGAATCCATCGAGTCAATAGACCAGGGTGACGAGTCATCCCTCGATACGAACGAGGCAAGATTTATGGAGTCGATGCGGTCAACTCGGAGTAAAGACCGGATCGAGGCGAAGTATACGTGCCACATCATCACAAGACCACATGAGTTGATGGAGTCGAAGGGATAGATTCGAAATGGTGGATTCGAACCAATCAGCCACCGAGGAACCCCATTTCGTATCGACGATAACTGATGATCCACTGATCCAAATGCCATGAAATTTTCACAGCATCTTCCATATAAGGTAAAGAATGTACCTGCCAAGTTTCAGCTCGATTGGATGAGTTTTTGATGGATACGAAATCATTTCGTATCGATCACAGATCAAGTCGAAACTTGGTGGAGTCGGTTGCGTAGGCCCACTCACATACCAGAAAAAGTCTCCCAAAGTTTGAGCAAGATCAGAGCCTCCTACGCCTATAAATAGCACCCTGAAGCCTTCAGAAAAGGGGATCTTTTGGCCATTCAACGTCCAGAATCTGTCGGATTCAATTCTACTCTTCATTACCGCTGTTGTAATCAGATTTCAGAGCTATTATCAACTGTAATCCGTTGTAGTTGATTGAAATCATCAAGTGAATCATTAAAAACATAAACTTCAAAGTGGACGTAGGCAAGATCGCCGAACCACTATAAAAATTATGTTGTTTACCGCATTTTTGTGAATTTTCTGAGTGATTTTCATACATATTTGTTATCTGTAATCTGTGATTGCGAACTGGTGCTTTCAACGACTATCGGGTGTTTGTGACCAATTTTGGCGCAAACAAGGTGGTTGAGGAAGAAAGGATGATTATATGTTCTGAATATGGGAAACATTAAGTAGGAAGCCCTTAGAGAATGCCATCGTTCGAAGTACACTATTCATCTAGGAGGAACTAAGATGTATCAAGATACAAAAAGGAGTTACTTCGGGGAAGGTACGAAGAGAGATATTGGCTTATGGGTGAGGTAGTATTTAACTGTCAACGGGTAAAAGATGAACATCAGAAACTAAGTGGGTTACTTCAACCTTTAGATGTTCCAGTCTGGAAATGGGATTTTATCTCAATGGATTTCATAGATGGGTTGCCAAAGTGAATAGAGGAAATGAGAGTATATGGGTTATAGTGGACAGATTGATCAAGAGTGCCCATTTTATTCCAGTTAAGTCGACAAAGACAGCACCAGATTTAGCTAAGTTATTTATGAGGAATATAGTTAGATTGCATGGAATTCCTAGTAGTAAAGTAAGTGATAGAGATTCCTTATTTACTAGTGGGTTCTGGAAGAGTCTATAGGAGACTTTAGGTACCAAACTCAAGATGAGTACCGCTTACCATTCGTAGACAAATGGGCAAACAGAAAAAATTAACAAAGCCTTAGAGGATTTGTTAAGAGCTTGTGTGCTAGATTTTGGGGGATCATGGGAAGACCATCTACACTTAGTTGAGTTTTCGTATAACAATAGTTATCATACTGGTATTGGGATGGCACCGTTTGAAGCTTTATATGGATGGCCATACAAATCTCCCTTTTTTTAGTTAGAGACCAGGGATAGGTTAGTTCTTGGTCCAGATTTAGTTAGAGAAGATGCAAAGAAGATTGAGTTAATTAGAGCTAGAATGAAGGAAGCTTAGTCTAGGCAGAAGACTTATGGTGATAAGAGATGGAAAGACTTAGAGTTCTTAGTTGGAGATCATATCTTTGTCAAGGTGTCACCTATGAAAGGTGTAATCAGATTTGGAAAATCAAGAAAATTGGTACCAAGATATTTAGAACCATTTTCTATTATAGAAAGGATCAGGAAACTCGCGCATAGAGTAGAGTTACCGAATAGTTTGGTAGGAGTCCACAATGTTTTTCATATTTCTCATCTAAGAAAATTTATTTGGGATCTAGAGACAAATATTACACCGACTGTGTTCGGTAATCTAGTAGTGGAATCAAATATGACTATAGTTATAAAATCAGTTCGTATAGTTACAAGGGATGAGAAAAGACTAAGGAACAAGACAGTCAGATTAGTCAAAGTCCAGTGGAGTGACGACGAGAGAGATTGTACTTCGGAAACTGAGAGCAGGATTAGAGATACTTATCCCGGCTTGTTTCATGGTATGTTTTACCTTAACGTTTGGTTACTGTGAGTACCTTATCAAAATTTCAAGGACGAAATTCTTTAAGGAGGGAAGTCTATAACAACCTTAATTTTGACTAACTTTATTTAGGACATTTAATTAGATAAATTAAATGAAATAATGTAGGTGATTAAAGGATTGAGATTTGTAAATTAACAAAGGAGCTGTGCCTTAATAAGCAAAAGAGAACTAAAGATAAGTAAGTAGGAGGAATATGATAAGGGCAAAATAGGAATAGACTTTGTTCATATACCCTAAACCCTTCTATCCTTCATTTCTCATTCATTTCAACATTCAGAACAAAACTAAAACCCCAAGAGCTTTGTCGGCCACCATTAAGAAGAATTAAAAGAAGATAAGTTAGGAATCAAGTAAAAAGCTGGAATAAATTAAATAAAGAACAAATCTCAACCTTCTTAACACCAACCTAAGGTGAATAATTTGATTTACATCTCATTTTTTAAATGATTTCGGTCTTAAGGTTGGATCTGAATTATTTTGCAAATAATATACCATGTTATATTTGTTTAAATGGATATGTGTGTGTGTGTATGCTTGTTGATGATTTACATTGTTTCATATAGATTTTATGATAATTTTAGATTGGAAAACCTGTTAAATGACATCCAAATGATTTGCATTTTTGATATATGATCAAAAACTTTATTTTAAAAATGGTTTTCAAGTTTCATAACTTTCTAAGTTGTTGTGGATTTATTATGAATTTTCTATGAAGGAAATAGTTAATATTGGGTTTAAATCATCTAAAGCAATTATATAACGATTTTGGCTCCGAAATTTAAATATGTTAGAACATATTAAAAATGGTGATTTTTGAAGAATTTTCCTAAGTATCTTATTATGGTTATAAAATTATTTAAGTCAAGGGACTTAAATGTTTCATGTGTTTAATCAAGGAGAAAGGCTTATTTTTTAAAATGGTTTAGTTGATAAGGAAATAGCAACCAATTACGTTTTGATAAATAAGGTAAGTTAGGTGAAAAGAAATTTCTTTTAAAGGCTAAAAATCAGTTTTTCTTGGAATTGCCACTTTGCACTTCCGTCTGTTTTCCTTTGACACCATGCTTTCGAAGGGATAGAATTTTTTCTTATATGCTTTCGAATCCACTACCTGTCTTTGCTTTAAAGATGCTTTTGAAGGGGTGCTCTCAATTTGTCTTTGTTTTAGAAGGATTGCCTTTGTTTAGAAAAGAGCTTTCGAATGAGTTGTCGCTTATTTATATTCTAAAATGAGCTTTCGAAAGGATAGCCGCTGTTAAATTTGTTCATAACCCATGCTTCTGCATTCTTACCTTTCGAACTATTTGAGGCCGCTTTTCTTTATAGCCTTAAAACAATGTATTCGAAAGGGTGCTTTCACCTTTTTCTTTGAAGCCGCCTTCTCAAAGCTTTCGAAAGGGTCATATAGCTGCTTTCAAAAATGGTTCTGGAGGCAATAGTTTCGAAAGAGTGGGTTTCAAAACTATCCTCTTTCTTTTACTTAGGATTAATATTTTCAAAAGCAATGCTTTCTCCTTTGTTCTTTATGACCCATAATTATACTATATGTTAAACCCAAAGGTTTAGAAAGGAATGCTTTAAAATGGTTTTGAAGCAATGTTTCCACATAATTTTACTTCAACCCGATATTTTTAAAGGTAAGTTTTAAACGAATGGTTCCAATGCTTTTGAAAGGTATATTATAAGTGTTACGAAGAGGATAGCCCTATGTTTTCGAAAGGTATATTTAAGCGTACCAGAAGGTTTATTTTAACAGTTTTGAAAAAAGGTTTCCAATGCTTTCGAAA
The DNA here is from genome assembly GCA_030765085.1 of Allium cepa. Lineage (NCBI taxonomy): Eukaryota > Viridiplantae > Streptophyta > Magnoliopsida > Asparagales > Amaryllidaceae > Allium > Allium cepa. The sequence goes on along the minus strand of CM060944.1, from coordinate 586,233,804 downwards.
TATACGTTTAATGGTTTGGAAAGAGGATGTCTAACGGTTAAGTAATGATTTTGAAATGCATATTTTCAATACATTCGAAAGGTATGCTTTGGCCTTTCGGCCTAGTGTTTCAAGGTTAAAGTGGTTAACTTATTTTGAAAGGGGTACTTTCAATGTATTCGAAAGGAATTTTTAAGGTTTAAACAAAGGTTTCAAAGGTATTGTTTGCCTTGTAGCCTTAAGATTTCTAAGTTAAAAAGAGGTTTTAACTTATTATGAAGGGATAGATAATTTCATTGATAAGTCATTAACATAGTTTTGTGTAAAGCATATATCATGGCAAAGTACTTTGAGTAAAGCAAAGAGTACGATTTCCTTGTTTTATAAAAAATATGATTTCAGGGGTAAATCATTTATAAGGAAACGAAATTTAAATAGGGTAGTTAACCCTAAGTATATGACAGGAAACGAAAATTTAACGGGGTAGTTAAGCCTAATTTTATGACTCAGATATTAAAAGACCAGATGGGACTGATGTTGGATCGCGCCTTATACTTTAGCTAATAGTCCCTAGCTAATATAAGTCCAAAATTCTAGTGTGTAGGCCGTTGTCACATAAGGGACTAAAATAATGTTACACGCAGAAGGTAATATACAGAGTAAAGTTAGGTTATTGGTGAGCTCGAAACCATTAGGTTAAGTTGACCCTTGAAAAGAAAGTGAAGGGCAGTCAGCCCAGTATTGTATCTAACAGAAGTTAGATTATTGATTATGTCTGGTAGGCCCAAGTCAGCCAATGGTTAATAGTTTGCCAAATTAAACTATAGTGTGGACAGACAGTCCACCGATTTCCTGATTATTATGCATACATGTATTTGCTATTATTGTTATAATTAATTTGATTATAGGATTTGATTTGCAAAAGATATGCTTTCAAAAGGATATTTGTAAGGGGAAACCCATTCCGCTAAGTGGTGTGGTCTCACTTAATATCAGTAAATCGAGATGTAATAGTATTATTCACACCAGGCTTTATATCTGACTCAAAGTTTATGTTTTCCCCTTAAACTTTCGGGTGCTCAAAATTTGATTTGAGTAGATTGAGAGTTAAGGATTTTCAGGTTTAGTGAGTTGGATGAATAAGCTTCCGAAGATGTGCAGGAGGAAAAGCTAACTATGTAGCAGCTATTTAGTATTATTTCCTCTGCGATGTATTTATGACTGATATGTCTATTTAGTACTCTGATCATCCAATGTAGCATCTTCATATGTCGCTCTTGGCATAATTTGTAATAATTATATTTGACCAAAACCTATGAATCGTTTTAGGATTATGTAATTGAATATGAAATATCGATTTGAAATGTAATTAAAAGCTGCTTTTGAAATCTATGTTGATTTTATTTCATATTCACATGATTCTGATAATGGATAGCAATAACATTACCGTATTTTGTCACTGGAAGTTAATACTATGGATGACAGCAGCATATATAGCGCTTAGCTTCGGACCTCGAGATAGGGGATGTTACAAGGAGGTTCCTTGGTGCATATGGAGATTAGAACATGACACTGTTGGTGGATCCCCAATGCGATGCAATAAGTGGCATTACCATTGAGTTCTTGGAACAAATGCTTCGATAGACCTTAAGTCGTCTTTGATGCGAGTCGCCACTGTTGGACACTCTCAATGTGCAAGTACGATACGTTGTACTCATATTTTATGTAATGCAGTCCCAAAGGTGAAATTTTATGCAAGCTTACGTTGGGAGCAGTCCCACTGATTATTAACTTGATCTGTTGTTGATCAGTTGTCTGATTTGTTGTTGATTAATGGTTCAGTTAGTTGTTCGACCCCAAAGTATAAACTTCCACAAGATGTTTGGGTGTAGGTGTATTTAGAACCATATTCCTTAGGTTAATGTGACCAGCCCTAGTAAGTAATTCACAAAGACAGGTAGGCCATCTTAGGTCACGTAGATTATAAATGAAGTCAAATGCATGTGATAACCATACATTAGTAATACATTTCATTCAGCAGACTTTTATCTAACCCGCTCTTTTCCTTCTTCCCCCACTACCCGAAGATAGGTTGGCAGGTGATTAGCCCGGATCTAGTTCGTAGAGAAGCAAGCTTAGCATTGGCATTGCATATTATTCTTTATTATTCTCATGTAAACATTTATTGTATTTCGTATTATCAGACTTTATATTGTTATTTTGTAAACTCTGGATTTTTGACTAAATATCTTTTGAGACCGTGTTTTCCAGGATGTTTTTCGAGATGATTATTTTCTGTATTTATATTTTATTTCCTTCCGCTGTGAGATATAAAAGTGTAGAATGTCATAGATTTATCCTTGTAACCATGTCCTGTAATATTTTAAAGACCAACTGCCCGTACTTTTTGGCACGACGTGAATCCAAAATTCACTCTAGGCTTTTGGTCAATGAGTCTGGAGGTGCGAGTTGTTACAATAAATTCAAATCAAAGGCTCTTTTTTTCGTTTTACTCGATTTCCACTTCATTTGACTCCAGTCAATATTTACTGAATAATTCTGGTGCTTGTATGTCTATCTCTTGCAAAGAAGGGTGCAGATCTGAGAGATCAAGGAGACTATCTAGATATAATTGGGAATCAGAGGTAAAGCTTATTTGGTAAAACTTATTTTGATTTTATATAATGATATTAATGCATTGTATTCATATATTATTTTGCATATTTATATATCATTGCTTATTATATTATTTGTTTATTATTTGATATTTATCTATATAGTTTATTATTACAAAATGTTACTGATATAAAAAAATGTATGCATATTTTGTTTTCGACCAGCAAAAAAATAAAGTTTTTGGATTAAGTTATTATATATATATATAATATTGTTATATTATTTCAAACATAGTTTAGCATTTAAATGATTAACTTGTGAATTAAAATTAAATTGAACACTATGCAAATATATTTTCCTTTAATTAGTTTATGGAAATGAAAAAAGATTTTCAGCCAAATTAAATTTAATATATATATATATATATAAAAAGTTAATATTTATGTTTAAACAATGTATTTTTTATAATATATATGTATGCTTTTACTTTGGCTTGTAAAAAAATTATTTTTATATTCCAAAACTTATATTCATAAATATATATATATATATAATATCTTTAATTAATATATATTTAGCATGATTTCACTTTGCTTATGGATCTTAAAGAATGTAGTGGTAAAATCAAACCAGTTATCAGAAATGATGTCAGCATAACTCATTTGATATATGCAGATGATATTCTTATATTCACCAAAGCTGTGTAAGGAGTGCACATGCTATAAAGAAAATATTTAGTAAACTAAACAACTTTGTTGGAATTAATATGAATAATAATAAAACAAATATTTTCTATAGTAAAAATTGCAGAAAGAAAGAAGAAATCTGTAACATTCTTCAGTTACAAGAGGGTGAACTTCCAGTTGACATCTTGGATTGCCATTGTCCATAGTATAAATCAAAGACAAGTTCTGTGATAGATTAATTGATAGTATCAGAAAAAGAATTGAAGGTTGGGAAAGTAAAATGCTCAGCTCTACAGGTAGACTTGAACTAATCAGATCAACTATTAGTCCCTTGGTCTTATTTTGGTGCCAAAGCTTTAGAATTCCAATAGCTACCTTAAGTAAAGTGATTAATATATGCTTTGACTTCATATGGAAAGGCAAATTCCATAAAATTCAATGGGATGAGGTTTGTATAACTAGAGAAAGAGGTGGCTTGGGTATTAACAATTTTAAAAATGTGAATGAGGCATGTGGCCTTAAACTCATTTGGCATTTTTTACAAAAAGATTGTTCATCGTCAAGATGGTTGACGGACAAATATCTTAATCAAGAATCTTTCTGGGATACTAAAGGAAAAGATTCTCAACCAGGGACATGGAAGTGGATGCTTGGATTAAGAAATAAAGCAGTTTAGCATATGGAAGTGGATGGAAAAACAACAAGTTGATGGTTTGATCCATGGATTTTGGGATCCAATCTACTGGAAAAGCTGACTTATAATAGCTTGGAAATTTTAGAGGGTGTTAATCTCACAGTTAATGCAATTATTGAAAATAGAAGATGGCATCATAGAAAATATAGCATATTATCTCCTTAGTTGATGAAATTAACAACATTACATTATATCTAGGAAAGAAAGATTTCTAGTTCTGGAAACATGACATGCATGGTGACCACACTTAAATCTGTTTTTAATTATTTCTGCTCCAATGTCCCTGTGGTTAACTGGCATAAATTGATCTGGGTTAAGATTAATAGTCCAAAAATGTGTTTATTCAAAGCCATAATTAATAGGTTATCAACTAAACAAAGACCGAGACAGATATGCATAGTGTTGGAGAATGAAAACTGTGTTCTTTGTGTAACAACCCGATATTTTCAACCATTCGCATCCACACATGCCGGACTTGAATTGCTCAAAATACCGCATTGTAAATAAATTTGGAGTAATTGAAATACAATCACAAAATCACAGACACGGAAATATCAGAATAACTCACAGCGGAATATAAAATACATAGTAGTTCATGAAGCTACTACAGCAGAGTCTCAAACCAAATACATAATACAATCTGAAAACAACATAATGGAAATCCCAAATACATAGAAGTTCACAAATACATGAGATAAACTAGAACAGCTGAAACAGAAAGTATATATAAATGTAGATAAGCAGAAAGTCCAGCAAAGACCAGCTCCAGAAAGAGAATCCAAAGCTGTGAATACTCAGGCTGACCCGAGCGTAAAGTAAAACACAAAACATTCGAGTCAGGACAACATATACTTATATAATGTAATCCAACTCAAGTGAACTGTAGTAGAAATGCACAATAACTTAAAGGATGCTTGGGATCGCCCATCCTTTAAGAATCAGTTAAACTATAAATTAAATACATCCCGTGGTTAAAATTTCAAAATGGTGTTTTATACTTCAAAATCAAATATCATTTCAAAATTCAATATCATTCAAAATCCATTTCAAAATATCATATCTTCCAAACCACATTCATTTTTATTTAATTTAAATACCATTACAAACACATTTCAAAATAGTTTATATTTCGAAACAAATTACTTCATTTTAAATCATAAAAATGAAGTTATTATATTTAATTATTAAATTATTAAATTTCCAAAATTTTAGTCTTTCAAAATTCATTTATTCACTTAATTTATTAAAACAGATGAAAATTCAACTTTCGCAGCATTTAGAAATTGCTACAGAAAGTTACATTCAAAACAGTTCAATTTAACAAAAGATAGCATTTAAAAATGCTGTAATAGGGTTACATTAGTTTCAAATAAAACTTAGTTAAATTCAACAATTATAGCATTTACAAAATGCTATAATAGCCTTTAATTAAATTAAGCCATTCGGTTCATTATTATCAACTACAACATTTACAAATGCTGAATTATCGTTTACATTAGAATTAATAGCATTTCAAAAATGCTGTTATTTAAAATTCAAATATTCAGTATAATTTCACAAATAATTATATTTTTATTTAAATCATTTTTAACTTATAAAATCATATAATTTCACTTTTAAAACAATCATTCAAACACCCTTGTATTCATGATTTTATAAAGTTAAATCTCCATTCAAAAATTAAAATTTAATAATAATTCACTTATTAAATTCCAATACTAAATTTTAAATTCATTAAATTAAATTTCAACTTAACATTTAAGTTTAAATTTCTCAAATATAATTTAATTTTATTTTTACTTACTTAACTTAAAATTCACTTTTAAGCCAAATTCACAAATTTCCAATTTTGTTATATTTCAAAATTCCAACTTAAATATTCATTCATTTCACATTTTAACTTTATTTAAAAATCATTAATACAATATAAAATCATTTTAAATTCATTTAATTCCAAATATCATAAATTTATCATATTTTCATATTTAATTTAAATTCCATTTATCACCAAATTATAATTTCCAAAATAACTTACATTTCAGATTTTCTAACTTTACCATTTATTTATTTCACTTATAAATTTTCAGAAAATCAATAATGATTTACAATAATCATTTTTAATCAAATTTAAATCAAAATATTATAATATTTACATTTATAAAATATTTTAAAATTTTTAGAAAAACATATTTTAACAACGGGTCTGTATTTCATTTTCTAGCCTAGGTAAAGTGATATGGGTAATATATCATTTCAACCCGTAATTTACAAAGAAAACCCGGGTTTGATCATTTCAAACCCGCAATCCCAAGTAAATGAAAATTATTGAAAATCATTCAGGCCTATCATTTCAGCCCATAATGATTTTCTCCTATTCTAAAGTCCGTTCGGGTATGTATCATTTCAATTCATAGTGATTCTAATCTAAAGGAAACTTGCAGTGTGATAAACTGATAAAATAATAGAACAACATAATATAACAGTAACAGATGTTATGACAGGTGTTTAAGCATGGGTGAACATCATATAATCATAATATAGCAGGTGTAACATGATAATGCATTTTACAGATTCAAAAGGGGTCAATTTACTAGTTATATATGTACATATTGTCTGGTGAGAATAACTCACTTGTCAAAAGCTGGAGATAGCCACTAAAGCACACACACTGAAACTACGAAGGCACGTTAACACGGAAACGACTTGAGAGTGGAGAGCCAAAGCTAATTGCCTTGATAACATTTAAACAAAACAATACAATATATATAAGTTTCAAAACCAAACTAAACCATGCTAGAAATCAATGCCCAAAACCAAATCAAATGCATTGCACTTGTTCTCAACTTCATATGGATTAGTAAGGGATGGATTTAGCACGGCCATGGCATGCACTAAGGGCTGGGTTTGGTTCAAACAGGATTGGCCTACTTGGTTTGAATGGTGATGAAGTATATGTGTGCAACAATTTACATAACAAGGCAAATATCAACATTTCTATGCTATAACTTGGTTCGGCCAGAGGCTATATGGTCAGGTCCAGATGTCCAGGTGGTGGTGGATGATGTGGCAGAGGGTGGTGGTCAGGTCTGAGGTGGTGATGGTGGAGGATGTGGCGGCAAAAGGTGGTTGAAGATGGTGGTACCAAGTTTGGCTCGGTTTATATATGTAGTGATGGTTTATGTGGATTTTGGTAGTGGATCATCAATAAGGAGGCACGACTTGTGGTTTGGCCAGAGAGGAGGTGGTGATGTTGGTGTTCTCAAGTGGTGGTTGAGGCGGCAGGGCATGGAGAGGAGCATGGCTGAACCTATGATGAAGAAGAACAAGTGCAAAGCCCAAATCAAAGGAGAATAAAAGTAAAAATAAATGAAAAGAAAAAGAGTTTACCAAAAATTTCTCAATGGCAAAGGCCGAATTTTTTTCTTTTGGAACGAGAAACAATAATGTACGTGAATGGAAATGGAGGTGGTCAGCTGAAAGTGTGAGTAGTAAAGGCCAATTGAAAGAAAAGTTAGGTTAAATGTGAAAAGGTGGAAGATAAAAAGGCTTAGGAAAATCAAAAGTCATAACCTTTTCAAATTTCTTTTAATTTCTTTATATAAGTTTAAATAACTGAAAATGATTATAATTTCAGTTTGAATTTCGAAAATATAACAAAATATAAAATATAAATAAGTAATTAATAATTATATACGATAAAAATAAGAAAATAACACAAAAATGAAAACTAGTCTAGAAAATTTGAAAATAAACAGAATAAATTTTAGAAAACTTATATGGACTTGGAAAATATTTATAAATAAATATAATAACATAAAATAAAATGCATTCACAAAAATAAATAAATAAAATTTAAATGAAGAAAATAGCAGAAAAATAGAAACTAGCCTTTAAAAATAGGAAATAAATGCAGTAAATTTTGAAAAAATTATAACATCACTTTAAAATGTTTTAAAATAAAATATATATCTAACATGTCATATAATACATATTAGAACATGATTTGACAAATAAAAATATTATTTATATAAATTAAAATAGATAATTTTATTAAATAAATCAATTTACACATAATATTGTAAAAAGCATAACTTTCACAATATAAATCAGATTTCAACAAAACGAAAAGAAGTATTCTCAAAATTTGATATATTTTCATAATAAAATTCAAAAATTCAAAAACTTAAATTTTAAATTAAAAAGTCAAAGTTTGACCAGATTGACCAAAAATCCACTTTTTCTGCAAATATCCTATTTATTCAGGTTTGAAATTATAATTCACACAAAAATCAAAATATACTATTAAAATAAAAAATTTATTCATTTTAAAAATATATAAAGTTTTTAAATCAGGAGTTTCAAATTCAAAAAATTAAAATAAACAATAAAAAAAATCATGAAATACTGGGTTGTTACACTCTCACTCACTCAAATCTTTTCGTCCTCGAAAAGAACGAACAAGGAAAAATAAGGAAAAACACGATAGACAACAAATTGTACCTGGAAACAAACAATTTCGGATTCGAAGCACGAATACTCTCCTCCATCTTCCAGGTGCAATCTGAAAGTGCGGTGTATATACAATTATATGTGCTAATATAGTATACACGGATCGTTTAATATGGATTACAATACAAATGCAGAAATAGATGATAATAGCATTGTAAATAAAAAAAATAGAAAAATCACACCAGAGATTTTTATACTGGTTCGGAGCACCGTCCTACGTCCAGTCCCAGACTACTATCTGGATTTTCACTAATTACAACCTCGCTTCACCCGGAGGAACAGGTTTACAATTACCCGAACAGCCGAACGGGATTTCACGCCTCTACAACACTGAGGGCTTCAACACTTGCCTCTTACAATACTGAGGACTTCAACAAAAAACAATTACAATTGTTGTTGACAACTTGTGCTCTTGTAAACACGGATTTGTCACTTGTAGTACACTTTTCCTATAATCTTATCCTCAAATTGTGAATGATGTTTGTGAAGATTATGGAATTTATATTGCTTATTGAATCAAAATATATGAGATAGTGTCAATGATTCAATAAGGAATGAAAGTAGTTTAGAGCTTTTTGAATGCAAGTGAATTCAAAGAATAGATAGAGAGCATATATAATCTTAATAAAACTTGTTGTTTTAATCAATGATATTGATGTGTATTTATACAGAGAAAATAGTTATAACCCTTGGTGAAAAGTTGCAGTCAAAAGTTATGATCATTAATGAAGAAGAAGAGACGCAACTATTGAAGAAAGATGTGTCTTTTGGAAGAAGTTGTTCTCTGTTTAAAAACGGTCGACAGGTCAAAAACTAACCGGTAGACAGGTTTTTAAAAATATAGTCGTTATGTACATGTGTGCACGTTTATTGTGCACATTCAACAGGAACGGTCGACCGTTCATTTTTGGACCGGTCGACCGGTCTCTGTTAAGTTGCACAATAAAGTGCACAACCTATATAAATGTGTATATATATATATTATATTTTGTGCATGATTATTTGAGGATAGATTTTGACAATTTTATTACTATTATAACATCAAATAATCAACCTATAATCTAGAGTACCATATGTACGTCTTGATTTGTCGATCGCTTTAATATTGTTGTCAGCAATCAAAATCTTCATAGAAGCTGTGACTCAACATTCTCCCCCTTTTTGATTGATGACAATATAAAAACTCAAGTATAGGATCTCCCCCTGAATATGTGATTTCCTGCAGACAATTATTAGCACCTTTCTCCCCCTTTGTCATCGACAAAAAGGAGTAAACAATAGAAAATATAAACCAAAGAGAACAATGCATACATTCAAACACATGATGTTTTGATGAAGTACAATGCAAGTCATAGTCTACCACGAATAAAAAGATGGACACTATTTAGTACAAGTGCCATATATGTTTTTAAAGAAATGAAAAGAAAAACAAACTAACTTCATTCCGACTGAATCTCTTCCTCATCATCATCATCATCATCATCATCGTCGTCATCGTCATCGTCATCATCATCGTCATTGTCCCCACGACCTTGTCCGCTTGTACCACCGGATTCCTCGGATGTCGACCAATTAAAAGTTGGAGGAGCCGGACGTTTTACGGGGTCTTGATGTTGGGTCGAGACGGATGTGCTACATGATATAGCATCCCATATAGCGCCGAAGAATGACTTTACCTTATTGAATCGTCTATCAATTTTCGAATCCATTCGTTTTAGTCTTGATTCAAGTAAAAATTGATTCCGAGCGATGGTTTCAAGAGATTCTCTTGTAGATGATTTAGATTTCAATAATCTAACATCTTCAGAACGACGACGAGATGGTGGAGCTTGTTGTTCTTGAGTATCGCGTTGTTGCCATTGTTCGAATGGCATAATATGAACATATGGAGGAGGAAGCTTCATCCGTTTGATAGTAGTGGAGTCAATACACTTTGGTGTAGAATATGCCGAATCCGGGGGTGTGACTCCACATGCAAGCAACATACGCATAATATACTCGTTATAGAAGAAATGTGGACGAGTAGAGTTATTTACCTTAAGAATTTCATCGAAAATCATGTGAACCCAATTTATTTCGATATCATCGTAGATAGCATAAAGAGCCTTGAAATTCTCTTTGTAAACGGCATCATAGTTTCCTAATCGAGGAAATAGAGAGTGCATTAGGACATGGTGTAACAACCTTGCAGTCGGTCGTAGCCCAATCGATTTGGTGCCGTTACTATCATCTTCTATAAATTTATGACTCGTACTATTCCGGGTGAAAACTTCACAAAATGTCGATGAAAACTCTTCACCCCTATTCGGTATTCCCAAAATAGAAGCAATTCTATCATAAGTGAGATAGATTCGCTTGCCACATACTACTGACCAAATAACTCCATTTGGATTTTCCGGAGTATATTCCTCTAAATTCATATTCGCATAAAATAGCTTAATCATCAAATGATTAATTTGTACGCTATTTACAGAAAAATCAATAAGAGGAGAGATACGAGATCTATTTGCTAATCTTTGAATACCGTATGCAGTGAAATCGTCGAATTTGATGAATGAGCCTGGATGGAATTTGTAATTTGTCATTTGATTCCATCTAGTTACTGCAACCGGAGATTCTAGCCATTTTCTAGCAGAGAGAGTAAGAGAAGAAGTTTCTGATGTTGCTCTTTTCTTTGATTTTTTCTGAGGAGGAGCCATTGAAGAGAATTTGAGAGTTTGTGAAGCTTGAGAATATGAACTAGGGTTTGGAAATGGGAAAATTTTCAGTGGAGAGTAGAAAGTAAAGAGGGTTGGTGGCAAAAATATATACGTGAAGTATATAAAAAAAATAATAACTGCCGACCGGTCGACCGCCTGCGTATTGCCGGTCGACCGTTTTCAACCAGAGAGCAAAACGGTCGACCGGTCATATTTTAGGCTGTCGACCGGTTTGGCTCTGTGTGCAAAAATGCAGATTTTGGCAAAAATTATGAAAACGAGTCGAATTAATATATTATATATTATGTTATTATTGCAAAAATATACTGTATTACAAGAATTATATATGAAAGCAAAATAATATACATTATGGAATTCTAATGAGAAGGTGAGTTGTTATTAGAATTCTTGTCGTTTTCAATGCGTTTAGCCCACGGACTCCACTTATATCGAGCTCCTTCATTCTCGTTATAGTTTTTATCCCAAGAGTTTGGAGTTGTTGAAGTCGATGGTCTTGACGGCATTGGTTCATGAACATCGTGTTTGTTTGAACCGCAGAAGAATGAAGCCATTCGTTCTAAAGCGGATAAACGAGTTGAAGTACGTTGTTGTTCATGGTATAGTAGGTTTTGACCATAATGTAGTTGTCGTTGAAGATCAATTTGATGCTTTTGGTAGTGATGAATTTCATCGATTTGCGCCTTCGTGCGCGGAGAGCAGAATAGTGCTTTCTTTGCACGCTTGGATGTTGGAGTATGGCCAGGTGTGCGAAAACAATGGTGAGGGCATTCCGGCCTTTGTTTCGGTGTAATCGGAGAATATTGTTCCTCCGACTCCGAGCTAGTGATAGAAATATGAGATTCCTCTGCGCATTTGTCGCAAATGTGTGCCATGGTAGCTTGTTTAAGGTGATTTATAATTTTCAGCAAGAAGGTGAATGAATGAAAGTGTATTTTTCAAACGTTTATATAGAAAAAAGTTTGCCAATGAACTTGAGGATAGGATTTGTTAGAGATAATTAGCCGTAAACAAAAACAATGATAGATAAAAAAAAGTTATAAAAATAGGTATAGTTTGTTATAGGCTGAAATTTAAGAATTATTTGAAAAATATATAGCCTAAGTTTGAAGGTTACTTATTCTATTCTAGATCTTTCCGAGATACTAAGCCAAGCTCTCTTCGTAGTTTAATAAAACTAGATTCAAGTAATGGTTTAGTGAAAATATCGGCTATTTGATTGTCAGTGTGAACATATTCAAGATGTATATTACCTTTTTCAATATTATCTCTAAGGAAATGATGACGGATATCAATATGTTTGGTTCTAGAATGATTTACTGGATTTTTAGAGAGATTTATTGCACTCGTGTTATCACAGTATATAATAGAATTCGATAAATGTATATCGAAATCTTGAAGTGTTTGTTGCATATATAGTACTTGAGTACAAGCGAGAGCCGCTGATATATATTCAGCTTCACATGTTGATAGTGAAACACAATTCTGTTTCTTACTAAACCAAGAGACAAGTGATTTTCCAATAAAATGGCACGTACCACTTGTACTTTTTCTATCCGTCCGTGAGCCACCAAAATCAGCATCACTATATGATACTAATTCAAATGGACATTCTTTTGGATAGAAAAGACCAAAATCTTTGGTATTATTTAGATAACGAATTATACGTTTCACTGCTCGTAAATGTGATTCCTTTGGATCGGCTTGAAAACGAGCACATAAACAAACACTCATTAATATATCTGGACGACTAGCTGTAAGATAAAGAAGAGAACCAATCATGCTTCGATATAATTTCTGGTCAACATTCTTACCACTTTCATCTTTTTCAAGATGTGTAGTTGTACTCATAGGAGTTGGTTTACCAGATGTATTTTGTAATCCGAAACGTTTGATAAGATTTTCACAGTATTTTTCTTGATTGATAAAAATACCGTTTGAAAGTTGTTTGATTTGAAGTCCAAGAAAATAAGATAGTTCTCCCATATGAGACATTTCGAATTCTTTGGTCATAATACTTGCAAATTCCTTGCAGAGTTTATCGTTTGTTGAACCAAAGATGATATCGTCTACATATATTTGGATAACCAGAATATCATTTCGAGAATGTTTAATAAACAAAGTTTGATCGACTTTGCCTATTTCAAATCCTGAATTAATAAGATAGCTACGTAAACGTTCATACCAAGCACGAGGTGCTTGTTTTAAACCATACAGAGCTTTCTTAAGTTTGAACACATGGTCAGGATATTTTTCATGTACGAATAAAGGTGGTTGTTCGACATAGACATTCTCTTTGATAAATCCATTGAGAAAAGCACTTTTGACATCCATCTGATAAAGTTTGAAATTATGATAACAAGCAAAAGATAATAGAATTCTAATAGCTTCTAGTCGAGCAACTGGTGCAAAAGTTTCTTCATAATCGATACCTTCTTCCTGATTGTATCCTTGTGCTACTAATCTTGCTTTATTTTTAGTGATATTTCCTTGTTCGTCAGCCTTATTTTTATAGACCCATTTAGTACCAATTACTGACTGATCAGTTGGTCTCGGAACAAGTTCCCAAACGTCATTGCGCTCGAACTGATTTAGTTCTTCCTGCATGGCAATGATCCAGTAATCATCTGTAGCAGCTTCTTTTGAATTCTTGGGTTCGATATTTGAGAGAAAAGCGACATGACCCATTTGATTGAGTTGACTCCTTGTTCTGACATGTGATGTTATTTCACCTATTATATTTTGGGCCGGATGGTCTCTTAATATTCTTGGTGGTGATTGTAATTCACATATTTGAGGAGTATTCTCAATAATTACTTCTGAGTCAGAATCAGTATTTGAGATGATTGGATTATTAATGACTATTGATTCGTCATCATCTGATATTGTGTGAGGATGCTGATAGATTTCATCAAAAGATACATGAAGTGATTCTTCAATAGTTTTGGTTCGTTTATTAAATATTCGATAGGCCTTACTTCGTTCCGAATAACCGACAAATATTCCTTCATCGGCTTTTGGATCGAATTTTCCAAGCTGGTCTTTCGTATTTAAAATAAAGCACTTAGAACCAAAAACTTTGAAGTATGAGATTTTGGGCTTTCTTTTGTTAAACAATTCATAAGGAGTATTCTTGGTAAGAGGTCTTATGGACACACGATTTAAAACATAACAGGCAGTTGCAACAGCTTCTGCCCAGAAGTGTTTTGGTAATGTGGTTCCATTTAATAATGTTCTTGCACATTCTTGTAAAGTTCGGTTCTTTCGTTCTACTACTCCGTTCTGTTGTGGAGTTCTGGGAAACGAAAAATTATGATATATACCTTTCTTTGTACAAAAATGTTCAAATTCATTATTTTCAAACTCTCCGCCATGATCACTTCTTATATTTTTAACTTTAATCCCTTTTGATTTTTGAATTCTTTTGACGAAAGATTTGAAATGATCGAAAGTATCACTTTTATTTTTTAAGAAAATTGTCCATGTATAACGAGAGAAATCATCAACAATTACAAGCACATATTGACTGTGATTTATTGATTGAACTCTAGTAGGTCCAAATAAATCCATGTGCAGTAACTCAAGCGGTTGTAATGTTGATATGACTTTCTTGGATTTAAATGATGATTTGGTCAATTTTCCTAATTGACATGCATCACAAATGTTGTTAACTTTAAAACTCATTTTGGGTAGTCCTCTAACTAGATTGTTTTTGGCTAGCTTGTCAATAGTTCTGAAGTTTATATGACAGAAACGTTTGTGCCATAGCCATGGATCATTGTCATTAGCCATAAGACACATATCTGAATTATGATTAATATTCATATTTAGAATATATATATTTCTGTCTCTATAACCTTCAAAAACCAAATTATGGTCTTTATCTAAAATACTACACTTATTATTTGAAAAGGAAATTATAAAACCCTTGTCACATAACTGACTAATACTAAGTAAATTGTGTTTTAAATTTCTAACTAGCATGACATTAGTAATAAGAGGTAAGTTAGATGTACCACAATTGCTCACATCGCCTTTGCCGATGATATAACCTTTTGAATTGTCTCCAAAAGTGACTGAGCCACCATCTGAGTATTTAATATTTGTTAGTAAGCTCTTATCTCCCGTCATATGCTTTGAGCAACCACTGTCCAATATCCACTTTCCTCTTTTCTTCAGTGGGACCTGCAAACATAGAATTAAGTTCATGGTACCCACTTTTCATAGGGTCCTAAGAGTTAGGTCTTAGGAGTCCAAACCCATTTGGGTCCGGTATCCCCTTTATATATATAATTATTATTAAGATGCACAGTATTCATGAATTGCTGAATGTATTTGTTCCTAATCAAATTGTTATTTGTTTTAGGAACCCATATTTTGATAGTCTTGACATCTTTCTTTTGAAATTTCACTATTGGTTTTGGTTTGAAATATAATAAACTAAGATTTTTCTTAGCTTCAGTTTTTTGTACTTTCTTCTTCCTTTTATTTCTAAGATGTTTCTTAGTTTTATGTTTGTTATATCCCAAACCTTGTTTATCTGAAATAGATTGTGAACTTTCAATGATTTTAGTCAAATTTTCTCGACCTTTGTTAAAGTTAGAAACATTTTGAGTAATGTCATCAAACTTTGTTTGTAAACTGGCTTTTTCTAGGTCTAGAATTTTGACTTTTGCTTTAAGTTCATGATTTTCAGTAGTGAGAGCATTATTTTTCTCTTTTTGAGCTTCTATTTCTTGACTCAAAAGAGATATTTGAGAGTCAACATTAGATGATGATTCTTGAATATTTTCAAGTTCTTCTTCTAATATTTTCTTCTCATCTTTTAACATATCTCGTTCAAACTCTGCTCTATTTAAATCTGCTTTGACTACTTTTAATTGACGTTTTATGTCTTTATATTTGACTATCAATTCAGCATTAATATCAAGTAATTCATCAAATGTAGGAATTTGTACCTCATCTTCTGTTGCCATAAAACAAACATTAGCTTGTTCATTCTCCGAATCACTTTCACTTTCTGATGAAGATGACTCTGAATCATCCCATGTTACTGATAAGGCTCGTTTCTTTGATTTGTCCTTCTTATATTTGAATTTGTCATTTTCTGACTTTTTCTTTTGTTCTGGACAATCCTTCTGCATGTGTCCCTTTTTATGGCAGTTGAAACATTCTATAGCAGATGAAGATGGTTTATTTGATCCAGGTTTCCTTTTATTGTAGCGACTGGCTTTTCGATATTTTAGGAATTTTTTGAAACCTTTAGCAATGAACGCCAAATCTTCATCTTCAGAATCTGATTCATTTTCATCTTTCTCAACATGAAATGCTACATTTTTCTTTTCTTCTTTCTGTTCTTTTCTAGCCTGCAAATTTGCTTCATAGGACATTAAATTTCCTATCAATTCATCTGGCTTCATGACGGAAAGATCATTAGCTTCTTCAATTGCTAATACTTTTCCTTCCCATTCATTAGTCAGAGAATGTAGGACTGTTGAAACAACATCAAAATCGGAATACTTTTGTCCTAACCCAATAAGTGCATGGTGAATAGTTTGAAACCGTGAATACATGTCATTGATTGTTTCATTTGGTTTCATTTTGAAATTTTGAAATTGACTTTTCAGCATGGCTATTTTGGCTTGTTTAACCTTGTTAGTACCTTCATGAGTGATTTTTAGCGTTTGCCAAATTTGATATGCAGTAGTACAGATACTAACACGATTATATTCATTTTGGTCTAATGCACAGAACAACATATTTATTGCTCTTGCATTTACGGCTGCTGCCGTTTTCTCAGCCACAGTCCATTCTGAATAATCAGTTGTTGGATTCACTATTTCTCTTTGAGTAGCATTCCAAGCATCATAGCTACTTGATTGCATAAAGAATGACATACGTGTTGCCCAATAACTATAGTTAAGACCATTGAAAAATGGAGGTCTTTGTGTCGATTGCCCTTCTGTGTAAGTGGTGTTTTGAGTGCTAGTACTTGCGTTATTTGCCATATTACAAGAATATATCAAATAACTGTGTTACGGTTATATGATGACCGTGCTCTGATACCAAATGAAAGTGCGGTGTATATACAATTATATGTGCTAATATAGTATACACGGATCGTTTAATATGGATTACAATACAAATGCAGAAATAGATGATAATAGCATTGTAAATAAAAAAAATAGAAAAATCACACCAGAGATTTTTATACCGGTTCGGAGCACCGTCCTACGTCCAGTCCCAGACTACTATCTGGATTTTCACTAATTACAACCTCGCTTCACCCGGAGGAACAGGTTTACAATTACCCGAACAGCCGAACGGGATTTCACGCCTCTACAACACTGAGGGCTTCAACACTTGCCTCTTACAATACTGAGGACTTCAACAAAAAACAATTACAATTGTTGTTGACAACTTGTGCTCTTGTAAACACGGATTTGTCACTTGTAGTACACTTTTCCTATAATCTTATCCTCAAATTGTGAATGATGTTTGTGAAGATTATGGAATTTATATTGCTTATTGAATCAAAATATATGAGATAGTGTCAATGATTCAATAAGGAATGAAAGTAGTTTAGAGCTTTTTGAATGCAAGTGAATTCAAAGAATAGATAGAGAGCATATATAATCTTAATAAAACTTGTTGTTTTAATCAATGATATTGATGTGTATTTATACAGAGAAAATAGTTATAACCCTTGGTGAAAAGTTGCAGTCAAAAGTTATGATCATTAATGAAGAAGAAGAGACGCAACTATTGAAGAAAGATGTGTCTTTTGGAAGAAGTTGTTCTCTGTTTAAAAACGGTCGACAGGTCAAAAACTAACCGGTAGACAGGTTTTTAAAAATATAGTCGTTATGTACATGTGTGCACGTTTATTGTGCACATTCAACAGGAACGGTCGACCGTTCATTTTTGGACCGGTCGACCGGTCTCTGTTAAGTTGCACAATAAAGTGCACAACCTATATAAATGTGTATATATATATATTATATTTTGTGCATGATTATTTGAGGATAGATTTTGACAATTTTATTACTATTATAACATCAAATAATCAACCTATAATCTAGAGTACCATATGTACGTCTTGATTTGTCAATCGCTTTAATATTGTTGTCAGCAATCAAAATCTTCATAGAAGCTGTGACTCAACACAATCCTAATCATCCGTACTTCACAGTACTTTGATCAGACCAACAGATTTCCTTTTCAGCTGCTTCGTACCTCTGTCGACAATACGAAGTGGTTTACTCTCGACAATCAGATAAGGCTAAACATCCAAACTATCAAAAGCGGAAGGCTGAACAATAAGAGGTGAGTCAAGAAGATACTAGAGGAGATGTGAGACATGGAATACATCATCACACCAGAAAGTTTCTCGGGAAAATCCAAACGATAAGCCAAAGAACCAACTCTTTCCACAAATGGGAAAAGGATCTTCAAAGAGGAAAAAGGTAGAAATAGCTAGAAGGGAGAATAGGTTGAAAGATAAGGATGAACCCTATTTTAAAACCATATACATTTCAAAAATTTATAACATTTTAAACATTTTATAATATGATAAATAGTCATTTGATCCAAATTTAGTAGTTCGAAATAAACAATATTTAAAACAATTTAAATCATGATTAAAGTATCCTTTATATAATACTTTACCAAAATACTTTTATAACTCGATGTCTTAACAAGTTTATTTTCATTCCTGTAGACTCTGGCTATGCGTTGATCAGGCGCAAAGCTAGAATTCTTCAGGTACTTAATAGACTTGTTTTAATACCCAGTGAAAATACTAGAAAACTCTTTTAAAAAACAGATATGGAAAGTACAATCCAAGCAAATCAACCAAACCAAAACAGTTGTCTAACCATGGATCGCAGATACACAATGGTTACGCCTGGATCCCCCAGGAAACAATCCGTATCCGTAAGCTTTCTTAGCCCTGCGAGTTACGCCATGACGATTAGTAGAGTGCAGGATACACAATGGTTACGCCTGGATCCCCCAGGAAACAATCCGTACCTCTAGGCCGTCTCAGCCAGGCAGTTTCGCTACTAATGCGACCTACATAGAGTGCAGGATACACAATGGTTACGCCTGGATCCCCCAGGAAACAATCTGTACCCCTAGAACAGCTCAGCTAGGCAGTTGCACTATGCAGTCACGCTCGTAAGACCACGGAGATCGCCATGGAATTCAATGGACACTCAAGTATCATATCCGGAAAACCCAAATCAAAGAGAGAATAATCTCGATAAAATGAATCCACAGTGTGGCCATAAAAGCGGATATCAAGCAGAAGTCACTTTCCATATCTTTACTTCGAAAATATGTATCATATAGTACCTTTCAAAATCACTTTCAAATATCATACTTATATAAAGTCCATTATATATAAGATTCCATTTTCAAGTCAAATACTTTCCAAAATCAATAATATATCAAATCATACTTATATTAACTTCGATTATATAAGATTTCAATTTACAAGTTGAGTACCTTTACAGATCAATAGTTTTCAAATCACTTCATACTTATACAGATCAATTTTATATAAGTTCTATAACTCCCAAATCAAGTATTTAGTAAATCAAGGTTCTCAATTTTAATTCTTTTCAATAACATTTCGGTTTTTAAAGTCATATATGATTTCACCAAATCATTTTTTCCAAATTACATATATTCAGTTTCAAAGTTTCTTAAAATAATAGATTTAGAAAATAATCCAAATTTCCAGATCAATAAAATTTAGGTCAAACAAATTCATTTCCATTTCAAACATATATTCACTTCAAAAGTCATAATACTTTCAAAGTTATAAATCTTTCAAAACCAAAATACTTGAAATCGTTGCACTTTGAAAAATCATAACATTTTGAAATCATACATTAGAAATCATAAAACATTCCTTTAGTTCTTTACATTTCACAAATTTATTCAATTGAACCCAAATCTAAAATTTCCAGTTTTAATTCAATTCAAACAATCAGTTTCAATTCAATTTAGTTTTCCAACAAAACCATTTCAAATGTTATCAAATTTCAAATATAGATCTGATTTACAAAATAAACTATTCAATCTTAAATATGTTTCAAGGCTTAAATATACCATATTTCAAAACTAAATTTTATAATTTAATATATCTCAAATTTTACTTCATTATTACTTAGTGTTGAAATATTTATTTCATAAATCCATTATTTTTAAATAACTCAAATTACAGGTAAACCAAATATCCTTTCATACTAGCTTCAATTATTCATTTATCAAAACCAATGGTTTTCAAAAGCATCTTATACTTACATAAAGTTTATCTTATATAAGGATCAAAATTTTCAAAAAATAAATTTCGCTGCATGAAAAGCCATATGGGATTGAACATTTTTGCTTACTAAAAGATTTTTAATTAAGAATAGTTTTGTATGTAAAATAGTTTGTATGAAAAATAGAATAAAATAGTTAGTTTAAGAAGAATAAAAGAAAAATGGTTTTGAAAAATGGTTTTAAATTTGATGGTAGTTTTTCATAAAAGAAAATTTCCAATTAAATTACAAAGATATCCAACCCAACAACTTTCAATTTCAGCGTCAAGTATACCAATGATATTAGGATAAAAGATGTACATATGTCATCATTTTGCAACATTAACTTCGATCACTCGCTCGATCACACAAGTTCGCTTTCGAACTATTATTGTCCATTCGACTTCCCTAATGCGGACTACGATATGGTTTCTCGACTAGAAGCCATCAGTCTCCTTGCATAGCCATATACTATTATAGAGAATTCTAGAATCAAGCCCCAAATCCATATCAAATACTCGCCATCAAGAATCAAATGAAAAATCCCAACACGAAATGGTGTAATTCACCTCGAACTTGTGTACTCAAACTTGGATCAAATTAATTATGTGAATAAAACAGCATACATACAGCTTATGTATCTATTCCAACTTGTTAAATAAATAGTTTCATAAAGATGTTGCTAAGTTAAAACATTTAAAACCAAATTTTTCTCAACATCTGAAGACTAAATTTCATATTGGTATAATTCAAAATAGTCTTATTTATTTACTTAACAAAACAGTTTCAAACTTATATAAATCATACTTTGTACTTTAATCATACAAAACCAAACTTATATTTTTCATCAAATACCTTATACCTTTCAAAATTTCTTAGCTTTGAAAAGTTAACCTTGATTTGGAAGTGCTTGAATCTTCAAATAGTCGAAGAAATCATATTTTCAATACAAGAGTTGGAAATCACCAAGAAATCAGTAAATCAATTCCAATAGATAAGGTTATACCAAAACAAATCTGAATCTCGAGGACTGAACACCGGTTTACTTTAAATCATTTCAAATATATATATATATATATATATATATATATATATATATATAGACACACACACACACACATATCCTTCGAATATCGAACCATACTTCAAATTTGAAATCAAAATTTTGTTTCACAAAATCGCTCGCATAGCAAAGCTACTAGAGTGGCCTCTCCCCTCTCAGAAACTCGAAAATCAATGTCGATAATGCATGCATTCATCACCGAAATTATTTTCCAGTGACATAAGTGGGCTCTGGACTTTTATTTTCTTGAAACTTCTTTGAAACCTCCTTTGAAATCATTGGAATTCATTCGAATACATTTGAAACATTCTTATTTAGAAAATATCTTTAAATCATACTATTATTATATATTTCCAAAATCTTAAACCGATTTCAAAACACCGGCATTCGATTCCTCGAAATTCAAATTCAAAAACCCTTCAGTTATAAATCATTTTATATAAGTCAAATTCTTATAAATTTTCAAATCCTTTCAAAGTTTCAAATTTCCTTTTTCAAAAGATATAAAAATCCTTATTGAAAACATTTCACTCATATATAAATAGGGTCATCCTTATCAAAATAATAATTTTGATGTACGCACGATTCCAAAATACAACCAAACACAAATTTTCAAGGGATTCAAGGACAAATTTCCAACAAATAGATATTCAATTTTTTTTTGAGAAACCTTAATCAAATAGAATTCTGGTTCGAAGGTAAGCTCGAACGAAGATGAGATACTTTTATTACCAAATAGAAGATTGATAAACCTAAATAAATCGCGGGCGACCTTAACCGGTCAATCGTGACTTCAGGAATATAATCAATTCGGAAATCTAAGGCAAATCGACATTGGATCACCAAAGATAGAATCCGGGTAGAGCAGGAGATAGATAGCATTGTAAACCGAGGATATAGAAATCTCCGGTGAATCAATGCCAATTGTAAAGAAGTTTCACCCCTTTACAAATCATTCAAAGATTGGCGGAATGGCCGATCTTTAGAGAGGTCATTCCAAAGTGGAATTATGGAATGCTCTCCAAAAATCAAAGGAACACAAATAGGGAAGACTAGACTGGAGTTCAGAACAATTGGAAGCGTTCCAAAGTTCAAGGAATCCTAATCGATAAGAATCCTAACAAAGTGGATACCGAAGGGATGAAGTTTTGAAAATTTTGGTTTCAAAATAAGAAAAATTTTATACCAAAATAATCATTAAAAATACTTTGAACATCATTTGGAAATTATTTTGTACTTCGAAAATACGTTCTCTCACAAAGAAAGGATTATGAGATTGATTTCACTCATTCTAGGGTATTTCTACCCTATCTCTAATGAGTTTTTTCTCCGCAGGCTAAGGTTTGCCTAAAACCAAAGCTCTGATACCAAATGTAATGGGCCGCGCCAGTGGGGTAACGCCCACCGTAGCATACATTAGTACCTGTGTTCTGCCTTTACGGTCAGCCTCTCGACTGCACCACCAACCCCCGGGGGGGACATGTAGGAGTAAGAGTCAACCGTTCGCTACCAAACTAGGAAGCGAGAACCCCCTATCATGCTGCACCCTCTAAGTGCAATGGCAGACACACATGTCGGACTTGAATTGCTCAAATTTTCGCATTGTAAATAAATTTGGAGCAATTGAAATACAATCACAGAATCACAGACACAGAAATATCAGAATAACTCGTAGCGGAATATAAAATACATAGTAGTTTATGAAGCTACTACGGCAGAGTCTCAAACAAAATACATAATACAGTCTGAAAACAACATAATAGAAATCCCAACTACATAGAAGTTCACAAATACATAGAAGTTCACAAATACATGAGATAAACTAGAACAGCTGAAACAGAAAGTAGATATAAATGTAGATAAGTAGAAACTCCAGCAAAGACCAGCTCTAGAAAGAGAATCCAAAGCTGTGAATACTCAGGCTGACCCGAGCGTAAAGTAAAACACAAAACACTCGAGTTAGGACAACATATACTTATACAATGTAAACCAACTCAAGTGAACTGTAGTAGAAATGCACAATAACTTAAAGGATGCTTGGGATCACTTATCTTTTAAGAATCAGTTAAACTATAAATTAAATACATCCCGTGGTTAAAATTTCAAAATGGCATTTTATACTTCAAAATCAAATATCATTTCAAAATTCAATATCATTCAAAATATCAAAATATCATATCTTCCAAACCACATTCATTTTTATTTAATTTAAATACCATTATAAACACATTTCAAAATAGTTTATATTTCGAAACAAATTACTTCATTTTAAATCATAAAAACGAAGTTATTATATTTAATAATTAAATTATTAAATTTCCAAAATTTTAGTCTTTCAAAATTCATTTATTCACTTAATTTATTAAAACAGATGAAAATTCAACTTTCGCAACATTTAGAAATTGCTACAGAAAGTTACATTCATAACAATTCAATTTAACAAAAGATAGCATTTAAAAATGCTGTAATAGGGTTACATTAGTTTCAAATAAAACTTAGTTAAATTCAACAATTATAGCACTTACAAAATGCTATAATAGCCTTTAATTAAATTAAGCCATTTGGTTCATTATTATCAACTACAATATTAGCAAATGTTGTATTATCGTTTACATTAGAATTAATAGCATTTCAAAAATGCTGTTATTTAAAATTCAAACATTCGGTATAATTTCACAAATAATTATATTTTTATTTAAATCATTTTTAACTTATAGATTCATATAATTTCACTTTTAAAAAAATCATTCAAATACCCTTATATTCATGATTTTATAAAGTTAAATCTCCATTCAAAAATCAAAATTTAATAATAATTCACTTATTAAATTCCAATACTAAATTTTAAATTCATTAAATTATATTTCAACTTAACACTTAAGTTTAAAATTATCAAATATAACTTAATTTCATTTTTACTTACTTAATTTAAAATTCACTTTTAAGCCAAATTTCCAATTTTAGTTATATTTCAAAATTCCAACTTAAATATTCGTTCATTTTACATTTTAACTTTATTTAAAAATCATTAATATATTATAAAATAATTTTAAATTCATTTAATTCCAAATATCATAAATTTATCATATTTTCATATTTAATTTAAATTCCATTTATCACTAAATTATAATTTCCAAAATAACTTACATTTCAGATTTTCTAACTTTACCATTTATTTATTTCACTTATAAATTTTTAGAAAATCAATAATGCTTTACAAAAATCATTTTTAATCAAATTTAAACAAAAATATTATAATATTTACATTTCTAAAATATTTTAAATTTTTAGAAAAACATAGTTTAACAACGGGTCTGTATTTCATTTTCTAGCCTAGGTAAAGTGATACGGGTAATATATCATTTCAACCCGTAATTTACAAAGAAAACCCGGGTTTGATCATTTCAAACCCGCAATCCCAAGTAAATGAAAATAATTGAAAATCATTTAGGCCTATCATTTCAGTCCATAATGATTTTCTCCTATTCTAAAGTCCGTTCGGGTATGTATCATTTGAACCTATAGTGATTCTAATCTAAAGGGAACTTATAGTGTGATAAACTAATAAAAATAACAGAACAACATAATATAACAGTAACAGATGTTATAACAGGTGTTTAAGCATGGGTGAACATCATATAATCATAATATAGAAGGTGTAACATGATAATGCATTTTACAGATTCAAAAGGGGTCAATTTACTAGTTATATATGTACATATTGTCTGGTGAGATTAACTCACTTGTCAAAAGCTGGAGATAGCCACTAAAGCACACACACTGAAACTACAAAGGCACGATAACATAGAAATGACGTGAGAGTGGAGAGCCAAAGCTAATTTCCTTGATAACATTTAAACAAAACAATACAATATATATAAGTTTCAAAACCAAATAAACACTAAACCATGCTAGAAATCAATGCCCAAAACCAAATCAAATGCATTGTACTTGTTCTCACCTTCACATGGATCAGTAAGGGATGGATTTAGCATGGCCATGGCATGCACTAAGGGCTGGGTTAGGTTCAAACAAGGTCGGCCTACTTGGTTTGAATGGTGATGAAGTATATGTGTGCAACAATTTACATAACAAGGCAAATATCAACATTTCTATGCTATAACTTGGTTCGGCCAGAGGCTATATGGTCAGCTCCAGATGTCCAGGTGGTGGTGGATGATGTGGCAGAGGGTGGTGGTCAGGTCTGAGGTGGTTGTGGCGGAGGAAGTAGCGGAAAAAGGTGGTTGAAGGTGGTGGTACCAAGTTTGGCTCGGTTTATATATGTAGTGATGGTTTATGTGGATTTTGGTGGTGGATCATCAATAAGGAGGCACGGCTTGTGGTTTGGCCAGAGAGGAGGTGGTGATGGTGGTGTTTTCAGGTGGTGGTGGAGGTGGCAGGGCATGGAGAGGAGCATGGCTGAACCTATGATGAAGAAGAACAAGTGCAAAGCTCAAATCAAAGGAGAATAAAAGTAAAAACAAATGAAAAGAAAAAGAGTTTACCAAAAATTTCTCAAAGGCAAAGGCTGAAATTTTTTCTTCAGAAATGAGAAACAATAATGTATGTGAATGGAAATGGAGGTGGTTGGCTGAAAGTGTGAGTAGTAAAGGCCAACTGAATGAAATGTTAGGTTAAATGTGAAAAGGTGGAAGATAAAAAGGCTTAGGAAAATCAAAAGTCATAACCTTTTCAAATTTATTTTAATTTCTTTATATAAGTTTAAATAACTGAAAATGATTATAATTTCAGTTTAAATTTCGAAAATATAACAAAATATAAAATATAAATAAGTAATTAATAATTATATACGATAAAAATAAGAAAATAGCACAAAAATGATATTAGTCTAGAAAATTTGAAAATAAACATAATAAATTTTGGAAAACTTATATGGACTTGTAAAATATTTATAAATAAAGATAATAACATAAAATAAAATGCATTCACAAAAATATATAAATAAAATTTAATTAAATAAAATTTAAATGAAGAAAATAGCAGAAAAATAGAAACTAGCCTTTAAAAATAGGAAATAAATGCAGTAAATTTGGAAAAATTATAACATCGCTTTAAAATGTTTTAAAATAAAATTTTATCTAACATGTCTTATAACACATATTAGAACATTATTTGACAAATAAAAATATTATTTATATAAATTAAAATAGGTAATTTTATTAAATAAATCAATTTACACAATATTGTAAAAGGCATAACTTTCACAATATAAATCGGATTTCAACGAAACGAAAAGAAGTATTCTCAAAATTTGATATAATTTCATAATAAAAGATAAAATTCAAATATTCAAATATTTAAATTTTAAATTAAAAAGTCAAAGTTTGACCAGATTGACCAAAAATCCACTTTTTCTGGAAATATCCAATTTATTCAGGTTTGAAATTATAATTCACACAAAAATCAAAATATACTCTTAAAAATAAAAAAATATATTCATTTTAATAAATATATAAAAAAATTAAATCAGGAGTTTCAAATTCAAAAAATTAAAATAAGCAATAAAAAAATCACAAAATACTGGGTTGTTACACTTTATAATGGTGGAATAGAAAATACATCTCACCTTTATTTCAATTGCAACTACACTTCATATGTTTGGAGCAGGTGCAGATTAAAATTGAGACTACATCAATCTAGTCATTATGAACTAGAAACTGAAATTCAACATATATAACAAATTACACCAACAAAGACCGATATGGAGATATGCTTAGACTTGCTATGTCTATCACAATTTGGGTTATATGGCAAGAACGTAATAATAGGGTGTTTAACAGCAGATCAAGATCCAAATTTGAAATCAGTAAGCAAGTAGATTTCTGCTTCAAAATTTTAATGATAAAAATCAAAGAAAAATCCACTTACCAGTCAACTCTAGAGAGAAGCAGTAGAGTTGTGGGAAATACCTTTTGACATGAAAAAAAACCCATATTCTTCCCCGAACTGTCATTGATCCCTCCTATAGCATGAGTTGAGATGAAGATAGTTGTACCTAGAGTCGAAATTGATAGAGACAGCAGTCTAGTTAGAATAACATTTGGAGCTGAATGGATTCGACTATCGCTATTACTGTGTTGTGAGAGGTAGTAAAACTTCGGTTAAAGACAAGGAGCATAAGTATATTGGGAAAGTTAAGCAGAATATTGGTTTAAATGTTATACAGCTATCTTTTTGTATATTAGTCTTGTTTATTGGTTCCTTGTATTTTAATTGAAACATTTTTGGTGGTAATATAAAATCTAATGACCATTCTAAAAAAAAAAATTGAATTTGAACTTCTGATATATATATATATATTATTTTAGAATATCTAAAGTCAAAATTATGATATTAGCATTTAAATTTTAAATTTTTTGGTCTATCTTTAAATTACATGCATTATTAAAGGGATTCCACTTTTCGATATGATGTAGTTTTTGGTAGAGGGTCATCGAATTGGGTGTGTTTTTCGATATGGAGTTACTACGCTTAGTGTACATTTTTTTCTTTTTTCTCTATGGGATCCGATCGAACTTTTTCATTCCCTTATATCTAAAACTGAAGTCTCTGTAGTGGTCTAAATTACGATCTTATTTACTAAATCAAATTTAGATATTTAAAATTTGAAACTAAAGTCTGAGTCAATATTTTATCATATCTATTTATAAATAATATTAGCTATTAATTTCGAAAATCATATGTGTTTGTGTGTGTGAATATGTATATTATGCTGGAAGTTTATATATATATATGTATGTATGTATGTATTTGTATATGTATATGTATATGTATATATGTATATGTATATGTATATGTATATGTATATGTATATGTATATGTATATGTATATGTATATGTATATGTATATGTATATGTATATGTATATGTATATGTATATGTATGTGTGTGTGTGTGTGTGTATATGAATGTATGTACGTAAGCGATAAGTGTATTAATAGGTATAAATCCTCTAATATATGTATATGTATATGTATATGTGTGTGTGTGTGTATTTTTGACCATGTACACCCTATGTTATGTTGCATGTGTACGTTATACAAAAATAAGTATATACTGATGTCCTATAAACTTTATAATATCCTTTAAATTAAATTATTAATTAAATAAATCAAAGAAATTAAATAAAATATGATTTTATTTAAACTAGTTAGACTGGTCTAATTCCACTTTTAGATTCATATTCCCATGGAAGCAAAATAAGAATATTTTTTCAAATCTACATATTTCACCAGCTTTCGACTGGCCCAAATTTAATAGTTTTCTCATGAATGGTGAGCAAGAGGATTATGTCCTTAAAGATGAAACTCCCTTCAACTTCCAATAAGTACTGCAGAGAAAAGACTCTGCATTATGGCATGAAGCTATGAAATCAAAAATGGATTCCATGTGCAAAAACATATGGAGTTGAGATGATGTACCCAAAAGGATAAAACACATTGGCTGCAAATGAAGATTTAATAAAAAACTAAACGAAGGCGGAAAGGTAGAGACCTAAAAAGTGAGCTAGATGTGAAAGGGTTTTGTTAAATTCAAGATGTTGGTTATGATGAAACATTTTCACCTGTAGCCATGCTTAAGTCTATTCGAATATTACTTGCTATCATCGCATTTTATGTATAAATATGGCAAATGGATGTGAAAACGGCATTTCTAGATGGAGATTTAGAAGAGATCATTTACATGTCATAGCCTAAGGGTTTCGATGTCGGTGGAAGCAAGGGAAAGGCTTGTAGGTTGTTAAGATCAATATATGGTGTTAAAAAAGCTTCAAAGAGTTGGAATACTTGTTTTGATAAGGCAA
Organism: Allium cepa; assembly: GCA_030765085.1. Taxonomy (NCBI): domain Eukaryota; kingdom Viridiplantae; phylum Streptophyta; class Magnoliopsida; order Asparagales; family Amaryllidaceae; genus Allium; species Allium cepa. Next base: position 586,204,404 of record CM060944.1, on the reverse strand, counting down.
TAAAACAGTTTGGTTCTTATCAAAACATAAAGGAAGCATGCATATATTAAAAAGAAAAGGGAGTGCTATTGTGTTTATTGTCCTTTATATTCACACTTTGCTCCTGATTAGCAACGACACATGTTATTGCAATCGTTGTAATCATAGTTGTCCATGAACTTCTCTATGGAGGTTTTGGAAGAAGAAACCTATGTATGTGGTATTATTATTTAGAGATAGATCCAAGAGTTTGCTAGTATTATCTCATCCTTGTACATAAACACTACACTAAAAGGTTTTGTTATGGGGAATTTCAAGCGAGATACTGTTTCGATGCAATCTAGAATCGTCCTTTTGAATAAGGATGCTCCTCATACTGACTAGGGGAAGAAGCGTATGAAAAGAATACTGTATGCATCAGTCAATAGATATATTACGTGTGTTACGCTATGTACGAGACCGGACGTGGCTTATCCATTAGGATGTGTAAGCTGATATCAATAAAACATGGAGAAAAACATTGGATAACAATGATATTTATTCTTAAATATTTAAGAAATAATAAAGACGCATTCCTAATATATGGAAATGAAGACCTCGTTATGAAGGAGTATACATATTCTAGCTTTCAAAGTTATATCAATGATAGTAAATCAGTATCAGGTTATATATACACGTTCAATGGTGAAGTGATAAGCTAGAAAAGTTCCAAGCAAGTAGTTGCAGCTAATTTAATGAGAGGATGAGTGCATACCCTAAATGAATCAACTAAATGAGTGGCCTGGATGCACAAATTTATAACTGAGCTAAGGGTGATCCCAAATATTCAGAATCTTATAACATTGTTATATGATAACAATACCATGATGCAAATCATGAAAGAACCCAGAGCACACAGGGAATCAAAGAACATACTCTAGAAGTTACACCAAATAAGAGAGTTTTTCAACAATGGAAAGCAAAGATTACAAGGGTAGATAATAAAGAGAATATATAAGACCCATTTATGTAGGGACTAGCTTGACTAGTTCTAAGTAAAATGGTTGAGGGAATGAGATTACGAATCCATAATTTGCTCCAAGTGCAAGTGGGGGATTGTGATAGTTGTGGATATGCCTTATGGGCAATTATGTAAATTATCTAGCTTTCGACTCAATGTTGTTTATAATAAAGGTGATTGATTTATGTTATATACTTTCTTATATTTTGATATAATTAATTAAGCAATTAATTTAAAGTATATTAATAAGAAATCCCTTAAATAAAATTTTATATGATTCTAATTGCAAATAGTTGTAACCATGAGTAGCTAAAAACAATACAAAATAACATTCAAATACTATAGAATTTATAAAATGAAAAAACATCCAAATAGACAATAAATGTTATTTTTGTAATTTGCATTTTGAAGACATTAAGCATATCTATTATGATTGCTTGGACACTCATCTCATCCTAAATAATTCCTTTAAAATCTTTAATTTTAATATTACAACTCTGTTGGAATACCTTTAGATTTATATACAAAAAAGATAATAGATTCTTACTTGACAATGTATTCATTATAACTTGTTGGTATATTTGGTTTGAAAGAAATCGGAGAATTTTTAATAATAACAATAGTCACTTTAACAAATTGATTTTTATAGTATCTTCCTTTTGTTTTAATTGGATCTCAAATCCTAAATTTAAATTAGCTAACAATAACCTATTTAAAGATTATCTTAATAAGGTAGTAGGAATGTTAGTCTATTTGAACATAATAATAATATTTTTGATATTATCTATCGAATTATTAATATTTTTTCAAGTGTAAATGGTGATTTCACTATGTTTCATAATTTACTTTTGATCAAAGGGTCATAAGGTTGAGTTTAGATTCGTTTTAGTTACTGTTTAGTTTTAGGTTGTTATAGTCTTTAGATTTTTAATTCTTTAGATCCTGTTTCCTTTTAGCTTTACTTTCTTATCATTTCTTTTTCAGTTCTATAAGCTTTAATAATGTTCCTACACCATTATCTCTTATATATATATATATATATATATTTCATTTATATACATATATGTGTTTCATTCTAACAATTTGACTTAGTTGCTTTTCAGATATAGGTCTCGGATAGATTGGGTGCTAGTTTCTCTTTGCAGGTACATAGTATTTTTGATTGCAAGATTGATGATTGCAGCAAGGGAATCTTCTCAGTACATCTTCATTGTCATCTTCTTTGGGACATTCTAGATTCAGGAGGACTCACTACTCAGATTGGCGCTTCTTCCAGTTTATCAGGGACTTCAGAGAGGACTTTTTCCATCCAGGATCACTAGCAGTTCCACCCCGGATTAGACACGTCTTCATTTCTTCAGGGTCGGCTGTATGGTGCTTACTTCTTAGATGGTGCTGGCTTTCGGTTTCATTGGCCACGTGTTTTTCATTTGTTTTTCAGGTACTTCTAACATCTCAATATTGGGCTGTGGCTATGCAGGAGTTCGATATTGAGGTGTAATGGGCGGTGGCTGTAACGCCCCACCTCTATACCCACGCTAGACAAGAACATTACGGTGAATGTTGTCGACTAGCACGGAGAATAAGGCTGTTGAGGAGCGACCATCCTTGTAATTTCTTTGCGCGAGCACCGATATGTCAGATAATATAACATGCATTCTATTTCAAGAGGAAATCCGACATACCGACACAAACTCAAAGCTACTACATGGTGGCTATATAAATCCTTCAGAAAACAAATATAGAAATAAGCATAACACAAATTAGTCACAGACAATTCATATCACAAAGGCGGAATAAGATATGAATATTACACTAGAAAGTGTACATCAGAGTAGTGGTCTAAAAAGATCCACAATAACACAAAAGAATAGTTACACGAACTATACAAAAGAATAAGTATACATTAAGGAGTCTATATCTCAAATGTATACAACAAAATAACTACTAATCTAAGTAGTTAACCCAAAAGTCAAGGAGTTAATCCCGGATGAGAAGTCAAGCAGAAGCACCTGTAACATCTCGGTCTGACCCGAGTATTATTTAATAAGAAAATAATTAACGGATCAGTCTAACTATAAATATTAGATGAAACGATATAGAACAAGAGATATGACTAAACACATAATAATCAAAATGCCAAGCTGTGATATATATATATATATATACTAGTTGATAATCATCAAGAGATTAATCAATGTCACCAAATCTACACAAGAATCAAAGAAACGTCATACTCCTTATTTCGTTCACCATACCATAAATATTGACGATAATATCAATGTCAATCACAAAAGTCAATGACACACAAATTCCAGAAGACTACACAAGAAATCCAAAAATCACAAAGGGGGGAGGCCTATCACAAACGGGAGCATAAAGCCTGTAAGGACCCGATTCTTCGTCTTCCGAAAACTGACATCAATACGTTCACTGTATCAACTGCCGAGTAATCGGTTGCCGAAAAACCGAACACTTAGGGTTTTAAGAAAAGGAAAGAGAAGAAGAAGAGATAGAAAGGACAGAAAATAGGGAGAAGATAGAGAGGAAAGAAAACAGAACGGAATAGAAGAAAACAACAGAACAATAATAGAATCTCACAATCGCAGCGGAACAACATATAATAAATAAATGAATAATCTTTAAACAAAGAACTATATCAGTTATTACATTACATCACATTACATTTCATTACATCATATCATCAGAGTGTACAACAACAACAATGCAGCGGAAAAAGAAATACTATATACTAATAATACGCCTTGCCATCCAGCTTGCCTTCAGCAACTCCTGAATATCCAGAATATCCTGATAAACCTTACTCTTGACTGCCCGTGTGGAAATTGGTGGGCACGCAGAGTTTAGGAAGGAAAACAATAAACTCCGAGTCAGTCATGTGACTGGTGTGAGAATTCAAAACAGTTTATTTATCTTTAAAATCAAAATAGAGGAATATTTTTAAAGTCAATTCGCAATGCTTTTAAAAATGAGACTACCATAAGGCCTCCCGCACACACACACAATGCAAACGCAGAATCGGAGGAGATTTCTCCTTATGATAGTCAAAGATGCTTATGATAGTACAAGGTTTCGTATAGGGAATTGGATTTCCAACGAATGATCAGGCCAAGGAACTTCCCATTGCCACATGAGAACGCCTCTGGATGGACATCCCCGAGAACCAAACCGGATCTCTACCAACACAAGGCCGGGTTACCCCTAACTGAGTAACAACTGACCGAATATGCCATCCCCCGGTCCTTTGGGACCTTTCACCGAGCGCTCGTAATCAATTCACACAATCATAAAGTGTTTTCAACATGAGTAAGTATCTGGGCTCCATACCATGATACCACCCTTTTCCAGAAGGAAATGCACATATCATAAAGGGCGCTACCCCTCATAACCTTGCCGCATCTTTCCTGTTTTGGCCATTCCCGAGGTGTGAGGCTCGACGAAGTCACGTCCACAAAAACATACTTTATACAAAAGCCATGCTTTGGGTCAACAAATGATCATAGAAATGATCACCAGGATAGACGATCAAATAAACGATCCTATCACAAATAATCAACACAATGATCATTTCACAGCAACACTCAGCATGTCAAATTACCAAATTGGGAATATATCGCTGATAACATTCAACTACATAACCTCTGAGCTCGTACGTCTCAGAGAAGGGTGTTAAGCTAAAAGAATAAATTCTCCGCCACCAACAGAAATATATTTGAAAGAAATCTGCTTTATATCTCAATTTGTAATGTCGGACATACAATCCATACAAGTCTGTTCCGGGCTCGAACAGAACCGAAGGCACTTACAAAGAAGTCCTTGCAATCCGAATAATCTCTAATCACGTCCGGACTTCCCAACACATATGGAGTCTCTATACCGTAGCTACTCGGTGCAAAGACAATCGACGAGTTGTCCTTTCGCTTTCAAAAAGATTCGGTCTTCAACACCGGTCTTCAAATGCAATTCATAACGACGTATCACATATTCGGAATGGGTTATACGACCCCATGGTCCTTTCCCGGTTAACCCGAATAGTGAGCGCTTATTCAAAAATAAGTGTGGCATTCAAATTCAAACAAATCACATCAAATACCTTTCAAAGGTAAATATTGATAGTCGGTTATTGAACTATCAATGGACATGCACAACATCACTAGATTCCAAATAATTTTCCAAATTATTTATTTCCCAAAGATATCTTTACAAGATATATAATTTCAATATGTCAAAAATAAATCAATATTTATCTTTAAACAACTTCCCTTTTTATTCATAAATTCCATAGTGAATTTTCATTCCAAAATATCCATGCATAAACGATTTCAATTATTCATTTCAATATTCCTTTTCAATTTATCTTCAAAAAGATAAATTCTCAAAATATTCACTTTATATTGGAAAACATTTCCATACTTACTTATTAAGTAATTCTCAATCCATTTATTTTCAACACTTGGAAAATATTCAAATATACTTAAATCGAGATTAAGTATATATTTCATTCTTTAAGGAAATCATTCACTTAAACATATTTATTTGGGCCAAAACGAATGTTGCGTAAAACATCGTTACGACAACCCAAAATCACTAGTATAGGGATTCTAAATTAAAATAGATATATAAATCCCAATACTATACAAAACATTTCCTTTCGGAAATCATTTACTATAACAACAGTGTTATAGTCCACCATTTCCTTCTATTTCTCGAAAACGTCTATTTCAACAATAAATGTTGAAATCTATGGTTTCGAATCTCAACACATTTTAAAACATCGTTAGATCGTTTTAATTCAATTTAAAATATCACATTTTAAACATTTTCTTTAACATATTATTCACTATTCAAAAACATGAATATACTACGTTAATCAATTTCATCATTTCTATACATTTCATTTTAAAGTATTATTCACTGTCTAAAACGTGCATATAGCTCCATAAATAAGTTTCAACAATTTACTTATCAAAATAAGTCGTTTGTGAATTTATAAAACAACGTTTATAAATTCCTTTATTAACTTATTCAATTCATAATTCAATTATAAACCAAAAGTTCACATTATAAGTTAAACACTTATAATTTATTTGTTTGCCAAAAATCGTTCTTTTAATAACTTCGCAAAATTTATAAATCTTACTATTTATAAATTTCATTTATAACTTCACCATTTATAATCTTATAAATTCTATTCACTTATGCAATCTTTATTAACCTATTCAATTCATAATTCAATTATAAACCAAAAGTTTACATTATAAGTTAAACACTTATAATTTATTTGTTTGCCAAAAATCGTTCTTTTAATAACTTCACAAAATTTATAAATCTTACTATTTATAAATTTCATTTATAACTTCACCATTTATAATCTTATAAATTCTATTCACTTATGCAATCCATTTTCACTTCATTCAAACACTTATAAAAACTCGTTTTATAATTTCAATATTTCAATTTATAAATATCCATTTATAAATCTCTTATATAAATCAATTTATATTATTATTTCAAAATGTCTTCAAAGTCCTTTATAATTTCATCATTTTGATTTATAAAATAGTTAAATTTTATAAATCCTATATTTAAACTTTTTATAACAAATTCAGAAATCCCGTTTTAACTATTTTATAAAATCATTAATCCCATATTTTCAAAAATCAGTTTTTAACTATATTTCTCAAAATCATAATTTTATAACATAAAAATTTATACGTTTATTTATTTAAAATGAATCAATTCCAAAAATATTTTATAAACGTATACTTTCAAAAATCACTTTGAAATCCTTTTAAAATTCCAAAATTTGGTTCAATGATGCTACATACCAAATAGCCAATCACGACAACAACGATATCATATATCGATATGATAATCCATCAAATATCAAAATATCTGAAATCAAATAAATACTGTTGAGGAATCCAGTTGGATCCCTCCAACCTGTTTTCCTGCATCCACAAACATTAGCACAGTATCAATTCCGCTCCAGTACGGAATTATCGCGGTATATGGGATTTAAAATATTATCCGCTTAATAACGGCGCAATAGGGTCTCATCCGCTATACAAATGCGGGAAATCAATAACTCCAATATATACATATGCCAATATATATATATATATATATATTGCTATTATATATAATACCAATTTCACTGTTTATGAAATATTCGCGGTATATGTTTTTAATAAATAACATCCGCTTACTAACGGCGCATAATGTCTATTTTAACAATCAATAGATAACAATCATCATTCAAACATGCATTCAAATATTTTAAATCTAACTATTTAAAATAAAATCGAAACTATTCGATTGAGTGAGAAGTTCTCACCTTGATTTTAATTTCGTTTTAGCGATTTATTTCGAATAAAATTAAACGGACGTTTAATTTTACCCGAAATTCTCACTAACTCCAAACGACTCCAATCCATTTCCATAGCGTAGTGCTCGTCCATACGATTCCAACGCAACTAGTTTCGCGCGTTTTCGACCTCGTATGAAAAAGATATCAATTTTACAAGTTTACTCGATTTTTTTATAAATAATTTACAACCAAACTAAATTATTTATAAACCTAAGCAAATATTGGCCGTAGGATCCATCTCCTCTCCATCATAGCCGTGCTTCCTTTCATCTCTCCCTCACGCTCATACTACAGAACATAGCTGAACAAAAGAAACCCATAGCTTAATATTAGGGTTTGAAATTCGAGCCATCTACGAGCAGTTCCAGGTTGATCGAGGCACACCACATCGAAGCTCGTGACAAGCTACACTCTCGGCCCAAGAACAAGCAAGCTCGGTCATCTCCTCCTCCTAGAAATGCGTGCGTGATGGCAGGCCTTTGAGCCCAAATTCCCATCGATCTACAGCTCCGTTTCCAATCACAACCGTTGGATTGGTAGATCTCAGTGTGCTCTACAATCTTCTAGTTGGAAGATTCTTGTAAATGTTGATGGATGAAGAGAAAAGAGGAGGAGAAGAAGAGAAGTTTTCAGCCTTTGGTTCTGGAGATGGCGGCGGCTAGGGTTTAGATTTATTTTTTTTTATTTTTTTATGAGAGGTTAAGGGTTATTTATAGGAAATTATACAAAACACTATTCATTCCGGGTTTTCTAAACTCCGATTTACGCGCCGAAACTAACGTTCTTAGGGTTTATCCCGCGTTCCGGACACAATGGAACAGGTTTCCGAAGCTAATTCGGACATTCGTGCGAGTTATGGCAATAAACGTTCAATTTGAATTAAACCGATTTAAACGATTTTCTAGGCGTTTTAATTTGTACCGGACAAACGGTAAATCCGATTGACACGAAATTTGAAACCTTACAATAATATCACATTACGGATCCGACGAAACTGGTTTCGTTGAAATCCGAGACAGTTTGAAAAATGGCTATTTTAACTCGCCAAATTAATATTAAAAACAATTCGATGCGTTTCGAGCTGCCATGATCAAACGATAACTCCGATTGACACGAAAATTGAAATCCGGTAATAACTAACTATTACGGATCCAATGGAACTAGTTTCATTCAATTCTGAGACTGTTCAAAAATTGACTAATTTTACTAGTCGATTAAATATTAAAATATTCAATTTTCACAAATAAACTTTTAATTCGATTTTAAAAGTTCTAAAATATCATTCTAACTCCAATATGATAAAATAAAATTTTACAAATCATTTTCAATCATATTTAACCCAATTTTCAATTATTTCTATAATTTAACATATCAAATTATCGATTTAATTATTCAATTAAATCCAATTATTCAAAATAAAATTTATTCGACTTATAAATTCACTTATTAATATTTAAAATTAATTAAATATCCAAATTTAAATTAATTAAAATTCTGGGTCGTTACAATCTTCCCCCCTTAAAAGAATTTCGTCCTCGAAATTACCAAGTAAGAAAAGTTACAGAATCTATTAACTTTCCCAAAACAAATTTTAAACTTCTTACAATATCTTTATTAAGTTTTCAAATCATACTTAGTTATCTTTTCAAAAACAACTACTATTGTTTAACTTTCAATTCCAAATCAAAGTTAAAGTTTTCACAATTTTCTAATTTTTCTCAAATTTTTCTAACGCCTTAAATTTTCGGAAAAATTCGCCATAGTCTCCTTTGCGCGGCTCGATCCGAAAAAAAAATGACAGTATATATATCACAAATATACATCTCATCAAGTAATGAGGCATCCCGAAGGGAAAAAGTATAAAAGTACGGTATGTAATCCGAGATATGTACCTTATATTTTATTAGCGAGCATATACGGCTAATATAGCGAGAAAACGAGCTCCAAATGCGAAGCAAACACGATCCGCACCTACTAAACACTCAACAAACAACATGAGAACATGCAAATAGACAATAGTATCAACATACAACATATAGCAACATAATAACTATATATGTCAACATAGCAAATGTATTAAAAGCAACAAAAGCAAACATCAACCAACTAACATCCATAACTAATAAATATTCATTCATATTCTCATTAATATTTAATGAAATAGGTTTTCAATTTAATCACATTTGATTCATTAACAGTGGATGTTTACTAACACTCATTTTCAATTAGTTTATATTCACTAATTCATATTCAAGTTGGTTCACTTCCAAATCAAATTCAATTCTACTTAAGATTCACTTAACTTCCAATTGAATTTCAATTACTTTAGCTTCCAATTTCATTAATACTTAATGAATTATATACAATCAATCAACTAACAACCATAGTATATTAATTACAACCAAATTCCTTTGCTTATCAATTGGTTTTACATAACTTAAATTCCCACTTATAAATCAATTCAGATTCCAATTCTAAAGTAAATTTCCATTTAACTTTAAGTTCATTTTTATTTACAACTCATATTCATAAATATATTCATATAGTTTCACTTCTTATATATATAAGTTTATTTCACAATTGTAAATCACATTAATTATAATTCAATTCTTATAATTCATTTGCTTATACAATTCTTCTTTTATTTAGATTATTCAAACAACTAAACAATCAACTTATATACACTTTAATAATTCTTAAAAATTATTCCTTTATATATAAAATATAATCAAGGTAAAATTATTTCATTTACCCAATTTAAAACAATACTGTGTCGAATTATTCTGTACAAGTTTTAGAGATCCCTATCAACAACGTTAATTACTCGTATTAACCAGAATCTACATACCACTCAACAAACCAATCATCACAATATAAAATAATTTTATATATTCACTAACAAATACGCTCTCATAGCTATTATTACACTCAAACTCATTCTAGAGTACTACTGACTCTATCTCTAATGAGTAATACCCAACAGAACCATGGTTGTCGCTTAACCATATGCTATGATACCAACTGTAAGGACCCGATTCTTCGTCTTCCGAAAACTGACATCAATACGTTCACTGTATCAACTGCCGAGTAATCGGTTGCCGAAAAACCGAACACTTAGGGTTTTAAGAAAAGGAAAGAGAAGAAGAAGAGATAGAAAGGACAGAAAATAGGGAGAAGATAGAGAGGAAAGAAAATAGAACGAAATAGAAGAAAACAACAGAACAATAACAGAATCTCACAATCGCAGCGGAACAACATATAATAAATAAATGAATAATCTTTAAACAAAGAACTATATCAGTTATTACATTACATCACATTACATTTCATTACATCATATCATCAGAGTGTACAACAACAACAACAATGCAGCGGAAAAAGAAATACTATATACTAATAATACGCCTTGCCATCCAGCTTGCCTTCAGCAACTCCTGAATATCCAGAATATGCTGATAAACCTTACTCTTGACTGCCCGTGTGGAAATTGGTGGGCACCCAGAGTTTAGGAAGGAAAACAATAAACTCCGAGTTAGTCATGTGACTGGTGTGAGAACTCAAAATAGTTTATTTATCTTTAAAATCAAAATAGAGGAATATTTTTAAAGTCAATTCGCAATGCTTTTAAAAATGAGACTACCATAAGGCCTCCCTCACACACACACAATGCAAACGCAGAATCGGAGGAGATTTCTCCTTATGATAGTCAAAGATGCTTGATACGCATTTAAAAGAACATTTGATATTATTACTAGTGCATAGTGTAGGAAAAATTCATTTCGAAAGTAGAATATAAATCTTAGCCAACATACGACCATTATCGTATGCCTACTATAGCTACCATCTAAACAGTGGTGACCACCATAAGTAAATGGCAGGTTCTACAACTAATACCGTACAAGGTTTCGTATAGGTAATTGGATTTCCAACGAATGATCAGGCCAAGGAACTTCCCATTGCCACATGAGAACGCCTCTGGATGGACATCCCCGAGAACCAAACCGGATCTCTACCAACACAAGGCCGAGTTACCCCTAACTGAGTAACAACGGACCGAATATGCCATTCCCCGGTCCTTTGGGACCTTTCATCGAGCGCTCGTAATCAATCCACACAATCATAAAGTGTTTTCAACATGAGTAAGTATCTGGGCTCCATACCATGATACCACCCTTTTCCAGAAGGAAATGCACATATCATAAAGGGCGCTACCCCTCATAACCTTGCCGCATCTTTCCTGTTTTGACCATTCTCGAGATGTGAGGCTCGACGAAGTCACGTCCACAAAAACATACTTTATACAAAAGCCATGCTTTGGGTCAACAAATGATCATAGAAATGATCACCAGGATAGACGATCAAATAAACGATCCTATCACAAATAATCAACACAATGATCATTTCACAGCAACACTCAGCATGTCACATTACCAAATTGGGAATATATCGCTGATAACATTCAACTACATAACCTCTGAGCTCGTACGTCTCAGAGAAGGGTGTTAAGCTAAAAGAATAAATTCTCCGCCACCAACAGAAATATATTTGAAAGAAATCTGCTTTATATCTCAATTTGTAATGTCGGACATACAATCCATACAAGTCTGTTCCGGGCTCGAACAGAACCGAAGGCACTTACAAAGAAGTCCTTGCAATCCGAATAATCTCTAATCACGTCCGGACTTCCCATCACATATGGAGTCTCTATACCGTAGCTACTCGGTGCAAAGACAATCGACGAGTTGTCCTTTCGCTTTCAAAAAGATCCGGTCTTCAACACCGGTCTTCAAATGCAATTCATAACGACGTATCACATATTCGGAATGGGTTATACAACCCCATGGTCCTTTCCCGGTTAACCCGAATAGTGAGCGCTTATTCAAAAATAAGTGTGGCATTCAAATTCAAACAAATCACATCAAATACCTTTCAAAGGTAAATATTGATAGTCGGTTATTGAACTATCAATGGACATGCACAACATCACTAGATTCCAAATAATTTTCCAAATTATTTATTTCCCAATGATATCTTTACAAGATATATAATTTCAATATGTCAAAAATAAATCAATATTTATCTTTAAACAACTTCCCTTTTTATTCATAAATTCCATAGTGAATTTTCATTCCAAAATATCCATGCATAAACGATTTCAATTATTCATTTCAATATTCCTTTTCAATTTATCTTCAAAAAGATAAATTCTCAAAATATTCACTTTATATTGGAAAACATTTCCATACTTACTTATTAAGTAATTCTCAATCCATTTATTTTCAACACTTGGAAAATATTCAAATATACTTAAATCGAGATTAAGTATATATTTCATTCTTTAAGGAAATCATTCACTTAAACATATTTATTTGGGCCAAAACGAATGTTGCGTAAAACATCGTTACGACAACCCAAAATCACTAGTATAGGGATTCTAAATTAAAATAGATATATAAATCCCAATACTATACAAAACATTTCCTTTCGGAAATCATTTACTATAACAACAGTGTTATAGTCCACCATTTCCTTCTATTTCTCGAAAACGTCTATTTCAACAATAAATTTTGAAATCTATGGTTTCGAATCTCAACACATTTTAAAACATCGTTAGATCGTTTTAATTCAATTTAAAATATCACATTCTAAACATTTTCTTTAACATATTATTCACTATTCAAAAACGTGAATATACTACGTTAATCAATTTCATCATTTCTATACATTTCATTTTAAAGGATTATTCACAGTCTAAAACGTGGATATAGCTCCATAAATAAGTTTCAACAATTTACTTATCAAAATAAGTCGTTTGTGAATTTATAAAACAACGTTTATAAATTCCTTTATTAACCTATTCAATTCATAATTCAATTATAAACCAAAAGTTCACATTATAAGTTAAACACTTATAATTTATTTGTTTGCCAAAAATCGTTCTTTTAATAACTTCACAAAATTTATAAATCTTACTATTTATAAATTTCATTTATAACTTCACCATTTATAATCTTATAAATTCTATTCACTTATGCAATCCATTTTCACTTCATTCAAACACTTATAAAAACTCGTTTTATAATTTCAATATTTCAATTTATAAATATCCATTTATAAATCTCTTATATAAATCAATTTATATTATTATTTCAAAACGTCTTCAAAGTCCTTTATAATTTCATCATTTTGATTTATAAAATAATTAAATTTTATAAATCCTATATTTAAACTTTTTATGATAAATTCAGAAATCCCGTTTTAACTATTTTATAAAATCATTAACCCCATATTTTCAAAAATCAGTTTTTAACTATATTTCTCAAAATCATAATTTTATAACATAAAAATTTATACGTTTATTTATTTAAAATGAATCAATTCCAAAAACATTTTATAAACGTATACTTTCAAAAATCACTTTGAAATCCTTTTAAAATTCCAAAATTTGGTCCAATGATGCTACATACCAAATAGCCAATCACGACAACAACGATATCATATATCGATATGATAATCCATCAAATATCAAAATATCTGACATCAAATAAATACTGTTGAGGAATCCAGTTGGATCCCTCCAACCTGTTTTCCTGCATCCACAAACATTAGCACAGTATCAATTCCGCTCCAGTACGGAATTATCGCGGTATATGGGATTTAAAATATTATCCGCTTAATAACGGCGCAATAGGGTCTCATCCGCTATACAAATGCAGGAAATCAATAACTCCAATATATACATATGCCAATATATATATATATATTGCTATTATATATAATACCAATTTCACTGTTTATGAAATATTCGCGGTATATGTTTTTAATAAATAACATCCGCTTACTAACGGCGCATAATGTCTATTTTAACAATCAATAGATAACAATCATCATTCAAACATGCATTCAAATATTTTAAATCTAACTATTTAAAATAAAATCGAAACTATTCGATTGAGTGAGAAGTTCTCACCTTGATTTTAATTTCGTTTTAGCGATTTATTTCGAATAAAATTAAACGGACGTTTAATTTTACCCGAAATTCTTACTAACTCCAAATGACTCCAGTCCAATTCCATAGCGTAGTTCTCGTCCATACGATTCCAACGCAACTGGTTTCGCGCTTTTTCGACCTCGTATGAAAAAGATATCAATTTTACAAGTTTACTCGATTTTTTTATAAATAATTTACAACCAAACTAAATTATTTATAAACCTAAGCAAATATTGGCTGTAGGATCCATCTCCTCTCCATCATAGCCGTGCTTCCTTTCATCTCTCCCACACGCTCATACTACAGGACATAGCCGAACAAAAGAAACCCATAGCTTAATATTAGGGTTTGAAATTCGAGCCATCTACGAGCAGTTCCAGGTTGATCGAGGCACACCACATCGAAGCTCGTGACAAGCTACACTCTCGGCCCAAGAACAAGCAAGCTCGGTCATCTCCTCCTCCTAGAAATGCGTGCGTGATGGCAGGCCTTCGAGCCCAAATTCCCATCGATCTACAGCTCCGTTTCCAATCACAACCGTTGGATTGGTAGATCTCAGTGTGCTCTACAATCTTCTAGTTGGAAGATTCTTGTAAATGTTGATGGATGAAGAGAAAAGAGGAGGAGAAGAAGAGAAGTTTTCGGCCTTTGGTTCTGGAGACGGCGGCGGCTAGGGTTTAGATTTTTTTTTTTTTTTTTTTTTTATGAGAGGTTAAGGGTTATTTATAGGAAATTATTCAAAACACTATTCATTCCGGGTTTTCTAAACTCCGATTTACGCGCCGAAACTGACGTTCTTAGGGTTTATCCCGCATTCCGGACACAATGGAACAGGTTTCCGAAGCTAATTCGGACATCCGTGCGAGTTATGGCAATAAACGTTCAATTTGAATTAAACCGATTTAAACGATTTTCTAGGCGTTTTAATTTGTACCGGACAAACGGTAAATCCGATTGACACGAAATTTGAAACCTTACAATAATATCACATTACGGATCTGACGAAACTGGTTTCGTCGAAATCCGAGACAGTTTGAAAAATGGCTATTTTAACTCGCCAAATTAATATTAAAAACAATTCGATGCGTTTCGAGCTGCCACGATCAAACGATAACTCCGATTGACACGAAAATTTAAATCCAGTTATAACTAACTATTACGGATCCAATGGAACTGGTTTCGTTCAATTTTGAGACTGTTCAAAAATTGACTAATTTTACTAGTCGATTAAATATTAAAATATTCAATTTTCACAAATAAACTTTTAATTCGATTTTAAAAGTTCTAAAATATCGTTCTAACTACAATATGACAAAATAAAATTTTACAAATCATTTTCAATCATATTTAACCCAATTTTCAATTATTTCTATAATTTAACATATCAAATTATCGATTTAATTATTCAATTAAATCCAATTATTCAAAATAAAATTTATTCGACTTATAAATTCACTTATTAATATTTAAAATTAATTAAATATCCAAAATTTTAAATTAATTAACATTCTGGGTCGTTACAATGCTCACCAACACGTGTATCACAAACGGAACGCTAATTCCATGGTCGCTAACCATCACAAATTGAGCCGAAGCTCCACCAAGCGGCCGAAGACCATGGGTTGCTACCCCATCACAAATTGAGTCGAAACTCCACAAAACGGGGTTTAGTCTCCCTCGCAGACAAAGAGACATCGCACATTGCTAGTCTAAATCACAAAGATGATCGTCATGATCAGCGAGAAGTGTCGATTACACTAAGCTAGTAAATATATGAGTTTAGCTTCATGTCCCATAACCACTTGCTTAACTTAAATATTTACGAACAAACTGTAAATCTCCACTAAAAAATTGTCACAAGAGGTTCAATCGAACAATTCCAAGAATTAACCGACAAAGTAAACGCAAGCGTTTCATACCACTTGTTTTACTAAGCCGTTTAATTAGATTTCTCATACGAGTGAGGTAAAGGTTTGTATATACTAATAGATTGGAAAACGGTTTTATAAACGAATTTGGTATTAAAATAGTATTGAAATCGTTTGAGGAAAGAGTTTTGATATTTACTACTAGTATAGAAAACCTTTATATTTTTAAAGTGACAAATCACGAAGAAGATTGTAAGAACAATCAATCGCAAAAATTCACATACGAAGATGTGAATAAAATACAACGAAATCGATAAAGGATCCATCGAAATGGATATTCAAAAATTCCTAAAAAGAGTCATCAAAGTCATAATAAATGATAACAACAAATAGGATTATCACGAATCGATTTAAATTGGAATTTCAATCCAAAAAGGCAAATTGGACTCAAACAGCAGGTTCAGTCGACTGAACAGAGTTTTCAGTCGACTGACCCTGTACCTGGAAATTTTCCAGGTTCAGGAAACTTTCTGTTTCCAGTTTCAGTCTACTGTGCAGAGTTTTTCAGTCGACTGAATCATGCCTGGAAACTCTCGGGTTTCAGGTTCAGTCGACTGAACAGAGTTTTCAGTCGACTGAATCATGCCTGGGCTGTTTTTTCAGCCTTATTCAAATGAAGAGCAAACCCTTCCAAAATGCAACCAGACGAACATTGGCTCTAAGGGTTTATGCCAATCGGCAACCTGGCCCTATATGCTCCTCGATGCATCACCAAAAGCATGATCAAACATCCATAAAAGGATTTTCACACAAATTTGGTTTAAAAACCTAAAAATTGGAGTATTCACAAAACCAATCCAAATCAAGAGTAAATGCACATGAAGAAGTGTTAGGAATTCATACCCAACAACCAAAGATAATTATAGTCATAGATGTGAGATAAAAATCTCACCTTTTCACAAAATTTATGAAGATGAAGCTTGAAAGCAATGGCAAGAACAAGCACTCTTCAATCTCAACACTAGAAGCTTGAATCTAAGCTTAAAAGAGAAACATTCCCAAAATTAGGTTTAGGAAATTTCTGAAATTGAATGGAGAAAGAGTTGGAGAAGAAGAAGGAGATGCTTACCAAGGGGTTCTTTTTGAGTTTGGAGCAGGAGATGGATTTGCTAAGGAAGTTAGGGCTTAGAGTTTTAATTTCCTCTTCCACCCTCCATTAACATAAAAGCTTGAGTATTAGAAAAATAGAAGAGAAGTGAATGAAGAGGAGAGTGTTGGAACTGAGTTAAGTGGCTAATTGGCTCAGCCCAACCAAAGCCCTAAGCGGGAAAAAGTAGCAAAAATCAACTTTCTCCAAACATATCGAAGCTTATACTCAAAAAAGGTCGCAAACGGCATTTTGAACTCAATGGAGGTGGTCTCGAGTCCTAATTCTACCGTATGCAAAAAGTAGCTTTTCAGACTAAAATCCGACGAACGATAAAATATTTAAATAAAATATTTAAATATAAAATCGATAAATATGCGGGTTGTTACAGACTCCCCTCCTTAAAGAAATTGCGTCCTCGCAATAAGTAAGAAGGAAATATATGAAGTAACAACCATAGAAGCATATTAACACAAAAGAAAATTTTGAAATAGGAAGTTCACCATAAAGTGCACAAAAGAGTTAGCAAGAAATCTGGTGAAACTTCAATTTCCACAATAACACCGGGCTCAAGAATGAAAACCGGAATCCCTAAGGCATTCCCGTAGATAAAAGACGTGGGGAACGTCAAGAATAGCAGAAAATTGAGCCGGTGCAACGGCGTAGTACAAAAACGGTACGCCCGAAAAACTAGAAACTCAAACAATTTGGGACATCAGCGTAGTACAAAAACGGTACGCCCCATGAACCAAAGCAAAGACATCGATGTAGTACAAACGGTACATCCGATGAATCAAATAGCACAGACATCGATGTAGTACAACGGTACATCCGATGGATCAAATAGCAAAGACATCGATGTAGTACAACGGTACATCCGATGAATCAAATTGCAAAGACATCGATGTAGTACAACGGTACATCCGATGAATCAAATAGCAAAGACATCGATGTAGTACAAACGGTACATCCGATAAATCAAAAGAAAAGACATCGATGTAGTACAACGGTACATCCGACGAATCAAATAGCAAAGACATCGATGTAGTACAACGGTACATCCGACGAATCAAACAGCAAAGACATCGATGTAGTACAACGGTACATCCGATGAATCAAACAGCAAAGACATCGATGTAGTACAACGGTACATCCGATGAATCAAATAGCAAAGACATCGATGTAGTACAACGGTACATCCGATGAATCAAATAGCAAAGACATCGATGTAGTACAACGGTACATCCGATGAATCGAAAGCAAAGACATCGATGTAGTACAAACGGTACATCCGATGAATCAAAAAAAAGACATCGATGTAGTACAACGGTACATCCGATGAATCAAATAGCAAAGACATCGATGTAGTACAACGGTACATCCGATGAATCAAATAGCAAAGACATCGATGTAGTACAACGGTACATCCGATGAATCAAATAGCAAAGACATCGATGTAGTACAACGGTACATCCGATGAATCAAAAGCAAAGACATCGATGTAGTACAAACGGTACATCCGATGAATCAAAAGAAAAGACATCGATGTAGTACAACGGTACATCCGATGAATCAAATAGCAAAGACATCGATGTAGTACAACAGTACATCCGATGAATCAAATAGCAAAGACATCAATGTAGTACAACGGTACATCCGATGAATCAAATAGCAAAGACCGTAACATAATGCTCTTTCTTCATCCTATCCATTGCCGCCTGGGCTTCATCAGCTTTCTTAAGAGCCTCCATCTCTGATTTTCGAGATGACTCAGCTTCAGTGTTCAACACTTGTATAATACGGTCCTTTTGAGCTAGCTCGGCTTGTAGTTTCTCAATGATAGCTGCCCTCTCAAAGGCAAATGATGATGCTTTCTCAGCTGCTTTAGCCCACATCTTGTACTGGACATAGAAGTCATGTACATAGTCGTGCGCCATCTGCTCAGCTTCCGCCGGGATTCTTTTTAAATGAAGAGGAAACATGTAGTTATCGAAACAGATGTTTGGAAAATCCTTCTTTAACTGAGAAAGCTTGATCACCCCTTCCCCTGAAGTTTCCGTAGGGGCCTTTTCTGCAACTACGGAGATTATTGCCTCCTTTCTAGGATGATGAGGCTCAGACCTAGAAGACTGAGAAGCCGACTTGTGCCGCGAGGATTCAGGGGGATGAGAAACATAAACGGGAGGTTGTACAGGAGTTCTGGGAGGAGTGCGAGATCGAGATCGAAGTCTGCAATCCCTATCTCTATCATATCTCTCTTGGCTGGAGTATCCAGAGTATCCACGGTCGTGATCTCTGTCCCTTTCCCTCCTATGCGACTCATAGTATGCAGAAGATTTACGGGCCTGTCGAAGACTTCCCAACATTGAACCTCGTCTAGTCATGGTATTTGCAAGTCAAAACGAAGACAAAAGTTAGTAATCTCTCACAGTGAGCGTACTACATTCAGAAATCGTGCAGTGTCGTGAAGTGTGAATGTATGTGCAACCCCTCGACTAACCGGATGTGTCAACCGCACTAGTGGGCAAGACTCGCTTAAAACTAAGGCTTCTGAAAGTTCGTCCAATCTGACATCGTGCTGCAAGGACACATCGTCCGGAATTAGAAGATCGACAAGCCCTTCATAAAGACTTTCTGTTCTTGGAGGAGACATCTCCGAAATTCTAATTCCGGAGGCGGGCCGGGAGGTGACAACTGATTTCCATCTTCCCTTTTTAGGTGACTTAAAAACGGCTGCCTTGCCTTTTCTTTTCTCTTCGGTATCCTAGGCTACATCCGCAGGTTCGCCCAACGGTTCCTCCTCGGTGTGAGTTCTTTCGGAGTCAGCCTCCTCGATTATAACAACTTTAGGTTTTCTTCGCTTAACTCGTTCTTTCGAGGCAGTCGTTAAGGCATCGTCAAGCATTATACTTTGTCTTCGTTCAATCAGTCCAAGAATCCTAAGATTCCTATCCGTCAAAAGCAACTCAATATTCCTTTCTTCGCTTGGGATTTCTTGGAAGACTCGAACTATCTCCTTGAAACGTTCACGTTCGGGTCGCTGGATTATGGCTGAAAAGAAAAAGAGATGTGAGTTCGACTTCATCTACATCGGTTTTATCAACTACCCGAAAAGATAGCAATACTCATGTTTAAATAGCCATCGCCTAGCCAATCTTGGGGGGCACCTAACATAAAACCACTTCGTTTTGAAGTAGCTCAATCTAGTCCAAGCCCCTATGACCACTTGGCAATTTCTTACTGCCTCCAAGAATGTGAAAGATGGACTGTCAGCCCGACTCTTGAAGTTGAACAGATATCTAATCTCAATCAGGATCGGTGGTCGATGAATCCATAAAGACGATGAACAAGCTATTCACTGAAGCATATCCATTTGGGTGTAGCTGAGATGGGGCGATCCCAAAAAAAGACAATACTTCTCTTATATACTCATTGAACGGAGGGAGCGTTCCGGCTGCACATGCGTGACGATTGAATGCGGTGTATCCCTCTGGCGGATTGTGTGGTCTGTCATTTGGTCCCGGCAATAATACGTCGTCCATTGACAGGCCATGCCTTAAGCATATTCTCCCTAGCATATCTTCAGAGATGTTGGATCGAACGGAGTCCGATGGATTGGCAATGAAAGATGCATCGAGTAATTCGTCCGGGGCTGGACAATGACTTCGGGCTCAATGTCCGAAATTTCGAGTCTTGGAGGAATTGTACTTTGGATTTCTTGCGGCTGCGAACTTGATGGTTCCATAACTGGCTAACTTATGAGAAATTATCGTTAGGCAATAAAGAACCCGTATATTCCCCACGTGTAAGAGTGTGTGTTGTGCAGTGCTGTGCATTACTGGAAAAGATTTTGCAGAATTAAAGAAGACTTGCAAGCAACAAAGATAATCAGAGTCCAGTAGGAGTGACCGTCATCACTGACCGTCACAACCGTATCATCCAGATGTTGGTAAGCAATTCGAGTTAAAGTTCGTTATCACGGTGTTAAGTTATAGTTCCATCGACGAGCTTTGAAAGGATAGTCAAGTGTGCAGTTTAATAGTTAAACCCAGATATGCAAGGATGAAGCTCGTCGGAATCATGCTATCGATTGCTAAAAATTTCTTAACCATCAAAGGAAGGGTTCAAATCGATCACAGGAAGCTCGTTCGAATCCATCGGGATATCACTTCGAATCGATACAAGGGGGCACGTTTCGAATCGATGGTCAAGGGTCGATTTCGTATCGATCAAGGTGAGATGACTTCAAATCGATCCTAGGTTGTCTGATTCGTACCGATCAGGAAGGCCTCAACTTAACATCGATCACGTTCGAGTCGATACTTTTCGTATCGATCATAGAGATGTAGTTCGTGTCGATCTAAAGTTAAGGACTTCAAATCGACCGTCAACCTATTTTTTCGTATCGATCATTTCGTATCGATACGATCGATCACCATAACTATCGGTACGAATCGCATCATCTCCATTAGAGCATCCCAGGGATCGATGTGAAATCCAAAGAAAAATATTGATGCCTTCATCAATTCAAACACGAGTCCCCAGATCGATTCGATTTTGTCCTCCCCACTCTTTCTTCTCCAAACCAGATCTGGCTTTATCAATTACCCGAATGGATAATCAATGAAGGAAGAGTAGAACTGGAATAGTTTCGTTGCTTAGATTCATGTTTGGTCACCTAATTTGAAAGTGGGATTTGAAGAATTTAAGGGATGAATCTTGTCAAATCGAAGGCGTGACGCATTTCTATCTTTTCCGATGTTTCGAATCGACACGAAGATTAGAGACGGTAGTGAAAAGTAAAAAAGTGAAAAATGGCTAAGTCCTAGCTATTTATATGGAACTTAGGAAGGGACCGGGTCGATTCTCCTCCCAGTCCACTTAACCGGTCGCAACCGGTCAGAACCCAAGTCGAGTCGAGCGCCCTGTTCGACTCCATTTGATCAAGAATTTCTATCGGTTCGAAATGAATGGTGAATCTATCGATGCGAAGCGCATGGCAAGAACGGCTGAAGACGATGGAGCCCATCGACTCGAAGCCCCTGTTTGCATCAACAAGTTCATGACTCCATCTACATTATCATCGACACGAACCACGATTTTGTGTCCATCATGACTCAAACATTACCATCGATGCGAATGAACATTTCGCATTCAATGAATTCTTAATTTATCGATGCGAAGTCAATCTTTCAACCTTCCACATCGATTCAGGAGAGGATCGATACGAAGGAACTCCACAAAAACAACTGTCAAACATTGTTGCAACTCAAATTTCGCGTCGATTCAGGAGAGGATCGATATGAAATTCAATATAACAAACAAAATAACAGGCAGCAATACAGAGTACAACTTCCAGCAAAAAATACGACGATCATTCAAAGAGGAACTGCAACTTTTCAAAGCACGTCATGTTTCAACAAGACGTACTTTGGGGTGCAAGTGTTACCCCACCTTTTGGCAAGGTCGAGATACCAAGGAACTGATTGAAAGCCATGGATCACTCTTCCTAGATATTAGACGTACGAAAGTTCTCTATGGATATCGGTGAATTTTGTCCAAGTCCAGATTGAGCCATAATTGATAAGACATGACTAGCAAAGCCAAGAGAGCCAATTTTCAAGTTTCAAGTCAATCCGAGTTCGTATGCTCAAGTTATGATGGATGTAAGTTGAAAGGAAAAGCTCCGTTTTCGTATCGATCATCAATCTCCAGTTCGTATCAATCGATTTCGTATCGATCATGGGTCCAGCGGTTTCGTATCCATCGAAGAGCACCAGTTCGTATCGATGAACTTAGCTGTGTTCGTATCCATCGAGTTCGCATCGATGGACTTCGTACCCATAATAAAGCCACGCTTCGTATCGGTCAACACTTCCTTATTCGAATCCATCGGCATCTCCCTACTTCGTATCCATCGTAGAAACCTCTCTTCGAACCCATCATGGGCAGAGCACTTCGTATCCGTCAGATTGTCCTACTTCGTATCCATCAGGTTATCCTACTTCGTATCCATTGAAAGGTTCCAGCTCGCATCGATTGGTTTCGTGTCCATCAAGGAAAGACTTGTTCGTAACCATTGAACATCAGTAATTCGAATCCATCAGTGAGGCCTTATTCGAATCCATCGAGTCAATAGACCAGGGTGACGAGTCATCCCTCGATACGAACGAGGCAAGATTTATGGAGTCGATGCGGTCAACTCGGAGTAAAGACCGGATCGAGGCGAAGTATACGTGCCACATCATCACAAGACCACATGAGTTGATGGAGTCGAAGGGATAGATTCGAAATGGTGGATTCGAACCAATCAGCCACCGAGGAACCCCATTTCGTATCGACGATAACTGATGATCCACTGATCCAAATGCCATGAAATTTTCACAGCATCTTCCATATAAGGTAAAGAATGTACCTGCCAAGTTTCAGCTCGATTGGATGAGTTTTTGATGGATACGAAATCATTTCGTATCGATCACAGATCAAGTCGAAACTTGGTGGAGTCGGTTGCGTAGGCCCACTCACATACCAGAAAAAGTCTCCCAAAGTTTGAGCA
Organism: Allium cepa; assembly: GCA_030765085.1. Classification (NCBI taxonomy): domain Eukaryota; kingdom Viridiplantae; phylum Streptophyta; class Magnoliopsida; order Asparagales; family Amaryllidaceae; genus Allium; species Allium cepa. The sequence continues at coordinate 586,180,472 of CM060944.1, read as the reverse complement.
AGATCAGAGCCTCCTACGCCTATAAATAGCACCCTGAAGCCTTCAGAAAAGGGGATCTTTTGGCCATTCAACGTCCAGAATCTGTCGGATTCAATTCTACTCTTCATTACCGCTGTTGTAATCAGATTTCAGAGCTATTATCAACTGTAATCCGTTGTAGTTGATTGAAATCATCAAGTGAATCATTAAAAACATAAACTTCAAAGTGGACGTAGGCAAGATCGCCGAACCACTATAAAAATTATGTTGTTTACCGCATTTTTGTGAATTTTCTGAGTGATTTTCATACATATTTGTTATCTGTAATCTGTGATTGCGAACTGGTGCTTTCAACGACTATCGGGTGTTTGTGACCAATTTTGGCGCAAACAAGGTGGTTGAGGAAGAAAGGATGATTATATGTTCTGAATATGGGAAACATTAAGTAGGAAGCCCTTAGAGAATGCCATCGTTCGAAGTACACTATTCATCTAGGAGGAACTAAGATGTATCAAGATACAAAAAGGAGTTACTTCGGGGAAGGTACGAAGAGAGATATTGGCTTATGGGTGAGGTAGTATTTAACTGTCAACGGGTAAAAGATGAACATCAGAAACTAAGTGGGTTACTTCAACCTTTAGATGTTCCAGTCTGGAAATGGGATTTTATCTCAATGGATTTCATAGATGGGTTGCCAAAGTGAATAGAGGAAATGAGAGTATATGGGTTATAGTGGACAGATTGATCAAGAGTGCCCATTTTATTCCAGTTAAGTCGACAAAGACAGCACCAGATTTAGCTAAGTTATTTATGAGGAATATAGTTAGATTGCATGGAATTCCTAGTAGTAAAGTAAGTGATAGAGATTCCTTATTTACTAGTGGGTTCTGGAAGAGTCTATAGGAGACTTTAGGTACCAAACTCAAGATGAGTACCGCTTACCATTCGTAGACAAATGGGCAAACAGAAAAAATTAACAAAGCCTTAGAGGATTTGTTAAGAGCTTGTGTGCTAGATTTTGGGGGATCATGGGAAGACCATCTACACTTAGTTGAGTTTTCGTATAACAATAGTTATCATACTGGTATTGGGATGGCACCGTTTGAAGCTTTATATGGATGGCCATACAAATCTCCCTTTTTTTAGTTAGAGACCAGGGATAGGTTAGTTCTTGGTCCAGATTTAGTTAGAGAAGATGCAAAGAAGATTGAGTTAATTAGAGCTAGAATGAAGGAAGCTTAGTCTAGGCAGAAGACTTATGGTGATAAGAGATGGAAAGACTTAGAGTTCTTAGTTGGAGATCATATCTTTGTCAAGGTGTCACCTATGAAAGGTGTAATCAGATTTGGAAAATCAAGAAAATTGGTACCAAGATATTTAGAACCATTTTCTATTATAGAAAGGATCAGGAAACTCGCGCATAGAGTAGAGTTACCGAATAGTTTGGTAGGAGTCCACAATGTTTTTCATATTTCTCATCTAAGAAAATTTATTTGGGATCTAGAGACAAATATTACACCGACTGTGTTCGGTAATCTAGTAGTGGAATCAAATATGACTATAGTTATAAAATCAGTTCGTATAGTTACAAGGGATGAGAAAAGACTAAGGAACAAGACAGTCAGATTAGTCAAAGTCCAGTGGAGTGACGACGAGAGAGATTGTACTTCGGAAACTGAGAGCAGGATTAGAGATACTTATCCCGGCTTGTTTCATGGTATGTTTTACCTTAACGTTTGGTTACTGTGAGTACCTTATCAAAATTTCAAGGACGAAATTCTTTAAGGAGGGAAGTCTATAACAACCTTAATTTTGACTAACTTTATTTAGGACATTTAATTAGATAAATTAAATGAAATAATGTAGGTGATTAAAGGATTGAGATTTGTAAATTAACAAAGGAGCTGTGCCTTAATAAGCAAAAGAGAACTAAAGATAAGTAAGTAGGAGGAATATGATAAGGGCAAAATAGGAATAGACTTTGTTCATATACCCTAAACCCTTCTATCCTTCATTTCTCATTCATTTCAACATTCAGAACAAAACTAAAACCCCAAGAGCTTTGTCGGCCACCATTAAGAAGAATTAAAAGAAGATAAGTTAGGAATCAAGTAAAAAGCTGGAATAAATTAAATAAAGAACAAATCTCAACCTTCTTAACACCAACCTAAGGTGAATAATTTGATTTACATCTCATTTTTTAAATGATTTCGGTCTTAAGGTTGGATCTGAATTATTTTGCAAATAATATACCATGTTATATTTGTTTAAATGGATATGTGTGTGTGTGTATGCTTGTTGATGATTTACATTGTTTCATATAGATTTTATGATAATTTTAGATTGGAAAACCTGTTAAATGACATCCAAATGATTTGCATTTTTGATATATGATCAAAAACTTTATTTTAAAAATGGTTTTCAAGTTTCATAACTTTCTAAGTTGTTGTGGATTTATTATGAATTTTCTATGAAGGAAATAGTTAATATTGGGTTTAAATCATCTAAAGCAATTATATAACGATTTTGGCTCCGAAATTTAAATATGTTAGAACATATTAAAAATGGTGATTTTTGAAGAATTTTCCTAAGTATCTTATTATGGTTATAAAATTATTTAAGTCAAGGGACTTAAATGTTTCATGTGTTTAATCAAGGAGAAAGGCTTATTTTTTAAAATGGTTTAGTTGATAAGGAAATAGCAACCAATTACGTTTTGATAAATAAGGTAAGTTAGGTGAAAAGAAATTTCTTTTAAAGGCTAAAAATCAGTTTTTCTTGGAATTGCCACTTTGCACTTCCGTCTGTTTTCCTTTGACACCATGCTTTCGAAGGGATAGAATTTTTTCTTATATGCTTTCGAATCCACTACCTGTCTTTGCTTTAAAGATGCTTTTGAAGGGGTGCTCTCAATTTGTCTTTGTTTTAGAAGGATTGCCTTTGTTTAGAAAAGAGCTTTCGAATGAGTTGTCGCTTATTTATATTCTAAAATGAGCTTTCGAAAGGATAGCCGCTGTTAAATTTGTTCATAACCCATGCTTCTGCATTCTTACCTTTCGAACTATTTGAGGCCGCTTTTCTTTATAGCCTTAAAACAATGTATTCGAAAGGGTGCTTTCACCTTTTTCTTTGAAGCCGCCTTCTCAAAGCTTTCGAAAGGGTCATATAGCTGCTTTCAAAAATGGTTCTGGAGGCAATAGTTTCGAAAGAGTGGGTTTCAAAACTATCCTCTTTCTTTTACTTAGGATTAATATTTTCAAAAGCAATGCTTTCTCCTTTGTTCTTTATGACCCATAATTATACTATATGTTAAACCCAAAGGTTTAGAAAGGAATGCTTTAAAATGGTTTTGAAGCAATGTTTCCACATAATTTTACTTCAACCCGATATTTTTAAAGGTAAGTTTTAAACGAATGGTTCCAATGCTTTTGAAAGGTATATTATAAGTGTTACGAAGAGGATAGCCCTATGTTTTCGAAAGGTATATTTAAGCGTACCAGAAGGTTTATTTTAACAGTTTTGAAAAAAGGTTTCCAATGCTTTCGAAATATACGTTTAATGGTTTGGAAAGAGGATGTCTAACGGTTAAGTAATGATTTTGAAATGCATATTTTCAATACATTCGAAAGGTATGCTTTGGCCTTTCGGCCTAGTGTTTCAAGGTTAAAGTGGTTAACTTATTTTGAAAGGGGTACTTTCAATGTATTCGAAAGGAATTTTTAAGGTTTAAACAAAGGTTTCAAAGGTATTGTTTGCCTTGTAGCCTTAAGATTTCTAAGTTAAAAAGAGGTTTTAACTTATTATGAAGGGATAGATAATTTCATTGATAAGTCATTAACATAGTTTTGTGTAAAGCATATATCATGGCAAAGTACTTTGAGTAAAGCAAAGAGTACGATTTCCTTGTTTTATAAAAAATATGATTTCAGGGGTAAATCATTTATAAGGAAACGAAATTTAAATAGGGTAGTTAACCCTAAGTATATGACAGGAAACGAAAATTTAACGGGGTAGTTAAGCCTAATTTTATGACTCAGATATTAAAAGACCAGATGGGACTGATGTTGGATCGCGCCTTATACTTTAGCTAATAGTCCCTAGCTAATATAAGTCCAAAATTCTAGTGTGTAGGCCGTTGTCACATAAGGGACTAAAATAATGTTACACGCAGAAGGTAATATACAGAGTAAAGTTAGGTTATTGGTGAGCTCGAAACCATTAGGTTAAGTTGACCCTTGAAAAGAAAGTGAAGGGCAGTCAGCCCAGTATTGTATCTAACAGAAGTTAGATTATTGATTATGTCTGGTAGGCCCAAGTCAGCCAATGGTTAATAGTTTGCCAAATTAAACTATAGTGTGGACAGACAGTCCACCGATTTCCTGATTATTATGCATACATGTATTTGCTATTATTGTTATAATTAATTTGATTATAGGATTTGATTTGCAAAAGATATGCTTTCAAAAGGATATTTGTAAGGGGAAACCCATTCCGCTAAGTGGTGTGGTCTCACTTAATATCAGTAAATCGAGATGTAATAGTATTATTCACACCAGGCTTTATATCTGACTCAAAGTTTATGTTTTCCCCTTAAACTTTCGGGTGCTCAAAATTTGATTTGAGTAGATTGAGAGTTAAGGATTTTCAGGTTTAGTGAGTTGGATGAATAAGCTTCCGAAGATGTGCAGGAGGAAAAGCTAACTATGTAGCAGCTATTTAGTATTATTTCCTCTGCGATGTATTTATGACTGATATGTCTATTTAGTACTCTGATCATCCAATGTAGCATCTTCATATGTCGCTCTTGGCATAATTTGTAATAATTATATTTGACCAAAACCTATGAATCGTTTTAGGATTATGTAATTGAATATGAAATATCGATTTGAAATGTAATTAAAAGCTGCTTTTGAAATCTATGTTGATTTTATTTCATATTCACATGATTCTGATAATGGATAGCAATAACATTACCGTATTTTGTCACTGGAAGTTAATACTATGGATGACAGCAGCATATATAGCGCTTAGCTTCGGACCTCGAGATAGGGGATGTTACAAGGAGGTTCCTTGGTGCATATGGAGATTAGAACATGACACTGTTGGTGGATCCCCAATGCGATGCAATAAGTGGCATTACCATTGAGTTCTTGGAACAAATGCTTCGATAGACCTTAAGTCGTCTTTGATGCGAGTCGCCACTGTTGGACACTCTCAATGTGCAAGTACGATACGTTGTACTCATATTTTATGTAATGCAGTCCCAAAGGTGAAATTTTATGCAAGCTTACGTTGGGAGCAGTCCCACTGATTATTAACTTGATCTGTTGTTGATCAGTTGTCTGATTTGTTGTTGATTAATGGTTCAGTTAGTTGTTCGACCCCAAAGTATAAACTTCCACAAGATGTTTGGGTGTAGGTGTATTTAGAACCATATTCCTTAGGTTAATGTGACCAGCCCTAGTAAGTAATTCACAAAGACAGGTAGGCCATCTTAGGTCACGTAGATTATAAATGAAGTCAAATGCATGTGATAACCATACATTAGTAATACATTTCATTCAGCAGACTTTTATCTAACCCGCTCTTTTCCTTCTTCCCCCACTACCCGAAGATAGGTTGGCAGGTGATTAGCCCGGATCTAGTTCGTAGAGAAGCAAGCTTAGCATTGGCATTGCATATTATTCTTTATTATTCTCATGTAAACATTTATTGTATTTCGTATTATCAGACTTTATATTGTTATTTTGTAAACTCTGGATTTTTGACTAAATATCTTTTGAGACCGTGTTTTCCAGGATGTTTTTCGAGATGATTATTTTCTGTATTTATATTTTATTTCCTTCCGCTGTGAGATATAAAAGTGTAGAATGTCATAGATTTATCCTTGTAACCATGTCCTGTAATATTTTAAAGACCAACTGCCCGTACTTTTTGGCACGACGTGAATCCAAAATTCACTCTAGGCTTTTGGTCAATGAGTCTGGAGGTGCGAGTTGTTACAATAAATTCAAATCAAAGGCTCTTTTTTTCGTTTTACTCGATTTCCACTTCATTTGACTCCAGTCAATATTTACTGAATAATTCTGGTGCTTGTATGTCTATCTCTTGCAAAGAAGGGTGCAGATCTGAGAGATCAAGGAGACTATCTAGATATAATTGGGAATCAGAGGTAAAGCTTATTTGGTAAAACTTATTTTGATTTTATATAATGATATTAATGCATTGTATTCATATATTATTTTGCATATTTATATATCATTGCTTATTATATTATTTGTTTATTATTTGATATTTATCTATATAGTTTATTATTACAAAATGTTACTGATATAAAAAAATGTATGCATATTTTGTTTTCGACCAGCAAAAAAATAAAGTTTTTGGATTAAGTTATTATATATATATATATAATATTGTTATATTATTTCAAACATAGTTTAGCATTTAAATGATTAACTTGTGAATTAAAATTAAATTGAACACTATGCAAATATATTTTCCTTTAATTAGTTTATGGAAATGAAAAAAGATTTTCAGCCAAATTAAATTTAATATATATATATATATATAAAAAGTTAATATTTATGTTTAAACAATGTATTTTTTATAATATATATGTATGCTTTTACTTTGGCTTGTAAAAAAATTATTTTTATATTCCAAAACTTATATTCATAAATATATATATATATATAATATCTTTAATTAATATATATTTAGCATGATTTCACTTTGCTTATGGATCTTAAAGAATGTAGTGGTAAAATCAAACCAGTTATCAGAAATGATGTCAGCATAACTCATTTGATATATGCAGATGATATTCTTATATTCACCAAAGCTGTGTAAGGAGTGCACATGCTATAAAGAAAATATTTAGTAAACTAAACAACTTTGTTGGAATTAATATGAATAATAATAAAACAAATATTTTCTATAGTAAAAATTGCAGAAAGAAAGAAGAAATCTGTAACATTCTTCAGTTACAAGAGGGTGAACTTCCAGTTGACATCTTGGATTGCCATTGTCCATAGTATAAATCAAAGACAAGTTCTGTGATAGATTAATTGATAGTATCAGAAAAAGAATTGAAGGTTGGGAAAGTAAAATGCTCAGCTCTACAGGTAGACTTGAACTAATCAGATCAACTATTAGTCCCTTGGTCTTATTTTGGTGCCAAAGCTTTAGAATTCCAATAGCTACCTTAAGTAAAGTGATTAATATATGCTTTGACTTCATATGGAAAGGCAAATTCCATAAAATTCAATGGGATGAGGTTTGTATAACTAGAGAAAGAGGTGGCTTGGGTATTAACAATTTTAAAAATGTGAATGAGGCATGTGGCCTTAAACTCATTTGGCATTTTTTACAAAAAGATTGTTCATCGTCAAGATGGTTGACGGACAAATATCTTAATCAAGAATCTTTCTGGGATACTAAAGGAAAAGATTCTCAACCAGGGACATGGAAGTGGATGCTTGGATTAAGAAATAAAGCAGTTTAGCATATGGAAGTGGATGGAAAAACAACAAGTTGATGGTTTGATCCATGGATTTTGGGATCCAATCTACTGGAAAAGCTGACTTATAATAGCTTGGAAATTTTAGAGGGTGTTAATCTCACAGTTAATGCAATTATTGAAAATAGAAGATGGCATCATAGAAAATATAGCATATTATCTCCTTAGTTGATGAAATTAACAACATTACATTATATCTAGGAAAGAAAGATTTCTAGTTCTGGAAACATGACATGCATGGTGACCACACTTAAATCTGTTTTTAATTATTTCTGCTCCAATGTCCCTGTGGTTAACTGGCATAAATTGATCTGGGTTAAGATTAATAGTCCAAAAATGTGTTTATTCAAAGCCATAATTAATAGGTTATCAACTAAACAAAGACCGAGACAGATATGCATAGTGTTGGAGAATGAAAACTGTGTTCTTTGTGTAACAACCCGATATTTTCAACCATTCGCATCCACACATGCCGGACTTGAATTGCTCAAAATACCGCATTGTAAATAAATTTGGAGTAATTGAAATACAATCACAAAATCACAGACACAGAAATATCAGAATAACTCACAGCGGAATATAAAATACATAGTAGTTCATGAAGCTACTACAGCAGAGTCTCAAACCAAATACATAATACAATCTGAAAACAACATAATGGAAATCCCAAATACATAGAAGTTCACAAATACATGAGATAAACTAGAACAGCTGAAACAGAAAGTATATATAAATGTAGATAAGCAGAAAGTCCAGCAAAGACCAGCTCCAGAAAGAGAATCCAAAGCTGTGAATACTCAGGCTGACCCGAGCGTAAAGTAAAACACAAAACATTCGAGTCAGGACAACATATACTTATATAATGTAATCCAACTCAAGTGAACTGTAGTAGAAATGCACAATAACTTAAAGGATGCTTGGGATCGCCCATCCTTTAAGAATCAGTTAAACTATAAATTAAATACATCCCGTGGTTAAAATTTCAAAATGGTGTTTTATACTTCAAAATCAAATATCATTTCAAAATTCAATATCATTCAAAATCCATTTCAAAATATCATATCTTCCAAACCACATTCATTTTTATTTAATTTAAATACCATTACAAACACATTTCAAAATAGTTTATATTTCGAAACAAATTACTTCATTTTAAATCATAAAAATGAAGTTATTATATTTAATTATTAAATTATTAAATTTCCAAAATTTTAGTCTTTCAAAATTCATTTATTCACTTAATTTATTAAAACAGATGAAAATTCAACTTTCGCAGCATTTAGAAATTGCTACAGAAAGTTACATTCAAAACAGTTCAATTTAACAAAAGATAGCATTTAAAAATGCTGTAATAGGGTTACATTAGTTTCAAATAAAACTTAGTTAAATTCAACAATTATAGCACTTACAAAATGCTATAATAGCCTTTAATTAAATTAAGCCATTCGGTTCATTATTATCAACTACAACATTTACAAATGCTGAATTATCGTTTACATTAGAATTAATAGCATTTCAAAAATGCTGTTATTTAAAATTCAAATATTCAGTATAATTTCACAAATAATTATATTTTTATTTAAATCATTTTTAACTTATAAAATCATATAATTTCACTTTTAAAACAATCATTCAAACACCCTTGTATTCATGATTTTATAAAGTTAAATCTCCATTCAAAAATTAAAATTTAATAATAATTCACTTATTAAATTCCAATACTAAATTTTAAATTCATTAAATTAAATTTCAACTTAACATTTAAGTTTAAATTTCTCAAATATAACTTAATTTTATTTTTACTTACTTAAGTTAAAATTCACTTTTAAGCCAAATTCACAAATTTCCAATTTTGTTATATTTCAAAATTCCAACTTAAATATTCATTCATTTCACATTTTAACTTTATTTAAAAATCATTAATACATTATAAAATCATTTTAAATTCATTTAATTCCAAATATCATAAATTTATCATATTTTCATATTTAATTTAAATTCCATTTATCACCAAATTATAATTTCCAAAATAACTTACATTTCAGATTTTCTAACTTTACCATTTATTTATTTCACTTATAAATTTTCAGAAAATCAATAATGATTTACAATAATCATTTTTAATCAAATTTAAATCAAAATATTATAATATTTACATTTATAAAATATTTTAAAATTTTTAGAAAAACATATTTTAACAACGGGTCTGTATTTCATTTTCTAGCCTAGGTAAAGTGATATGGGTAATATATCATTTCAACCCGTAATTGACAAAGAAAACCCGGGTTTGATCATTTCAAACCCGCAATCCCAAGTAAATGAAAATTATTGAAAATCATTCAGGCCTATCATTTCAGCCCATAATGATTTTCTCCTATTCTAAAGTCCGTTCGGGTATGTATCATTTCAATTCATAGTGATTCTAATCTAAAGGAAACTTGCAGTGTGATAAACTGATAAAATAACAGAACAACATAATATAACAGTAACAGATGTTATGAAAGGTGTTTAAGCATGGGTGAACATCATATAATCATAATATAGCAGGTGTAACATGATAATGCATTTTACAGATTCAAAAGGGGTCAATTTACTAGTTATATATGTACATATTGTCTGGTGAGAATAACTCACTTGTCAAAAGCTGGAGATAGCCACTAAAGCACACACACTGAAACTACGAAGGCACGTTAACACGGAAACGACTTGAGAGTGGAGAGCCAAAGCTAATTGCCTTGATAACATTTAAACAAAACAATACAATATATATAAGTTTCAAAACCAAACTAAACCATGCTAGAAATCAATGCCCAAAACCAAATCAAATGCATTGCACTTGTTCTCAACTTCATATGGATTAGTAAGGGATGGATTTAGCACGGCCATGGCATGCACTAAGGGCTGGGTTTGGTTCAAACAGGATTGGCCTACTTGGTTTGAATGGTGATGAAGTATATGTGTGCAACAATTTACATAACAAGGCAAATATCAACATTTCTATGCTATAACTTGGTTCGGCCAGAGGCTATATGGTCAGGTCCAGATGTCCAGGTGGTGGTGGATGATGTGGCAGAGGGTGGTGGTCAGGTCTGAGGTGGTGATGGTGGAGGATGTGGCGGCAAAAGGTGGTTGAAGATGGTGGTACCAAGTTTGGCTCGGTTTATATATGTAGTGATGGTTTATGTGGATTTTGGTAGTGGATCATCAATAAGGAGGCACGACTTGTGGTTTGGCCAGAGAGGAGGTGGTGATGTTGGTGTTCTCAAGTGGTGGTTGAGGCGGCAGGGCATGGAGAGGAGCATGGCTGAACCTATGATGAAGAAGAACAAGTGCAAAGCCCAAATCAAAGGAGAATAAAAGTAAAAATAAATGAAAAGAAAAAGAGTTTACCAAAAATTTCTCAATGGCAAAGGCCGAATTTTTTTCTTTTGGAACGAGAAACAATAATGTACGTGAATGGAAATGGAGGTGGTCAGCTGAAAGTGTGAGTAGTAAAGGCCAATTGAAAGAAAAGTTAGGTTAAATGTGAAAAGGTGGAAGATAAAAAGGCTTAGGAAAATCAAAAGTCATAACCTTTTCAAATTTCTTTTAATTTCTTTATATAAGTTTAAATAACTGAAAATGATTATAATTTCAGTTTGAATTTCGAAAATATAACAAAATATAAAATATAAATAAGTAATTAATAATTATATACGATAAAAATAAGAAAATAACACAAAAATGAAAACTAGTCTAGAAAATTTGAAAATAAACAGAATAAATTTTAGAAAACTTATATGGACTTGGAAAATATTTATAAATAAATATAATAACATAAAATAAAATGCATTCACAAAAATAAATAAATAAAATTTAAATGAAGAAAATAGCAGAAAAATAGAAACTAGCCTTTAAAAATAGGAAATAAATGCAGTAAATTTTGAAAAAATTATAACATCACTTTAAAATGTTTTAAAATAAAATATATATCTAACATGTCATATAATACATATTAGAACATGATTTGACAAATAAAAATATTATTTATATAAATTAAAATAGATAATTTTATTAAATAAATCAATTTACACATAATATTGTAAAAAGCATAACTTTCACAATATAAATCAGATTTCAACGAAACGAAAAGAAGTATTCTCAAAATTTGATATATTTTCATAATAAAATTCAAAAATTAAAAAACTTAAATTTTAAATTAAAAAGTCAAAGTTTGACCAGATTGACCAAAAATCCACTTTTTCTGCAAATATCCTATTTATTCAGGTTTGAAATTATAATTCACACAAAAATCAAAATATACTATTAAAATAAAAAATTTATTCATTTTAAAAATATATAAAGTTTTTAAATCAGGAGTTTCAAATTCAAAAAATTAAAATAAACAATAAAAAAAATCATGAAATACTGGGTTGTTACACTCTCACTCACTCAAATCTTTTCGTCCTCGAAAAGAACGAACAAGGAAAAATAAGGAAAAACACGATAGACAACAAATTGTACCTGGAAACAAACAATTTCGGATTCGAAGCACGAATACTCTCCTCCATCTTCCAGGTGCAATCCTAATCATCCGTACTTCACAGTACTTTGATCAGACCAACAGATTTCCTTTTCAGCTGCTTCGTACCTCTGTCGACAATACGAAGTGGTTTACTCTCGACAATCAGATAAGGCTAAACATCCAAACTATCAAAAGCGGAAGGCTGAACAATAAGAGGTGAGTCAAGAAGATACTAGAGGAGATGTGAGACATGGAATACATCATGCACACCAGAAAGTTTCTCGGGCAAATCCAAACGATAAGCCAAAGAACCAACTCTTTCCACAAATGGGAAAAGGATCTTCAAAGAGGAAAAAGGTAGAAATAGCTAGAAGGGAGAATAGGTTGAAAGATAAGGATGAACCCTATTTTAAAACCATATACATTTCAAAAATTTATAACATTTTAAACATTTTATAATATGATAAATAGTCATTTGATCCAAATTTAGTAGTTCGAAATAAACAATATTTAAAACAATTTAAATCATGATTAAAGTATCCTTTATATAATACTTTACCAAAATACTTTTATAACTCGATGTCTTAACAAGTTTATTTTCATTCCTGTAGACTCTGGCTATGCGTTGATCAGGCGCAAAGCTAGAATTCTTCAGGTACTTAATAGACTTGTTTTAATACCCAGTGAAAATACTAGAAAACTCTTTTAAAAAACAGATATGGAAAGTACAATCCAAGCAAATCAACCAAACCAAAACAGTTGTCTAACCATGGATCGCAGATACACAATGGTTACGCCTGGATCCCCCAGGAAACAATCCGTATCCGTAAGCTTTCTTAGCCCTGCGAGTTACGCCATGACGATTAGTAGAGTGCAGGATACACAATGGTTACGCCTGGATCCCCCAGGAAACAATCCGTACCTCTAGGCCGTCTCAGCCAGGCAGTTTCGCTACTAATGCGACCTACATAGAGTGCAGGATACACAATGGTTACGCCTGGATCCCCCAGGAAACAATCTGTACCCCTAGAACAGCTCAGCCAGGCAGTTGCACTATGCAGTCACGCTCGTAAGACCACGGAGATCGCCATGGAATTCAATGGACACTCGAGTATCATATCCGGAAAACCCAAATCAAAGAGAGAATAATCTCGATAAAATTAATCCACAGTGTGGCCATAAAAGCGGATATCAAGCAGAAGTCACTTTCCATATCTTTACTTCGAAAATATGTATCATATAGTACCTTCAAAATCACTTTCAAATGTCATACTTATATAAAGTCCATTATATATAAGATTCCATTTTCAAGTCAAATACTTTCCAAAATCAATAATATATCAAATCATACTTATATTAACTTCGATTATATAAGATTTCAATTTACAAGTTGAGTACCTTTACAGATCAATAGTTTTCAAATCACTTCATACTTATACAGATCAATTTTATATAAGTTCTATAACTCCCAAATCAAGTATTTAGTAAATCAAGGTTCTCAATTTTAATTCTTTTCAATAACATTTCGGTTTTTAAAGTCATATATGATTTCACCAAATCATTTTTTCCAAATTACATATATTCAGTTTCAAAGTTTCTTAAAATAATAGATTTAGAAAATAATCCAAATTTCCAGATCAATAAAATTTAGGTCAAACAAATTCATTTCCATTTCAAACATATATTCACTTCAAAAGTCATAATACTTTCAAAGTTATAAATCTTTCAAAACCAAAATACTTGAAATCGTTGCACTTTGAAAAATCATAACATTTTGAAATCATACATTAGAAATCATAAAACATTCCTTTAGTTCTTTACATTTCACAAATTTATTCAATTGAACCCAAATCTAAAATTTCCAATTTTAATTCAATTCAAACAATCAGTTTCAATTCAATTTAGTTTTCCAACAAAACCATTTCAAATGTTATCAAATTTCAAATATAGATCTGATTTACAAAATAAACTATTCAATCTTAAATATGTTTCAAGGCTTAAATATACCATATTTCAAAACTAAATTTTATAATTTAATATATCTCAAATTTTACTTCATTATTACTTAGTGTTGAAATATTTATTTCATAAATCCATTATTTTTAAATAACTCAAATTACAGGTAAACCAAATATCCTTTCATACTAGCTTCAATTATTCATTTATCAAAACCAATGGTTTTCAAAAGCATCTTATACTTACATAAAGTTTATCTTATATAAGGATCAAAATTTTCAAAAAATAAATTTCGCTGCATGAAAAGCCATATGGGATTGAACATTTTTGCTTACTAAAAGATTTTTAATTAAGAATAGTTTTGTATGTAAAATAGTTTGTATGAAAAATAGAATAAAATAGTTAGTTTAAGAAGAATAAAAGAAAAATGGTTTTGAAAAATGGTTTTAAATTTGATGGTAGTTTTTCATAAAAGAAAATTTCCAATTAAATTACAAAGATATCCAACCCAACAACTTTCAATTTCAGCGTCAAGTATACCAATGATATTAGGATATAAGATATACATATGTCATCATTTTGCAACATTAATTTCGATCACTCGCTCGATCACACAAGTTCGCTTTCGAACTATTATTGTCCATTCGACTTCCCTAATGCGGACTACGATATGGTTTCTCGACTAGAAGCCATCAGTCTCCTTGCATAGCCATATACTATTATAGAGAATTCTAGAATCAAGCCCCAAATCCATATCAAATACTCGCCATCAAGAATCAAATGAAAAATCCCAACACGAAATGGTGTAATTCACCTCGAACTTGTGTACTCAAACTTGGATCAAATTAATTATGTGAATAAAACAGCATACATACAGCTTATGTATCTATTCCAACTTGTTAAATAAATAGTTTCATAAAGATGTTGCTAAGTTAAAACATTTAAAACCAAATTTTTCTCAACATCTGAAGACTAAATTTCATATTGGTATAATTCAAAATAGTCTTATTTATTTACTTAACAAAACAGTTTCAAACTTATATAAATCATACTTTGTACTTTAATCATACAAAACCAAACTTATATTTTTCATCAAATACCTTATACCTTTCAAAATTTCTTAGCTTTGAAAAGTTAACCTTGATTTGGAAGTGCTTGAATCTTCAAATAGTCGAAGAAATCATATTTTCAATACAAGAGTTGGAAATCACCAAGAAATCAGTAAATCAATTCCAATAGATAAGGTTATACCAAAATAAATCTGAATCTCGAGGACTGAACACCGGTTTACTTTAAATCATTTCAAATATATATATATATATATATATATATATATATAGACACACACACACACACATATCCTTCGAATATCGAACCATACTTCAAATTTGAAATCAAAATTTTGTTTCACAAAATCGCTCGCATAGCAAAGCTACTAGAGTGGCCTCTCCCCTCTCAGAAACTCGAAAATCAATGTCGATAATGCATGCATTCATCACCGAAATTATTTTCCAATGACATAAGTGGGCTCTGGACTTTTATTTTCTTGAAACTTCTTTGAAACCTCCTTTGAAATCATTGGAATTCATTCGAATACATTTGAAACATTCTTATTTAGAAAATATCTTTAAATCATACTATTATTATATATTTCCAAAATCTTAAACCGATTTCAAAACACCGGCATTCGATTCCTCGAAATTCAAATTCAAAAACCCTTCAGTTATAAATCATTTTATATAAGTCAAATTCTTATAAATTTTCAAATCCTTTCAAAGTTTCAAAATTCCTTTTTCAAAAGATATAAAAATCCTTATTGAAAACATTTCACTCATATATAAATAGGGTCATCCTTATCAAAATAATAATTTTGATGTACGCACGATTCCAAAATACAACCAAACACAAATTTTCAAGGGATTCAAGGACAAATTTCCAACAAATAGATATTCAATTTTTTTTTTGAGAAACCTTAATCAAATAGAATTCTGGTTCGAAGGTAAGCTCGAACGAAGATGAGATACTTTTATTACCAAATAGAAGATTGATAAACCTAAATAAATCGCGGGCGACCTTAACCGGTCAATCGTGACTTCAGGAATATAATCAATTCGGAAATCTAAGGCAAATCGACATTGGATCACCAAAGATAGAATCCGGGTAGAGCAGGAGATAGATAGCATTGTAAACCGAGGATATAGAAATCTCCGGTGAATCAATGCCAATTGTAAAGAAGTTTCACCCCTTTACAAATCATTCAAAGATTGGCGGAATCACCGATCTTTAGAGAGGTCATTCCAAAGTGGAATTATGGAATGCTCTCCAAAAATCAAAGGAACACAAATAGGGAAGACTAGACTGGATTTCAGAACAATTGGAAGCGTTCCAAAGTTCAAGGAATCCTAATCGATAAGAATCCTAACAAAGTGGATACCGAAGGGATGAAGTTTTGAAAATTTTGGTTTCAAAATAAGAAAAATTTTATACCAAAATAATCATTAAAAATCCTTTGAACATCATTTGGAAATTATTTTGTACTTCGAAAATACGTTCTCTCACAAAGAAAGGATTATGAGATTGATTTCACTCATTCTAGGGTATTTCTACCCTATCTCTAATGAGTTTTTTCTCCGCAGGCTAAGGTTTGCCTAAAACCAAAGCTCTGATACCAAATGTAATGGGCCGCGCCAGTGGGGTAACGCCCACCGTAGCATACATTAGTACCTGTGTTCTGCCTTTACGGTCAGCCTCTCGACTGCACCACCAACCCCCGGGGGGGACATGTAGGAGTAAGAGTCAACCGTTCGCTACCAAACTAGGAAGCGAGAACCCCCTATCATGCTGCACCCTCTAAGTGCAATGGCAGACACACATGTCGGACTTGAATTGCTCAAATTTTCGCATTGTAAATAAATTTGGAGCAATTGAAATACAATCACAGAATCACAGACACGGAAATATCAGAATAACTCGTAGCGGAATATAAAATACATAGTAGTTTATGAAGCTACTACGGCAGAGTCTCAAACAAAATACATAATACAGTCTGAAAACAACATAATAGAAATCCCAACTACATAGAAGTTCACAAATACATAGAAGTTCACAAATACATGAGATAAACTAGAACAGCTGAAACAGAAAGTAGATATAAATGTAGATAAGTAGAAACTCCAGCAAAGACCAGCTCTAGAAAGAGAATCCAAAGCTGTGAATACTCAGGCTGACCCGAGCGTAAAGTAAAACACAAAACACTCGAGTTAGGACAACATATACTTATATAATGTAAACCAACTCAAGTGAACTGTAGTAGAAATGCACAATAACTTAAAGGATGCTTGGGATCACTTATCTTTTAAGAATCGGTTAAACTATAAATTAAATACATCCCGTGGTTAAAATTTTAAAATGGCATTTTATACTTCAAAATCAAATATCATTTCAAAATTCAATATCATTCAAAATATCAAAATATCATATCTTCCAAACCACATTCATTTTTATTTAATTTAAATACCATTATAAACACATTTCAAAATAGTTTATATTTCGAAACAAATTACTTCATTTTAAATCATAAAAACGAAGTTATTATATTTAATAATTAAATTATTAAATTTCCAAAATTTTAGTCTTTCAAAATTCATTTATTCACTTAATTTATTAAAACAGATGAAAATTCAACTTTCGCAACATTTAGAAATTGCTACAGAAAGTTACATTCATAACAATTCAATTTAACAAAAGATAGCATTTAAAAATGCTGTAATAGGGTTACATTAGTTTCAAATAAAACTTAGTTAAATTCAACAATTATAGCACTTACAAAATGCTATAATAGCCTTTAATTAAATTAAGCCATTTGGTTCATTATTATCAACTACAATATTAGCAAATGTTGTATTATCGTTTACATTAGAATTAATAGCATTTCAAAAATGCTGTTATTTAAAATTCAAACATTCGGTATAATTTCACAAATAATTATATTTTTATTTAAATCATTTTTAACTTATAGATTCATATAATTTCACTTTTAAAAAAATCATTCAAATACCCTTATATTCATGATTTTATAAAGTTAAATCTCCATTCAAAAATCAAAATTTAATAATAATTCACTTATTAAATTCCAATACTAAATTTTAAATTCATTAAATTATATTTCAACTTAACACTTAAGTTTAAAATTATCAAATATAACTTAATTTCATTTTTACTTACTTAATTTAAAATTCACTTTTAAGCCAAATTTACAAATTTCCAATTTTAGTTATATTTCAAAATTCCAACTTAAATATTCGTTCATTTTACATTTTAACTTTATTTAAAAATCATTAATATATTATAAAATAATTTTAAATTCATTTAATTCCAAATATCATAAATTTATCATATTTTCATATTTAATTTAAATTCCATTTATCACCAAATTATAATTTCCAAAATAACTTACATTTCAGATTTTCTAACTTTACCATTTATTTATTTCACTTATAAATTTTTAGAAAATCAATAATGCTTTACAAAAATCATTTTTAATCAAATTTAAACCAAAATATTATAATATTTACATTTCTAAAATATTTTAAATTTTTAGAAAAACATAGTTTAACAACGGGTCTGTATTTCATTTTCTAGCCTAGGTAAAGTGATACGGGTAATATATCATTTCAACCCGTAATTTACAAAGAAAACCTGGGTTTGATCATTTCAAACCCGCAATCCCAAGTAAATGAAAATAATTGAAAATCATTTAGGCCTATCATTTCAGTCCATAATGATTTTCTCCTATTCTAAAGTCCGTTCGGGTATGTATCATTTGAACCTATAGTGATTCTAATCTAAAGGGAACTTGTAGTGTGATAAACTAATAAAAATAACAGAACAACATAATATAATAGTAACAGATGTTATAACAGGTGTCTAAGCATGGGTGAACATCATATAATCATAATATAGAAGGTGTAACATGATAATGCATTTTACAGATTCAAAAGGGGTCAATTTACTAGTTATATATGTACATATTGTCTGGTGAGATTAACTCACTTGTCAAAAGCTGGAGATAGCCACTAAAGCACACACACTGAAACTACAAAGGCACGATAACACAGAAATGACGTGAGAGTGGAGAGCCAAAGCTAATTTCCTTGATAACATTTAAACAAAACAATACAATATATATAAGTTTCAAAACCAAATAAACACTAAACCATGCTAGAAATCAATGCCCAAAACCAAATCAAATGCATTGTACTTGTTCTCACCTTCACATGGATCAGTAAGGGATGGATTTAGCATGGCCATGGCATGCACTAAGGGCTGGGTTAGGTTCAAACAAGGTCGGCCTACTTGGTTTGAATGGTGATGAAGTATATGTGTGCAACAATTTACATAACAAGGCAAATATCAACATTTCTATGCTATAACTTGGTTCGGCCAGAGGCTATATGGTCAGCTCCAGATGTCCAGGTGGTGGTGGATGATGTGGCAGAGGGTGGTGGTCAGGTCTGAGGTGGTTGTGGCGGAGGAAGTAGCGGAAAAAGGTGGTTGAAGGTGGTGGTACCAAGTTTGGCTCGGTTTATATATGTAGTGATGGTTTATGTGGATTTTGGTGGTGGATCATCAATAAGGAGGCAAGGCTTGTGGTTTGGCCAGAGAGGAGGTGGTGATGGTGGTGTTCTCAGGTGGTGGTGGAGGTGGCAGGGCATGGAGAGGAGCATGGCTGAACCTATGATGAAGAAGAACAAGTGCAAAGCTCAAATCAAAGGAGAATAAAAGTAAAAACAAATGAAAAGAAAAAGAGTTTACCAAAAATTTCTCAAAGGCAAAGGCTGAAATTTTTTCTTCAGAAATGAGAAACAATAATGTATGTGAATGGAAATGGAGGTGGTTGGCTGAAACTGTGAGTAGTAAAGGCCAACTGAATGAAATGTTAGGTTAAATGTGAAAAGGTGGAAGATAAAAAGGCTTAGGAAAATCAAAAGTCATAACCTTTTCAAATTTATTTTAATTTCTTTATATAAGTTTAAATAACTGAAAATGATTATAATTTCAGTTTAAATTTCGAAAATATAACAAAATATAAAATATAAATAAGTAATTAATAATTATATACGATAAAAATAAGAAAATAGCACAAAAATGATATTAGTCTAGAAAATTTGAAAATAAACATAATAAATTTTGGAAAACTTATATGGACTTGTAAAATATTTATAAATAAAGATAATAACATAAAATAAAATGCATTCACAAAAATATA
This sequence comes from Allium cepa, assembly GCA_030765085.1. Classification (NCBI taxonomy): domain Eukaryota; kingdom Viridiplantae; phylum Streptophyta; class Magnoliopsida; order Asparagales; family Amaryllidaceae; genus Allium; species Allium cepa. The sequence goes on along the minus strand of CM060944.1, from coordinate 586,160,243 downwards.
TAAATAAAATTTAATTAAATAAAATTTAAATGAAGAAAATAGCAGAAAAATAGAAACTAGCCTTTAAAAATAGGAAATAAATGCAGTAAATTTGGAAAAATTATAACATCACTTTAAAATGTTTTAAAATAAAATTTTATCTAACATGTCTTATAACGCATATTAGAACATTATTTGACAAATAAAAATATTATTTATATAAATTAAAATAGGTAATTTTATTAAATAAATCAATTTACACAATATTGTAAAAGGCATAACTTTCACAATATAAATCGGATTTCAACGAAACGAAAAGAAGTATTCTCAAAATTTGATATAATTTCATAATAAAAGATAAAATTCAAATATTCAAATATTTAAATTTTAAATTAAAAAGTCAAAGTTTGACCAGATTGACCAAAAATCCACATTTTCTGGAAATATCCAATTTATTCAGGTTTGAAATTATAATTCACACAAAAATCAAAATATACTCTTAAAAATAAAAAAATATATTCATTTTAATAAATATATAAAAAAATTAAATCAGGAGTTTCAAATTCAAAAAATTAAAATAAGCAATAAAAAAATCACAAAATACTGGGTTGTTACACTTTATAATGGTGGAATAGAAAATACATCTCACCTTTATTTCAATTGCAACTACACTTCATATGTTTGGAGCAGGTGCAGATTAAAATTGAGACTACATCAATCTAGTCATTATGAACTAGAAACTGAAATTCAACATATGTAACAAATTACACCAACAAAGACCGATATGGAGATATGCTTAGACTTGCTATGTCTATCACAGTTTGGGTTATATGGCAAGAACGTAATAATAGGGTGTTTAACAGCAGATCAAGATCCAAATTTGAAATCAGTAAGCAAGTAGATTTCTGCTTCAAAATTTTAATGATAAAAATCAAAGAAAAATCCACTTACCAGTCAACTCTAGAGAGAAGCAGTAGAGTTGTGGGAAATACCTTTCGACATGAAAAAAAACCCATATTCTTCCCCGAACTGTCATTGATCCCTCCTATAGCATGAGTTGAGATGAAGATAGTTGTACCTAGAGTCGAAATTGATAGAGACAGCAGTCTAGTTAGAATAACATTTGGAGCTGAATGGATTCGACTATCGCTATTACTGTGTTGTGAGAGGTAGTAAAACTTCGGTTAAAGACAAGGAGCATAAGTATATTGGGAAAGTTAAGCAGAATATTGGTTTAAATGTTATACAGCTATCTTTTTGTATATTAGTCTTGTTTATTGGTTCCTTGTATTTTAATTGAAACATTTTTGGTGCTAATATAAAATCTAATGACCATTCTAAAAAAAAAATTGAATTTGAACTTCTGATATATATATATATATATATTATTTTAGAATATCTAAAGTCAAAATTATGATATTAGCATTTAAATTTTAAATTTTTTGGTCTATCTTTAAATTACATGCATTATTAAAGGGATTCCACTTTTCGATATGATGTAGTTTTTGGTAGAGGGTCATCGAATTGGGTGTGTTTTTCGATATGGAGTTACTACGCTTAGTGTACATTTTTTTCTTTTTTCTCTATGGGATCCGATCGAACTTTTTCATTCCCTTATATCTAAAACTGAAGTCTCTGTAGTGGTCTAAATTACGATCTTATTTACTAAATCAAATTTAGATATTTAAAATTTGAAACTAAAGTCTGAGTCAATATTTTATCATATCTATTTATAAATAATATTAGCTATTAATTTCGAAAATCATATGTGTTTGTGTGTGTGAATATGTATATTATGCTGGAAGTTTATATATATATGTATGTATGTATGTATTTGTATATGTATATGTATATGTATATGTATATATGTATATGTATATGTATATGTATATGTATATGTATATGTATATGTATATGTATATGTATATGTATATGTATATGTATATGTATATGTATATGTATATGTATATGTATATGTATATGTATATGTATGTGTGTGTGTGTGTGTGTGTGTGTGTATGAATGTATGTACGTAAGCGATAAGTGTATTAATAGGTATAAATCCTCTAATATATGTATATGTATATGTATATGTATATGTATATGTATATGTGTGTGTGTGTGTATTTTTGACCATGTACACCCTATGTTATGTTGCATGTGTACGTTATACAAAAATAAGTATATACTGATGTCCTATAAACTTTATAATATCCTTTAAATTAAATTATTAATTAAATAAATCAAAGAAATTAAATAAAATATGATTTTATTTAAACTAGTTAGACTGGTCTAATTCCACTTTTAGATTCATATTCCCATGGAAGCAAAATAAGAATATTTTTTCAAATCTACATATTTCACCAGCTTTCGACTGGCCCAAATTTAATAGTTTTCTCATGAATGGTGAGCAAGAGGATTATGTCCTTAAAGATGAAACTCCCTTCAACTTCCAATAAGTACTGCAGAGAAAAGACTCTGCATTATGGCATGAAGCTATGAAATCAAAAATGGATTCCATGTGCAAAAACATATGGAGTTGAGATGATGTACCCAAAAGGATAAAACACATTGGCTGCAAATGAAGATTTAATAAAAAACTAAACGAAGGCGGAAAGGTAGAGACCTAAAAAGTGAGCTAGATGTGAAAGGGTTTTGTTAAATTCAAGATGTTGATTATGATGAAACATTTTCACCTGTAGCCATGCTTAAGTCTATTCGAATATTACTTGCTATCATCGCATTTTATGTATAAATATGGCAAATGGATGTGAAAACGGCATTTCTAGATGGAGATTTAGAAGAGATCATTTACATGTCATAGCCTAAGGGTTTCGATGTCGGTGGAAGCAAGGGAAAGGCTTGTAGGTTGTTAAGATCAATATATGGTGTTAAAAAAGCTTCAAAGAGTTGGAATACTTGTTTTGATAAGGCAATAAAACAGTTTGGTTCTTATCAAAACATAAAGGAAGCATGCATATATTAAAAAGAAAAGGGAGTGCTATTGTGTTTATTGTCCTTTATATTCACACTTTGCTCCTGATTAGCAACGGCACATGTTATTGCAATCATTGTAATCATAGTTGTCCATGAACTTCTCTATGGAGGTTTTGGAAGAAGAAACCTATGTATGTGGTATTATTATTTAGAGATAGATCCAAGAGTTTGCTAGTATTATCTCATCCTTGTACATAAACACTACACTAAAAGGTTTTGTTATGGGGAATTTCAAGCGAGATACTGTTTCGATGCAATCTAGAATCGTCCTTTTGAATAAGGATGCTCCTCATACTGACTAGGGGAAGAAGCGTATGAAAAGAATACTGTATGCATCAGTCAATAGATATATTATGTGTGTTACGCTATGTACGAGACCGGACGTGGCTTATCCATTAGGATGTGTAAGCTGATATCAATAAAACATGGAGAAAAACATTGGATAACAATGATATTTATTCTTAAATATTTAAGAAATAATAAAGACGCATTCCTAATATATGGAAATGAAGACCTCGTTATGAAGGAGTATACATATTCTAGCTTTCAAAGTTATATCAATGATAGTAAATCAGTATCAGGTTATATATACACGTTCAATGGTGAAGTGATAAGCTAGAAAAGTTCCAAGCAAGTAGTTGCAGCTAATTTAATGAGAGGATGAGTGCATACCCTAAATGAATCAACTAAATGGGTGGCCTGGATGCACAAATTTATAACTGAGCTAAGGGTGATCCCAAATATTCAGAATCTTATAACATTGTTATATGATAACAATACCATGATGCAAATCATGAAAGAACCCAGAGCACACAGGGAATCAAAGAACATACTCTAGAAGTTACACCAAATAAGAGAGTTTTTCAACAATGGAAAGCAAAGATTACAAGGGTAGATAATAAAGAGAATATATAAGACCCATTTATGTAGGGACTAGCTTGACTAGTTCTAAGTAAAATGGTTGAGGGAATGAGATTACGAATCCATAATTTGCTCCAAGTGCAAGTGGGAGATTGTGATAGTTGTGGATATGCCTTATGGGCAATTATGTAAATTATCTAGCTTTCGACTCAATGTTGTTTATAATAAAGGTGATTGATTTATGTTATATACTTTCTTATATTTTGATATAATTAATTAAGCAATTAATTTAAAGTATATTAATAAGAAATCCCTTAAATAAAATTTTATATGATTCTAATTGCAAATAGTTGTAACCATGAGTAGCTAAAAACAATACAAAATAACATTCAAATACTATAGAATTTATAAAATGAAAAAACATCCAAATAGACAATAAATGTTATTTTTGTAATTTGCATTTTGAAGACATTAAGCATATCTATTATGATTTCTTGGACACTCATCTCATCCTAAATAATTCCTTTAAAATCTTTAATTTTAATATTACAACTCTGTTGGAATACCTTTAGATTTATATACAAAAAAGATAATAGATTCTTACTTGACAATGTATTCATTATAACTTGTTGGTATATTTGGTTTGAAAGAAATCGGAGAATTTTTAATAATAACAATAGTCACTTTAACAAATTGATTTTTATAGTATCTTCCTTTTGTTTTAATTGGATCTCAAATCCTAAATTTAAATTAGCTAACAATAACCTATTTAAAGATTATCTTAATAAGGTAGTAGGAATGTTAGTCTATTTGAACATAATAATAATATTTTTGATATTATCTATCGAATTATTAATATTTTTTCAAGTGTAAATGGTGATTTCACTATGTTTCATAATTTACTTTTGATCAAAGGGTCATAAGGTTGAGTTTAGATTCGTTTTAGTTACTGTTTAGTTTTAGGTTGTTATAGTCTTTAGATTTTTAATTCTTTAGATCCTGTTTCCTTTTAGCTTTACTTTCTTATCATTTCTTTTTCAGTTCTATAAGCTTTAATAATGTTCCTACACCATTATCTCTTTTATATATATATATATATATTTCATTTATATACATATATGTGTTTCATTCTAACAATTTGACTTAGTTGCTTTTCAGATATAGGTCTCGGATAGATTGGGTGCTAGTTTCTCTTTGCAGGTACATAGTATTTTTGATTGCAAGATTGATGATTGCAGCAAGGGAATCTTCTCAGTACATCTTCATTGTCATCTTCTTTGGGACATTCTAGATTCAGGAGGACTCACTACTCAGATTGGCGCTTCTTCCAGTTTATCAGGGACTTCAGAGAGGACTTTTTCCATCCAGGATCACTAGCAGTTCCACCCCGGATTAGACACGTCTTCATTTCTTCAGGGTCGGCTGTATGGTGCTTACTTCTTAGATGGTGCTGGCTTTCGGTTTCATTGGCCACGTGTTTTTCGTTTGTTTTTCAGGTACTTCTAACATCTCAATATTGGGCTGTGGCTATGCAAGAGCTCGATATTGAGGTGTAATGGGCGGTGGCTGTGACGCCCCACCTCTATACCCACGCTAGACAAGAACATTACGGTGAATGCTGTCGACTAGCACGGAGAATAAGGCTGTTGAGGAGCGACCATCCTTGTAATTTCTTTGCGCGAGCACCGATATGTCAGATAATATAACATGCATTCTATTTCAAGAGGAAATCCGACATACCGACACAAACTCAAAGCTACTACATGGTGGCTATATAAATCCTTCGGAAAACAAATATAGAAATAAGCATAACACAAATTAGTCACAGACAATTCATATCACAAAGGCGGAATAAGATATGAATATTACACTAGAAAGTGTACATCAGAGTAGTGGTCTAAAAAGATCCACAATAACACAAAAGAATAGTTACACGAACTACACAAAAGAATAAGTATACATTAAGGAGTCTATATCTCAAATGTATACAACAAAATAACTACTAATCTAAGTAGTTAACCCAAAAGTTAAGGAGTTAATCCCGGATGAGAAGTCAAGCAGAAGCACCTGTAACATCTCGGTCTGACCCGAGTATTATTTAATAAGAAAATAATTAACGGATCAGTCTAACTATAAATATCAGATGAAACGATATAGAACAAGAGATATGACTAAACACATAATAATCACAATGCCAAGCTGTGATATATATATATACACTAGTTGATAATCATCAAGAGATTAATCAATGTCACCAAATCTACACAAGAATCAAAGAAACGTCATACTCCTTATTTCGTTCACCATACCATAAATATTGACGATAATATCAATGTCAATCACAAAAGTCAATGACACACAAATTCCAGAAGACTACACAAGAAATCCAAAAATCACAAAGGGGGGAGGCCTATCACAAACGGGAGCATAAAGCCTGTTAGGACCCGATTCTTCGTCTTCCGAAAACTGACATCAATACGTTCACTGTATCAACTGCCGAGTAATCGGTTGCCGAAAAACCGAACACTTAGGGTTTTAAGAAAAGGAAAGAGAAGAAGAAGAGATAGAAAGGACAGAAAATAGGGAGAAGATAGAGAGGAAAGAAAATAGAACGGAATAGAAGAAAACAACAGAACAATAATAGAATCTCACAATCGCAGCGGAACAACATATAATAAATAAATGAATAATCTTTAAACAAAGAACTATATCAGTTATTACATTACATCACATTACATTTCATTACATCATATCATCAGAGTGTACAACAACAACAACAATGCAGCGGAAAAAGAAATACTATATACTAATAATACGCCTTGCCATCCAGCTTGCCTTCAGCAACTCCTGAATATCCAGAATATCCTGATAAACCTTACTCTTGACTGCCCGTGTGGAAATTGGTGGGCACGCAGAGTTTAGGAAGGAAAACAATAAACTCCGAGTCAGTCATGTGACTGGTGTGAGAATTCAAAACAGTTTATTTATCTTTAAAATCAAAATAGAGGAATATTTTTAAAGTCAATTCGCAATGCTTTTAAAAATGAGACTACCATAAGGCCTCCCTCACACACACACAATGCAAACGCAGAATCGGAGGAGATTTCTCCTTATGATAGTCAAAGATGCTTGATACGCATTTAAAAGAACATTTGATATTATTACTAGTGCATAGTGTAGGAAAAATTCATTTCGAAAGTAGAATATAAATCTTAGCCAACATACGACCATTATCGTATGCCTACTATAGCTACCATCTAAACAGTGGTGACCACCATAAGTAAATGGCAGGTTCTACAACTAATACCGTACAAGGTTTCGTATTGGGAATTGGATTTCCAACGAATGATCAGGCCAAGGAACTTCCCATTGCCACATGAGAACGCCTCTGGATGGACATCCCCGAGAACCAAACCGGATCTCTACCAACACAAGGCCGGGTTACCCCTAACTGAGTAACAACTGACCGAATATGCCATCCCCCGGTCCTTTGGGACCTTTCACCGAGCGCTCGTAATCAATTCACACAATCATAAAGTGTTTTCAACATGAGTAAGTATCTGGGCTCCACACCATGATACCACCCTTTTCCAGAAGGAAATGCACATATCATAAAGGGCGCTACCCCTCATAACCTTGCCGCATCTTTCCTGTTTTGGCCATTCCCGAGGTGTGAGGCTCGACGAAGTCACGTCCACAAAAACATACTTTATACAAAAGCCATGCTTTGGGTCAACAAATGATCATAGAAATGATCACCAGGATAGACGATCAAATAAACGATCCTATCACAAATAATCAACACAATGATCATTTCACAGCAACACTCAGCATGTCACATTACCAAATTGGGAATATATCGCTGATAACATTCAACTACATAACCTCTGAGCTCGTACGTCTCAGAGAAGGGTGTTAAGCTAAAAGAATAAATTCTCCGCCACCAACAGAAATATATTTGAAAGAAATCTGCTTTATATCTCAATTTGTAATGTCGGACATACAATCCATACAAGTCTGTTCCGGGCTCGAACAGAACCGAAGGCACTTACAAAGAAGTCCTTGCAATCCGAATAATCTCTAATCACGTCCGGACTTCCCATCACATATGGAGTCTCTATACCGTAGCTACTCGGTGCAAAGACAATCGACGAGTTGTCCTTTCGCTTTCAAAAAGATCCGGTCTTCAACACCGGTCTTCAAATGCAATTCATAACGACGTATCACATATTCGGAATGGGTTATACGACCCCATGGTCCTTTCCCGGTTAACCCGAATAGTGAGCGCTTATTCAAAAATAAGTGTGGCATTCAAATTCAAACAAATCACATCAAATACCTTTCAAAGGTAAATATTGATAGTCGGTTATTGAACTATCAATGGACATGCACAACATCACTAGATTCCAAATAATTTTCCAAATTATTTATTTCCCAAAGATATCTTTACAAGATATATAATTTCAATATGTCAAAAATAAATCAATATTTATCTTTAAACAACTTCCCTTTTTATTCATAAATTCCATAGTGAATTTTCATTCCAAAATATCCATGCATAAACGATTTCAATTATTCATTTCAATATTCCTTTTCAATTTATCTTCAAAAAGATAAATTCTCAAAATATTCACTTTATATTGGAAAACATTTCCATACTTACTTATTAAGTAATTCTCAATCCATTTATTTTCAACACTTGGAAAATATTCAAATATACTTAAATCGAGATTAAGTATATATTTCATTCTTTAAGGAAATCATTCACTTAAACATATTTATTTGGGCCAAAACGAATGTTGTGTAAAACATCGTTACGACAACCCAAAATCACTAGTATAGGGATTCTAAATTAAAATAGATATATAAATCCCAATACTATACAAAACATTTCCTTTCGGAAATCATTTACTATAACAACAGTGTTATAGTCCACCATTTCCTTCTATTTCTCGAAAACGTCTATTTCAACAATAAATGTTGAAATCTATGGTTTCGAATCTCAACACATTTTAAAACATCGTTAGATCGTTTTAATTCAATTTAAAATATCACATTTTAAATATTTTCTTTAACATATTATTCACTATTCAAAAACATGAATATACTACGTTAATCAATTTCATCATTTCTATACATTTCATTTTAAAGTATTATTCACTGTCTAAAACGTGAATATAGCTCCATAAATAAGTTTCAACAATTTACTTATCAAAATAAGTCGTTTGTGAATTTATAAAACAACGTTTATAAATTCCTTTATTAACTTATTCAATTCATAATTCAATTATAAACCAAAAGTTCACATTATAAGTTAAACACTTATAATTTATTTGTTTGCCAAAAATCGTTCTTTTAATAACTTCACAAAATTTATAAATCTTACTATTTATAAATTTCATTTATAACTTCACCATTTATAATCTTATAAATTCTATTCACTTATGCAATCTTTATTAACCTATTCAATTCATAATTCAATTATAAACCAAAAGTTTACATTATAAGTTAAACACTTATAATTTATTTGTTTGCCAAAAATCGTTCTTTTAATAACTTCACAAAATTTATAAATCTTACTATTTATAAATTTCATTTATAACTTCACCATTTATAATCTTATAAATTCTATTCACTTATGCAATCCATTTTCACTTCATTCAAACACTTATAAAAACTCGTTTTATAATTTCAATATTTCAATTTATAAATATCCATTTATAAATCTCTTATATAAATCAATTTATATTATTATTTCAAAACGTCTTCAAAGTCCTTTATAATTTCATCATTTTGATTTATAAAATAATTAAATTTTATAAATCCTATATTTAAACTTTTTATAATAAATTCAGAAATCCCGTTTTAACTATTTTATAAAATCATTAATCCCATATTTTCAAAAATCAGTTTTTAACTATATTTCTCAAAATCATAATTTTATAACATAAAAATTTATACGTTTATTTATTTAAAATGAATCAATTCCAAAAATATTTTATAAACGTATACTTTCAAAAATCACTTTGAAATCCTTTTAAAATTCCAAAATTTGGTTCAATGATGCTACATACCAAATAGCCAATCACGACAACAACGATATCATATATCGATATGATAATCCATCAAATATCAAAATATCTGAAATCAAATAAATACTGTTGAGGAATCCAGTTGGATCCCTCCAACCTGTTTTCCTGCATCCACAAACATTAGCACAGTATCAATTCCGCTCCAGTACGGAATTATCGCGGTATATGGGATTTAAAATATTATCCGCTTAATAACGGCGCAATAGGGTCTCATCCGCTATACAAATGCGGGAAATCAATAACTCCAATATATACATATGCCAATATATATATATATATATTGCTATTATATATAATACCAATTTCACTGTTTATGAAATATTCGCGGTATATGTTTTTAATAAATAACATCCGCTTACTAACGGCGCATAATGTCTATTTTAACAATCAATAGATAACAATCATCATTCAAACATGCATTCAAATATTTTAAATCTAACTATTTAAAATAAAATCGAAACTATTCGATTGAGTGAGAAGTTCTCACCTTGATTTTAATTTCGTTTTAGCGATTTATTTCGAATAAAATTAAACGGACGTTTAATTTTACCCGAAATTCTCACTAACTCCAAACGACTCCAATCCAATTCCAGAGCGTAGTGCTCGTCCATACGATTCCAACGCAACTGGTTTCGCGCGTTTTCGACCTCGTATGAAAAAGATATCAATTTTACAAGTTTACTCAATTTTTTTATAAATAATTTACAACCAAACTAAATTATTTATAAACCTAAGCAAATATTGGCCGTAGGATCCATCTCCTCTCCATCATAGCCGTGCTTCCTTTCATCTCTCCCTCACGCTCATACTACAGAACATAGCTGAACAAAAGAAACCCATAGCTTAATATTAGGGTTTGAAATTCGAGCCATTTACGAGCAGTTCCAGGTTGATCGAGGCACACCACATCGAAGCTCGTGACAAGCTACACTCTCGGCCCAAGAACAAGCAAGCTCGGTCATCTCCTCCTCCTAGAAATGCGTGCGTGATGGCAGGCCTTTGAGCCCAAATTCCCATCGATCTACAGCTCCGTTTCCAATCACAACCGTTGGATTGGTAGATCTCAGTGTGCTCTACAATCTTCTAGTTGGAAGATTCTTGTAAATGTTGATGGATGAAGAGAAAAGAGGAGGAGAAGAAGAGAAGTTTTCGGCCTTTGGTTATGGAGACGGCGGCGGCTAGGGTTTAGATTTATTTTTTTTTATTTTTTTTATGAGAGGTTAAGGGTTATTTATAGGAAATTATTCAAAACACTATTCATTCCGGGTTTTCTAAACTCCGATTTACGCGCCGAAACTAACGTTCTTAGGGTTTATCCCGCGTTCCGGACACAATGGAACAGGTTTCCGAAGCTAATTCGGACATCCGTGCGAGTTATGGCAATAAACGTTCAATTTGAATTAAACCGATTTAAACGATTTTCTAGGCGTTTTAATTTGTACCGGACAAACGGTAAATCCGATTGACACGAAATTTGAAACCTTACAATAATATCACATTATGGATCCGATGAAACTGGTTTCGTCGAAATCCGAGACAGTTTGAAAAATGGCTATTTTAACTCGCCAAATTAATATTAAAAACAATTCGATGCGTTTCGAGCTGCCATGATCAAACGATAACTCCGATTGACATGAAAATTGAAATCCGGTAATAACTAACTATTACGGATCCAATGGAACTGGTTTCATTCAATTCTGAGACTGTTCAAAAATTGACTAATTTTACTAGTCGATTAAATATTAAAATATTCAATTTTCACAAATAAACTTTTAATTCGATTTTAAAAGTTCTAAAATATCATTCTAACTCCAATATGATAAAATAAAATTTTACAAATCATTTTCAATCGTATTTAACCCAATTTTCAATTATTTCTATAATTTAACATATCAAATTATCAATTTAATTATTCAATTAAATCCAATTATTCAAAATAAAATTTATTCGACTTATAAATTCACTTATTAATATTTAAAATTAATTAAATATCCAAATTTAAATTAATTAAAATTCTGGGTCGTTACAATCTTCCCCCCTTAAAAGAATTTCGTCCTCGAAATTACCAAGTAAGAAAAGTTACAGAATCTATTAACTTTCCCAAAACAAATTTTAAACTTCTTACAATATCTTTATTAAGTTTTCAAATCATACTTAGTTATCTTTTCAAAAACAACTACTATTGTTTAACTTTCAATTCCAAATCAAAGTTAAAGTTTTCACAATTTTCCAATTTTTCTCAAATTTTTCTAACGCCTTAAATTTTCGAAAAAATTCGCCATAGTCTCCTTTGTGCGGCTCGATCCGAAAAAAAAATGACAGTATATATATCACAAATATACATCTCATCAAGTAATGAGGCATCCCGAAGGGAAAAAGTATAAAAGTACGGTATGTAATCCGAGATATGTACCTTATATTTTATTAGCGAGCATATACGGCTAATATAGCGAGAAAACGAGCTCCAAATGCGAAGCAAACACGATCCGCAACTACTAAACACTCAACAAACAACATGAGAACATGCAAATAGACAATAGTATCAACATACAACATATAGCAACATAATAACTATATATGTCAACATAGCAAATGTAGTAAAAGCAACAAAAGCAAACATCAACCAACTAACATCCATAACTAATAAATGTTCATTCATATTCTCATTAATATTTAATGAAATAGGTTTTCAATTTAATCACATTTGATTCATTAACAGTGGATGTTTACTAACACTCATTTTCAATTAGTTTATATTCACTAATTCATATTCAAGTTGGTTCACTTCCAAATCAAATTCAATTCTACTTAAGATTCACTTAACTTCCAATTGAATTTCAATTACTTTAGCTTCCAATTTCATTAATACTTAATGAATTATATACAATCAATCAACTAACAACCATAGTATATTAATTACAACCAAATTCCTTTGCTTATCAATTGGTTTTACATAACTTAAATTCCCACTTATAAATCAATTCAGATTCCAATTCTAAAGTAAATTTCCATTTAACTTTAAGTTCATTTTTATTTACAACTCATATTCATAAATATATTCATATAGTTTCACTTCTTATATATATATAAGTTTATTTCACAATTGTAAATCACATTAATCATAATTCAATTCTTATAATTCATTTGCTTATACAATTCTTCTTTTATTTAGATTATTCAAACAACTAAACAATCAACTTATATACACTTTAATAATTCTTAAAAATTATTCCTTTATATATAAAATATAATCAAGGTAAAATTATTTCATTTACCCAATTTAAAACAATACTGTGTCGAATTATTCTGTACAAGTGTTTAGAGATCCCTATCAACAACGTTAATTACTCGTATTAACCAGAATCTATATACCACTCAACAAACCAATCATCACAATATAAAACAATTTTATATATTCACTAACAAATACGCTCTCATAGCTATTATTACACTCAAACTCATTCTAGAGTACTACTGACTCTATCTCTAATGAGTAATACCCAACAGAACCATGGTTGTCGCTTAACCATATGCTATGATACCAACTGTAAGGACCCGATTCTTCGTCTTCCGAAAACTGACATCAATACGTTCACTGTATCAACTGCCGAGTAATCGGTTGCCGAAAAACCGAACACTTAGGGTTTTAAGAAAAGGAAAGAGAAGAAGAAGAGATAGAAAGGACAGAAAATAGGGAGAAGATAGAGAGGAAAGAAAATAGAACGAAATAGAAGAAAACAACAGAACAATAACAGAATCTCACAATCGCAGCGGAACAACATATAATAAATAAATGAATAATCTTTAAACAAAGAACTATATCAGTTATTACATTACATCACATTACATTTCATTACATCATATCATCAGAGTGTACAACAACAACAACAACAATGCAGCGGAAAAAGAAATACTATATACTAATAATACGCCTTGCCATCCAGCTTGCCTTCAGCAACTCCTGAATATCCAGAATATGCTGATAAACCTTACTCTTGACTGCCCGTGTGGAAATTGGTGGGCACCCAGAGTTTAGGAAGGAAAACAATAAACTCCGAGTTAGTCATGTGACTGGTGTGAGAACTCAAAATAGTTTATTTATCTTTAAAATCAAAATAGAGGAATATTTTTAAAGTCAATTCGCAATGCTTTTAAAAATGAGACTACCATAAGGCCTCCCTCACACACACACAATGCAAACGCAGAATCGGAGGAGATTTCTCCTTATGATAGTCAAAGATGCTTGATACGCATTTAAAAGAACATTTGATATTATTACTAGTGCATAGTGTAGGAAAAATTCATTTCGAAAGTAGAATATAAATCTTAGCCAACATACGACCATTATCGTATGCCTACTATAGCTACCATCTAAACAGTGGTGACCACCATAAGTAAATGGCAGGTTCTACAACTAATACCGTACAAGGTTTCGTATAGGGAATTGGATTTCCAACGAATGATCAGGCCAAGGAACTTCCCATTGCCACATGAGAACGCCTCTGGATGGACATCCCCGAGAACCAAACCGGATCTCTACCAACACAAGGCCGGGTTACCCCTAACTGAGTAACAACTGACCGAATATGCCATCCCCCGGTCCTTTGGGACCTTTCACCGAGCGCTCGTAATCAATTCACACAATCATAAAGTGTTTTCAACATGAGTAAGTATCTGGGCTCCATACCATGATACCACCCTTTTCCAGAAGGAAATGCACATATCATAAAGGGCGCTACCCCTCATAACCTTGCCGCATCTTTCCTGTTTTGGCCATTCCCGAGGTGTGAGGCTCGACGAAGTCACGTCCACAAAAACATACTTTATACAAAAGCCATGCTTTGGGTCAACAAATGATCATAGAAATGATCACCAGGATAGACGATCAAATAAACGATCCTATCACAAATAATCAACACAATGATCATTTCACAGCAACACTCAGCATGTCACATTACCAAATTGGGAATATATCGCTGATAACATTCAACTACATAACCTCTGAGCTCGTACGTCTCAGAGAAGGGTGTTAAGCTAAAAGAATAAATTCTCCGCCACCAACAGAAATATATTTGAAAGAAATCTGCTTTATATCTCAATTTGTAATGTCGGACATACAATCCATACAAGTCTGTTCCGGGCTCGAACAGAACCGAAGGCACTTACAAAGAAGTCCTTGCAATCCGAATAATCTCTAATCACGTCCGGACTTCCCATCACATATGGAGTCTCTATACCGTAGCTACTCGGTGCAAAGACAATCGACGAGTTGTCCTTTCGCTTTCAAAAAGATCCGGTCTTCAACACCGGTCTTCAAATGCAATTCATAACGACGTATCACATATTCGGAATGGGTTATACGACCCCATGGTCCTTTCCCGGTTAACCCGAATAGTGAGCGCTTATTCAAAAATAAGTGTGGCATTCAAATTCAAACAAATCACATCAAATACCTTTCAAAGGTAAATATTGATAGTCGGTTATTGAACTATCAATGGACATGCACAACATCACTAGATTCCAAATAATTTTCCAAATAATTTATTTCCCAAAGATATCTTTACAAGATATATAATTTCAATATGTCAAAAATAAATCAATATTTATCTTTAAACAACTTCCCTTTTTATTCATAAATTCCATAGTGAATTTTCATTCCAAAATATCCATGCATAAACGATTTCAATTATTCATTTCAATATTCCTTTTCAATTTATCTTCAAAAAGATAAATTCTCAAAATATTCACTTTATATTGGAAAACATTTCCATACTTACTTATTAAGTAATTCTCAATCCATTTATTTTCAACACTTGGAAAATATTCAAATATACTCAAATCGAGATTAAGTATATATTTCATTCTTTAAGGAAATCATTCACTTAAACATATTTATTTGGGCCAAAACGAATGTTGCGTAAAACATCGTTATGACAACCCAAAATCACTAGTATAGGGATTCTAAATTAAAATAGATATATAAATCCCAATACTATACAAAACATTTCCTTTCGGAAATCATTTACTATAACAACAGTGTTATAGTCCACCATTTCCTTCTATTTCTCGAAAACGTCTATTTCAACAATAAATTTTGAAATCTATGGTTTCGAATCTCAACACATTTTAAAACATCGCTAGATCGTTTTAATTCAATTTAAAATATCACATTCTAAACATTTTCTTTAACATATTATTCACTATTCAAAAACGTGAATATACTACATTAATCAATTTCATCATTTCTATACATTTCATTTTAAAGGATTATTCACTGTCTAAAACGTGGATATAGCTCCATAAATAAGTTTCAACAATTTACTTATCAAAATAAGTCGTTTGTGAATTTATAAAACAACGTTTATAAATTCCTTTATTAACCTATTCAATTCATAATTCAATTATAAACCAAAAGTTCACATTATAAGTTAAACACTTATAATTTATTTGTTTGCCAAAAATCGTTCTTTTAATAACTTCACAAAATTTATAAATCTTACTATTTATAAATTTCATTTATAACTTCACCATTTATAATCTTATAAATTCTATTCACTTATGCAATCCATTTTCACTTCATTCAAACACTTATAAAAACTCGTTTTATAATTTCAATATTTCAATTTATAAATATCCATTTATAAATCTCTTATATAAATCAATTTATATTATTATTTCAAAACGTCTTCAAAGTCCTTTATAATTTCATCATTTTGATTTATAAAATAATTAAATTTTATAAATCCTATATTTAAACTTTTTATGATAAATTCAGAAATCCCGTTTTAACTATTTTATAAAATCATTAACCCCATATTTTCAAAAATCAGTTTTTAACTATATTTCTCAAAATCATAATTTTATAACATAAAAATTTATACGTTTATTTATTTAAAATGAATCAATTCCAAAAACATTTTATAAACGTATACTTTCAAAAATCACTTTGAAATCCTTTTAAAATTCCAAAATTTGGTCCAATGATGCTACATACCAAATAGCCAATCACGACAACAACGATATCATATATCGATATGATAATCCATCAAATATCAAAATATCTGACATCAAATAAATACTGTTGAGGAATCCAGTTGGATCCCTCCAACCTGTTTTCCTGCATCCACAAACATTAGCACAGTATCAATTCCGCTCCAGTACGGAATTATCGCGGTATATGAGATTTAAAATATTATCCGCTTAATAACGGCGCAATAGGGTCTCATCCGCTATACAAATGCAGGAAATCAATAACTCCAATATATACATATGCCAATATATATATATATATATTGCTATTATATATAATACCAATTTCACTGTTTAAAATATTCGCGGTATATGTTTTTAATAAATAACATCCGCTTACTAACGGCGCATAATGTCTATTTTAACAATCAATAGATAACAATCATCATTCAAACATGCATTCAAATATTTTAAATCTAACTATTTAAAATAAAATCGAAACTATTCGATTGAGTGAGAAGTTCTCACCTTGATTTTAATTTCGTTTTAGCGATTTATTTCGAATAAAATTAAACGGACGTTTAATTTTACCCGAAATTCTTACTAACTCCAAATGACTCCAGTCCAATTCCATAGCGTAGTTCTCGTCCATACGATTCCAACGCAACTGGTTTCGCGCTTTTTCGACCTCGTATGAAAAAGATATCAATTTTACAAGTTTACTCGATTTTTTTATAAATAATTTACAACCAAACTAAATTATTTATAAACCTAAGCAAATATTGGCTGTAGGATCCATCTCCTCTCCATCATAGCAGTGCTTCCTTTCATCTCTCCCACACGCTCATACTACAGGACATAGCCGAACAAAAGAAACCCATAGCTTAATATTAGGGTTTGAAATTCGAGCCATCTACGAGCAGTTCCAGGTTGATCGAGGCACACCACATCGAAGCTCGTGACAAGCTACACTCTCGGCCCAAGAACAAGCAAGCTCGGTCATCTCCTCCTCCTAGAAATGCGTGCGTGATGGCAGGCCTTTGAGCCCAAATTCCCATCGATCTACAGCTCCGTTTCCAATCACAACCGTTGGATTGGTAGATCTCAGTGTGCTCTACAATCTTCTAGTTGGAAGATTCTTGTAAATGTTGATGGACGAAGAGAAAAGAGGAGGAGAAGAAGAGAAGTTTTCGGCCTTTGGTTCTGGAGACGGCGGCGGCTAGGGTTTAGATTTATTTTTTTATTTTATTTTTTTTATGAGAGGTTAAGGGTTATTTATAGGAAATTATTCAAAACACTATTCATTCCGGGTTTTCTAAACTCCGATTTACGCGCCGAAACTGACGTTCTTAGGGTTTATCCCGCATTCCGGACACAATGGAACAGGTTTCCGAAGCTAATTCGGACATCCGTGCGAGTTATGGCAATAAACGTTCAATTTGAATTAAACCGATTTAAACGATTTTCTAGGCGTTTTAATTTGTACCGGACAAACGGTAAATCCGATTGACACGAAATTTGAAACCTTACAATAATATCACATTACGGATCTGATGAAACTGGTTTCGTCGAAATCCGAGATAGTTTGAAAAATGGCTATTTTAACTCGCCAAATTAATATTAAAAACAATTCGATGCGTTTCGAGCAGCCACGATCAAACGATAACTCCGATTGACACGAAAATTTAAATCCAGTTATAACTAACTATTACGGATCCAATGGAACTAGTTTCGTTCAATTTTGAGACTGTTCAAAAATTGACTAATTTTACTAGTCGATTAAATATTAAAATATTCAATTTTCACAAATAAACTTTTAATTCGATTTTAAAAGTTCTAAAATATCGTTCTAACTACAATATGACAAAATAAAATTTTACAAATCATTTTCAATCATATTTAACCCAATTTTCAATTATTTCTATAATTTAACATATCAAATTATCGATTTAATTATTCAATTAAATCCAATTATTCAAAATAAAATTTATTCGACTTATAAATTCACTTATTAATATTTAAAATTAATTAAATATCCAAAAATTTAAATTAATTAACATTCTGGGTCGTTACAATGCCCACCAACACGTGTATCACAAACGGAACGCTAATTCCATGGTCGCTAAACATCACAAATTGAGCCGAAGCTCCACCAAACGGCCGAAGACCATGGGTTGCTACCCCATCACAAATTGAGTCGAAACTCCACAAAACGGGGTTTAGTCTCCCTCGCAGACAAAGAGACATCGCACATTGCTAGTCTAAATCACAAAGATGATCGTCATGATCAGCGAGAAGTGTCGATTACACTAAGCTAGTAAATATATGAGTTTAGCTTCATGTCCCATAACCACTTGCTTAACTTAAATATTTACGAACAAACTGTAAATCTCCACTAAAAAATTGTCACAAGAGGTTCAATCGAACAATTCCAAGAATTAACCGACAAAGTAAACGCAAGCGTTTCATACCACTTGTTTTACTAAGCCGTTTAATTAGATTTCTCATACGAGTGAGGTAAAAGTTTGTATATACTAATAGATTGGAAAACGGTTTTATAAACGAATTTGGTATTAAAATAGTATTGAAATCGTTTGAGGAAAGAGTTTTGATATTTACTACTAGTATAGAAAACCTTTATATTTTTAAAGTGACAAATCACGAAGAAGATTGTAAGAACAATCAATCACAAAAATTCACATACGAAGATGTGAATAAAATCCAACGAAATCGATAAAGGATCCATCGAAATGGATATTCAAAAATTCCTAAAAAGAGTCATCAAAGTCATAATAGATGATAACAACAAATAGGATTATCACGAATCGATTTAAATTGGAATTTCAATCCAAAAAGGCAAATTGGACTCAAACAGCAGGTTCAGTCGACTGAACAGAGTTTTCAGTCGACTGACCCTGTACCTGGAAATTTTCCAGGTTCAGGAAACTTTCTGTTTCCAGTTTCAGTCTACTGTGCAGAGTTTTTCAGTCGACTGAATCATGCCTGGAAACTCTCGGGTTTCAGGTTCAGTCGACTGAACAGAGTTTTCAGTCGACTGAATCATGCCTGGGCTGTTTTTTCAGCCTTATTCAAATGAAGAGCAAACTCTTCCAAAATGCAACCAGACGAACATTGGCTCTAAGGGTTTATGCCAATCGGCAACCTGGCCCTATATGCTCCTCGATGCATCACCAAAAGCATGATCAAACATCCATAAAAGGATTTTCACACAAATTTGGTTTAAAAACCTAAAAATTGGAGTATTCACAAAACCAATCCAAATCAAGAGCAAATGCACATGAAGAAGTGTTAGGAATTCATACCCAACAACCAAAGATAAGTATAGTCATAGATGTGAGATAAAAATCTCACCTTTTCACAAAATTTATGAAGATGAAGCTTGAAAGCAATGGCAAGAACAAGCACTCTTCAATCTCAACACTAGAAGCTTGAATCTAAGCTTAAAAGAGAAACATTCCCAAAATTAGGTTTAGGAAATTTCTGAAATTGAATGGAGAAAGAGTTGGAGAAGAAGAAGGAGATGCTTACCAAGGGGTTCTTTTTGAGTTTGGAGCAGGAGATGGATTTGCTAAGGAAGTTAGGGCTTCGAGTTTTAATTTCCTCTTCCACCCTCCATTAACATAAAAGCTTGAGTATTAGGAAAATAGAAGAGAAGTGAATGAAGAGGAGAGTGTTGGAACTGAGTTAAGTGGCTAATTGGCTCAGCCCAACCAAAGCCCTAAGCGGGAAAAAGTAGCAAAAATCAACTTTCTCCAAACATATCGAAGCTTATACTCAAAAAGGTCGCAAACGGCATTCTGAACTCAATGGAGGTGGTCTCGAGTCCTAATTCTACCGTATGCAAAAAGTAGCTTTTCGGACTAAAATCCGACGAACGATAAAATATTTAAATAAAATATTTAAATATAAAATCGATAAATATGCGGGTTGTTACAGACTCCCCTCCTTAAAGAAATTGCGTCCTCGCAATAAGTAAGAAGGAAATATATAAAGTAACAACCATAGAAGCATATTAACACAAAAGAAAATTTTGAAATAGGAAGTTCGCCATAAAGTGCACAAAAGAGTTAGCAAGAAATCTGGTGAAACTTCAATTTCCACAATAACACCGGGCTCAAGAATGAAAACCGGAATCCCTAAGGCATTCCCGTAGATAAAAGACGTGGGGAACGTCAAGAATAGCAGAAAATTGAGCCGGTGCAACGGCGTAGTACAAAAACGGTACGCCCGAAAAACTAGAAACTCAAACAATTTGGGACATCAGCATAGTACAAAAACGGTACGCCCCATGAACCAAAGCAAAGACATCGATGTAGTACAAACGGTACATCCGATGAATCAAATAGCACAGACATCGATGTAGTACAACGGTACATCCGATGGATCAAATAGCAAAGACATCGATGTAGTACAACGGTACATCCGATGAATCAAATTGCAAAGACATCGATGTAGTACAACGGTACATCCGATGAATCAAATAGCAAAGACATCGATGTAGTACAAACGTTACATCCGATGAATCAAAAGAAAAGACATCGATGTAGTACAACAGTACATCCGACGAATCAAATAGCAAAGACATCGATGTAGTACAACGGTACATCCGATGAATCAAATAGCAAAGACATCGATGTAGTACAACGGTACATCCGATGAATCAAATAGCAAAGACATCGATGTAGTACAACGGTACATCCGATGAATCAAATAGCAAAGACATCGATGTAGTACAACGGTACATCCGATGAATCAAATAGCAAAGACATCGATGTAGTACAACGGTACATCCGATGAATCAAAAGCAAAGACATCGATGTAGTACAAACGGTACATCCGATGAATCAAAAAAAAGACATCGATGTAGTACAACGGTACATCCGATGAATCAAATAGCAAAGACATCGATGTAGTACAACGGTACATCCGATGAATCAAATAGCAAAGACATCGATGTAGTACAACGGTACATCCGATGAATCAAATAGCAAAGACATCGATGTAGTACAACGGTACATCCGATGAATCAAAAGCAAAGACATCGATGTAGTACAAACGGTAACTGCGATGAATCAATAGCAAAGACATCGATTAGTACAACGGTACATCCGATGAATCAAATAGCAAAGACATCGATGTAGTACAACGGTACATCCGATGAATCAAAAGCAAAGACATCGATGTAGTACAAACGGTACATCCGATGAATCAAAAGAAAAGACATCGATGTAGTACAAACGGTACATCCGATGAATCAAAAGAAAAGACATCGATGTAGTACAATGGTACATCCGATGAATCAAATAGCAAAGACATCGATGTAGTACAACGGTACTTCCGATGAATCAAATAGCAAAGACATCGATGTAGTACAATGGTACATCCGATGAATCAAATAGCAAAGACATCGATGTAGTACAACGGTACATCCGATGAATCAAATAGCAAAGACATCGATGTAGTACAATGGTACATCCGATGAATCAAATAGCAAAGACATCGATGTAGTACAACGGTACATCCGATGAATCAAATAGCAAAGACATCGATGTAGTACAACGGTACATCCGATGAATCAAATAGCAAAGACATCGATGTAGTACAATGGTACATCCGATGAATCAAATAGAAAAGACATCGACGTAGTACAACGGTACATCCGATGAATCAAATAGCAAAGACATCAACGTAGTACAACGGTACATCCGATGAATCAAATAGCAAAGACATCGATGTAGTACAACGGTACATCCGATGAATCAAAAGCAAAGACATCGATGTAGTACAATGGTACATCCGATGAATCAAATCCCAAATAATTCGGAACACTGACGCAGTACAAAAATGGTACGTCCAATGAACCGAAGCCCGAATGATTTTCGGAACACCGACATAGTACAAAAACGATACGTCCAATGAACCGAACACAATAAAAGGACATCGGACGCTAGTCCTTAAAAGGAATGAGATAAAGCTCAATAAAACGAAGTATACCAAAACGTCCGATGAACTTGATAGAAAAATAATTCCAAAGATTTATGATCGAGGTAGAGAACAAATTTCTCATCCAAAAATGATGATGCCAAATTCCAAAAGAAAAAACATTAGCCGAGAGCACTAGATCATAAGTGGCTATCTAGTCTCGAGAAGCTATAATGATTTAGAAGCACAAGTGATAGCACGTTCTCTATGGAAAGAGAATGGCATCCAAACCAATACGACTAGTATCGGTACAAATAGCAAAGTCTTGGTTCCCCTTTAGGAATCACAAGAAAGAATAAGAGTATCGAAAAGAAAGAACTTCTTTTAAATACTTCTCTTTTCCCGAAAAGTTAAAACTTCCAAAATTACATTTTTACTTTTATGTAATAATCTTTCTACAAAAAATTTCATTTTTTGCAAGTCAATATATATCGTGTATGACTGTCTCATCAAAGCGTTTAGGAAATTCCTATCGATAACGTTGATCAAGCGCATCGACCAAAATTCTTAAAGCACTCAACGGGCAATACAATCACAAAATCATATTTTATAAGATAAATAAATCTCTTAGAAAAGTTTTAAGAATATTCTTTGTTCGTTTCAAGAACAAAATCCAATTTTACTTATAAATAAATCTTATGAAAAAGATTTGCAAAATTTTAAATTACTATTTTCATCCAAAATCAATAAATACAAGAATGGTCTCATCGAAATATTCATAGAATATTCGATTTATAAAATGGATGAAATAAGCTGGACAAATTGAATGACATAATAATTCATTCATAGGAATCATAACAAGTACGGAATGTTATAAGTGAAATGCTAACTTCCGCAACTTGTAGCAAATGAAAACGGTGGTAAAGTCGAACTAAAAAGACCTTAGCACCACACAAAAGATTACTTAGGTGATAATCCTAAGACAAGTCAAATATACCGGAAAATTCTCAAACTATTTAGATGAGAGAAATAACACTTTCCTTACCATAAGGACTTTAAAGAATAAAATGATGCCGTCAAGATGGAATCAAAATCACAAAGAAAAATAGAAATATGCTTAACAGATTGAAAATGTCGAAGATGAATAATCCACTCGGAAAATAGGATATGAGCTTCACAATGATTAAGCCAATCCTTACAGAAAGGTCAATTCCGAAGCCAAAGTAAAAATATCGGCTCGGAAGGATAAATCACATAAAATAATTTCGACATCAAATAAAAGCGAATTGAGTGTTTCGGATCTACCATCCGGATTCACAATTCTCAATGAAGTCAACAAGCCCAAAATATTCAAAGAAAAGAATCGACAAGTCCTTTTCATATAAAAATAATGAGATGAAACCCATATCAAAAAGAACTCAAATAGAAAGTTCACGAATTAAAACAATGCCATCGAGGATTGAATGAAAATACCTTGACCAAAAGTTGCAGCTTTCCCTCTCACTTGCTTGGAAGCTTAGGACACGAAGATAAAAGGTGAGCCGAACCTTTGCAATAGCGGCAAAAGAGGGGCTTCGGGCACTCCTTTACTTGGTGGTCTGTGGAACCACAATTGTAGCATCGTCCACGACTAGAGGTAGGAACTTTTGCTACCAGAGTTTGTTGCTTCCCTTTCTTATTAGAATCGGGGCCTTTGAATTTGATAGGCCTCTTCAAGTTATTGTCGAAGTTCTGTTGGGCACGCACAACTTCAACATCACCTTCATTATCGGCCTCTTCAAGACGAAGAGCGATATCAATAAGCTGATCAAATGAAACCTCAAGTTTCAGGAGTAATGGCTTCTTAAGATTCTTATTCAAGCCATAGACAAATCTTTGATTTTTCTTCAATGGGGTATTAATGTACTCAACCCCGTATTTGGACAGAGATTCGAAGGATGCGACATAGTCTGTCACAAAAGATTCACCTTGAACAAGGTCTATGAAACGCCGGGCTAAGGTTACTTTTTCAGCCTCCGGCACAAATTTCAATTCGAATCTTCCCCGGAATTGCTCCCAAGTAAGATCCGCCTCAACGATTTCAGAAATTAAAAGCTCATACCAATCCAATGCTCTTTCTTGGAGCATGCTAGAAGCTACTTGGACTCGATGAAGGTCAATAAGGTTCATGCGAGAAAAGATGTGATCGCATGATTTGAGCCAAGCTTGAATTTCTATAACACTCTCGGATCCCGTGAATGGCCCTCCACCCAAATCAGTGTAGTCTCTGCACAAGCGTGCAAAACCGGATCTAGGATGAGTAGGCTCTGGATTGGGTCTGGCTGCTTGAGCGTTCTTAACAAGATCTAGAAGCTGTTGGGCAGACATAAAAACTCCATCCTGGGGAGTAGCACTAGATTGACCGGCGCTGGGACGGCCAGGTCTAACCATTTCTCTTCTTTAAGAAAGAAAGAAGAGGAAAGAGTTATTTTCAAAATAAATTTCAACCAAACTTGATTGATAAAACAAGGAATCATAAAGAAAATAGGATAGAACGGTACAAAGACCCGAATAAAATCCTAAAGCACGACTCCTAAGAAAGACTTAGGACGATGATCCTTGTTATAATATTCCATATTGTTCCGAAGTTTGGCTCTGATACCAAGCTGTGACGCCCCACCTCTATACCCACGCTAGACAAGAACATTACGGTGAATGCTGTCGACTAGCACGGAGAATAAGGCTATTGAGGAGCGACCATCCTTGTAATTTCTTTGCGCGAGCACCGATATGTCAGATAATATAACATGCATTTTATTTCAAGAGGAAATCCGACATACCGACACAAACTCAAAGCTACTACATGGTGGCTATATAAATCCTTCGGAAAACAAATATAGAAATAAGCATAACACAAATCAGTCACAGACAATTCATATCACAAAGGCGGAATAAGATATGAATATTACACTAGAAAGTGTACATCAGAGTAGTGGTCTAAAAAGATCCACAATAACACAAAAGAATAGTTACACGAACTACATAAAAGAATAAGTATACATTAAGGAGTCTATATCTCAAATGTATACAACAAAATAACTACTAATCTAAGTAGTTAACCCAAAAGTCAAAGAGTTAATCCCGGATGAGAAGTCAAGCAGAAGCACCTGTAACATCTCGGTCTGACCCGAGTATTATTTAATAAGAAATTAATAAATGGATCGGTCTAACTATAAATATCAGATGAAACGATATAGAACAAGAGATATGACTAAACACATAATAATCACAATGCCAAGCTGTGATATATATATATATATATATATATATACACACACACACACACACTAGTTGATAATCATCAAGAGATTAATCAATGTCACCAAATCTACACAAGAATCAAAGAAACGTCATACTCCTTATTTCGTTCACCATACCATAAATATTGACGATAATATCAATGTCAATCACAAAAGTCAATGACACACAAATTCCAGAAGACTACACAAGAAATCCAGAAATCACAAAGGGGGGGAGGCCTATCACAAACGGGAGCATAAAGCCCACCAACACGTGTATCACAAACGGAACGCTAATTCCATGGTCGCTAACCATCACAAATTGAGCCGAAGCTCCACAAACGGCCCGAAGACCATGGGTTGCTACCCCATCACAAATTGAGTCGAAACTCCACAAAACGGGGTTTAGTCTCCCTCGCAGACAAAGAGACATCGCACATTGCTAGTCTAAATCGCAAAGATGATCGTCATGATCAGCGAGAAGTGTCGATTACACTAAGCTAGTAAATATATGAGTTTAGCTTCATGTCCAATAACCACTTGCTTAACTTAAATATTTACGAACAAACTGTAAATCTCCACTAAAAAATTGTCACAAGAGGTTCAATCGAACAAGTCCAAGAATTAACCGACAAAGTAAACGCAAGCATTTCATACCACTTGTTTTACTAAGCCGTTTAATTAGATTTCTCATACGAGTGAGGTAAAGGTTTGTATATACTAATAGATTGGAAAACAGTTTTATAAACGAATTTGGTATTAAAATAGTATTGAAATCGTTTGAGGAAAGAGTTTTGATATTTACTACTAGTATAGAAAACCTTTATATTTTTAAAGTGACATATCACAAAGAAGATTGTAAGAACAATCAATCACAAAAATTCACATACGAAGATGTGAATAAAATCCAACGAAATCGATAAAGGATCCATCGAAATGGATATTCAAAAATTCCTAAAAAGAGTCATCAAAGTCATAATAGATGATAACAACAAATAGGATTATCACGAATCGATTTAAATTGGAATTTCAATCCAAAAAGGCAAATTGGACTCAAACAGCAGGTTCAGTCGACTGAACAGAGTTTTCAGTCGACTGACCCTGTACCTGGAAATTTTCCAGGTTCAGGAAACTTTCTATTTCCAGTTTCAGTCGACTGTGCAGAGTTTTTCAGTCGACTGAATCATGCTTGGAAACTCTTGGGTTTCAGGTTCAGGCGACTGAACAGAGTTTTCAGTCGACTGAATCATGCCTGGGCTGTTTTTTCAGCCTTATTCAAATAAAGAGCAAACTCTTCCAAAATGCAACCGGACGAACATTGGCTCTAAGGGTTTATGCCAATCGGTAACCCGGCCCTATATGCTCCTCGATGCATCACCAAAAGCATGATCAAACATCCATAAAAGGATTTTCACACAAATTTGGTTTAAAAACCCAAAAATTGGAGTATTCACAAAACCAATCCAAATCAAGAGCAAATGCACATGAAGAAATGTTAGGAATTCATACCCAACAACCAAAGATAATTATAGTCATAGATGTGAGATAAAAATCTCACCTTTTCACAAAATTTATGAATATGAAGCTTGAAAGCAATGGCAAGAACAAGCACTCTTCAATCTCAACACTAGAAGCTTGAATCTAAGATTAAAAGAGAAACATTCCCAAAATTAGGTTTAGGAAATTTTTGAAATTGAATGGAGAAAGAGTTGGAGAAGAAGAAGGAGATGCTTACCAAGGGGTTCTTCTTGAGTTTGGAGCAAGGAGATGGATTTGCTAAGGAAGTTAGGGCTTGGAGTTTTAATTTCCTCTTCCACCCTCCATTAACATAAAACCTTGAGTATTAGGAAAATAGAAGATAAGTGAATGAAGAGGAGAGTGTTGGAACGGAGTTAAGTGGCTAATTGGCTCATCCCAACCAAAGCCCTAAGCGGGAAAAAGTAGCAAAAATCAACTTTCTCCAAACATATCGAAGCTTATACTCAAAAAGGTCGCAAACGGCATTTTGAACTCAATGTAGGTGGTCTCGAGTCCTAATTCTACCGTATGCAAAATGTAGCTTTTCGGACTAAAATCCGACGAACGATAAAATATTTAAATAAAATATTTAAATATAAAATCGATAAATATGCGGGTTGTTACAGTGGCCTTGTCGGAGCTCATTATAGGGGTACTTGAATTATTCCATTGTTACTTGTACTTAGATTTGCTACCTTCCAAGCTTGTCGACAGAGCCTTGATTTGTATTATGTATATAGTTACATGTGTTCTCTCCTCTACTCTTAGAGGATAACACATTTTTCTCAACAAAAAAATATTCCTAGTCAAGATGTTTCGCGAAAGGACATTGATACATCCATTGAGACCAAGTATGTAATGCTCTCTAAATGTTAGGTAGTGCATTACTTATTACGTCGGCGAATAAAGGGGTTACATATGCATGGTTATTAGATAATGATGGAATGATTCGTTCAAGAGTTTAATGTTGGTTGATAATAGGCTAGTCAAATTGGAAACCTCGATATGACAATATTACACGGTTCTTTTAACCTTAGAATACCGTGGAACTTCTATGTGGACATTCCACTTTAATTTTAGTTAAACATGACATGCTGACCAGCGAGCAATTATATTTGGTTAGGAAGTGAAACAATATTCAATAGAGAGTTCAACTCCTCTATTTTATGACGTCAATATCTCCGTCCAATGTAGTTAACTCAAGGTCAAAATCTCTGGCCAGAGTACATCGGTTAATAATAAATGTTATTATTGAACTAAGGACTTTTCTGTATGGACTAATCAAGTTAAATGTGGCTAATATTTGAGTTTTAACCAATATTAGACTCTATATGTCCTAAAGTGATATAGTGTCGACGAAGAGAATGTTTATAAACTACCGTTGCTAAAATGTACCACTCGAAAAAATGTAAAATTGGATTTTAACGATGAGATATGTAATCGATGAAGTTGGACAAACTATCAGAGCACTAGCTAAGGTAATGTAGGAACATTAATATTTGAATTGTTTGTATATTAATTTCTGACTGAATTCACACCTGTGAGTCGCACAACTGAGTTAATTCAGTCTTTGAAATGCTACCCGATTTAATTAGTTTATAATAGTTATACATTAATTAAACTAATATATATTTATAGAAATATTAATTATGATTACGCTTAGTATTTTTGGTGCATTTAGTAAATGTGGTAGCTCCTAGAAATCTTCTAGGTAATATTAATAATTAATTGAGTGTGTATAAAAGTTGTATATGTGTGTACCGATAAACAATATCGATTATATATTTAAATAGGATTTAAATACAATTAATTAATGGATTGGCTTTGAGATTTATTTGGTACATTAAGGACCATATAATCACTAGTCAAAAAGGAGAGGAGATGGATATATCCAGTGTTGACTGGTAAGAGAGAAAGGTGCGAGATATTTTCATCAACTCTCTCTATAAGAGCAAGACTAGCCACCACTTTTGTCCTCTTCTTCTTATTGCTCTTTTCCTCTCTCCTAACCGACCATGCCTTAACCCATAACTCCTATAGCTGAGCCCACTTTCATCTATATTAAATATGTAATATCAGAGGCGATGGTTATACGTCGAAACTAGCAATTTCGGGTAGAGATCTAGGAGATCTAGGAGGCTATTCATATCGACTTGTGTCAATTAGGAAAATCTCAATCAAGCGTTATTCTAATTTATGTTTGATCTTATATGTGATATATCATCATTTATATTGCTTGCCTGTGCTGTATTATTATTAGATATTAGTTTATCAACTTAAAAATAATGTTAGTATTTTAATATAATTAAATGAAATGATTCAAATTAAATAATGGCTTTGTCCATCTATTAGTTTTATTAAATTTAAATTAATTTTCAGAACATAAAATATATTTTTAATAAATATTTTTTATTTTTTACAAAAAATAAACATTAAATCTAAATCTAAAATGACACGTGTGTGTGTGTGTGTGTATGTATATATGCGTATGTGTATGTATGTGTGTGTGTGAAAGAGTGCTCTACTTAAAATTAAGTACCGCTTTTGTTATAAAAAACAACATATATACAAATACATATTAATCAAAAATGTTTAAGGAAATAAATAATTTTAATAAGTTTTATTAACGAAAGAAATATGTTTTAGCATATATATTTACAAATAATTATATATATATATATATATATATATATATTAGTTTAAACTTAAGATTAATGTGTATATGTGATTGTTTTTATTAAATTATAATAACTCTTGGCCATATTATCCAAAAAGAAGAAAACGCGGCTGAAAGTATTATATACTATTATAATAATAAATATTTAAAATGATTTTAAATTAAAAAAAATTATAAAAATGAAAATAAATATTTTTCAGTTGTATAATTAATTTAACATATGTATATATACATACAATATTAATACTTGGTCAGTTTTAGATATTTTATAAACTTGAATCAGTGTATGAACTTAAACCTGAATTTTAAATTTGAATATATGTTTACCTAGTCAAATTAAGATATTTAAATTTATTTAAAATTTTAATTTGAAAATTTTAATTTAGGCAAATTTCTTAAGATATTTTATGAAGATAAATGTAATGACCCGTAATTTTCATTGATTAAACTTAGTTAATTAATAAGATTTTTGTGATTAAATTTAGAAAGAAATAAAATTTTATAATTTATAATGAAGCAAATGTTAAAAAATGAAATGCAACCATGGAAATTAAAGCTAAGTATTAACAATTGAATTGAAAATGTCGATTAAATGAAGTAATGTAAATCGTTATACTAGGCTAAGAATTGAATATAAGAAAACAAAGGCAAATAGTGAATTAATTAATGAATTTATAATAATAAATAGTAATTGAATGTCCTGTAAGTATTTATAATATTATTAATGGAAATAATAGCGTGGATAAGATTGGTAAGTAAATTTTTAATAACTTGAATGTAATAGTATAAATGCAAGTTAATTATAAATAACTTGGATGTAATTCCAAGTTGTGAAACAATGTAAATGTTGATTATATTCTTATTGTAATAAAAGAATGTTCCAAAATGAAATGATTTAATTGATTTAAAATCTTAATTAATGTGTGCATTAGTTTATAATAGGATATAAAAGGTAAATTAATAATTTAAAACGTCGGCTTACTAATAAAATAATGTATAAGGAATGGAAATGGAATAAATTAGTGTATGAACTAATGGTAGCACTTGTTGTAAGCTAATAAGAAAATTTGAAACGTAACGGTGCTAATTTAGGTTAATAATTAACAGGTTGAATGAAATGTCAATTAATGAATTTATTAAAATTGTAAAGTTATAATAACATATGGTAATTGGTTGGGAAGAATAAAGATAACTAAATGTACTTTATTTATAATTAATATTATAACGGAAAGGGTGAATGTAAATTTAAATTAGAAACGTAAACTTATTATAAGGTAGTAATTGGTGTAATAGAAGCATAAGACCAAGTAAGTAAATTTATTGGGAATATTAAATGAAATTGGATGTAGATTAATGGAATAGCGTTAATGCAAACTAATTTAGCGCAATCACTATTAATTGAAACCTATTGCAATAAATGGAATCAAATATTACGTTAGGGTGGATTTAAGGTAATATTTGGTAATAATGGATTGTTAATGGCTTATGAATGAATTGAAAATTAAAATGAAATGCAGTGATGATAATATAAGTTGACTATAAATAAGTGGAATGAAATCCCAATAAAGGAAGTAATGCAAATGTATATTTAACAAAAATTTCAATACTAGTGGAAATTATAGTTAATACACAATAAAGAAAGTAAGTTGAGTATATTTATGTAATGTAATGTAAAAACCAGCATTAACTATATTATTTGAAATTTTTGGATGGGGTAAAGAGATTGTAATCAAATAAAAACAATTTATTTGAATAAACATTCAATGATTGGAGTAATTGCAATCAATTGAAATATAATATTTAAATATTACGTAAATATTAGTTTAGACGAAATTGAAGATATATATGTAATAAAGTATGAATCCGATGTTAATTTTATTTATAAAATGACAGTAGGTTGAACAAAAAGGAATGTAAATTAAAGTTTGTCTATATGGGAATTTAATGTATGATAATAGTATTAATTACAATTAAAGGTAATTAAATAGTACGTTAATTGGAATTAAGTTAAAATGGGAGAATATTAAGAATCAAGATTTAAAAACAATGTTAGCTATATTCTTATTGTAAAAAAGACTCGAATAAAAGGGTTAAGAATTTAATAAAAAGATTTTGGAGTTTTATTTTATAATTTTTGAATTTAATGAAATTGAAATTAATTATTAAAATTGAGGTTAACATTGGAATTGATGAATTAATCAACTCAAAATTGACATTTAAAATTTGTTTAAATCATTGTGAATGATTGTGAAATATAAAAGTGATAAAATTTGTCAATTATATAATTGAAAGTTAAAAATTGGATTTAATTATTTATTTATTTATTTATTTATTTAACTGGAAAATAGCCATTTTGGTCACTAACTCGGATTTCGACGAAACCTATTTCATCGGATCTGTATCGGTGAATTATTGTAGGGTTTCAAGTTTCTCAGCGATCGGACTTGTCGTTTGATCGTACGAACGTGAAACGCCTTGAAATCGATTAATTGAAATCAATTTGAAAAATATTGATTTTAGCATAACTTCTTCATACTATGGAAATTGGATGTGAAACCTGTTCCATCGCGTTTAAAATATTTTAAAACATCTATTTTGATATATGGGTTGACCCAATTTCGTTCCGGAGTCGAAACGGGCTTTTCAGGCCATATATCGTCCAGCGCGTACATCCATTTGATCCGGTCCATTCTTTTTCAACCTTGTCTATAAATACTCGGTTATAAACCCTAGACTACCTCTATTTCTCATTTGTATGTGCATACAATTTAGCACCTCCTCACTTCAATGGCGGACAAACACTAATTCCAATTGCAATCCCAAATCAAATCCAAAGCTAAAATTTCAAACTCCACAATATATGCCAAATTTTATATCAATTCGAAGCTCTCGAAGAGCGTAACCCAGATCTACAACTCATTTTTCGATTCGACGCATTGTTTGTCTAGAAATCGAAGAACAATTTTCGACCGTTCATCGCTCGTCGATGAACATCGACGGATCGACAAACCGTTTCTTGGTTTTGAAGAGGGGACAGAGGGGAGTTCATCGGCGGTATTCGTTCATCGAATCAACGGTTGGATGGGCGGCAAAATTTCAACCTAGGGCATGAAAAGCGGTGGCTAGGTGAGGGTTTTCGTGGCTTGAATGACGATGTCGTCGCTGGGGGGTGAAGCATGGGCGATCGGTGTGCTTGCGGCGGCCATAAGACACGACGACGGCAGGACAAGGCGCACGGCACGATTCTGGCATGGCGGCTGCAAGGTGTATGCATGATTCGGTCGCATGCGTTACTCTGTTTGTAGTTAGGGTTTGCTGGAAGAAGGATAGTGGTGACGTGGCACGTGAGGTTGGGTAAGTTTTGTTTATTTTGTTTTATTTTTGAAATTCAAGCACATTTATCGCTATAACTTTTACATACGATATTCGATTTACGCGCGGTCTTCTCCGCTAGATTCGTATTGGAATTCCAGACACTTTGACGCTGGCTTGGATGAATTCTGAGACTGTCCAATTTTTGGGTTTAAACTGGATTTAAATTCAATTTAAATTCAAAAGGTGAGTGTTTTAACCCACTCACAACTTCTAAAATTTCTTATGTATGTTAAATTAAATTTCTGTTGTGATTATGCATTAATTTTTGACTTTTCATATATTTTTAATCATCATCTCAGTTATTGCATTTATTTAAATTAAATCATTATTTAATTTATTATTTAATATAACTGCCAGTTAGTTACCTGTAATATATTATTAGTTATATATGGATATTGATTGATTGTTTTGGATGATGATTGTGATGGATGTATGATTTTTTTGATGGATGAATGGATGTTTTGTTTATGTCATCATAATTTGCAAGTTATTATGCATTTTTCGGGATTGCGGTTTGAAATGATATATAACCACGAATTTTTATTTTAAATTACGGATTGAAACGATAAATATTCGTATCACTTGACCATAGGATAGAAAATTATGTACAGATACCGCGGTTTATATATATAATAATATTTTGAAATGATTTCTATGGTTTTGTAAAGAATATATATATGATTTTATGAGATATTGATTTGGATAATTCATAAAGGTCATTTTATATATAGTTAAATTTTCGGTTTTAAACTATGTATAAAATTGGTTTAAAGTATAAAATAAAGTTTGATTTTATTAAATATAATATGGATAAGTATTTACTTAAATTATATTTAATACAGAGTTTATATTGATTTTTTATAAATCAAGGTTGAGAAGATGGTTGAAATAGATTGAGATTTTATTTAATTAAGAATTATATTTAATAAGAATCCATTCGGAACTTATTGAAATTTAGATTTTAAAAGAATATGGTTTTATAATAAAATTCGGGGTTTAGGCGATTTAAGTGAATATATCAAGTCTAAATAAATTGAGGAATATTAAATTGTTGAAATTTGAAGTTTATTTAAAGGATACTGGATTTATTAATTAAATATTTCAAAACTAAATAATAGTAAAGTAAATTTGGTGTGTGTATATATATATGTATGAAGTATAAAATTTAGTTTTGAAACATTGAATATTAAAGCTTTAAAATATATGAAATTTGAAATGGTTTATTTGAGGATTTAAATCTGTATTGGAATTGATTGCGAAATTAAAGAAGCTAGTTTATTATATAAAGTAATTTAATAGTAAACCATTTAAGTATTGGAAGTTATGTTTCAAAGTTATGGATTTCAAGGTATTATGATTTGAAAGTGCTCTGATTTTGGGAAAAGGATATATTTGAAATAAAAATGATATTATATCGATTTGGGATTTCTTTAAAATTATATCATATTGATTTGGTTTTAAAATAGAAATGATATCGTATTTATACGGTTTTGATGAATATTATATTCTGGTTTTGAAGTATAATCATTTTTAAATGACTACGGTGTTATAATAACGTTTTTGTAACAGCCCGATATTTTCAACCATTCGCATCCGCACATGTCGGACTTGAATTGCTCAAAATACCGCGTTGTAAATAAAATTTGGCAAATCTCAGAATATACAGTAAATAATAATCACAGATCACAGACACAGAGTATTTAATAATGCAGCGGAATTTAAAAGAGATAGTAGTTCATGAAGCTACTATATAAAAATAAGATACATCAGAGTTAAACAAGATACAACAAAAAGTAACAAGATACATCAGGTACTAATCAGAATACATCACTGGAATCACTGGATACTGAAAGCAAAATGGATGGCTGGATCTTCAAGAAAAGCTCCAACTTCGAAGGTGAGTCTTGAATGCTGAATCACTCAATCTTACTCGAGCGTAAAGCAAAACACAAAACACTCGAGTCAGGACATAAATACTTATGAACTGTAAATCAACTCAAGTGAACAGTAACAAAATGCATCAGTAACTTAAAGGATGCTTGGGATCGCCCATCCTTTAAGGATCCGTTAAACTATTTACTATGTAGTAATATTTCGCTATTATAATAATGTCTACAGTAAAATAAACATACTTTTAAATAGCGTTCTGGGCTACCCATATCACCCTTCACACATAATAGTCCCAGCAGTCCATCCAATATCATGACATCTCCACACCGGGTGACTGTCAGAGGATACCACACGGGCTACGGGAGAAAAACAAACTCGTAGTAAAGGCTCGGTATGGTAGGTGACACGGCACACAAGGCAATGCCAGGGTAGATATACCAATTACGCACACAGGCTGGTGGTAACGCAGCAGCCACATACGCCCACCTCGGAACACACTCCCATATCAAAATCGGAGGATGGCCATCTAATCAATCACAAGTAAAAGTATAGTATCGAAGGAATGTGTCCGATCGGAGGAATGACCTCACTTGGCCCTAGATCGCTCCTGTTTTAGCCACCTTATGCCAACTCACGGGAGTTGGGTCCACGTAATATACCTCAAGAACGTCACCACCATCCTACTTCATTCTGGAATCTCCACCGCGTACACAGTTGTTAAAGTGGTTTTCGGAGTTGGCAGAGAGTATGACAACTTCCGATCCCGGTCTCTTTAACACCAAACGTTATTAAAACGCCGTGGTCATTTCAAAACAGTTTATACTTCAAAAAAATAAAATCATTTCATTTCAAAACTATATTCCTTTCAAAATAGTTTATACTTCGAAACCAAAACCATTTTTATTTCAAGACTATATATTCAAATCAAAATGATTTATATTTCGAAATCAAAACCATTTTATTTTAAAACTATATCCAAATCAAAATGATTTATACTTCGAAACCAAAACCATTTTTATTTCAAGACTATATATTCAAATCAAAATGATTAATACTTTGAAACCAAAACCATTTTATTTCAAAATTATATCAAAATCAAAATGATTTATACTTCGAAACCAAAACCATTTTTTTTCAAAACTATATTCAAATCAAAATAGTTTATCATTTCCATTTCAAACATATATTCACCTTTCAAAATTCATAATACTTTCAAAGTATAACTTTTCCGAAACCAAAATACTTGAAATCATTACACTTTGAAAATTATAACATTTCGAAATCATGGAACATTCATTTAATTCTTTACATTTCACAAATTTATTCGATTAAACTCAAATTTTCAAATTTCCAATTTAATTCAATTCAAACCATCAGTTTCATTTCAATTCAGTTTTCTAACAAAACATTTCAAATCTTATAAATTTTGAATATAGATTTGATCTACAAAATAACTATCCAATTTTAATATATTTCCAAACTTTAATATCCCACATTTCAGAACTAAACTTTATAATTCCATATATTCATATCTCCAATCTAGTTTCATTATTATTTAGTTTGAAATATTCATTTCATAAATCCAATATTATTTAAATAAACTTAAATTACAATTAAACCAAATATCTTTTCATACAAATATAAACTTCAAATATTCCTTTATAAAGCAAATCAAAATCAAATATCATTCCACATTCACATTCTTTATTAAAATAAAGATCAAATCATTTCCAAACCATTTCAAAATCATTAAAATATTACATCCTTTCAAAACTTCATAATCAAATCATTATTTGAATTCAAATCCAAATATTAAAATTAAATATCATTTAAAAAAAATCAAATGTGTCATTCATTTATTATTTCAAACATCATTACAAAAATACATTTCAAAATTCCATTCAAAAATTCATTTATTACATTACATTTCATTCCATTTAACACATAACCAAGCATACCTTATTTAAATTCAAATTCAATTTAAATTCCTTAAAATTCAAATTTAAATATTAAAAATATATTCAAAACTCCTTATATTCACAAATAATCAATTTTCAAAAGTTAAATCATTTAACACTTTAAAATATAACACAAACAGTGTTAAAATCTATAACATTCAAACATTGTCAGATTTATAGCAGCGATAGCATTTATAAGGTGTTATCGTAGCTTATAATTTCCGAAACAGTTTAGTTCAAGAATAACGGCATTTATAAAATGCTGTAATAGATATTTAGTTATTTCAATCATAGTTAAATTCAAAAACAACAGCATTTAAAAATGCTGTCAAAAGACTACAACATTTTGGAAATGCTATAAAATTCCAGATTTTATTTTAACTTTTCAAAAATAATAATAAAACTCCAAATTTTTATTATTTTTACTTAAAAATCATATTTCTAGACTTCAAATTTTCACATTTAAAATCATTTTGACATATGATTTAACACAATAAAATTTTAAGATCAAATATTCAATTTAAAAACTCGATTCATTCATTAAGTCAAAATTCACTGTTTATTAACTTATAAATTTAATAAAACTTAACATTTTACTTAAAATATCATTTCAAAACTTTAAATTTAATTTCCATTATTTATTTACATTTTAAAATAAAATTTAAAGTCAAAAATCACAATTACTTCAAATTTACATACTTAAATTCACAATTTCAAGACTTAATATTTAATTTTCTTAAAACCATAAAATGTACATTTTTAAATCAAAATTTCATAATTTTAAAAATAAATATTTTTATAAAAATCATTTAAAAATATACCATGGGGTCTGTATATAATTTTCTAACCTAGGTCAAGTGATACGGATATATATCATTTCAATTCGTAGTTTACAAAGAAAACACGGGTTCTATCATTTCAAACCCGCAATCCCAAGTAAATAAAATAAATAAAAATCGCTCAGGCCTATCATTTCATCCCATAACGATTTTTCCCTGTTCTAAAGTCCGTTCGGGTATGTCTCATTTCAACCCATAGTGATTCTATTCTAACAGGGAACTTGCAGTGTGAATATATGCATAAACAATGTCAATGTCACAATATAATGTCATATATCAGATGTCAGGTGATAATTAACAGTTTTAACATGGTAATAACATGGCATAGCATATCATATGATCATCATTACTTGCATAAACATTTTATATTACTAAATGCTTGTCATCAATTCACTATTTCGTATAAGTACAAATGTCAGAATGAGAAAGACTCACCTTTTCAAGTTGAAGACCACTACGACACACAAACATGATTCCAAGGGCACGACAAGCACGACAATGGATTCAAATAAGTGGAGAGAGCCTAGATGATCATCTTGTAACAATCCAATAAACAAAAACAAGACAATGCAGTACATGAATATACAACACAAAACAATATTGAACAAGTTGAGATACAAAGCAACAAAGACAAGACAGCTTAACCTTGCCTTAACCACTCCACTGCTCGACCATAGAGGATCTTTTGCTTGGCCATTGATGTGTGTTTGGGTCAGGTATGGTATCATATAGGTCAGATTTAGCACACCCATGCACGGCAACATGAAGTGATGTGAAGGGGTAGTGGTGATAATATGAAGCATACATAGGTTCAAGTGCAAAATAGAGTGGTTTATGCAACATTTGGCTCAGTTATGCCAAGTTTTGGGCTCGGTCCTACATACTTCAGGTATGGTAAGATCTTAAGTGATGTCTAGAGGTGGTGTAGGTAGGTGTTGGTGGAGCTAGGGGTGTGTCCAAGTCAAGATATGAAGGAGATAGTGGAGTTTATGGAGAGGCTAGGTAATTTTTGTGTAGTTTTATGCATAGTTGTGGTGTTTTGGTCACATGGAGGTCACGGCTTGTCTTGGTGGTTAGAGGAGAGGCTGGTGGTTGCTGTGGCTGGTGATGGTGGAGAGGAGGGTGGAGATGAAGGAGTAGTGGCCTAGCAAAGCACAAGGAATATCAAGTCAAAATCAATGTAAAATAAGAAGAAAAATAAGAAAGAAGCCATAAAAAAACTTACAAAATTTCCTCTCAAGAAGGAATGGCCGTGAGTTTATGAGATGAGAAAGATTTCTCACGTGAAAAGTAAAGAGGAATACACGGCAATGAGATAAGGAGTGAACAGCTGTGACGCCCCACCTCTATACCCACGCTAGCCAAGAACACTCCGGAGAAGTGCTGTCAACTAGCACGGAGAATAAGGCTGTTGAGGAGCGACCATCCATGTAATTGCTTATCACACGGTGGCTATAAATAATCTTCGGAAACAAACATAGAAATAATCATATCACAAATCAGTCACAGATATCCATATCACAAAGGCGGAAGAAGATATGAATATATAACTAACACATGAAAGTGTACATCAGAGTAGTGGTCAATAAGATCCACGATAATACAAAAGAATAGCAACACGTGCTATACAAAAGAATACAACTATGAGTCTATATCTCAAGTGTATACAACAAAAACTGCTAATCTAAACAGTTAGCCAAAAGTCAGAGTGATGAATCCCTGGGAAGAAGTCAAGCAGAAGCACCTGTAACATCTCGGTCTGATCCGAGTATTATTTAAGAAAATAATAAACGGATCAGTCTAGCTATAAATATCAGATGACATGATATAACATAAAAGATATGGCATAAACATAAACATCCATAACGACATACCACTATAAGTAGGTAAATAATGATCAACAGAAGATCAATCAATAAGAGATAATCAATATCACAAGAATCTTCTCAAAGATTCGAAGGGGGCATCATACCCTAAACTTGTACTCATAACAAGTCAATGACATAAATTCCAGAAATCAACACGAGAAATCCAGAAATCATAAAAAGGGAAAGAGGCCTATCACATGACGGTCCGAAGACCATGGGGAGCTACCCCACATGTGTGAGTGGAATCACACAGAATGAGGTCAAGACTAACCAAAAAGCAGAAAGGTATGTGTGAATGGAATCACACAAGTGGTGTCTAGTCTAACCTTGCAATGAAAGAGACATCGCGCAATTGCTAGTCTAATTCATAAAGCGATCATCAAGATCAACGAGAAGTGTCAATTACACTAAGCTAGTAAATATAGAAGTTTAGCTTCATGTCCCATAACCACTTGCTTAACTTAAATATTTACGAACAAACTGTA
Source organism: Allium cepa (assembly GCA_030765085.1). Classification (NCBI taxonomy): domain Eukaryota; kingdom Viridiplantae; phylum Streptophyta; class Magnoliopsida; order Asparagales; family Amaryllidaceae; genus Allium; species Allium cepa. The sequence goes on along the minus strand of CM060944.1, from coordinate 586,119,514 downwards.
AATCTTCACTAATAAAATTGTCACAAGAGGTTCAATCGAACAAGTCCAAGAATTAACCGACGAGGTGAACGCAAGCGTTTCATACCACTTGTTTTACTAAGTCGTTTAATTAGATTTCTCATCCGAGTGAGGTAAAGGCTTGTATATACTAATAGATTGGAAAACGGTTTAAGAAAAGAGCTTTGTTATTAAAAATAGAGTTGAAATTGTTTGTTAAAAGAGTTTTGATATTTACTACTAGTATTGAAACCTTTATATTATAAAGTGACAAAACACATAAGCAAGTGTAGAAACAATCAGTCACAAAGATCGCATACGGAGATGCGAATAAAATCCAAGGAAATCAGCTCAATATTTTTCAGATAAGATCCCCTACGGAGGTGGGGGTCCAGGGGGGGTGGCAACCCCCCAAGGTGGGGGTGCGGGGGCAACGCCACCGCTTACGGGGTTCGACCTGCCCGGTCAGGTCGCGGGGGTCTAGGGGGCAGCGCCCCCGGCGGGGTGCGGGGCAGCGCCCCGTCCAAAACGGTACGACCTAAGTGAAGACAAGCGGCCTACGACCTAAAGCAAAATGAGGTCTAACGACCTAAGGGTTCACGCGGCCTAACACAATGGCCGAGCGACCTAACTGGAGTTAAGGGAGGCAAGCGACTTAAGGTCCAACGACCTACGACTCAAGCAAGCCGAGCGACCTAGTGTGGAGGGGTCGAGCGACTTAAGGAAGACGAACGACCTAAGGTCTAACGACCTACGACTTAAGGAAGACGAACGACCTAAGGTCTAACGACCTACGACTTAACAGAGTCGAGCGACCTAAGGTCTAACGACCTACGACTTAACAGAGTCGAGCGACCTAAGGTAAATGGTCCAACGACCTAACTCGAACGACTTATCAGGAGCTTAGGTCGGAGACGACCTACGAGATAAAGCAGGCCGACTTAACGTTTGCCTGGAGATTATAGGTCGGAAATGACCTAAGACTTAAAGCTTAACTCGCGAGCGACCTACGGCTTAAGGCCTAACTCGTGAGCGACCTACGACTTGAGGCTTAACTCGCGAGCGACCTACGGCTTAAGGCCTAACTCGTGAGCGACCTAATTCCGAAGTGCCAATTCTCCCAGAACGACCTAAAGTTAACTCGTGAACGACTCACGACCCATGGACGAACGACTTAACTCCGAACGACCTAAAAATGGCCAGAACGACCAAGGGGTTAACTCGTACGCGACCTACGACCTAAGGTCCACACGACCTAACTCCGAGCGAGCTAAAAACGGCCAGAACGACCTAAATGCAGAAATTTCTCCCAAACACCAAAAATCGGAGTTTTTCGCCAATCCAATCCAAACCAAAAGCAAATATGCATGCTAAAGTGATAGGGAATCATTCCCAACAGTCCAATATAGTTATAGACTAGAATTGTGAGATAAAAATCTCACCTTTGCACTAAAATTTATGAAGATGAAGCTTGAAAGCAAGGAGAAGCAATCCAAAGCTTGAATCCAATATCTTCTACTTGAATTTGGAGTTGAACGATGGAGTTGCAATTGAATTTGAGCTTGGAGTTTTAATTTCCCATTCTCTTCACCATTAATGCTAAAGCTTGAGTTAGTTAGGAAATTTATGAAGAGTGAGGAGAAGAGGGTTGGAACTTGGGCTTAATAGGCTAAACTAACCCAAAGTCCAAAGCGGGAAAAGTTAGTGAAATTTCACTAACTCCAAACCTATCGATGTTTATACTTAAAAAGTTGTAAACGACATTTCGAACTCAATGGAAGTGGTCTCGAGTCCTAATTTGACCGTTTGCAAAAAGTAGTTTTTCGGACCAAAATCCGATTAACGATTTAATATTTAAATAAAAATATTTAAATGTAAACTCGATAAATATGTGGGTTGTTACAGACTCCCCTCCTTAAAGAAATTGCGTCCTCGCAATATATATATAAGGTGGAAATAAAAAGTAACAACCATAAAAGCATATTAACACAAGAGAAATTTGAAATAAGAAGTTCACCTCAAAGGGCAGGAGTAAGCAAGTCCGGATGTGTACGCTCGATGAATTCTCTGGATTCCCAAGAACAATCCTTAGGATTTGAGGACCATTGAACCTTTACAAGTGGAACATCTTTATTTCGAAGTCGTTTAACCTCAGAAGCTATAATTCGAATAGGATGCTGCTCATAAGTTAAATTCGGCGAAACTTCAATTTCTTCCACAACAGCAGGCTCAAGAATAGAATCGGAATCCCGAAGGCATTTCCGTAATTGAGAAACGTGAAATACATCATGTATAGCAGAAAACTGAGCCGGCAATGCAAGGCGATAAGCCATGGAACCAATACGTTCAGTGATAGGAAATGGCCCAATATATCGAGGCGCTAACTTCCCCGATCGACTGAAACGTACAACACCCTTCATAGGTGAAACACGAATAAAAACAGGATCCCCAACAGAAAATTCTAATTTCCTTCTTCGATTATCGGCATAGGATTTTTGTCTACTCTGGGCTTCTTTCATCCTATGTCGAATAAGTTCAATCTTTTCCGTGGAATCACGAATAAAGTCTGGACCTAAAACCAGCGTCTCACCGGCCTCAAGCCAACAAGAAGGAGATCGGCATGGCCTTCCGTAGAGTGCCTCGAAAGGTGCCATACCAATACTAGATTGGAAGCTATTATTATAGGAAAATTCAACAAGTGAAATATGATCTTCCCAACTTCCACCAAAATCAAGCACACAAGCACGAAGAAGATCTTCAAGAGTTTGATTCACACGCTCGGTTTGTCCATCGGACTGGGGGTGATAAGCGGTGCTAAAATTAAGCTTCGTTCCTAAAGCTTTTTGAAGACTCTTCCAAAATCCACTAGTAAACAATGGATCACGATCGCTAACAATAGAAGTAGGAACTCCATGCAATTTTACAATTTCCTTGACAAATAGTTTGGCCAAAAGAGGAACGGTTCGGTTAGACCGAACCGGAATAAAATGGGCGGATTTAGTAAGTCTATCAACAATCACCCATAAGCTATCATGACCCGAACGAGAACGGGGAAGGCCATCTATAAAGTCCATGGAAATTTGATCCCACTTCCAAATTGGAATTTCTAAAGGTTGCAATAACCCACCAGGCCTTTGATGTTCGGCCTTGACAAGTTGGCAAGTCATGCAACACTTAACAAAGTTAGCAATATCAGATTTCATTCCCTCCCAATAATAAAGTCGCTTCATATCAGCGTACATTTTACTACTACCGGGATGAATGGTGAATTTAGAACAATGGGAATCTTCTAAAATATCTTTACGAAGATCTCCAATATTTGGTACGATAAGTCTACCAAATTTTCGAATGCCGCCACGAGAATCAATATCATAGTCTTTCAAACCTTCAATATCAATTTTATCCTTAACATTTTTGCCAAGAAGAGCCAATTCAGAATCTAGCCCTTGAGCTTCAAGAATGCGGTCTAAAAGAGAAGGATGAGCCTCAAGGCTACATAAAACAAGCGATGAGCATAAATCGGATACGCGCTCTCGAATCTCACAAGTGGATAAGATCTCGAGATCGTTCCATTCGGATATCATCATAGAAACAACTGCTTGTTGCTTACGGCTAAGAGCATCGGCGACACGATTACCCTTACCGGGGGTATAAAGAATATCAAGATCATAAGGTGCAAGGAACTCGAGCCAACGCTGTTGACGTAAATTAAGTTTTTTTGAGAAAATAAATATTTCAAAGACTTATGATCCGTGTAAAGAATAAATTTCTCTCCCAATAGATAATGACGCCACATTCGAAGGGCGAAAACAATAGCCGCGAGCTCTAGATCATGTGTGGCATATCTAGTCTCGGCCGGCTTCAATTGCCTAGAAGCATAAGCAACAACACGTTCTTTTTGCATAAGAACGGCACCCAAACCAACGTGACTAGCATCGGTATAAACAACAAAATCTTGATTCCCCTCGGGAATAACAAGAATAGGAGCATCGGAAAGGAGTTCTTTCAATTTCTGAAAAGAGGCTTCACATTTGTCTGACCAAATGTATTTAACTCACTTCTTAGTCAAGCCAGTAAGAGGCACGGCAATCTTAGAAAAGTCTTTAATAAAACGACGGTAATAGCCCGCCAATCCGAGAAAACTACGAATCTCTGTCACACTCTCCGGTCTCTTCCAATCTTGAATCGCTTCAATCTTTGAAGGATCCACAGATATCCCGGATTCGGAAATAATATGACCGAGAAACTTCACACGAGATTGCCAAAAGTGGCATTTAGAAAATTTCGCCTTTAATTGATTACTCCTAAGTGTTTCCAATACAATCCTAAGATGTTTCTCATGTTCCTCCTCGGTTTTTGAATACACAAGAATATCATCAATGAATATGAGAACAAACCGATCGAGGAAATCTTTGAAAACTCGATTCATGAGGTCAACGAAATAAGCTGGAGCATTCGTTAACCCAAATGGCATAACAAGCCATTCATAAGATCCATATCGAGTACGGAATGATGTCAACGGAATGCTATCCTCAGCGATACGAAGCTGATGGAAACCGGTAGCCAAGTCCAATTGTGAAAAGACCTTAGCACCACTAAGCCGATCGAATAGATCATCAATCCGAGGTAAAGGATATTTATTTTTAATAGTAAGATCGTTAAGCTTGCGATAATCAACGCAGAGCCTCAGAGTACCATCGGATTTCTTTACGAAAATAGCCGAAGCTCCCCAAGGCGAGGAACTAGAGCGAATAAATTGCCTCGTCTCCAACTCAGATAATTGTTTACGCATCTCCTCATTTTCCTTATTGGACATGCGATAAGGAGGACGAGTAATAGGTTGAGCTCCAGAAACAAGATTAATTCTGAACTCAATTGCTCGTTTAGGTGGTAAACCTAAAACGGGCTCGAATATGTCGGAAAATTCACGAACAACATGAATACAAGAAATAATATCATCTTCATCATCATCATCGTTATCACGAGGATTTAAAGAATATAAAGATGCCACCAAACATGATTCTGAATCTTTAAGATTAACAGAAATATGTTTAACAGATTGTGGATGTCGGAGATGAATAGTCCGCTCAGGACATAGGATATGGGCTTGATAACGGTTAAGCCAATCCATTCCCAAAATTATTCCAAAGCCTAAGTAACGCATGACATGCAAATCGGCTAGGAAAGAAAAATCACATAAAATAATCTCCACATCTTTACAAAGCAAACTAAGAGTTGCGGATCCACCAACAGGATTCGCAATTTTTAAAGAAGTCATCAATGCAGTAACACTTAAGGAAAAAGTGTCTACCAGTTCCTTTGATATAAAGGAATGGGATGCACCCGTATCAAAGAGAACTCTAATAGGTTGATCATGAAATAAAATAATACCATCAAGAATGGAATGAGAAATACCTTGGCCACGAGATGTGTTGCCAGGGGCTTGAGCCACATTTAACTTTCCCTCATTCCTGCTTTTACGTTTGAGGCATTGATGTATAAAGTGATCTGGGCTCTTACAATAGCGACAAGATTTGGGCTTAGAGCACTTATTCGCATAATGATCCCCAGACCCATAGTTGAAGCAACTCGCACCACTAGGAGAAGGATACTTTGCCACAGGGGTTGCCTGCTTACCCTTTTTGTTGGGATAAGGACCCTTGAATTTGTTTGGCCTCTTCTTGTTGTTGAAGTTTGGTTTAGCGCCTTCCACTTCAACATCACTCTCTCTATCAGCCTCTTCAAGACGAAGAGCGATATCGACGAGTTGATCAAATGCGACTTCTAGTTTCAGGAGCAGTGGCTTCTTAAGACTCTTATTTAAGCCATAAACGAACCTCTGGTTCTTCTTCAATGGGGTGTTGATGTATTCAACCCCATATTTGGAAAGCGACTCGAAGGCTGCGACGTAATCAGTCACAGAGGATTGACCTTGAACAAGGTCTATAAAACGTCGAGCCAAGCTTACTTTCCCAGCTTCTGGTACAAACTTTAACTCGAAGCGTCCTGGAAATTGCTCCCAGGTGAGATCCGCTTCATTAATTTCTGAAATAAGGAGTTCGTACCAGTCCAATGCTCTCTCTTGGAGCATGCTGGAAGCCACCTGAACGCGGTGGAGATCGATAAGATTCATGCGAGAAAAGATTCGATCGCATGATTTTAACCAAGCCTGGACCTCGATGATATTTTCCGAACCTTTGAAGGGCTTCCCACCCAAGTTGGTGTAATCGCTGCACAAGCGTGCAAATCCCGACTTTGGGTGAGTAGGTTCCGGGTTAGCTCCAGCTGCTTGAGCATTAGTTACTAAATCAAGAAGCTGTTGAGCCGTCATAAAAACTCCATCCGGAGGAGCAGCACCAGATGATCCAGTTCTGGGACGGCCTGGTCTAGACATTCTCTTCCTTAAAGAAAGAAAGAAGAGAAGGAAGAAGGTTATTTACCAATGAACATCAAGCAATCTTGATAGATAAAACAAGGAATCATAAAGGAAATAGGATGAGTCGGTACGAAGACTCAAATTAATCCTATGGTATGACTCCTAAGATAGACCTAGGACGATGATCCTTGTTAAGTTATTCTACATTGTTCCGAAGTTTGGCTCTGATACCAAGCTGTGACGCCCCACCTCTATACCCACGCTAGCCAAGAACACTCCGGAGAAGTGCTGTCAACTAGCACGGAGAATAAGGCTGTTGAGGAGCGACCATCCATGTAATTGCTTATCACACGGTGGCTATAAATAATCTTCGGAAACAAACATAGAAATAATCATATCACAAATCAGTCACAGATATCCATATCACAAAGGCGGAAGAAGATATGAATATATAACTAACACATGAAAGTGTACATCAGAGTAGTGGTCAATAAGATCCACGATAATACAAAAGAATAGCAACACGTGCTATACAAAAGAATACAACTATGAGTCTATATCTCAAGTGTATACAACAAAAACTGCTAATCTAAACAGTTAGCCAAAAGTCAGAGTGATGAATCCCTGGGAAGAAGTCAAGCAGAAGCACCTGTAACATCTCGGTCTGATCCGAGTATTATTTAAGAAAATAATAAACGGATCAGTCTAGCTATAAATATCAGATGACATGATATAACATAAAAGATATGGCATAAACATAAACATCCATAACGACATACCACTATAAGTAGGTAAATAATGATCAACAGAAGATCAATCAATAAGAGATAATCAATATCACAAGAATCTTCTCAAAGATTCGAAGGGGGCATCATACCCTAAACTTGTACTCATAACAAGTCAATGACATAAATTCCAGAAATCAACACGAGAAATCCAGAAATCATAAAAAGGGAAAGAGGCCTATCACATGACGGTCCGAAGACCATGGGGAGCTACCCCACATGTGTGAATGGAATCACACAGAATGAGGTCAAGACTAACAAAAAAGCAGAAAGGTATGTGTGAATGGAATCACACAAGTGGTGTCTAGTCTAACCTTGCAATGAAAGAGACATCGCGCAATTGCTAGTCTAATTCATAAAGCGATCATCAAGATCAACGAGAAGTGTCAATTACACTAAGCTAGTAAATATAGAAGTTTAGCTTCATGTCCCATAACCACTTGCTTAACTTAAATATTTACGAACAAACTGTAAATCTTCACTAATAAAATTGTCACAAGAGGTTCAATCGAACAAGTCCAAGAATTAACCGACGAGGTGAACGCAAGCGTTTCATACCACTTGTTTTACTAAGTCGTTTAATTAGATTTCTCATCCGAGTGAGGTAAAGGCTTGTATATACTAATAGATTGGAAAACGGTTTAAGAAAAGAGCTTTGTTATTAAAAATAGAGTTGAAATTGTTTGTTAAAAGAGTTTTGATATTTACTACTAGTATTGAAACCTTTATATTATAAAGTGACAAAACACATAAGCAAGTGTAGAAACAATCAGTCACAAAGATCGCATACGGAGATGCGAATAAAATCCAACGAAATCAGCTCAATATTTTTCAGATAAGATCCCCTACGGAGGTGGGGGTCCAGGGGGGGTGGCAACCCCCCAAGGTGGGGGTGCGGGGGCAACGCCACCGCTTACGGGGTTCGACCTGCCCGGTCAGGTCGCGGGGGTCCAGGGGGTAGCGCCCCCGGCGGGGTGCGGGGCAGCGCCCCCGGCGGGGTGCGGGGCAGCGCCCCGTCCAAAACGGTACGACCTAAGTGAAGACAAGCGGCCTACGACCTAAAGCAAAATGAGGTCTAACGACCTAAGGGTTCACGCGGCCTAACACAATGGCCGAGCGACCTAACTGGAGTTAAGGGAGGCAAGCGACTTAAGGTCCAACGACCTACGACTCAAGCAAGCCGAGCGACCTAGTGTGGAGGGGTCGAGCGACTTAAGGAAGACGAACGACCTAAGGTCTAACGACCTACGACTTAAGGAAGACGAACGACCTAAGGTCTAACGACCTACGACTTAACAGAGTCGAGCGACCTAAGGTCTAACGACCTACGACTTAACAGAGTCGAGCGACCTAAGGTAAATGGTCCAACGACCTAACTCGAACGACTTATCAGGAGCTTAGGTCGGAGACAACCTACGAGATAAAGCAGGCCGACTTAACGTTTGCCTGGAGATTATAGGTCGGAAACGACCTAAGACTTAAAGCTTAACTCGCGAGCGACCTACGGCTTAAGGCCTAACTCGTGAGCGACCTACGACTTAAGGCTTAACTCGCGAGCGACCTACGGCTTAAGGCCTAACTCGTGAGCGACCTAATTCCGAAGTGCCAATTCTCCCAGAACGACCTAAAGTTAACTCGTGAACGACTCACGACCCATGGACGAACGACTTAACTCCGAACGACCTAAAAATGGCCAGAACGACCTAGGGGTTAACTCGTACGCGACCTACGACCTAAGGTCCACACGACCTAACTCCGAGCGAGCTAAAAACGGCCAGAACGACCTAAATGCAGAAATTTCTCCCAAACACCAAAAATCGGAGTTTTTCGCCAATCCAATCCAAACCAAAAGCAAATATGCATGCTAAAGTGATAGGGAATCATTCCCAACAGTCCAATATAGTTATAGACTAGAATTGTGAGATAAAAATCTCACCTTTGCACTAAAATTTATGAAGATGAAGCTTGAAAGCAAGGAGAAGCAATCCAAAGCTTGAATCCAATATCTTCTACTTGAATTTGGAGTTGAACGATGGAGTTGCAATTGAATTTGAGCTTGGAGTTTTAATTTCCCATTCTCTTCACCATTAATGCTAAAGCTTGAGTTAGTTAGGAAATTTATGAAGAGTGAGGAGAAGAGGGTTGGAACTTGGGCTTAATAGGCTAAACTAACCCAAAGTCCAAAGCGGGAAAAGTTAGTGAAATTTCACTAACTCCAAACCTATCGATGTTTATACTTAAATAGTTGTAAACGACATTTCGAACTCAATGGAAGTGGTCTCGAGTCCTAATTTGACCGTTTGCAAAAAGTAGTTTTTCGGACCAAAATCCGATTAACGATTTAATATTTAAATAAAAATATTTAAATGTAAACTCGATAAATATGCGGGTTGTTACAACAGCCAAAAGCTAGGAGGTGAAAGGGCAAGCAAATGAAGAGACAAGTAGATGAAAAGTCAATGAAAAATGAAAGGACTTTGCCTCTTTGTTTTCTATTTTCTTTTTAAATTTTAAATACATGTAAAATATGTATAAATACAGATAAAACACGAAAATATAGTATATAAACAAAAATAAATAAATAAATATTAATTAAATATAATTAAATTAAGAAAATAACAAAGAAAATGTAAATTAGGCTTGAAAATTTGAAAATAAATGAAATGAACTTTGGGAAAATTGTATGTAAATGAAAAATATTTATAAATAAAGATAAAAACATAAAAATAAAATGCATACATAAAAATTAATAAATAAATTTTAATTAAATACAATTTAAATGAAGAAAATAACAGAAAAATGGAAACTAACCTTTAAAAATAGAAAATAAATTCAATGAGCTTTGGAAAAATTCAAACATCACTTTAAAAATATTTAAAACGTAAAAATATATGTAACATAACATATAATACAAATTAGAATAGGATATGACAATTAAAAAGATTATTTATATAATTTAAAATAAATAATATTGTTAAATAAAACAATTTACACCCAATTTTGTAAAAAGCGTAACTTCCACAATATTATTCGGATTTCGACGAAACGAAAAGCAGTATTCTTGAAATTTTATTTACTTTCATAACAAAAGATAAAATTAAAATTTTCAAACTTTTAAAATTTAAATTTAAAAGTCAAAGTTTGACCAAATTGACCAAAATTCACATTTTCTGGAAATATTCAATTTATGCATGTTTGAAATTCTAATCCACATCAAAATCAACATTTATATTTAAAATAACAAAATATGTTCATTTTAATAAATAAAATAAAGTATTTAAATTAGGGATTTAAATAAAAATAATTAAAATATATAATTACAATGATCAGAAAATATAGGGTTGTTACAGTTTGGTTGTTGAAGAGACCGGGATCGAAAGTTGTCATACTCTCTGCCAACTACGAAAATCACTTTGACAACCGTGTACGCGGTGGAGATTCCAGAATGAAGTAGAATGGTGGCGGCGTTTCCTTTGAGGTAAATACGTGGACGCGACTCCCGTGAGTTGGCATAAGATGGCTGAAACAGAAGCGATTTACGGGTTAAGAAGGTAGCACCTTTTATCGTACACATCCCTTCGATATTGTACTCTGACTTTTGGATTTATTCGGTGGCCACTTTTGATTTCTTTGATTTGGGGGTGTGGCTCACGGTGGGCGGTAGCTGCGGCTATGCGTTACCACCGACCCGGAAGCGTAATTGTATATCTACCATGGCATTGCCTAGTTGTGCCGTGTCACCTACCCTAGCGTGCCTTATACGATTTTGTTTTGTACCATACCTATGGAGTGCCCTCTGACAACGCCCAGTACGAGGGAGATTATGGTACTGAATAGACTATGGGAGTATAAAAGTGTGTTAAGGGATATATGGGTAACCCCTTAACGCTATTTTCATTATATTATACTTTACTTTAGACACTATTATAATAGCGCATATTACTACATAGTAAATAGTTTAGCGGATCCTTAGGAGATGTGAATCCCGAGCATCTCTTAAGTTACTGCACTCACTTTAGATACTGGATAGGAGATGCCAAATCCCGTAAACATCTCCGACGCCGTTACACTCATATTGATTTCAGTTGATTGAACTTACATAAGATCTTTTAGTTATGACTCGAGTGTTTTGTCTTTTCAATTCGCTCGGGTCAGCCTGTGTAATGACCCAGAATTTTTGTTAATTAAAATTCGAATATTTAATTAATTTTAAATATTAGCAAGTGAAATTAAATAATCGAATAATCTTTTTTTCTCGAATATCTGGATTTAATTGGATAATTAAATCGATAATTTAATAATTGAAAATACAGGAATAATTGAATAATGAGTTTAATATGATTGAAAATGATTTGTAAAATTTTATTATATCATATTGGAGTTAGAGTGATGTTATAGAACTTTTAAAATCGAATTAAAAGTTAATTTGTGAAAATTGAATATTTTAATATTTAATCATCGACTGGAAAATAGCCACTTTTCAAACTGTCTCGGATTTCGACGAAACCAGTTTCAACGGATCCGTAATGTTATATTATTGTATGGGTTCAAATTTCATGTCAATCGGATTTACCGTTTGTCCGGGGCAAGCCAAAATGCCTAGAAATTAGTTTAAATCGGTTTAATTTAAAATCGATCGTTTATTGCCGTAACTCGCACAGATGATCGAAACCTATTTCATTGTGTCCGGAACGCGGGGTAAATCCTAGAAACGCCAGTCACCGCGCGAGATTTGGAGTTCGGAAAATTTCGGATGAATAGTAATTTGGAAATTTTCTATATAAGTAACCCATCCCCTTCATTATTGAGAAACCCTAATTATCAAACCAAGCGGCCACTATTGTTTTGAATGGCCGAAACCATCTCGTTTTCTTCCTCAAATTCCTCTCAATCCGTAAACATTTATGAAAACTTATCAACACGAAAGTCGTAGAGCGGAGCAAGATCTTTCGATCCATACGGGGATGATGAGTATTCGAGCGATGATGTGGCGGCAATTCAAGGGAAAAGTCACGGACTTCGCGCACGATTTTTGAGGTTTGAAGTCGACCGAGCTCGGCCGGTCTGGGGGTGTTGGCGCGTGAGGCTCTGGGCTTCAACTTGAAGGTGTTCGATCGAGCTGGAACGTGGAGATGAGGTCGCAAAATTCAACCCTAATGGTCGGCTTTTGGGTTCGGTTTCAACGTATTGATCTGTAGCACGAACGTGGAAGGGAGATGATGGGGGAAGGCCGAGATCAGAGGATGGAGATCGGGCGGCCAGAAATGCGTAGGGTTTAATAATAAAAGGAAATTGTAAAATTTATTTATATTTAAATCGTGTAATCTTTAAAACGTTGTAACTTCTTCATACGAGGTCGAAAAATTACGAAATAACTTGCGTTGGGTTCGTATGGACGAGCACTACGCTATGGAACTGGATTAGAGTAGTTTGGAGCTAGTGAAAATTTCGGGTAAAATTAAACGCGTGTTTAATTTTATTCGAAATAAAACGCGGAGACTAAATTGGAAGCGAGGTGAGAACTTCTCACTCAATCGAAATTGTTCGATCTTAATTTTAAATAGTTAGATTTAAAATTGTTGATTGAATGTTTGAATGATGATTATTATCTATTGATTGTTAAAATAGACAATATGCGCCGTTAGTAAGCGGAGGTTATTTATTAAAAACATATACTGCGAATATTTCACAGTATAGTGAAATTGGTATTATTTATGTACTTGGAGTTGATTTCCCGCATTATATAGGGGATGAGACCCTATTGCGCCGTCTATTAAGCGGATAATATTTTTATAAATCCCATATACCGCGATAATTCCGTACTGGAATGGAATTGGTATTGTGCTAACATCTTTGGATGCAGGGAAATAGGTTGGAGGGATCCAACTAGATTCCTCAACTATATTGATTTATTTACAGATATTGTGATATTTGTTGATTGTCATATTGATATATGATGTTTGGTTTGTCGTGATTGACTATTTGGTGCTGTTGCATCATCGGATCCATTTTTAAAGTTTAAAAAATAACGATTTTGATTTTAAAAGGATTTTTAAAATGATTTTTCAAAGTATACGTTTTATTAAATTTTGGAATTGATTCATTTTAAATAATTAAAACGTTATAAATTTTTATGTTATAAAAATTAAGATTTTTGTGAAATATAACCAAAAGGTGATTTTTAAAATAAATAGATTTATAAAATAGTTTAAATTTGGACTTTTGAATTATTATAAAGGATGTATATAAAAGATTTTTAACATTGATATTTATAATATATATATATATATTGGAATTATAAAACGAGTTTGTTAAGTGTTAAAATGAAGTATAAAATGGATTTTTAAGTGAATGAAATTATAGACTTACAACTCGAGAAGTTATAAAATGAATAGATGTTGTAAAATAAAAGATTTTAAGTAATTAACTTATAAATTGGATTTTTGTATTTAAATTGAAATCTTTGATGAAGCATAAATGGTTTATAGATGAGATTTATAAGATATATATTTTATAAATCGAAAATAATGGAATTTTTAAAAGTTCTGCTAGTGTTGAAAATAAGGCTATAAATGAAATCTTATAAGCAATAAGATTTATAATTTGTGAAGTATTAAAAGAACGATTTGTAAATAAATGAATTATAAGTATTTAACTTATAATATAGACTTTTGGTATATAATTGAGTTATGTAAATTGAATTGGACTAATAAAGGAGATTTATAAATCGAAGTTTATAGATAGAAATGGAATTTATAGACAATGTTTATAAATTCGGAATCAATTGAATTTGAATATAGAAGTTTATAAAAGGAAATATATTCGCGATTTTGGATAGCGAATAAATTCTTGAAATAAAACGTGTAGAAATATTGAAATTTGGTTAGTGAAGTATATTCACGATTTTGGACAGTGAATATATTATTAAATAAAATGGTTATGTTTTGGGAAAGCGATATTATAAATAAAGTTAATTATTTTAAAAAGATGTTTTAAAATGCGTTAAGTATCGAATACATAGATTTCAACATTTATTGTTGAAATAGACGTTTTCGAGAAATAGAGGAAATGGTGGACTATAACACTGTTGTTATAGTGAATGATTTCCGAAAGGAAATGTTTTATATAGTATTGGGATTTATATATTTATTTTAAGTTCGAATCCCTATACTAGTGATTTTGGGTCGTCGTAACGATGTTTTACGTAACATTCGTTTTGGCCCAAACAAATGTGTTTAAGAGAATGTTTTTCCTTAAAGAATGAAATGTATACTTATTTTGATTTAAGTAAATTGAATATTTTCCAAGTGTTGAAAATAAATGGATTTGTGAATTACTTATTAATTAAGTATGGAAATGTTTTCCAATATGAAGTGAATATTTTAAGATTTTATCTTTTAAAGATAAATTGAAAATGAATATTAGAAATCGATTTGAAAATCGTATATTCATAGATATTTTGAGAGTGTAAATCCACTACGGAATTTATAAAAGAAAGGGAAATTTGGATAAAACAATAAACATTGATTTATTTTTGAAGTGGGGAATAAATTTACGGATTTGGAACGTAAATATAAAGTAAATCGGTAAGGATTTATTTAATTGGTTTAAATGAACCATTTTGAAATGAAAGTATATCCCGTGTAGGGAAACGATTTGAAATTTGTTTTCAAAAGTGGTAAAGGTGAAAAGTAATTTGAAAATTTGTTTTCAAATGTTGAAGTGTGGAAAATATATATCTTGTAAAGATATTTTTAGGAAAATAAATAATTTAGAAAATAATTTGGAACCTGATGATGTTGCGCATCTTTATTGATAGTTAAATAACCGACTATCAATATTTACCTTTAAATAGGTATTTGTTGTGAATTGCTTGAATTTGAATGCCACACTTATTTTTGAAATAAGCGCTCACTATTCGGGTTAGCCGGGAAAGGACCTTTGGGTCATATAACCCATTCCGAATATGTGATACATCGTTATGAATTGCATTTGATGACCGGTGTTGAAGACCAAATATTTGTGAAAATGGAAGGATTACCGTCGAATATTTCTGCATCGGCTGATCTCCGATATAGAAATTTATTACCATTTGTGATGGGAAGTCCAGTCATGATTAGTGAATATCCGGATTGCAAGGACTTCTTTGTAAGTGCCTTCGGTTCCGTTCGATCCCGGAACGAACTTGTATGGATGTGTGTCTTACGTTACAATTTGAGATATAAAGCTGGTTTCTATCAAATATATTTCCGTTGGTGGCGGAGAATTTATTCTCTTAGCTTAACACCCTTAGAGGTTATGTAGTTGATGGTTACTAGTGATACATTCCCAAATTGGTAATGTGGCATACGAAGTGTTGTTGAGCATTGTGATCAAAGCACAACTTTTATATAAAGCGTGGCTTTGTGGACGAGACTTCGTCGGACCTCACACCCCGGAAATGGTCAAAACAGGAAGGATGCGGCAAGGTTTTTAGGGGGTAGCGCCCCTTTAGTATATGTCATTCCTTCTGGATAGAGGTGGTATCATGGTATGGAGCCCAGATACTTAACCTATGTTGTTGCTGCAAATTTATTGCTTTGTGTTTGTTGGAAATCGAGGATCCTCGGATATAGATCGGTTACGATCGGGGAATGACATATTCGTGTCAGTAGTTACCCAGTTTGGGGAAACCCGGCCTTGTGTTAGCAGAGATCCGGTTAGGTTCTCGGGTCGTCTTTCCAGAGGCGTACCCATGTGGCAATGGGAAGTTCCTTGGCCTGACCATTTGTTGGAAATCCAAAGAAACAATACGATCTTGTACGGTTTTAGTTGTAGAACCTATCATTCACTTATGGTGGCGCCCCCACTGTTTGGATGGTAGCTATAGTAGGCATAAGTGCGGAATGCCTATGCTGGCTAAGATTTATATCTTTACTTTCGAAATGATTTTTCTTACACTATGCACTAGTAATAATATCAAATGTTTTTTTTATGCGTATCAAGCATCTTTGACTATCATAAGGAGAAATCTCCTCCGATTCTGCGTTTGCATTGTGTGTGTGTGCGGGAGGCCTTATGGTAGTCTCATTTTCTAAAAAGCATTTCGAATCTATTTTAAAAATTATCCTGTTCTTTGTTTTAAAGACAAACTGTTTTAGTTCTCACACCAGTCACATGACTGACTCGGAGTTTATTGTTTTCCTTTCTAAACTCTGGGTGCCCACCAATTTCCACACGGGCAGTCTAGAGTTAGGTTTATCAGGATATTCTAGAAATTCAGAAGTTACTGGAATCAAGCTGGATGGCATGACATATAATTCACTAGTATATAGTATTTCTTTCCGCTGTTTGTTGTTGTTTGTTGTTGTACACTCTAATGATGTAATGAAATGTAATATGATGTAATGTAATAACTGATATAGTCCTTTGTTTAAAGATTATTCATTTATCTATTATATGTTGATCCGCTGCGATTGTGAGATTCTGATATTGTTCTGTTATTTCTTTCTGTTCTGTTCTATCTTTTTCTCTTTCTTCTATCTTTTTCTTCTTCTTTAACCATAACAGTACGATTTTCGTGCGTCGAAAAGTCGCAAACGTTACTTTTGATATCAGAGCATATGGTTAAGCGACAACCATGGCTCTGTTGGGAATTACTCATTAGAGATAGAGTTAGTAGTACTCTAGAATGAGTTTGAGTGTAATAATAGATACGAGTGCATATTTGTTAGTGAATATGAAATTGTTTTATACTGTGTTTGCTTATCCGTTGGGCTGTTTATGAATTCTGGTCGGTGCGGGGTGTACAACCGTAATCGATAGGGGTTTCTAAACTCTTAAACGAGGCAAGTCGACATAGTACCATTTTAAATTGGGTAAACGAAATAATTTTACCGTGATTATATTTTATATATAAGGAATAATTTTTTAGAATTTGAAGTGTATATAATTGATTGCTTGGTTGTTGAAAATATAAATATATATATATAAGTCAATAAATGTTATTTGAATAAGTTGAATAAAAACAACAATTTTTAAAGAATAATTGTATAAGCAAATGAATTATAAGTATGAAGTTATAATTAAAATGATTTACAATTGGGAAATAATCTTATATATAATAAGTGAAATTATATAAGTAAAAGGTTTGTAAATGTGATTTATAATCTAAAAACAAAATTCCAGAGAAGTAGTTTGGAAAATTTGAATTTGGTTTTGGAAATTCAAAGGGTAATTGAATTGATTTCAAAAATGATTTGAAAGATTGAAAAGACTCTGGAATGTTATATAAAATGATTGGAATACAATTATTAAGTTGGAAAATAAATTGTGAATGAATAAAATTTGCAAGTGCAAGAAAATGAAATTAAAATCCAAGTTGAAATAAATTTGAGTTGTCATTAAAGACATGTGATTTGAAATATAACTTAAGTGAAGTTGAATAAAGTTGATTTTGGTATCGAAGTAAATTAATCAAGAGAAGCGATGAATTTGAACTTGAGTTATATAAAAGAAATTTAACCTTATTTGTTAAATAAATTAGCAATTGAATTAATAAATGGATTGAACGTTAATCAATTGGATATAAAATAAATTGATATGGAATAAAGAACGTAAGTGTTAATTCATTAAAAGCTAATGTTATTGGAAGTCGAATAATTGAATGAAAATCAATTAAATATTAAACCAATTGAAATTAAAAGTGTTGAACCAAATTGAATGTTGAAAGTAAATTGAATGAATTTGGTTATGTTGAATACACATTGGTTGTTATTTGATTGTTAGTTGATTGTATATAAATTCATTAAATGTTAATGAAATTAAATTAGTGAAATTGAAAGCTATGTAATTGAATTCAAATTGGAAGAAAATGAATTTGAATAGAATTGAATTTGGTTTGGAAGTGAACGAATGTGAATGTAAATTAGTGAATGTAAACTAACTGAATATGAATAAGTGAATGTTAGTAAAACCTCCAATGTTAACAAATCAAATGTGATTAAATTGAAAACCAATTCATTGAATATTAATGAGAAGTGAATTCATATTGATTTGGTTATGGATTTGTTGGATGTTTATTGGTTGGATAGTTGATTGATGGTTGCATTTGTTGCTTTTGTTGCATTTGCTATATTGGCATATGTAGTTGTTGTAGTGATATATGTTGTATATTGATATTATTTTCATATATACATGTTCTCATTTGTTTCACTGAGTGTATAGTAGGTGCGGATGGCTTATGCTTCGCATTTGGAGCTCGCTTTTGCGCTATATTAGCCGTATATGCTCGCTAATAAAAATATAAGGTACATATCTCGGATTACATACCGTACCTTTACACCTTTTTTTCCCTGCGGGATGCCTCATTACTTGATGGGATGTATATTTGTGATATATATACTGTCATTTTTTTTGGATCGCGCCGCGCAAAGGAGACTCTGGCAAATTTTACCGAAAATTTAAGGCGTTAGAATATTTTTGAGAAAATTGGAAAATTTTTAAAAACTAAGTTTGGATTTGTAAACTTAGTAAAGATTTTTTAAGAAGTTTAACTATAAATTTTGGAAAAGTTAAACACTTAAGAGATTTGAAAAATCCAATTTGAATGGTTTGTTTTGGAAAGTTAATGGATTCTGTAACTTTTTCTTACTTGGTAATTTCGGGGACGAAATTCTTTTAAGAAGGGAAGATTGTAACGACCCAGAATTTTTGTTAATTAAAATTCGAATATTTAATTAATTTTAAATATTAGCAAGTGAAATTAAATAATCGAATAATCTATTTTTTTTGAATATCTGGATTTAATTGGATAATTAAATCGCTAATTTAATAATTGAAAATACAGGAATAATTGAATAATGAGGTTAATATGATTGAAAATGATTTGTAAAATTTTATTATATCATATTGGAGTTAGAGTGATGTTATAGAACTTTTAAAATCGAATTAAAAGTTAATTTGTGAAAATTGAATATTTTAATATTTAATTATCGACTAGAAAATAGCCACTTTTCAAACAGTCTCGGATTTTGACGAAACTAGTTTTATCGGATCCGTAATGTTATATTATTGTATGGGTTCAAATTTCATGTCAATCGGATTTACCGTTTGTCCGGTGCAAGCCAAAACACCTAGAAATTAGTTTAAATCGGTTTAATTTAAAATCGATCGTTTATTGCCGTAACTCGCACAGATGATAGAATTGGCTTCCGAAACCTATTCCATTGTGTTCGGAACGTGGGGTAAACCCTAGAAACGCCAGTCACCGCGCGAGATTTGGAGTTCGGAAAATTTCGGATGAATAGTAATTTGGAAATTTTCTATATAAGCAACCCATCCCCTTCATTATTGAGAAACCCTAATTATCAAAGCCAGCCGCCGCTATTGTTTTGAACGGCCGAAATCATCTTGTTTTCTTCCTCAAATTCCTCTCAATCCGTAAACATTTATGAAAACTTATCAACACGAAAGTTGTAGAGCGGAGCAAGATCTTTCGATCCATACGGGGATGATGAGTATTCGAGCGATGATGTGGCGGCAATTCAAGGGAAAAGTCACGGCCTTCACGCACGATTTTCGAGGTTTGAAGTCGACCGAGCTCGGTCGGTCTGGGGGTGTTGGCGCGTGAGGCTCTGGGCTTCAACTTGAAGGTGTTTGATCGAGCTGGAACGTGGAGATGAGGTCGCAAAATTCAACCCTAATGGTCGGCTTTTTGGTTCGGTTTCAACGTATTGACCTGTAGCACGAACGTGGGAGGGAGATGATGGGGGACGGCCGAGATCAGAGGATTGAGATCGTGCGGCCAGAAATGCGTAGGGTTTAATAATAAAAGGAAATTGTAAAATTTATTTATATTTAAATCGTGTAATCTTTAAAATGTTGTAACTTCTTCACGAGGTCGAAAAATTACGAAACAACTTGCGTTGGGTTCGTATGGACGAGCACTACGCTATGGAACTAGATTGGAGTCGTTTGGACCTTGTGAAAATTTCGGATAAAATTAAACGCGTGTTTAATTTTATTCGAAATAAAACGCGGAAACTAAATTGGAAGCGAGGTGAGAACTTCTCACTCAATCGAAATTGTTCGATATTAATTTTAAATAGTTAGATTTAAAACTGTTGATTGAATGTTTGAATGATGATTATTATCTATTGATTGTTAAAATAGACAATATGCGCCGTTAGTAAGCGGAGGTTATTTATTAAAAACATATACCTCGAATATTTCACAGTACAGTGAAATTGGTATTATTTATGTGCTTGGAGTTGATTTCCCGAATTATATAGCGGATGAGACCCTATTGCGCCGTCTATTAAGCGGATAATATTTTTATAAATCCTATATACCGCGATAATTCCGTACTGGAATGGAATTGGTATTGTGCTAACATCTTTGGATGCAGGGAAACAGGTTGGAGGGATCCAACTGGATTCCTCAACTATTTTGATTTATTTATAGATATTGTGATATTTGTTGATTATCATATTGATATATGATGTTTGGTTTGTCGTGATTGACTATTTGGTGCTGCTGCATTATCGGATTCATTTTTAAAGTTTAAAAATAAAAATTTTGATTTTAAAAGGATTTTTAAAAGGATTTTTAAAATGATTTTTCAAAGTATACGTTTTATTAAATTTTGGTATTGATTCATTTTAAATAATTAAAACGTTATAAATTTTTATGTTATAAAAATTAAGATTTTTGTGAAATATAACCAAAAGGTGATTTTTAAAATAAATGGATTTATAAAATAGTTTAAATTTGGACTTTTGAATTATTATAAAGGATGTATATAAAAGATTTTTAACATTGATATTTATTATATATATATATATATTGGAATTGTAAAACGAGTTTGTTAAGTGTTAAAATGAAGTATAAAAATGGATTTTTAAGTGAATGAAATTATAGACTTATAAATTGAGAAGTTATAAAATGAATAAATGTTGTAAAATAAAAGATTTTAAGTAATTAACTTATAAATCAGATTTTTGCATTTAAATTAAAATCTTTGATGAAGCATAAATGGTTTATAGATGAGATTTATAAGATATATATTTTATAAATCGAAAATAATGGAATTATTAAAAGAAGTTCTGTTAATGTTGAAAATAAGGCTATAAATGAAATCTTATAAGTAATAAGATTTATAATTTGTGAAGTTTTAAAAGAATGATTTGTAAATAAATGATTTATAAGTATTTAACTTATAATATAGACTTTTGGTATATAATCGAGTTATGTAAATTGAATTGGATTAATAAAGGAGATTTATAAATCGAAGTTTATAGATAGAAATGGAATTTATAGACAATATTTATAAATACGGAATCAATTGAATTTGATAAATTGAATATAGAAGTTTATAAGAGGAAATATATTCGCGGTTTTGGATAGCGAATAAATTCTTGAAATAAAACCTGTAGAAATATTGAAATTTGGTTAGTGAAGTATATTCACGATTTTGGACAGTGAATATATTATTAAATAAAATGGTTATGTTTTGGGAAAGCGATATTATAAAATAAAGTTAATTATTTTAAAAATATGTTTTAAAATGCGTTAAGTTTCGAATACATAGATTTCAACATTTATTGTTGAAATAGACATTTTCGAGAAATAGAAGGAAATGGTGGACTATAACACTGTTGTTATAGTAAATGATTTCCGAAAGGAAATGTTTTATATAGTATTGGGATTTATATATTTATTTTAAGTTCGAATCCCTATACTAGTGATTTTGGGTCGTCGTAACGATGTTTTACGTAATATTCGTTTTGGCCCAAACAAATGTGTTTAAGAGAATGTTTTTCCTTAAAGAATGAAATATATACTTAATTTTGATTTAAGTAAATTGAATATTTTCCAAGTGTTGAAAATAAATGGATTTGTGAATTGCTTATTAAATAAGTATGGAAATGTTTTCCAATATGAAGTGAATATTTTATCTTTTAAAGATAAATTGAAAATGAATATTAGAAATTGATTTGAAAATCGTATATTCATAGATATTTTGGGAGTGTAAATTCACTTTATAAAAGAAAGGGAAATTTGAATAAAAAAATAAACATTGATTTATTTTTGAAGTGGGGAATAAATTTACGGATTTGGAACGTAAATATAAAGTAAATCGGTAAGGATTTACTTAATTGGCTTAAATGAACCATTTTGAAATGAAAGTATATCCCGTGTAGGGAAACGATTTGAAATTTGTTTTCAAAAGTGGTAAAGGAGAAAAGTAATTTGAAAATTTGTTTTCAAATGTTGAAGTGTGGAAAAAATATATCTTGTAAAGATATTTTTGGGAAAATAAATTATTTGGAATCTGATGAAGTTGCGCATCTTTATTGATAGTTAAATAATCGACTATCAATATTTACCTTTAAATAGGTATTTGTTGTGAATTTCTTGAATTTGAATGCCACACATATTTTTGAAATAAGCGCTCACTATTCGGGTTAGCCGGGAAAGGACCTTGGGGTCGTATAACCCATTCTGAATATGTGATACGTCGTTATGAATTGCATTTGATGACCGGTGTTGAAGACCGGATATTTGTGAAAACGGAAGGATTACCGTCGAATATTTCTACATCGGCTGATCTCCGATATAGAAATTTATTACCCTTTGTGATGGGAAGTCCGGTCGTGATTAGTGAATATCCGGATTACAAGGACTTCTTTGTAAGTGCCTTCGGTTCCGTTCGATCCCGGAACGGACTTGTATGGATGTGTGTCTGACGTTACAATTTGAGATATAAAGCTGGTTTCTATCAAATATATTTCCTTTGGTGGCGGAGAATTTATTCTCTTAGCTTAACACCGTTAGAGGTTATGTAGTTGATGGTTACTAGTGATACATTCCCAAATTGGTAATGTGGCATACGAAGTGTTGTTGAGCATTGTGATCAAAGCACAGCTTTTATATAAAGTGTGGCTTTGTGGACGAGACTTCGTCGGACCTCACACCCTGGAAATGGTCAAAATAGGAAGGTTGCGGCAAGGTTATTAGGGGGTAGCGCCCCTTTAGTGTATGTCATTCCTTCTGGATAGAGGTGATATCATGGTATAGAGCCCAGATACTTAACCTATGTTGTTGCTACAAATTTATTGCTTTGTGGTTGTTGGAAATCGAGGATCCTCGGATATAGATCGGTTACGATCGGGGTATGACATATTCGTGTCAGTAGTTACCCAGTTAGGGGTAACCCGGCCTTGTGTTGGCAGAGATCCGGTTAGGTTCTCGGATCGTCTTTCCAGAGGCGTACCCATGTGGCAATGGGAAGTTCCTTGGCCTGACCATTTGTTGGAAATCCAAAGAAACAATACGATCTTGTACGGTTTTAGTTGTAGAACCTATCATTCACTTATGGTGGCGCCCCACTGTTTGGATGGTAGCTATAGTAGGCATAAGTGCGGAATGCCTATGCTGGCTAAGATTTATATCTTTACTTTTGAAATGATTTTTCCTACACTATGCACTAGTAATAATATCAAATGTTTTTTTATGCGTATCAAGCATCTTTGACTATCATAAGGAGAAATCTCCTCCGATTCTGCGTTTGCATTGTGTGTGTGTGCGGGAGGCCTTATGATAGTCTCATTTTCTAAAAAGCATTGCGAATTTATTTTAAAAATTATCCTGTTCTTTGTTTTAAAGACAAACTGTTTTAGTTCTCACACCAGTCACATGACTGACTCGGAGTTTATTGTTTTCCTTCCTAAACTCTGCGTGCCCACTAATTTCCACACGGGCAGTCTAGAGTTAGGTTTATCAGGATATTCTGGAAATTCAGAAGTTGCTGGAGGCAAGCTGGATGGCATGGCATATAATTCACTAGTATATAGTATTTCTTTCCGCTGTTTGTTGTTGTTTGTTGTTGTACACTCAGATGATGTAATGAAATGTAATATGATGTAATGTAATAACTGATATAGTCCTTTGTTTAAAGATTATTCATTTATCTATTATATGTTGTTCCGCTGCGATTGTGAGATTCCGATATTGTTCTGTTATGTCTTTCTGTTCTGTTCTATCCTTTCTCTCTTCTTCTATCTTTTTCTTCTTCTTTAACCATAACGGTACGGTTTTCGTGCGTCGAAAAGTCGCAAACGTTACAGCCTGAGCATTTCAGGATTTGAAGAACTTACTTCTGGAGAACGAAGGCAAAGATTTTATTACTATCATATATTATATTAGTCCACTGCATCACATATGTTCCGCTGCATCGATTATTATTCGTTGGTATGTGCAACTCTGATATATATTGTATAAATATAATCAAATGTTTATAAAAAAGCTTCATGAACTGTATATTTGATTATTATACTTTATCGTTCCGCTATAAGATTCTATTTTGTTTTTTTCTTTCCTTGCTTTTTCTTATTTACCCCATAACAATCCGCCCTTCCGTATGGTTTGAATTGGCACATGTGTCGATTTAAGGCGTGCGAAAAGGCGGGACGTTACATCTGGTATCAGTGCTTTGGTTTAGCGATAAACCTTAGCTTTGTGGGGTTTGACTCTTTACTAATAGGGTAGTAATACCCTATGGAAGTCGCTGAGTGTATATATATGAGAGAGCGTATTTGCTAGTGTTATAAAAAGATTTTAATATTGTATTAATCTGTTCCGTTTTGTATTTATAAATTCTGATTGATGCGTGGGACGCTATGACATCAATAGGGATTTCTAAACACTTAATAGGACAGACGGACACAATATTTGTTTTGAATATAGGTGAATGAAATAATTTTGCCTATTATATTTTCTATATATAAAATAATTTTTTTAAATGATATATAAATATATATTTGATTGCAATATATTGGTTGTTAGGTAATGAAATTTATAAATAATAGTTGAAATAAGATTGAAAATAAAATAAATGAAAATTGGGAATTTAGAACTTAAGTTCTGGGATTTTGAAATTTCTTTTGTATAATTTTGAAATATAATAATAATATTATTAGAAGTATTTTCTGATATAAATATTTCAACGTAATTTGAAAGAATTGCTTTAAAGAAAGTTTGAAAAGGAATAAGTTTGTACTCCCCTCTCTATCGCTGGAAAATAATTTCGATGATGGCGGCCGCATCATCGACATTCATTTTCGAGTTTCGAAGTGGGAAGGCCACTGTAGTAGTTTTACTACAGATTTATTTCGGTAAACAAATATAAATTTTAATTTTTTTTAAATATAATGGGATATATAAATTGCAAGCATATGTTTATCTGTTATTTTAAAATGATTTTGAATAAAACCTGGTATTTAGTTCTTAAGTTCTGATAATTAATAGTTTTAATTAAGTGTAGTAAAATGGAATGTAACTAATTTATAAATTGGAATCTTTAATTAAAATAAGAGTTAATGCTAAGTTATAAATAAAATTAAAAGAAAGTTGAAACTGTAACCTATAAAACAAAAGATAAAATTATTGAACATTAAATATAATTAAAAGATGAGGTAAAACTTGTATAACTTTCATTTGCATTCTTTAACAAATATATAACTTACCAAAAGATGTAAAAGTTGAAATGTTAATAAGAAAATATAATGGAAATTGTACAAGTAAACTTATGAATGAAAGTGTTCAATGAATTTCTTTAGTAAATAAGAATTTTGTGTTATAGGGGTTATGAACTCAAAATGTACTATAATAAAATATGGTAGAAAGTAAGCATTGTAAGTTAGCAATTAGAAACTTAAATAAATGAATACAAATGCTAAGCCATTTAATAAATGAAAGGAAGTTAGTGGGTAATGAAAGAAAAAAATGAAGATAAGTATTAATTGAAAAAAAGGAAATCAAACCATAAATGTATGAAATGAAAAGATTAAGAATGAATTTGATCTATTTTTTGAATTTGTTTGTTGGATATTTTGGTTTATGAGTTGTTGGGTAAGGATACTTTAAAATTGTCTGGATGTATGAATAATATATTTAGCTTCATCAGCGACTGTTGAGTAAATGGTGCACTTAGTAGTTTATTTTTCATTCTGAACAATTTGAAGTTTTGAACCCGAACAATGTTTGTTTTGTTGATGTGAATAGATAAGTTGATTGGTGTTGATTTTATGTAATGGTTGTTTGCTTATTGCAGGTGATTGATGTTCGTATTGATTTGTTGTTTATGGTTGAAACAACTTAAATATTTCATTTTATATAACTGTTAACCTTTTTGGATTATATAAGTGAAATACAGATTATGGAAGCAATTGCTACTGCTTTTGGTTTCATAAAATAAGCGTTAATTGCCCGAAAAGTAGGTACGTTTTCGGATTACGGTTTTCTGAGCGCTATTATATTATTTTCCCGTGTTGGGATATATCATTTTGGAAATTATATGTTGTATATTGTTATATTTGATATTATATTTTCTCCCGATCCTCTCCGTACAAAGGAGACTCTGCCGAAAATTTTCGAAAATTTTGGACTTAGAAAATATTTGAAAATGTTTTCCAATTGTTTTTTAATTTGAGTATAAAAGATTTAATGATTATAAATTGGCATATTTTATCTAAATTAATTAATTTTGTAAATTCATTTGTTTATAAATTAAATGTTTAAGTAAAATATATTGATTTCCTAATTTTTCTTTTCCCTTCTTTTTCCTTTTCGGGGACGAAAAGTTTTGAGTGGGGGAGGTGTAACGACCCGTAATTTTCATTGATTAAAATTAGTTAATTAATAAGATTTTTGTTATTAAATTTAGAAAGAAATAAAATTTTATAATTTATAATGAAGCAAATGTTAGAAAATGAAATGGAACCATGAAAATTAAAGCTAAGTATTAACAATTGAAATGAAAATGTCGATTAAATGAACTAATGTAAATTGTTATACTAGGCTAAGAATTGAATATAAGAAAACAAAGGCAAATAGTGAATTAATTAATGAATTTATAATAAAAAATAGTAATTGAATGTCCTGTAAGTATTTATAATATTATTAATGGAAATAATAACGTGGATAAGATTGGTAAGTAAATTTTTAATAACTTGAATGTAACAGTATAAATGCAAGTTAATTGTAAATAATTTGGATGTAATTCCAAGTTGTGAAACAATGTAAATGTTGATTATATTCTTATTGTGATAAAAGAATGTTCCAAAATGAAATGATTTAATTGATTTAAGATCTTAATTAATGTGTGCATTAGTTTATAATAGGATATAAAAGGTAAATTAATAATTTAAAAAGTTGGCTTACTAATAAAATAATGTATAAGGAATGGAAATGGAATAAATTAGTGTATGAACTAATGGTAGCACTTGTTGTAAGCTAATAAGTAAATTTAAAACGTAATAGTGCTAATTTAGGTTAATAATTAATAGGTTGAATGAAATGTCAATTAATGAATTTATTAAAATTGTAAAGTTATAATAACATATGGTAATTGGTTGGGAAGAATAAAGATAACTAAATGTACATTATTTATAATTAATATTATAACGGAAAGGGTGAATGTAAATTTAAATTAGAAACGTAAGCTTATTATAAGGTAGTAATTGGTGTAATAGAAGCATGAGACCAAGTAAGTAAATTTATTGGGAATGTTAAATGAAATTGGATGTAGATTAATGGAATAGCGTTAATGCAAACTAATTTAGCGCAATCACTATTAATTGAAACCTATTGCAACAAATGGAATCAAATATTACGTTAGGGTGGATTTAAGGTAATATTTGGTAATAATGGATTGTTAATGGCTTATGAATGAATTGAAAACTAAAATGAAAGGTAGTGATGATAATATAAGTTGACTATAAATAAGTGGAATGAAATCCCAATAAAGGAAGTAATGCAAATGTACTAGTGGAAATTATAGTTAATACACAATAAAGAAAGTAAGTTGAGTATATATATGTAATGCAATGTAAAAACCAGCATTAACTATGTTATTTGAAATTTTTGGATGGGGTAAAGAGATTGTAATCAAATAAAAACAATTTATTTGAATAAACATTCAATGATTGGAGTAATTGTAATCAATTGAAATATAATATTTAAATATTACGTAAATATTAATTTAGATGAAATTGAAGATATTTATGTAATAAAGTATGAATCCGATGTTAATTTTATTTATAAAATGACAGTTGGTTGGATAAAAAGGAATGCAAATTAAAGTTTGTCTATATGGGAATTTAATGTATGATAATAGTATTAATTGCAATTAAAGGTAATTAAATAGTACGTTAATTTGAATTAAGTTAAAATGGGAGAATATTAAGAACCGAGATTTAAAAGCAATGTTAGCTATATTCTTATTATAAAAAAGACTGGAATAAAAGGGTTAAGAATATAATAAAAGGATTTTGGAGTTTTATTTTATAATTTCTAAATTTAATGAAATTGAAATTAATTATTAAAATTGAGGTTAACATTGGAATTGATGAATTAATCAACTCAAAATTGACATTTAAAATTTGTTTAAATCATTGTGAATGATTGTGAAATATAAAAGTGATAAAATTTGTCAATTATATAATTGAAAGTTAAAAATTGGGTTTAATTAATTAATTAATTATTTACTTAACTGGAAAATAGCCATTTTGGTCACTGACTCGGAGTTCGACGAAACCAGTTTCATCGGGTCCGTATCGGTGAATTATTGTGGGGTTTCAAGTTTCGTAGCGATCGGACTTGTCGTTTGATCGTACGAACGTGAAA
Organism: Allium cepa; assembly: GCA_030765085.1. Taxonomy (NCBI): domain Eukaryota; kingdom Viridiplantae; phylum Streptophyta; class Magnoliopsida; order Asparagales; family Amaryllidaceae; genus Allium; species Allium cepa. The sequence goes on along the minus strand of CM060944.1, from coordinate 586,090,690 downwards.
CGCCTTGAAATCGATTAATTGAAATCAATTTGAAAAATATTGATTTTAGCATAACTTCTTCATACGATGGAATTTGGACGTGAAACCTGTTCCATCACATTTAAAATATTTTAAAACATCTATTTTGATATATGGGTTGACCCAATTTCGTTCCGGAGTCGAAACGGGCTTTTCGGGCCATATATCGTCCAACGCGTACATCCATTTGACCCGGTCCATTCTTTTTCAACCTTGTCTATAAATACCCAGTTATAAACCCTAGTCTACCTCTATTTCTCATTTGTATGTGCATACAATTCAGCACCTCATCACTTCAATGGAGGAGAAACCATAATTCCAATTGCAATCCCAAATCAAATCCAAAGCTAAAATTTCAAACTCCACAATATATGCCAAATTTTATATCAATTCGAAGCTCTCGAAGAGCGTAACTCAGATCTGCAACTCGTTTTTCGATTTGACATATTGTTTGTCCAGAAATCGAAGAACAATTTTCGGCCGTTCATCGTGCGTCAATGAACATCGACGGATCGACGAACCATTTCTGGGTTTTGAAGAGGGGACGGAGGGGAGTTCATCGGCGGTATTCATTCGTTGAATCAACGGTTGGATGGGCGGCAAAATTTTGACCCAGGGCATGAAAAGCGGCGGGTGGTGAGGGTTTTCGTGGCTCGAACGACAATGTCGTCGCATGGGGGTGAAGCATGGGCGATCGGTGTGCTTGCGGCGGCCATAAGGCGCGGAGACGGCAAGGACGAGGCGCGCAGCACGATTCTGGCGTGGCAGCTGCAAGGTGTGTGCATGATTCGGTCACGTACGTTACTTTGTTTGCAATTAGGGTTTGCTGGAAGAAGGATAGTGGTGACGTGGCACGTGAGGTTGGGTAGGTTTTGTTTATTTTATTTTATTTTTGAAATTCAAGCACATTTATCGCTATAACTTTTACATACGTTATCCGATTTACACGCGGTCTTCTCCGATAGGTTCCTATTGGAATTCCGGACACTTTGACGTTGGTTTGGACAAATTCTGAGACTATCCAATTTTTGGGTTTAAATTGGATTTAAATTCAATTTAAATTCAATTTAAATTCAAAAGGTGAGTGTTTTAACCCACTCACAACTTCTAAAATTTCTTATGTTTCTTAAATTAAATTTCTGTTGTGATTATGTATTTATTTATGACTTTTCATATATTTTTAATCACCATCTCAGTTATTTCATTTATTTTAATTAAATCGTTATTTAATTTATTATTGAATATAACTGGCAGTTAGTTACCTGTTATATATTATCAATTATATATTGATATTGATTGATTGTTTTGGATGATGATTGTGATGGATGTATGATTTTTATGATGGATGAATGGATGTTTTGTTTATGTCATCATGAACTGCAAGTTATTATGCATTTTTCGGGATTACGGTTTGAAATGATATATAACCGCAAATTTTTATTTTAAATTACGGATTGAAATGATAAATATCCATATCACTTGACCATAGGATATAAAATTATATGCAGACACCGCATTCTATATATATAATAATATTTTGAAATGATATTTATGGTTTTGTAAAGAATATATATATGATTTTATGAGATATTGATTTGGATATTTGATAAAGGTTATTTTATATATAGTTAAATTTTCGGTTTTAAGCTATGTATAAAATTGGTTTAAAGTATAAAATAAAGTTTAATTTTATTAAATATAATATGGATAAGTATTCACTTAAATTATATTTAATATAGAGTTTATATTGATTTTTCATAAATCAAGGTTGAGAAGATAGTTGAAATAGATTGAGATTTTATTTAATTAAGAATTATATTTAATAAGAATCCATTCGGAACTTACTAAAATTTAGATTTTAAAAGAATATGGTTTTATAACAAAATTCTGGGTTAAGGTGATTTAAGTGAATATATCAAGTCTAAATAAATTGAGGAATATTAAATTGTTGAAATTTGAAGTTTATTTAAAGGATACTGGATTTACTAATTAAATATTTCAAAACTAAATAATAGTAAAGTAAATTTGGTGTGTCTATATATATATATGAAGTATAAAATTTGGTTTTGAAACATTGAATATTAAAGCTTTGAAATATATGAAATTTGAAATGGTTTATTTGAGGATTTAAATCTGTATTGGAATTGATTGCGAAATTAAAGAAGCTAATTTATTATATAAAGTAATTTAATAGTAAACCATTTAAGTATTGGAAGTTATGTTTCAAAGTTATGGATTTTAAGGTATTATGATTTGAAAGTGCTATGATTTTTGGAAAAGGATATATTTGAAATAAAAATGATATTATATCGATTTGGGATTTCTTTAAAATTATATCATATTGATTTGGTTTTAAAATAGAAATGATATGGTATTTATACGGTTTTGAAATGAATATTATATTCTGGTTTTGAAGTATAATCATTTTTAAATGACTGCAATGTTATAATAACGTTTGGTTGTTGAAGTTATCGGGATCGGAAGTTGTCATACTCTCTGCCAACTCCGAAAACCACTTTGACAATCGTGTACACGGTGAAGATTCCAAAATGAAGTAGGATGGTGGTGGCGTTTCCTTTGAGGTAAATACATGGACCCGACTCCCGTGAGTTGGCATTAGGTGGCTGAAACAGGAGCGATTGACGGGTTAAGAAGGTAGCACCTTTTATCGGACACATCCCTTCGATATTATACTCTAACTTTTGGATTTATTCGGGGGTCACTTTTGATTTCTTTGATTTGGGGGTGTGGCTCGAGGTGGGCGGTAGCTGCGGCTATGCGTTACCACCGACCCGAAAGCGTAATTGGTATATCTATCCTGGCATTGCCTAGTTGTGCCGTGTCACCTACCCTAGCGCGCCTTATACGATTTTGTTTTGTATCATACCTATAGAGTGCCCTCTGACGACGCCCAGTACATGAGAGATTACGGTACTGTATAGACTATGGGAGTATAAAAGTGTGTTAAGGGCTATATGGGTTACACCTTAACGCTATTTTTAGTATATTATACTTTACTTTAGACACTATTATAATAGCGTATATTACTACATAGTAAATAGTTTAACGGATCCTTAGGAGATGTGAATCCCATGCATCTCTTAAGTTACTGCGCTCACGTTAGACACTGGATAGGAGATGTCAAATCCCGTAAACATCTCCAACGCCGTTACACTCATATTTATTTCAGTTGATTTAACTTACATAAGATCTTTTAGTTCTGACTCGAGTGTTTTGTCTTTTCAATTCGCTCGAGTCAACCTGAGCATTTCAGGATTTGAAGACCTTACTTCTGGAGGACGAAGGCGAAGATTTTATTACTATTATATATTATATTAGTCTAATGCATCACATCTGTTCCACAGCATCGATTATTATTCGTTGGTATGTGCAACTCTGATATGTATTGTATAAATATACTCAAATGTTTATAAAACAGCTTCATGAACTTTATATTTGATTATTATATTTTATCGTTCCGTTGTAAGATTTTATTTTGTTTTTTCCTTTCCCTGCTTTTTCTTATTTACCCCATAACAATCCGCCCTTCCGTATGGTTTGAATTGGCACGTGTGTCGATTTAAGACGTGCGAAAAGGCGGGACGTTACAATAAATTTATTATTTTATTAATTCTATAATTTTTAATATATATATATATATATATAATAATTAACTATGGCAATAATACACTTATTATGCTGTATATCACATATATCCATGATCTTATCTATGTATGAATATATTAGGTATATTCATAATTGCACCCCAATCGTATTTATATAGATTAACTAAATGGAAATAAAATAATAAAGAAAAATATGATTTTATTAAATAACTAGATTGGATCTAATGTTACATATTAGATTTCATGGGCCCACTAAGATCCAAAATTCCTGTTGAAGTTTACCGGTTTCACCTGCTACCAACCGGGTCAGGTCTAACATAAATAGGGTAGTTTTATCTTTTAGCCAGACTGAATTGGTTTAGGTCCGGTACTAAAATTAATTGAACTAGCTTAGAGCCTCCGTCCCAACCCTATTAAAATTGAGCTAAAAGGGATAGGTTGAATTTTGATAGCTCTGGATGCGACGGAGGAGGATTTCTTTGGTAGTGAAGCTAATTTTTCTTAAAGAAATTTAATGTAGAAGAACATTGCGAAATAGGAAAATTGGGATAGGTAAGAAAAAGGAATGGTTTGTTTTTTATATTCTTTTTTTTAGAAATGGTGGTTTCTCATATTAGTATATAGAAATAATATATAAAATCTGCTTGTTAATTTTTTTTTCAACTAAAACAAAAGTTAAAAATAACATATTAAAATAAGATTTCAAAATTTTCAAACAACACAAGTCTTGGACATTGGTGTCAAAAACTAGTTCACTCATTTTCAATTGAACTAGAAAAGTTTAAATTATTTTAAATTACTCCAAGCGCACAGGTTATAAAGAGTTTTGGAGAATGATAGAAACAGAATCTAATAAAACTAAACATATTAGAAATTAATATTCAAATTTAATCTAAACCAAACCTAATAGGATCTACCAACTAAAATACAATTATCAACTCAAAGTGAATTAATTCAAATTGGACTGTCTTTTTGAATTTAATCAGAAAAAGATGATCACATAAATTAAAAAACTTAACTTTGTTAAGCATAAAAAATTAAATCAAATATATTTTAACAAACTGGAAAATGAATATAAAGGAAATGGACAATAAATTATAAATACTGGAGTTGTAGAACATAAAAATTGCAGAACAGAGTCTACCAGTAGTAATAAGTAAAATAAATAAAATAAAAATTTGGATTACTGCTAAAACTAATTGTACTATCAATCACTAACTAAAAAAGATGAAAATAAAAAATTAATTATGTTCTAACAAATCTAGTTGACTAGACAACACAATTATCTATATATAAAAATGCAAATAAAATAAAAGAAGAAAATAACTTCATAGAATTTTTGGAAATGAGATGCGAGATCTAAGATATACAGCTATTTGTAGAAGATGGAGTTTTCTAAATAGTTACAGGTATGCATCATGAAATATATCTTCTTTCCATAGAAACAATATTCCATCAAATTTGTGATTTTTTACATTTGGTACTACAAATGGTGGAAATCTAAAGATGGATGGTGATTTATATATCCATGTAGATTAACCAAATATTTCACTAGAAGAATCATCATTTACTATATGTGCAAGAATCGGTATTCAAGGCAAATATGTTTATATGTGTATAGATATATGTTTACATTCAACCATTACTTTTGGATCTGTTCAGAGATAGGTGTGATATCGTTTGATCCTTAACGTCTAAAATTAATGACAAAATAATGTCAAAATACGTGAGACGACCCACCTCATCGATCCTCGAAAATCGACACTAATACATCCTCGGTATTCACATGCTGCAAATCCAAGTGCCGGAGAGGTGGATTATCATGGGTAAGAAAGAAAATAAAGACAAAAAAGAATTTCACACGAATGGAATAACATATATAATTCCAACATTTAATCTTTACAATGGAAATTTAAATACACATATTAAAGTTAAATATGGACAGTTATAAATATCTGTCCTAACAAATGCGGAATACAACAACAATGGAGTGTGGTGGAAATGGATAACACTCTTCAGAAGAATCTTCTAACTCCCTGCTCCAAGCTCTTCTACATTTCTTCTAATTAAATCTGACTACTAGGTTGCTCAGGAAAATTAAGGCACCTAGAGTTTAAGGGAAAAGGAAAATAAACTCCAGGTCAGTCATGCGACTGGTGTGAGAAACTCAAAATACGCATTTTGAAAAGAAAGGGTACCTCACAAGACCACGTAGCACATAAACATGGAACATGTTTTTACCTTATGATAACCGAAACATTTTCTACAAAAAATCTAGGAATATTATTTTTAATGACATTATTCGAAAAACATTTTTCAAATCAACATATTAAAATATCCAAAATTGCTACATTGGTTAAATTTGACGGCATAATAGGTTTACAACTACGTCCGAAGGCTCTTATTCGAGAATGGATTTCCATACAATGGCAGATAAGGGACTACCTTCCATACAGTACGTCTTTAGAGGAATGTACCAAGGATACACAAAAATCCTTCGCATCTGGCAAGACCGGTCTATCCCTATTCGGCACACATATATGGCCTGGATGAAAACTGAATATGATCCCGCTCATTACCGACTTATCCGAGAGCTCACTTAGCATACACAACATACCCGATATATAGAGGGCTATCTAGAAAGGTGATGACCATACCCTAATGGTTGCGAAACCACATAGCCTTACGGCATACCCTGTTTAAGCCATTACCGGGTGATGAGTCCCGAGGTAATGATTACCTTTCACATATCACATTCCACTTTGAATGTTAGATTGCCATTCCTTGATCGCATAACTAATTTCTACAAACATAGAACTCCGAAGCTCGTACGTCTTAGAAAAGTGTGTTAAGCTAAGAGAAATTGTCTTCTCCGCCACCAAAAAAATGATACATTCGCAGAGAACAATTAATGTAGTTAGAACTGCAACGTCAGACATCCATCCATACAAGATGTCTAAAAATAGGACAAACAAAGACACTGTCCTACCACATCCTATCGGGAGTTACCCCAAAGATTAGTAGCAAGAAGTCCTTGCATCGAAGATCTCAAATGAAGAACTACTACCATATAATACGATATGGAAAATTTCCACCGAGGGTCAGTGACTAGCAGCCCTTTATTCCATCTTCAAAATCATTTCCTTCTCTTCACTTCGAATACGTAAATTGGTTCAAAGTGGTTTTCGGATAGGAATCATCCAAATTCGACCCCGGTTCCTTCGAACCAATCATCGATAAAAAAATGTTAAGTAAATAGGGAACTATTCTTTTGATTTATTACTTCCTTTTTATCAAAAATATCTTCAAGAGATATATATCTTTTAGAACATTTGTTTTTGATATATACAGAATCATTAAACCTCATTTATCAAATCCTTTGATTACTTAAAACCTTTTTAAATCTTGGAATAATTCTAAAGCATTTCATTTTTCACTTAGAAAAATATTTCCAAATCATTTCAATTAAATCTTACAAAGATTTTTTAATTCAAAACTCAAAATGTTGATTGAGTTAAAACCTTGTTATCAAAGAGGTTAATCCAAAACCAGTAAATATTAAGTGAGCAGAATCTATAAAAATTATGTAATTCTACTCAATATCAATTCCCCTATTCTACAAGTACTATGGATGGAATAACAATGAAATTACCTTTTAAATTCCATGAATAGTACGAGTTTCATCTTCGGACTTTAACACCAAATATAAGAAGATTATCTCCATAAAATCCAAGTTGTTTAAATTTGGAAAAGTCAACCTTTTATACTTAACTCGTTTCTGACATTTCGATCTTATTTATCCCTCGCCTAGGAGAGGCCAGTTGAGCCAAGGCATTGCTTGCTTCCGAACATCTTATTAGTTTAAGCACCTCACCCAGATCTCATCAATAGAAAAATCCAATCTATATGTCGCTATTTAGAGCCAAGATCAAATCACTTGATTTCTAACAGCTTTTCTTTTAATCATTTATTTAAGCATTTTTAAATAAATTATAAAACTTCCAAATCATCATTAAAACACTCAATTATTCATTTGAAAATATTTTTAAAACATTTGGAAAAGAATCGTTAAGTTTAAGACCGTATTTCAAAAGTTATAGAAAAGTGCTGTGAATGGTGCATTTTAAGCTATATTGATTAAAACGACTTTTCTATCATTTGAAAAATTCATTTTTATAACTCAAATCACTTTTTAAAAAAATTAGAATTTATTTCATATGTTTAAACAGTTTTAAAATATCATTTTTAAAGAAATCCTTTTATGGATTCCGAACTGCAAAACCGAGATTTTTCAAAAATTTGTTTTACTCATATTTCAAAATCTACTTATCGAAATCTTGATTTTCTTTATTCGTTCGAAAACTATGGATATAATAGTTCAGAAAATTCTTATAGAAGAATTCCAAGCTATATTCCATTCTATATATTCGTTTTTACTTTTATCGCACGAAATCGCGAACTACCGTTGCGTGATGCGCTTATTTTTGACACAATTTTCAGTATTCATTTAAACTTTGCTAAAACGCTTTTAAATGTTTATAAAACATTTATAAATCATATTAAATCATTTTTAAGAAGTTTAAATATTCCATATACACCATTGCATTCAATAAAGGAAAGTGATTTCCTTTGTGCTTATCGACGTGTGTTAACGTGACTTGCATATATATATTCAACAACCTTATTAAACAACCATCATTAACAATCATATTCAAATATATATATATCATCCAATAGTATATATATCTAGAGTTTAGGAGTTTCTCACCTTCATTTTCCCTTTGAGCTAATATAAAATTGGCTATAGCTTTGCTAGCTCGAAATCTAAGCTCACGATCACTAGCACTATTGCATTTAAATGGCTCGACCTAGACTTTGGATGCAAGGAGGAGCTTACGACTTGCTAGGGGAGGAGAAAGGGCTCGGCCTTGGTTTGGGAAAGCGATGGCCTTGGGTATAAAAGAGGTAGAGGAGGAGTTTTGAAGTTGTTTGGAGATATTTTACGATTATATATATAATATACTTATTTAATTTATTTTTGAGATATTTTTCTCCATAACTTTGTTCACATGAGAAGCCATTAATAAGCTTGATAATGTGGAGAAGGAAGTGAATAAAATTGTGTGAAAAATGTGAAGAAAGGATGGGGTATTTATAGAATTTTATAAAACCAAAATGTCATAACATGAATGGATGAAACTACCCCTTGCCATCCCTTCCTAGCCAACCATGGAACACACGGTAGTCCCCCATGTGATGGATGATGTGGAGGTGATGGTGGTGATGTAAGGCGGATTTGATGTGAGAAGATGTTTGCTATTTTAAACTTAGATATTTTCTATACTTACCAAATGTAAATGTATTTCTAATTTTCTACCATTGTTATATGTATATGTATATGTTAATATATGTGTGCGCATGCCATAAACATGTACAAGTTACATGATCAACGTTGTATAACCTATCTGTGTTAATGTTATGAATTTTAATTCCAATTTCTGGTCATATTTTCACTAATTAATTAACTTACATATATTTGTAAAGAAATTTGAAAACCAATTTCTTATTATTTTAGATGAATAAAAATAATTATATTTGAATTATAAGTGATTGATTTTTCCTTATATTTTCAAATCAAGTATATATTTTTATAAAACTATTATAAATGATTTATTATCACTTTATAACTATTTAAAATTAATTATCGTCATTTTAAAATAATAATTTGAATAATTATATGAATTATCAAATCATGAAATCTCAATTAAATTAAATTTATTAAATATTAAATATAAGGGCAGCGCTGATGATGTTAGAAACATATTTTATTTTTAAAAATAAAATAATTAATTTTATTTCATATTATTGCTTAATTATAAAAAATAAGTGTATGTATCCATCTCCATGCACGATGTTTTATGATTATAGATTGGTTATCGATAAAATGGTTTTCGGCCATTTTATCGATTTAAATCCCAAGGAAGATATTTTTGTAAAGATCTATTCAAAATTAGATTATATTACTTATTATCACTCAAAACAATATTATTTTTATTATCAACTTTTTATTTGAAAAAATTTAAAAATAAATATAATTTATTAAAGTTGTAAATTTGCGGGTCGTTACAATACGTATGCACACTAATCTTGGATATAAAAATAGCAGGTCCCCAGTTGTGTAATTTAAAATCTAAAACTATGAGCAAATGGGGAAAACCTTATATTGGAATAAATAACAATATTATCTAGATAAGTGAACATCATATAAGTCCCAAATCAGCAAAATAAACTAATTTTTCCAAGGAAAGCTAGTTTTTAAAGTGAATCGTCCACTTTTTGTAAAAGATTAAACAAGATGCGAGGTAGAAATGCCTCAAGTACTATGAGTTACAGCACATGCTTACACTGCTTGAGAACAAGTGACACTTACACAATACTATGACATAAGACAATCATGATGCGAAAAATATGACATACAATATGTCAACCCATAAACTATGACGTAAAACCAAGCATATTACATGCACGGGTAAAAGTAGAGACCATTATTGCATAAAAATTGCCATGGTCGCCAATAGTGAAGATGAAAACACGACAGGGTAGGTAATATGAGCAACCATACCTTAAGGCACCAGAAACTCTCAGGCAACAAGAACAAGACCACAATCAATTCATCCGGTCTCCAAAGATAACTTGTTCAGCAGAATAAATGGCTATGTTAGAGCAAAGAAATGGTGTTGAAATACAGATTACCACTCTAGAAGCAAAACTCGTAGACCACTAAAGGATTTCGAACAAACTAGGAGCTAATTAAAGGCAGTGAGGAGTTGGCAGTGCTGGATTTGAGTAGAAGATGAAAATACATTTCAGATCTAAGTAGAAATGTCCAGCGCAGCAAGGAGAAACATGGGAAACGCAAAGAAGGGGGTTTGCATAATTGAGAATCTAGGGGTGAAGAGGAGGTATATGTAAAGAATGGGGTACAGAAAGAGGATCAAGCGAGAGAAAAAGAGAAGAAAAGTGTGAGGCAGCCGAAGAACAAGCCTATGTCCCTATTGATGCAAACCCTTTTCTCGAGTATGGTTTCGCAACTTAAATCATTGTTAAATTTATAAATAATACAACTATGACACATGAGATACCAAGTAAATAACTTGTAAATGTAGCCTACATCCAGCCCATTTTCCCTCCTTTGCTTTCATCTGCAACTTTACAAATACACAAATATATGTGATAAAAAGGGAAAGGTGACCAACTATACTTGGATTCTGCCTTATACTACCCATCCCAGCCCAACCTAAGGGCTCTGGCGGCTATTGCATAGGGAAAGACTAGCTAAGTACCATTTTGGGTTCAAACTCGTATTTTTGTTTCCTTCCCTCTTCTGCATCGAATACTTGTTAACACCTAACAAATCACAAAAAAAAAGCAACCAATATAAGCTAAAAACATCATATTATAATCATAATCAATAATCATAAATATGGGAAAACATAATAGCAACATTAGCCATTAAACATCACAGAATTCAACAATACTCAATGTCAACCTCAAACATCAAATAAATCTACAATAAAAAAATATCATTATATGTGTACTAATCACCCATCATCGATAACATAATGTTAATCGCATAAATGCAAATATAAATTCAACAAATATGTGCTAACTACTCCATACCAGTAACACAACATCAAACTCGTCAAATGTGTACTAGCCACTCTATATTAATAACACATACATAAATGTCACCAACGGAACAAAACCATAATAAATTAATATTTAGCATGTAACTGTGAGTAAGTTACTTGTTACATGCAAAAGATCTACTAATCCGTCTCACAGCCAACACACATGACATAGGCATAAGGAACATCTTTTCCAACATGGAACCACATAACCTAAAATTAAATGAGTTCAACTGTAAGTGCTAATTCAATAGGTATTGCAGAAACAACTGATATGCTCACTTCAATAAGGGTACTATGTTGGAAATAGCCTAGTTTGTAGTAGGTGAAATGGATGAATTTGAAAATATACCTATTTGAATTTTAAAGGGCCTATGAAGTATGATACATACACTAGACCCAATCTAATTATTTTAAATAAATTTATGTTATATTTAATCATTTTTGTTTAAAAATTAGTCTATATAATGAAAGTTAATCTCTATATAAATAGAATATATCATTCTATATTCAGGATGTTTAACATGTGACAAATATATATATGATGGGAAACATGATAAATACGTACATGTTCAAATTTATACTTATGTAAATATGGAATTTATATCTACTATGTATATACCTAAGACTTGTGTAACGACCCGTCTTTTTGGATAGTTTAAATCGATGATAAACCACACACGTCAGACTCAAACCATACAAAAGGGCATATTATTATTGGATAAATAAGAAAAACAAAGAAAGAAAAAAACAAATAAAGAATCTCGCAGCGGAATGACAAAATATAATAATCAAATAAAAAGCTCATGAAGTTGTTTTATAAATAATATTTGATTATAGTTATACAATACAAAATTAGAGTTGCAGACAACCGGAATAAATAAATAAATGCAGCGAAACAACATGATGTAGTGGAACAAATATAATAAATAGTAATAGTACAAAATCTTCGACTTAATCCTCCAGAGATAAGGTCTTCAACCCTGAAATACTCAGGCCAACCCGAGCAAATTGAAAGGACAAAACACTCGAGTCAAAACTAAAAGATCTTATGTAAGTTAAATCAACGATAAATATATATGAGTGCAACGGCTTCAGAGATGTTTACGGGGTTTGACATCTCCTATCTAGTGTCTAACGTGAGTGAAATAACTTAAGAGATGCTCGGGATTCCCATCTCCTAAAGATCCGTTAAACTATCTACTATGCCGTACAATACACAATTATGATATGTCTATAGTAAAGTAAAAGCATTAAAATAGCGCTAAGGCGTTACCCATATCCCTCTTAACACATTTTATATATTCCCATAGTATATATAGTACAGTTTGCTCCTCCGCGAGGTTTACCTAGATGGCACTCCATAGGTATGGTACAAAATAAACTCGTAGAAGGCACGATAAGGTATGCAACAAGGCACTCAAGATAATGCCTAGGGTAGATATACCAATTGTGTATCCCGACTGGTGGTAACGCATAGTAGCTACTACCGCCCACCTCGAAACATACTCCCAAATCAAAATCAAGGGGTGGACACCAAATCAATCATAAAGTCAGAATATAGTATCGAAGAAGTGTGCCGATAGGAGGAATGACCTCACTTGGCCCGGCGTAGCTCCTGATTTTAGCCACATCAAGCTGACTCACGGGAGTCAGGGTCACGTAAATACCTCATACATAATCGTTTGCCAAACCATCCTACTTCATTTCTGGAATCTCCACCATGTCCACAGTTGTTAAAGTGATTTTCGGCATTGGCAGAGAGTATGACAATATCCGATCCCGGTCTCTGTAACAATCAAATGCTTATTTCACACCGGATGGTTCTTTTACATTTCAAAAGTCAATTCATAATTTATATCAAAATATCATATTCTCAAAACCACATCATTTTCAATCATATTCACTTTCAAAATCACATTTACATCCAAAATCATATTTATTCAAATATGTCATTTCACAAAAGGTATCAATTCCAAATTCCAACTTAGGTTGCATCATCATCAAGCATTTAAATATAAATACTTCAACTTTACATAGTCTGAAATTTTAGAAAATCGTCAAGATAATCACAAATAATTTAAATAGTTTAAATAGTAAAAATAGATTTAAATTTGATTTAATTAGATTTAAAATGATTTAAATAGACTTAAAATAGATTTAACAGATTTTATTAGGTTTAAAATGTTTTAAATAGATTAATTATAGATTAAATTGACTTAAATTATATTAAGTAGATTTTTTAAACAAATTAAATAAATTTAAAATAGAATAATTACATTTAAATTTTATTAAATAGATTTAACATAGATTAAATAAATTTAATTAGTTTAAAATAGGAAAAAAATAGATTAAATTGGGTTAAATAGGTTATAATAGATTAAATAAACTAACATAGTTTTAAATTGATTAAAATAGTTAATTTAATTAAAATAGTTTAAAATAGATTTCAAGGTTATATCCAAACATTTCAATAAATCAATTCCGATAAATAAATTTATATTTGACACTTCGACTTTGAAATTCCAATTTAAATCCTTGACTAATTCATTAAATCAATTCCAATTTCAATATTTTTGCTAGGACTTTCGAAAGTAATTCAGTTTATATAAATTAATTTCTATTTCAAAATACCACTTAACTGAATTCAAAATTTAAAGATTTAAAAATCATTTTATTTAACCAATCAGGCATCTGTATATAATTTTCTACCATATGGTCAAATGATACGGATATTTATCATTTCAATCTGCATTTTTACATTTTATGGTTGTATATCATTTCAAATCGAAATCCTGAATAAAATAAAATCCATAAAATCGCTCGAGTCAATCATTTGAACCCATCATGATTTTCCCTAATCTATAGATCATTCGGGTATGTATCATTTCAACCCATAGGGAACTTGTAGTGTTATAATAATATAAAATACAACATCCAGTCATCCAATATCAACAATCAAACATCCATCATAATCGTCATCCAAATCAATCAATAGACATCAATAGATAAATGGAAATCAAAAACAGGTATTAAATTGACAATTTAAATTCAATATTGAATTAAACGATGATTTAATGCAATAAAGTCAAATTAACCAGAATGATAATTTAACATGCCAAACAGCAATCAAAAAATTTCAAATCACATCATAAATTAAATTTAACTAACATAAGATAATTTAGTAGTTGTGAGAGGGTCAAAACACTCACCTTCGATTTTAAATCCAAATAAAGGCCCAGATTTCAATAGTTTTGGAATTCATCCAAACCTGCATCAAAATATATGAAATTTAAATACGATCGCAACGAAGCAAACCACATGTGAAACAGACCTCATATGAGAAAGTTATGATATTTAGAATGATTGAAATTTAAATAAAATAAAAATAACAAGAAGCGTACACCCACGATGCAACCATGTTTACACTTCGCCACAACTTGAAATTGAACCCTGACCTCACGAGATCGACTACCCAACACATCAGCCGCCATCGCTTTTCGATTTTTTTGCGCCGCCTGACACCACGACGCCACGATCACTTCAACCCTGGCTCGCCTCCTAGAACCGTAGCTACCATGCTGCGCGCCACCCTAAGGTGCAGCCCACCGCTTTTCGTTTTGTTTTTTTTCTTCTTTTCTCTTATTTTCTTATTTACCCCATTGATAATCTACCATTTTGAATGGTTTGAACTAGACATGTGTGGTTTATTGTCGATGTAAACCATCCAAAAAGGTGGGTCATCATAGTTGGTATCAGAGCATTGGTTTAGAGATACTTATCCTGTTGGGGTTAACTCATTAGAGATAGGGTTAATAATACCCTAGAGTGAGTCTATGGGTATATATCGGAGAGTGCGTATTATTTAGTGCTCTAATATGGTTTTGTATTATGTTAATTTGTTCTGTTAAGTATTTATGAATTTTAGTCGAAGCATAGGACGCTATGACATCGATAGGAGTTTCTAAAAACTTGAACAGTGTACATGGGCACAATATTGTTTTTGAAATAGGTAAATGAAATAATTTTACCTAGTATTATATTTTGTATGTACATATATATACATATATACAAAAAAATTCATAAATTGATTTTGTTATATTTGTCGTGTTGTTTGTTAGGAAATGATAATATTCAGTTATTGTCATTTATTGTTGGTTAGTCAAAGTTCTTGAAAAATATTGACTATTGTATGTTATTAGAAAGTGTAATTTTATAAATATGGCTCTAAAATTATGATTCACATATAAAGTGAAATTAAATTGGAAATTTGAGAACTTAAGTTGCGGAGTTTTGAAATTGGTTTTCAAATATTTTGGAATATAGTATTAGTATTATTTGAAAGTTTTTCAAATAGAAATATTTTCAATGGGATTTGAAAGAAATGTTTTAAGTGAATTTTTAAAAGGAAGTAAATTTTGTACTCCTCTCTTCTGTTGTTGGAAAATAATTTTGGTGATGACTGTGCAACATCATCGACGTTTATTTTTGAGTTTCAAAGTGGAAAGACCACTAAAGTAGCTTTGCTCCCCATTTGTCTTGATGGACAAGATTTGATTTAAATTTCTTAAGTATGATTTGATATACGAAAGATATAAGTATATATTACTTCAAGATGATTTGAAATGAAACCCGGTATTTAGTTCTTAAGTTTTCTATAAATTAGGGATTTCAATTATTGTAATGAAATGAAATCTTGACTATTTAAATAGTCGGAAACTTCTAAAAATGAGAAATAAGAAATTAGGAGCTAAGGGTTTAATGAAACTATAAAGAAATTGGAGGTTATAACGTGAAAATTAAAAGAAATGAAAATTAAAAAAATGTAAATTATTGAACATTTTTGTTAACTAAAATTGAATAATATAAATTTGTATGACACTCAATTACGTTCTAGAAACATATATAAAACTTACCAGAAATGTTTAATAAGTTGTAATGTTAAATATGAATATGTAGTAGAATATTATACAAGTAAAAACTTACGTAACAAAAATGATTCATAAATAGATTTATTATTAAATGATACGATACATGAAAAATAAACGTGAATCAAAGAATAGAGAAACTTAAGTGTGAAATGATTCATTAATGAATATTAATATTAAATGGAAATCAAAGTTACATAGTTATAAATGGGAATTAAAACTACAAAGGGACAAATGTAATACTTTGATAATTTATTCATTGATGATTTCAAATATTGAATGGGAAATAATCTATGTAAGTAAATGAATGTAAAATGAATGAGAACTGAAAACAAATGGAAAGAAAATGACGTGTTAAAGAAAACAACAGAATAATATTTAAAATTTATGTTGTTTGGCTTATAGAAAGTTTGGGAAAATGACATTTCAAATCGTTGAGGTCAGATGAATAATCTATTGAGTAATTACCTAAGGCTGTTGAGCGTAAGGTACACTTAATAGTTATTTATCACCCTTGTACGATGAGAAGTTTCTGGACCTGAACAAACCATTAGTTTGGTTGTTATGGTTATGCGATAGAATCTTTTGTTGCACATATAGTTGTACTGCTTTTGATTGTATATGATTATTATTTATTATATGTTGCTTGTGCCATTAATTGAAACAACTAAAATATATTCTCTTTTTACATAATTTTAACTCTTTCGGATTATGTAGGTAAGATATAGGTTTATAGAAGTAATAGCTACTGCTTTTGGTTTCATAAATAAAGTTTGTTTGCCCGATAAATATGTACGTTTTCGGATTACGGTTTTTAGAGCGATATTTTATTGTTTTTCCCATGGTTTGGGATGTTCATTATTGAAATATGATATATATATATGTATATATATATATATATCATAATTATGGATGTTATTATTTCTCCAGCCTATCCGTGCAAAGGAGACTCTGCCGAAATATTTCGTAAATTTAGGACTTAGAATTTTTTTGTAGAAGTTGAGTTATTTTCAAATCTTTGTTAAACTTAAATATGTTATTTAAATTATTATAAATTTACTATTTGAATAAAATATACCAAATCTCTTGATTCCTTCTTTTTCCTTTTCGGAGACGAAAAGTTTTGAGTAGGGGAGATTGTAACGACCTGTATTTTTGATAATTAAAAATATTAAATATAATAAAATTTTAGAATTTTATATTGTGAGAAATTAAAATTTATGATTTATAAATGGAAAAAACTATTAGAATATAAATTAATAATGTTGATTGAACGGAATTGACAACTGTTTAATGTAATTTCAATTAATGGTAATAATGAAATTAATAAGGAATAAAATTGAATGTTGTATTAAAAAGAGAAATCAATGTTAATTGGTTTGGTTGGTTTTAACATGCAATAGAAAACCAATTATTTAGTATGTAGATTTAGTAACTGTAATGACCCAAAAAAATTAACAGTTTAAATAATGTAATTAATTGAAATTTTCTTAAAATTAAAACAATTAAATTTTGAAATGAAAATTTGAATTATGGAATGCGTCTATTTAAACATAGTAAATGGCAGGTTTTCATCAGAAATTATGAAAGTTAGTTCTGTTGCGTAATTTTCAATTTCAATATAAAGTCAGTTAATTTGATGAAAATAAAATATTTTAAAATCTGAATATTTTTATATAATAAAAATGTTTATCGTTTTCAGAGTGAGACGTCATATTTCGTTCGCCAAATTTGGACTGTTCTAGCTTCGTTTATCTTATTTTCAGTAAATTAGCAGCAATTTGACAGCGAATATCGATTTTTATAGGATGGTAGTATTCCTGATATCTATGTACCATTATGTTCGTCTCATCGTGCTGATCTCCGAGTATATTCATTTGTTCATTTTGGTGTCCGGTACGCGGCGAAACCTGCGAAACGATTAGCCGTATCGATTCTGTAATTGGGTCTTTTGGATTCTGTGTCCTTTCGTTTGTTCCCGAGATAATCAGTAGCCACGAGCCTTTTATATTCCTAGAATTTATTATCTACCTTTTACTATTCCTACCGGTCCAAAATATATTTAATTTACCTTCACTGGTTCAATTCCCTTCCTCCAGTCATTCTCTTCCCTTTTTAATTTTTTTCTCCCTGCTCGTTCTTTCTGAATCTTTAAATATATACATATGTATAAGTATATGTATGTATACATAAATAAACAATAATTTATGCTTTCCTGCTCATTCCTATTAGTTCTTGCATAGTTTTTTTTTGTCGATCTTACCTCACCTTTCTCTCCACTTGAGAAGCCTTCACTAGCAGCCACTATATACCACTTCCCCTCCATCCAACAAAACCCTCTTCGCCAACCATGCAACCCATCCCACAACATTAGCCATTGGCCGAAACCCCACATCACCAACGAACACCAAACGCCACCAGACCCGAAAGCATCCTCCTATGCAAGCAACTAGTAGCCATCTCTTCCTCGATAGCCCGCTCCACGTCCATCAGCCAAGACTCCCTCAAAAACCTCCGCCATCTCCTCTTGTGATCCATACCCGCCTAATTTCCACCGATAGTCACCTTCGCAACCAACTCCCAATCGAGCAGCACCACTTAACCTGGTCTGCAAGCAACACTACCTCAGCCAGAAACCCTCACCCGACATTCCCTTCTCTGATTCATTCCACCCAACTACCACACAATACTGAATCATCAACTCCCTCTGGCCGAGACCGCAGTTTCCAGCCGAGCTTCTCCCCGCCTTTGCCCTGACTCGCCATCACAAGGTAGCCACCCACTTCCCCACGTTACAGGTTCGGCCGCGCAAGCGCAACCACTTCCACCGGTGCAGCCCTCTC
This sequence comes from Allium cepa, assembly GCA_030765085.1. Lineage (NCBI taxonomy): Eukaryota > Viridiplantae > Streptophyta > Magnoliopsida > Asparagales > Amaryllidaceae > Allium > Allium cepa. The sequence goes on along the minus strand of CM060944.1, from coordinate 586,071,587 downwards.
TTTGTTATTAAAAATATATACATATTTATATATACTATATATTTGTTGATATATAAAAAATTATATGTATATATAAATATATGTGTAATATATATATTCAAAGTGTTTATATATTTTCAATGTCAATCTATGTTTTTAAAGATATGTTTTGAAGTATGTATGTATATATATGTTTTATAATAACTTTAATATATTTTGGGTACAAATATTTATTTGAGAATTTATGAAAGGAAATAATAATAATAATAATAATAATAATATAAAATATATATTTTGTTTCTATCTATTTCAAGCTAGCTTCAACTTGTTTTCATCAATTCAAGTTTCTAGCTTTGTCGATGTTCGGACCCGAATCCGAATGTTGTATCCGTATTCGATGCATGTCCGTGTCACTATCTTCGCCATCTTTACCTCCGTAGCCTCGAAAAGTGAGAAATCACTCGCGATGTAACAACCCGGATTTTTGACATCGGGTAATTAGGTAATTAACTAGTTTAAATTATGGGAATATTAATAGATCAAACGAATTATGAACCACATTAGACTCATCGTATGATTTAAACCACATTAGACTCGTCATATGATCAAACAAATAAATTATGAACCACAAATAATGGTCATATGATTTAAACCATTTTGATCAAACAATGAAATTAGTATTTATCATTGGACATTTAACTTGTGACCCACATTAGACTCGTCATATTATTTGAAAATTTGGAAATTATGAACCTTCCCAGCAACCAATACTTCAATATCTCACATTTCAAATCTAAACAATGAAATTCAAAAATGGTTCTTACTATCTTCCTCGTATCAAGTTCAGATACTCAAATATATATACACACACGCACACACTGCCTTCTTCATTTTTTTCATTTATTAGAAAATTAAATGATTTAAACCACAGGAAAAACATTATTTCCATCTCACAAACTAAAGAATCAAACAAAGCAACTCTATAGAGAAGATCAAAATCAAAGAAAGCAAGCAGCAATTTTTTTAGGACCATTGTTCTCTGTTTCAAACCATTTTCTATGAGTAAAGCTAACCTTTTTGTTCTGTAACCTATACTTGGGTATGAATGAATAGTTGTCGATATATATGCTTGAACAAGAATGTATGGATATTTATTTATGGGTATGTATGAAGGTTAGAACCAAGGGAAACCAAACCTGTGCTTCATTTTTACCTTTGTTTCTGTATATACAGGAAATTGTAAGTTAGTTCAAAAATCACTCTCTCTCACTCTAACTTGCTTTAGGTTATGCTGTTTAAAAAGAATCTTTTCATTTTCGAGTTTACCTTACTTTAAAAATGGTTTCATGGAAAATCATCAAGTATAAGCAGTGAAAAGTGTAATTTACAGTTGATAACCCAATAAAGGAAGAAATTCAAATAACATGATTTGTGTCTTCGCTTATATGGATGTGTTCGCCTTTAAATATGATGGTTTTTTAGGGTGGTTTCAAAATTTTTAATTGTGTGTGTGGGGGGGGATTTTAGGGTTGATCGGAGGTGGGAGAGTTCGCATTTTCCGGCGATGGAGGCGATTTCAAATCAAGGCACTTGGCAGGGAGGAGCATCGGTCAAGGGGGAACTCGTGAAAGATGGCATTAGAATTTTTACTGTGTCTTGGTGGTCGAGCAAAGTCAGTGTAGGGTTTCAGAGGTCGATTTAGTTATGGTCGGACTTGAGTCAACTGCGATGTCGAGGGGGTGATAGGTCGCTGCGGTGTTGGGGGGAAGGATGAAGGGGCAATGGCGATGGTGCTGGTGGGCTTTGGCATTGCCTAGTGGCTGGAGGTAGCGGAACGAGAGGAAAGAAGGGTGTCGGTCGTTTCCCTGGTAGTGGTTGTGTGTTCGATTTTCGTTTTTGGGTTTTGGGTGAATTCTGGTTGGCCAAGGTGGTTACATAGGCTGTGGGTGATATGGTACGGTGCTCGGCGGTGATGCATGGACGGTTGGCGGCATGTGTAGGTAAACATGCATAGGCGTGCATGCGAGAAGAAAAATGAGGAAAGCAACAGGAAAATAAAAGAGAAGAGAAAGGAAAGAAGGAGGGGAAGAGATGGGCCGGAATGAACGGGCTAAAAATAAGAAAGAAAATAAAAGGGTAAAAGAAAAGATAAGAAAAAGAAAGAAAATAAAAGAAAAAGGAAAAGGGATAAAAAAAAAGTAAGAAGAAAGAGAAAAGGAAAAAATAGAGGAAAGAGAATATGGAAGAATAAAGGAAATTGAAAAAAGAAAAAGAAAAGTAAAGATAAGCAAAATGGAACACACACACACACACACACACACACACACATATATATATGGAAATTTATATCTTCTTTATGTTTACTAAAAATCTATATTTTTTTATAATTCCATAATTTAAAACGTTCAATGATATTTTATAATTTAATGGTAATTAATTATTGTTATTATAATTATTCGACTCAAACTTTGGAATAATTAATGGTATTTTATAATCTAAAGGAGATTTAATTTAAATCATTTTTGTCTCTGACATCAGGTGACCAATCAAGTCAAAATAATTGGATTAAAATGATGATAGGTTTTATTAAAACAAATGGTTGTAATAAATTGTCATATTTGATATCAGCGTTATCCAGAACCACTTCATTTTAATAACCACTACAAAACATATCGGGTTGGATTTTGGAGTTTAATAGGCCGAAATTGAATAAAATTAAGTAAATCTGACTATTTAAAATAAGTAACGGTACTTAGATATTATTTTAAATATTAATGGACTTCTGTAACAGAGTTTGGTTAAAACATGATAAAAGAATCGCCATATTGTACGAGTTACCATGATTTTGAAGGAATATTATAACTTAAGTACTTCAAGTTAAATAAGTTTACTCAAGCTGGTTTCTAGCCTGACTCATGTGTTACTTTATTGTAATGCTCGGGTCAGACTGAGTATTATAGATTTTCAAGTTAGGACGTTCTGGAGCTCAAGAGACGAGCTGGATGGCAGAAACGTATTGATTTGATTCCACTATGTATTACGGATGTATAGATAGTAGTAGGGGACAAGATATTATAACTGTCCAGATTTATTCATTGATAAGTGTACTCTGATATCTTGTATGTATATTGACAGTTACAGCCTTTCTTTGTGTAAATGCTGTTATTTCATATTATATTCCGTACCACTGCGATTGTGAGATTATGTGCTATTGTTTCTGTTTCTTCTTCTATCTCTTTTCTTCTTAACCCTAACAGCCAGGGATTTTCGGCACTCGATTGCTCGGCACTCTATACAGTGGACGTATTAGTGTCGATTTTCGGGGTCGAAAATCCTTCGGGTCGTTACATACGATTAACATTCTTATATTTAGTAAATTTAATTCACATGAAATGACGATCAAAATATGTTGTTAAGTATGGATTGTTAGTTATTTAATTGTTAAATATGATATGCCATTATCTACAGTTGTTACCTATGACATATGACACCATAACCTGTTGTATATATTATATTTAAATTGTATGATGACATATGCTTGCTATTGGTATGTATGTATTTTATATTATTATTTTAATTTTACCACTCTACAAGTTCCCTGTTAGTTTAGAATTCCCTATGGGTTGAAATGATACACACACGAACGATCTTATAGATTAGTGAAAAACCGTTATGGGTTGAAGTGATAAACCCAAGCAATTTTATTGAATTTGAAATTTAAGGATTGCAAGTTGAAATGATAACCCGTAAATATTAAATAATTGCGGATTGAAATGATAAATATCTGTCTCACTTGACCATAGGATGGAAAATTATATACGGACACCGTTGGTCTAATTTGAAAATGATTTCCAAAGTTTGAAAGAAAATGTATGGGTTTTAAATGAATATTGATTTTAAATATAACATAAAGATTTTAAAATTTAATATATGTGTAAAAATTTAGAATTTTATTTTTATATTTTTTGGGAATTTTAAAATTATAAGTTATGTTTTAAAATGTAAATTATAAATTTTTACTTATAACTTTATTATTTTTAAAATATATGAAAATAAGATTTAAAATAGATTTAAATTTAATAATAAAATTTAATTTAATAAAATTTAATTTACTAATATATATAACATGTTTTAAACTATTTTGAAATTATATTAATAGTTTGAAAATGGATTTTGTAATAACTTTAATAAATTAAGGTTGGAAAGATAAACTGAAATTGATTTGAAATTTAATTTATTTAAGAATTGTATATAAATAGGAATTGATTTGAAAACTTATTAACTTGATAATTTCAAAGATATGATTATATAACTTGATAACTTGATTTTGATTAAAGGTGAATAACTGAATATTTCAGATTTAAATAAGATTGAAATTGAATATTTAATTTTGATTTAAATTTGAATTTGAGATTTTATTTAAATGTTTATAAAAATGATTAAACGAATATTTTAGAATTCAATATAATTGGAATTAGATATCTAATTGTTGATTTTATTTAAATTTTTAATTTGAGATTTCATTTAAATTTTGTCAAAATGATTTGGTGAATATTTTCAAATTTAAATACAATTAAAGTTGAATTTTGAAATACAAGTAAGATTTATCAAACTGAGTAACTAAAATTGTTTGAATATTTAACTTTAGAACCTATTGAATTGAAAGTGGTTTAAAAGTGTAGTTCAAATCTGGATTTGAATCAATAAATTAAAATGTTTTTAATGAGAATTTGAAATTGAGATGGATTTGAATTGATTTGGAACTAAAAGTTGATTTGAATTGATTTGTGAAATTGGAAGAAATAATTATTATTTGAAATCATTTCAATATATATACTATTTTTAAATATAAATTATTTTAATCTATATAAGCTATTTTGGATTTATGACTATTTCAATATATATAAACTATTTTCAATATTTAAACAATTTAAGCTGAAACTGTTATGATTTAAAATTTAATGGATTTAAATGCGGATATTTTGTTTGATGGTTTAAACTATTTTGTGGTTATGATTTCGAAAGTAAATATGATTTCGGAAGTGATGATTTCAAAAATTAATATAATTTCGATAGTGTATGGTTTTGAAATGGATATGATAATTTGATAAGTAGTACAAACCGTTTGAAATATAAATGACCACGGTGTGAAATAACCGTTTGGTTGTTAAAGAGACCGGGATCGGATATTGTCATATTCCTTGCCAATACCGAAAACCACTTTAACAACTGTGTACGTGGTGGAGACTCCAGAGCGAAGTAGGATGGTTTGATATACGATTATGTATAAGGTATTTACGTAGCCCCGACTCCCATGAGTCAGCTTAGATGTGACTAAAATAGGAGCCATGATGGGCCATGTGAGGTCATTCCTCCTATCGGACACATTTCTTCGATATCATTCTATTACTTTGTGATTTGACATGGTGCACATTTGATTTGGGAGTGTGTCTCGAGGTGGGCGGTAGTAGCTGCTATGCGTTAACACCAGTCCGGATCTGCAAAATGGTAGAACCTACCTTGGCATTGCCTTGCGTGCCGTGTTCACATGCCCTATCACGCCTTCTTCGAGTTTGGTTTGTACCGTACCTATGGAGTGCCTTCTGAGTAAACCATCGATTTGGTGGAGCTTAGGGTACTGTATAGACTACAGGAATATATGAAATGCGTTAAGGGGGATATGGATAACGCCTTAACGCTATTTTAATGCTTTATTGTACTGATGGACATATTATAATAACGTATATTACTACATAGTAGATAGTTCCACGGATCTTTAGAAAATGGAAATCCCAAACATCCTTTGAGTTATATTGTATTTCATTTAGGCATTTCACTTGAGTTGATTTACTGATATAAGAATGTTAATCCCGACTCGAGTGTTTTGTGTTTTGCTTTATGCTCGGGTCAGACTGAGGGTCATAGCATCTGAGACTCACCTTTGAAGTTTGACGCTTTTCTTGAAGATCGGCCTTTGTCTATTCGGCTTTCCAGTTACTTCGATTTGTTCCAGTTGTTTACGTTTAGACTTGTCATCTGTTTGTATTCAAGACTATATTGTATTTGAGATATTCTGTTGTATTTTATTTCAAAATCTGATGTTTATATTGCAGCTTCATGGACTACTATTTATCTATTCCGTTGCTTATTATTGTATTACTCTATATCTATGGTTCTGTGATTGATTTATTTACTGTATATGCTAAGTTTTGTCAAATATAAATTAAAAATCTATTGTTTTAAGAAGTTTAAGTCTGACTTGTATGGATGATTGTCAATTTGAATGGTTCAAAATACTAGGTCGTTACAGTTGGTATTAGAGCTCAGGTTTAGGCGAACTTTGCATATGGAGTAAAAAAACATTATTGCAGAATCTTCTTCGTTCGAGCTTGAAATTATTTGTTAGGATCCTCCTGAATTAGCATTTCTTTGAATTTTGGAACTTTATCTTTTTTTTGAAATCCATTCTTGTCTTCTCTGTTCATGTTCTGCTTGATCCTGGAGTTTCCCATAGCTCTATTTCTGCTAATCTTTAAAATAAATTCAATCTCAATTGGCAACTTTGTCCTTGGGTTGTATAATCCCATTGGTGGTCTCGCCAACCTTTCTATGATTTATAAAGTGGTGAAACTCCTTTACAACAAGCGTTGATTCACTGGAGATTTCTATATCCTCGGTTTCGATGTTGTTATTTTTTGTAAAGCCCGAATCGTTCCTCTAGCAAACAACCAGGGTAATTCCCTTGTAATTGAATGTCGAATGCCTCAGGATTGTGCAGGCAGTCTCATCTTTTCGCTTGACTCTCAGCCCAGTAATCTTGACTCCACCCTAATAGTCAGGGATTATCCTGATGTTCTGGTGAAGTCGTATCTCTCCTATCTAAGCGGGAAATTTGAATTCCTCATTGATTTTATTCCAGAGCTCGACCGATCGTCCTTCCTCCCGGACGAATGGTTTCCATGAATAGTTAGTCATGCCTTTGGATTAACCAATGTTCTTGCCTTCTTTGGTGATCTCATAAATCATGTGTTCCACGATGTTCTCAACCTGTTTGTTCTGGTTTCCGTAAATGATATTCTCGTCTTTTCTATGTCCCGATTGACCCGGTCAAAGTCACCGCGATCAATATATGTCTATCCATCTTTCCTCTTTTATAATCTAATTATCTTATCTTCCTTTCGAGCTTATCTTCTTAGTTAGAATTCTTTGGAATATGGTCCCTCTAAATTTGAATCTTTATCCTTGTTCTAAAATACATTCTTGAGTCATCCGGTGAGGAAGTATATTTGTAATTAATATAAAAATATTTTATATTGTGTTGTTTAAGTTGTTAAGTTTGAATTTTGGGTCTCGATCGATTCGTCTGGCCAACGCTATCGATGGGAACTCCAAAACACTTGAACCGAGCAAACTAACACAATACTGAAAATTGGTAAATGAAATGATTTTTTTATATATGTAGGTATAATTTTCGAAGATTAGATAGTTAAATGGATTGATTGTTAGAAATGATAATACTAGATTATCATTTATTGATTATCAACATTGTTAAACCATTAACTATTACTGTATAGTATAAGGAGATGAATTTTGACCATGGTTTATAAAGTTGTTTTGCAAATAAAATAAATTTAAATTAAGGATTTAAATTTTCGGTGTTTTTCAAAATTTGTTTTTGAAAATATATTATTGTTAAGTATTTTCGAATGGGAATGGTTTTCAAAGAATTTTAAAAGAAGTAAGTCGGTACTCTCCTATTTTATCGAAAATAATTTCGGTGATGACTGCAGCATTGTCGACATACATTTTCGAGTCTCAAAGTGGGGAGACCACTTAGTAGCTTTGTTACACTTTTTTTTTGTAACGACCCACTATTTCGAACCATTCAAATCGACAATCATACACAGATGTCGGACTTGATTTGCTCCAAATAACATATTGTCAATTTATAATTGGCAAAACTTAGCTTATACAGTAAATAAATCAATCATAAGCACGGAGTTTACAACAATAAGTAGCGGAATAAAATAAGTAGTAGTTCATGAAGATATTACAGAAATAACAAAGTCCATAGCAGGATACGACAGAAATCCCAGTACGCGGAAGTCTCTAACACAAAAGCAAATGACCAGTCCGAAATATACAACTGAAAATACAGAAATAACTAAAAGCTGAAATAGATAAGTTAGAACTTCCAAGCAAACTCCAAGCTCCAAAATATGAGTTCCAAAAGCCGTGACACTCAGGCTGATCCGAGCGTAAAGCAAAATACAAAACACTCGAGTTAGGATTAACATTCTTATGCCAGTAAATCAAACTCAAGTGAAAAGTCAAGTGAGATGCAATATAATTTAAGGATATTTGGATTCCATCCCTCAAGGATCCGATAAACTTTCTACATACATAGTACAATACGCTACATATATAATGTCTACAGCAAACTAAAATATCAAAATAGCGTTAAGGCGTTACCCATATCCCCCTTTATACATTTATATATTCCCGTAGTCTATACAATACCGTAATTCCTCCATAAGCTAGAGGGCACTCCACAGGTATGGTACAAACCCAAAATCTTAGAATGCGTGATAAGGCATGTGACAAGGCACACGAGGCAATGTCGGTGTAGGATTCTACCGCTTGCACTCCCGGACTGGTGGTAACGCATAGCAGCTACTACCGTCCACCTCGAGACACACTCCCAAATCAAAGGTGTGCACACCAAATCGAATCACAAAAGCAATAGATATGGTTTCGAAGAAATGTGTCCGATAGGGGGTGCGACCCCACTTGGCCCGGTATATCTCCTATTTTAGCCATATCAAGCTGACACGAGGGAGTCAGGGCTAAGTAAATACCTCATATAGAATCGTTCACCAAACCATCCGACTTCATTTTGGAATCTCCACTACGTACACAGTTGTTAAAGTGGTTTTCGGTATTGTCAGAGAGTATGACAATATTCGATCCCGGTCTCTTTAACAACCAAACGCTTATTTCACATTGTGGTTGTTTTAAAGTCACTTTATAAATTTCTAAACAAAAATCTCAAACCGCCAATTTAACTCAACATTAAATAATCGATTTTAATTTTATTTAAATTCGAAGGTATTCATTTAATTCCCTTTTTAAAGCAAGCTAAAACCGTAATTTAAAATTTCCAAACTAATAAGTTCCAAATAAGTCCTTATTTAAATTCAATTATTAACCAGTTTAAGTTTCAAATAAGTTCCAATTTTCCTTTCCAACCTTCTTAACTTATTTAAGTTATAAAAATTAATTTAGATATAAATATAAACTAACCCTTTAAAAAATTATATATATATATTAAATAAAAATAAATTTTTATACAATTTAAAATAAATTAAACCTTTAATTATCCGTTTAAAATCTTATTTTATATATTTTAAAAAAATACAACTATAAGTAATTTTTTTATATAAATTAACTTTAAACCAAACCTATAAATTTAAAATTTCCAAAATCAAAATTTTCAAAATCTTAAATTTTACAATATTAAAATAATACATTATCGTATTTCAAAAATCAAAACTTATATATTTCCTTTCAAAACATTGAAAATCATTTTCAAAATATAGACCAACGGTGTCCGTATTAAATTTTCTATCATATGGTCAAGTGATTAAGATATTTATCATTTCAATCCGCAATAATTTAAATTTATGGGTTTATATCATTTAGACCCGCAATCCCATATTTTTTCAAAAATATAAATCGCTCGAGTTTACCATTTCAACCCACAACGATTTTTCCTTAATCTAAAGTCCGTTTGGGTGCGTATCATTTCAACCCATAGTGATTTCTAAACTAAGGGAGAATAATAAAATAACACAGTATTAATAACAATTACTAGCATTTGTGATCAATAATAATTTAAATATAATATCATATTTGACAATTTATAACTAACAATTCAAATTTAACAACATTTTAAATTTGTCAATTTATACGAAATCAATTTACTAAGCATAAGAACATTAATTGTGAGTGATTACTCACCTTTCATGGCTAGAGAACGATGGAAATGAGGAGAACTGACACGAATATGAACACAGACACGGGCACGATATGTCAATTAGCTATGACAAGCACACAACAAATTAGCACGAAATTCGACGAAAATCAAATATATATACATATTGGATATATATTTGTTTTATAGACATAAGAAGGAACAAACAAATATATATATAACATATAAAATTTCCGTCGACAAATATAAATGTGACATATATGGCTTTTGTTGACAATATATATGTATTTTATATATAACATACATAGGTTGTGTGAATGAACAGGTATACACGTACTACAGCCAGAAGATATGCCCAGCCCATATATATAAATGTATACATATGACTCAGATAGGATATATGTATATGATAGATGCATGCAATGTACATATATAACATATACGAGCCTCCATATTTTCACACATATACATTACTCGATTAGTATATATACGTGGCATATAGAGATATACAAGAAACGGATGAAACTGTTCCACTTTTATATGCTAAAATGTATATTCATCTCAGCCAAGGATAGACAGTATGTATATGTAACATACATACAAACACATATGTGCGCGACAGAGGAAATCTGCGCAACGATGTATACATCAATATATACATACTACAAAAACAAGAAAGAATCAATCTATGTTCACCGCCTATATAATATATATATATATATATATATATATATATATATATATATATAACATATATATATACGTTTCATATGAAAGCAAACAACAAAATTCAAGTTACAGTCAAGGTGAATCGAACGGGTAAGAAGTTCACGCAAACGTAAGATAAGCCAAATATATAAAAATGCAACAATAACAAATACAAGCTTGGATGCTGAGAAAAAAATATAACTGATGCCCTCCTATATATATATATATATATATATATATATATATATATATATGCTCGGTATATATATCATATGTAAACTTATATTGGAGCGCAAACTGTATATTTTGAAAAAAAATGATGAGCAAAACTGTTGCACTGCCAAGAACAAGTTCTCGAAGGGAACGGGTAGTCTCCCTAGGGTGTTCCGCAAGGGTTCATGCGTTGGTTGTGCTTAGCCTCGGGTACTGGTGGTAAGGTATGTTGAGGGGATGGCTGGGTTTCAGTGGTGGGTCTGCTATGGAGGCCTAACAATGGAGATGGGTTTCGGCCATCGCTGCTTGAATGGTGTGGAGCAAGGCGGCGGGGACAGAAGAGAAAAGGCGAGTCGAGGCGTCGGGTTTTGGGGAGGAACGCGATGTGGAATATGACGAAGAGGGGGAGTGGGTTGGCTTCGATTCAGGAGGGTGAAAAATTGGGTTTGGCTTCGGGTTGCATTTGGAGAAGCACGGCACGAAAATGTTTGCATGAGAAAAATGAAACACGGATTGAATAAATATAATAAATCGAAGAAAAGATTTCAAAGCAAAAGAAATATAAAAAAATTTACCTAGAGAGGAATGAACATTAATCCAAAGTAAAGCTAAACAAAACAAAAAAAATTGATACATACAGATATATGTTTTTTCCAGAAGGTAGAATATAAACGAGGAAAGGACATGGCTATAAATAGCAAACAAGGAAATAGCAAAAGACATCAGTTGATTTTTCAGAAATAAATGATAGTAAAGACCTTTGGTAGCACACGGCTAGCAATTTAAAGGCAGAGGAAACAAAAAGGCACAAACACAACACCGATACAACAAACTGTTTTGTCATTTCGCCGTGTACCGGACACTGAACTACAGTGAATATACTGCGAAGATCAGCACAATGAGACGAACAGAATGGTATATAGAAATCAGCGATACGACTAAGTTATAAAAACTCAATTTTTCACTGCTGAAAATGCTGCTAAAACACTGAAAATAAGATAAATGGAGCTATAGCTGTCCAAATTTGACGAAATGAATTACGGCGTCTCACTCAGAAAATGGTTTACACTTTTATTGTATAAAAATATTCAAATTTCGAAAATATTAAATTTCAATAGATAAACTAATAAAATTCATATTTGGAATTCCAAAAATAAACTTTCATATTTTTCAATAAAACTTTGCCATTGATTATATTTAAATAGACGCATTTCAAATATCAAATTTTTATTTCAAATTTTTATTGTTAAAATTTCATGTAAAATTAGTTAATTTCATTATAAAATTCGCTAAAATTTCAAGTCGTTACAGTTTTGAAAGATGGATTTGATTTAAATTTCTTGAGTATGATTTGATGTGTAAAATATATATATTTTTGAAAATAACGTATAATATATATATATATATATGTATATATATATATATTTCAAATTGGTTTGAAATGAAACCGAAAAATTTACTCATAAGTTTTGTGTAAGTGATGGTTCAATTATTGTAATGAAGTAAAAATTGTGAATAATTGGAGTGTCTAAAATGAGAAATGGAATTGAAATAACTTGAAACTGTTGAACCAGGGAAAAATTAATTTGTGTAATACTCAATTGCATTCTAAAACATATATAACTTGCTTGAATATTCAAAAAGTTAAAATGTTAATGTGAATATGTAATTGAAGGTTATACAAGAGAAACTTAAGTAATAAAATGTTCAAACTAGATTTTACAAAATTAAAATGTTGTAAATAAAAGGTAAATTTGTATAGTGCTCAATTACACTTGGAATCGTTAATAAAACTTACTTCGGAAGGTTTTAATGTTAATGAGAGCAAGTAATTGAATAGTATACAATATAAATGTAAGTAATAAGATGTCCAAAAATGAAATTTTCTTAAGGGAATTTATAAATAAAAATTGAGTGGTTATACTAAATATTTATACACTTAATCTACGTTGCAATAAATTGAATAATAAAGAGAGAATGCTATTTAAGTAAGCAAATATGAACTTAAATTACAAAAGAAAAAGGGATAATTTAGTAATATTGTCATTAAATGAAACTAATGAAATTTATATGGTTATAAATAAATTGTTGTATCTAGCACTACGTATTTTAGGTCCATCTTTCCTTTCTATTGCTTCTTTTCTTCTACCTCGTTCCTTTTCGGGGACGAAAAGTTTTGAGTGGGGGAGAGTGTAACGATCTGAAAATTTTAACGGTTTAAATAACGTAATTAACTGAATTTTTCTTGAAATTAAAACAATTAAATTTTGAAATGAAAATTTTATTTTGGGAATGCGCCTATTTAAACATAGTAAATGGCAGGTTTGCGTAAGAAATTATGAAAGTTAGTTATGTTGTGTAATTTTCAATTTCAATTTAAAGTTGGTTAATTTGATAAAAATAAAATATTTTAAAATATGAATATTTTTATATATATAATAAAAATATTTATCATTTTCTGAGTAAGACGTCATATTTCGTTTCGTCAAACTGCTCTAGCTCCATTTATCTTATTTTCAACGACTTAGCAGGAGTTTGGCAGCGAATATCGACTTTTGATAGAATAATCTATCCCCTGATATCTATGCACCATTTTGTTCATCTCATCATTCTGATCTCCGCAATCTATTCATTTTTGCATTTCGGTGCCGGTTACGTGGTGAAATCTGCGAAACGATTTGCCGTATCGGTTCCGTAATTGGGCCTTTTGGGTTCTGTGTCCTTTCGTTTGTTCCTGAGAAAATCAATAGCCACTAGCCTTTTATATTTCCAAAATTTATTATCTAACTTTTACTATTCCTACTGGTTCAAAATATATTTGCTTTACCTTCACTAGTTCAATTTCTTTGTCCAGTCATTCTCTTCCTTTTTTAAATTTTTCTCCTCTTTGTTCGTTCATTTTGAATCTTTAAACATATATATAGATATGTATATGTATGTATGTATATATGTACAAATAAATAATAATAATTTATGCTTTCCTGCTCGTTCCTATTAGTTCCTGCATGTGTTTTTTTGCCGATCTTACCTCACCTTTCTCTCCACTTGAGAAGCCTCCACCAGCAGCCACTATATACCACTTCCCCTCCAGCAAACAAAACCCACATCGCCAACCACGCAGCCCATCCGACAACGTCAGCCACTGGCCAAAACCCCACATCACCACCGAACACCAAATGCCACCAGACCCGAAAGCATCCTCCTACGCAAGCAACTAGAAGCCATCGCTTCCCCGATAACTCGCTCCATGTCCATCAGCCAAGACTCCCTTAAAAACCTCCGCCGTCTCCTCTTGTGATCCATACCCGCCTGATTTCCACCGATAGTCACCTTCGCAGCCAACTCCCAGTCGAGCAGCACCACTTCCCTGATCTGCAAGCAACATCGCCGCAGCTAGAAACCCTCACTTGACATTCCCTTCTCCAATTTATTCCACCCCACTACCACACAACACTGAACCATCAACTCCCTCTGGCCGAGACCGCAGTTTCCAGCCGAGCTCCTCCCCACCTTCGCCCTGACCAGCCATCACAAGGTAGCCACCCACTTCCCCACGTCACAGCCTCGACAGCTCAACCGCAGCCGCTTCCACCAGTGCAGCCCTCTCTTTGTTATTAAAATATATACATATTTATATATATTGTATATATATATATATATGTTGATATATATATAATTTATATGTATATATATAAATACATGTGTAATATATATTTAAAATGTTTATATATTTTCAGTGTCAATCTATGTTTTTAAAGATAAGTTTTGAAGTATGTATGTATATAAACGTTTTATAATAACTTTAATATATTTTGGGTAGAAAGATTTATTTGATAATTTTTGAAAGGAAATTATAATGATAATAATAATATAACATATATATTTTGTTTCTATCTATTTCAAGCTAGCTTCGATTTTTTCCATTAATTCAAGTTTCTAGCTTCGTCGATGTCCAGACTCGAATCTGAATGTCGTGTCCGTATTCGGGTGCATGTCTGTGTCAGTATCTTCGCCATCTTTGTCTCCATAGCCTCGAAAGGTGAGCAATCACTTACGATTAACATTATAACGACCCGACATTTTGAACCATTCGTAGATACACATATGAGACTTGAATTGCTCAAAGTGTAAGATTTTTAATTTATATTTGGCAAAACTTAGCATATACAGTAAATAAATAAATCACAGATATCAGCGATACGACCATCCTATCAAAAGTCGATATTTAGCTGCTAAACCGCTGCAAATTCGTCGAAAATATGATAAACGAGCTAGAGCAGTCCAAATTTGGCGAAACGAAATATGATGTCTCATCTAGAAAATAATTTACAATTTTATTATATAAAAATACTTAGATTTCGAAAACATTTTATTTACATTTAACTGACTTAAATTGAAATTGAAAATTACACAATAGAGTTAACTTCCATACTTTCTGATGAAAATCTACCATTTGCTATGTTTGAATCGACGCATTCCAAATATCAAATTTTCATTACCAAATTTTATTGTTTTTTTTCATAAAATTCAATTAATTACGTTATAAAAATCGTTAAAAATTAGGGGTCGTTACACTCTCCCCTACTTAAAACTTTTCATCCTCGAAAAGGAACGAGAAGGAGAAGAGAAACAAACAGAAGAAAGATAGATTTGAAATGCAAAATACAACAATTAATTCAAAATCATAAAATTTCGATTTAAGTTAACTTTTATGCAACAATTTGGTTTAATCCATTTTATTAAATCAATAGATAGTCATTCAATTCAATATTTTGATTTGCTTTCAATTTATTAACATTCCTTTCAAGCCAATTCATTTTTAAATTAACTCATTTATTTTATCCACTTATCTTCAACTTAGTTGATTTCACTTAAATTTAAGTCCACTATTCTTAAGTTCATATTTATCAGCTTATATAGTCTTCTCTTTTATTTAGTTAATTTATTTCACCTAATATATTTTGCAACATGTATTATATGTTTAAACATTTATTATCCCTATATTATTCAACAAATTAATTCTCTTTTTATTATTGAATTCATTATTTAAAACCTCCCTTAATGTTACCCCGCCTTTAGTCAAGGTCGAGATATCAACAAATTGGCTAGAAAGGATGGATATCAGGATTGGAGATCGATTGTATACAAGGCTATGAACGATATCGTCAAAATTTGACCGAGCTTCAATCAAGATAGGATCGATTATGAATGATGAATAGGACTATGTGAGGCTACTTTTCAAATTTTAGGTCAATCAGAGTTCGTATGCTCGAGATATGGATGGATCAATATTAGTGAGAAATGGTTGGCATCGATACCTTCATATTAATGTGGTTCGTGTCGATCGGCATGGGTCACTTTGGGTCGATAAAAGTTGTTCGAATCAATACGGTTCGTATCAATCGGCATGGGTCACTTTGGATCGATGGATGTTGTTCGTATCGATATGGTTCGTATCGATATGGTTCGTATCGATATGATTGATGAAGCAATTCGATGGATATGAAGAGCATATGCAGAGGATGGATACGAAGAGCATGCATCGAAGTGGGTTTGATGGACACGAGAAGCTAGCAGGGGTTCGATAAAAATAGAACAGTAGGTATATGTTGATCGATACAAAGGGGGAGTGATGGATGAATACGACCATCGAATCATCGATGTGAAATAGGCATCTCAGATCGATACGAAGGGAACGTGTTCGAATGAGGAAGCAGTCAAATCGCCATCAAAAATGGATCTACCCTGGAATTTTGAGCAACGTCATCGGTGCGAATGGGATGGACACGAAGGGCAGATGTATACGAAGGGATGGAGACGAATTCATGGATACGATGCTTCAACCTTGTAACGACCCAATATTTTTCGACACCTGAAAATTGACATCAATACGTTCACAGTATCTAATGCCGAACAATCGAATGCTAGAAAACCGAACCATTAGGATTAAAGAAGAAGGAGGTAGAAAAAGAGACAAAACAACAACAGAATCTTACCATCGCAGCGGAATAAAATGTAATAGATAATAACTGATCTTTACACAAAAGAAACTATATCTGTTTTATATATTACATCATCAGAGTACAACATTAACAAAATACAACAATGGACAGTAATGATAACTTGTCCACATAGAAACTGAATGCAGGAAACCATACACAGCGGATAATACATCAAATACGTGTGATACGTCTCGACATCCAGCTCGTCTCCTGAGCTCTATAGCAGTCCATCCAGAATCTGTACTCTATAATACTCGATCTGACCTAAGGATTATAGTTAAATAACACCCGAGTCTGTTTGAAAAACCAACGTGAGAAAACACACTCAATTGGATTGTTAAAGTTTTCAAAATCCTTTTGAAATCAAAGGTATCTCGTAAGACCACGCCACAAATAAATATGTCGGTTTTTTACCTTACGATAACCAAAACATTTCTTATCAAATCCTCTGATATTGTAGTAGTGTCTATATACAAATACTTATTCAAATAGCCGAAATTGTTACATTTTTAAATTCCAGCAGTACTAGGTTCTACAAACAAAACCGCAAAGGCACGTAGGGAGAATGGATTTCCATTAATGGCAGGGCTACTGAGGTACCGCCCGTCACAGTACGTGGTCTAGATCAATGTACCGAGGATCCACCCTGATCCCCTGCATCACAAGACCAGAGCTACCTCTTACTGGATAGTCCGAATAAGTTCATCCTACGGTTGGGATCAGCAACCGCCCACACAGCTGAAATAAAGGGACATCTAGACAAGGGTGACCTTACCTTAATTGGTTGCTAGCCACTTAGTCTTGTGTGCACTTCCCTTGTTTTAGCCATTCCCGGTTGATGGGGCTCAAGGCTATGCTTTACCTTTTTAGCACACCTACACTTTGAATGCTCACCGTCCTCCTGACGATGTTCTAAAACATTCATCCATACAAGTACATTCCGGGTCCAAATAAAACTGAGGGCACTACTCCTACTACATCCATTTTGGAATCACCCTCAGAATTAGTAGCGATTAGCTCTTGCACTTCACCGCTCCATCTTCGACTCCCAGCTCTTGTCTTCCTCACGAAAATGTTCAAACCGGATCGAAGTGATTTTCGGAAAATAAATCTCGATCCCGGTCTCTTCGAAACGATCAGCGCATTGGCCAATATTGATAGTCGGTTATTTAACTATCAAATAACATTCACAAACAACCATCATCCTTAAAAAAATTCCAAAATTATTTATTATTCAAAATATCTTCGCAAGATATCTTTCTACATTTTAATCCTTTGAAAACAGTTTCCAAATCACTTCCTCTTACGGAATAAATTTATAAATATTGTTTATTCCACTGAAAATCACCAAGTCTAAATACTTTAAATTTCAAAATAATTTAAATCACCTTAACAAAAAAAAATATTCTTTAAAATACTTAAAATAAAAACTATTTAAAACACTTTGTTTAAAATACTAGTTATGAAATTTAATAATAATTTTCATGTAAAACTTTAAGCCAAATTTTTTTTAAAATAAAAGTTATAAAAATTCAATACAAGTTTTCAAATAAAAACTTTAACTAAACTATCTTTGAAATAAAACTACTTTATAAAATATAAATATTAGTAATTATCTTTTTTAAATCATAATACCAATTAACCCTTTAAAATTATTGCTACTATAACTAATTTAATAAATGTTACCTTTAAAATTCTAAAGAACTTAAATAATAATTTCTCAGATAACGTTCTTTTAAAATAACTTTAAAACTTTTAACTTATACTCAAAAATTTGCTTTGGAGACATGCTTGGCTTTTCAGGGAAATACACTCTTCTTCCACACCTTTTAAAAATAAACCACTATTTATTTTTAAAGCAAATTACCCATTCCTTTAAAAATTCCATCCTGAATTTACACTTCCAAATTATCCTCTGATAAATATTTCACTTTATTTATAACCTTGTTTATAAATTTCACAATCTCATTCTCTTTTATTTCCAGTTTCAAACACTTAATCAGTTTTCAAATCGATTTTCAAAACTAATTCCATTTTAAAACAAATTCCTTTACTTACCCAAATTTATTTTAAACCCATAAATTTCCATATTTACTCCTATATTTAAATTTTAAAATCTTATTTTAAACTGAAACAACCGTTTCATATTTATTAAAAATCCTACCCTTTTATTTCTTCCTAAACATTTAAATCTTAATTTGAAAATAAATCCCTTAAATTCTATAATAATATCATTTAAATCTCCAACTCTTTTATTTTCATTTATTTAAAATCTCTATCTTCATTTCCATACTCATAATGTATTTAACAGAATTTAAAAAATCAAACTTTTATACTTTTCCAAATTTAGTCTTAAATTTATCCAAATTCTCCATAATTATTTTACTTAGAAATTTCCCTTTATATTTCCATTAAAAATCCAACCTTATATATTTGTCATTCTCTCAATATATATATTCAATCAAGCCATAGCATTCAATAATTACAATTTCTAATATAATCAATTTAATCCATCGCAGATTATCCCATAAATCATATTATTGAATATAAAATAAATTTAACATTTTGAGGAATCCAGTTGGATCCCTCCAACCTGTTTCCCTGCATCCACAGATGTTAGCATAATATACCAATTCCTCTTCGAGGTGAATATCGTGGTATATGGGGTCATCCATATTATGCGGGGTGCATAGGGTCTTATCCGCTAATTAATACGGGAAATCAATCACTCTAATATATATACTATTATATATAATATCATATCCAGTCAATACGATCATTCAATCAATAATTTAAATTTAACTATATAATTCTAATAGTAATCCAAATGAGTGAGATTAACTCACCTTTGATTTCTGTTTTGCAATCCACTTTAAACCGGCTTGTTTTCTTCACAATTTTGACCTTGAGTCAACATTATAAGGTTTGTTAATATTTGAATTGATCAAACAATTTATTACTATTTATTTAATTTTATCTAATAATTAAATTTTAAACTAATTTTCCTTTTTTTAAAATCTTTTAGTATCTTAGAATAAATAAATAAGTTGATTTAAACTAACTAGTAAATTTAAAATGTACATTTATATTCCTTTTGAAAATACATATATATATATAGTTTTCAAAGATCTTTTATAAAATCTCTACAGCATCTCAAATTCTTATATCTTCCCAAAATCACTTATATATATCTTTTTAAATTAGAACATGCACGTGGACATATATATATATATATATATACTAAATTAAAAACAAAATTATTTTATACCTTATTGAAATAAAATTCTTTCTACTTATATATATATTAAATACTAATAGAATAAAATTCCTTTAATCCAGTATACATATATTAGAGTAAAAATAGAACAGAGTTTAAAATATATATAATTTTCTATTCGGCATAAATCCATATATATATATATATATATATAGTTAAATAAAATAAACTGGAAAATACCTTATGGTTAAACTAAAATCTCATCTCCACCTAATTTCAAACATGCATGAGTATATAATCTTCTTTTCAGAAATGATATCCTTTACTGTAAAATTCCTTCCTTCTAATCTGAATATATATATATATATATATATATATATATATATATATATATATCTTTAAAATTTAGTAAAATAGAAATATGTTTTTCAACAAATATTCATATGTATATATATATTACCATATCTAAATTAAATCAAGATAACCGCTAAATACCTCCCACCGCTCCTCTAACACACGACCCAAGCCATCTCGAACGAATACATAACCGCATCCATCCTCGATTCGACAATCGAGCCCCTCCCCCTACTAGCAAAACTTCACCTCGAACAGAACCATCCAATGCACCGCTTGAGACCACCATCGTTGCCTGCCTCGCGCGCGTCAATGACCAAAGCCATCGCCACCGAACGCTCGCTCACTCGGACCAACAATCAACGAAGAAAGGAGGATGGCCGTAATTCCAAATTCAAAACCGAATTCAATTTCGCTCGGCCTTGATTGAAAATAATGGAAAAGAAATATGATTTTAATTTGAGAGATTTTTTTCGGCCATTATTTTGTTTGTTACGAAGAAAAAAAAGGGATTTCGATTTGAACAAAAATTGCAGCCATCATATGTATATTTTTTATATTTTTTTATTTTTTTATATTAACCAGCTAGAGTTTTTAAAAAAAAGAAACAAGGTGGACATCTGTTATGGGATTTGAAGACGTAGGAGACACGTTTCTGAAGATACTGATGTGAAGGTTAGTTGACCATTCAAAGGAAGTATATAAAACATATATTAAATTTAAATTTAAAATTTAAATCGTCCCGAAGATGAAGCCTAAAATCTCGATCTCCTATTGAGGCGTGCCGCTAGGTGTTTATAATGTTAAACCCCTATTTTAAACGCAATGGAAAAGGTTTCGAGTCCTAATTCGATCGTATGGGGAGAAAGCTTTTTGGACCCAGTAATTATATTAAATTTTCGATATAGATTTTAGCGCATTTATCTACCGTATGGCCAAACGATCACTCTAAACACTATGAAAATTGAAATCCGATTATAATACATTATTACGGATCCAAAGGAACTTGTTTCGTCAAATTCTGAGACTGTGCCTCGGAAGGCTATTTTAAAATATCGATTTAAACGATATAAATTCAAAACTTAACAAAACACTTCCAAATTCAAGTTTAACACTTTTACTATTTCGGTACTATCAATATAAATTTTACAAGCCTTTAAATTATTTTTATCAAGCTTAAAATTTCAGATCCAGACATTTACCCAATTTCCAATTATTTCATTAAACAATTAAATCACTCAATAAATAGTGGCATTTGAAATTCAAGTTAGAAATTAACTTTTAAATATTTAAAATCAATTAGATATTTCAATTTCAAATGTTCAAAATCCTAAATCGTCACATTCCTCCCCCTTAAAAGAATTTCGTCCCCGAAATTACTAGTTAAGAGGAATGGTCCATAACCCGTTCACTATTTTTCCAATCCAAACAGTTTTTAACAACCTTCCAAAACCAAACAGTTTCATCACCCCCAAAATAGTTTTTATTAAAGACACTATCATTCTTACTAACTTCCTAAACTCAACCATAAGTTCCAAACAATATCACTTACTCCACAATTCAAATTTAAATTTAAAACCAAATTTTAAATTATCAAAATTTTTTTAAAATTTTTCTAACTCCCTAAATTTTCGAAAAATTTCGCCAGCATCTCCTTTGTGCGGCTAGCTCGGTACAACTACAAAATGCCTCAATGGGCGCTCAGATTTCAAAAGAAAACAAAATGCCAAGTGGCCAGACCAGAAAATCATCAAATTTCATATAGAAATTTGAATACATACCTTTTTGTCAAGCAATTCAATTTATCTTCTGAATTCAAAAATTCTAATTTCCTTTTGCTTATTTTTTTTAAAACACCTGTATATCCTACTTAGCAATCATATTCAATCACAGAATCCAAAATCATTTTATTCTCTTCTTTTCAAAATTTTCAACATTTTCTTCACTTAAGCCCATACGATGCACATATATCATCCGTACGCAATACCAAATCTGATCGCTCGCTCGATAACACAACTTCATTTTCGAACTAGTATCGCTCACCCGACTTTCTAATGCGAACTCAAATCTAGTTTCTTGATCAGAAACCGTCATTCTCCTTACATAGTGATAACTATGATAGAGAATTTCCAGAATCAATCAAAAATCCATATCCAGGGTTCACCGTTGAAAATCGAGTGAAAAATCCCAACTCGGATCGATATTATTACCTCAAAATTCTGTGCTCGAATCTGGATCAAATCATTATATGAATAAAATAATATATGTACATCCCACGTATTTATCTCAATTGATTATCAGCTATATCAGTTTTTCTATATTCACATTTATTATGATTTCTATTCACTTATCCATACTCAACATGTAACAACCCTGTATTTTGTAATTATTTTTATTTGAATTCCTGATTTAAAAACATTATTTTTATTTATTAGAATGAATAATTTTGTTATTTTAAATATAAACTTTGATTTTTATGTGAATTATAATTTCAAACCTGAATAAATAGAATATTTTCCAGAAATGTGAATTTTGGTCAATCTGGTCAAACTTTGACTTTTAAATTAAAAATTTAGATATTTGAAAATTTAAATTTTATCTTTTATTATGAAAGTAAATAAAATTTCAAGAATACTGCTTTTCATTTCGTTGAAATCCGATTTATATTGTGAAAGTTATATTTTTTACAATGTTGTATGCACATTGTTCTATTTAACAAAATTGTTTATTTTAATTTATAAAAGTAATATTTTTGTTTGTCAAATCATATTATAATTTGTGTAACATTTCATATTATATATATATATATATCATTTTTAAAACATTTTTCAAGTGTTTTTATAATTTTCTAATGCTTATTGTATTTTGTTTTCAATTTTTAAAGTCTAGTTTCAGTTATTAAGCCGTTTTCTTAATTATTTTTTATTTTTCATCAAATTAATTATTAATTTTCTTTTTCATTTTATTTTGTTCCATATTTTATTTTATTTTCTGAATTGTATTTAGTTTATTTTAATTTAAAAGAAATTGGAAATTGAAGAGTCAAAAGCTTTTCATATTCCTTGTCTTTTCATTACCTTGTCTTTTCAGTTTTCAATTTGCCTTTTCATTTTGTTTAGCCGACCATAACTTTTTGCTATTGCCGTGACTTCATTCTCATATTCATGTGAGAAACTTTTCTCCTCATCCCCTAAAACTCACAACAATGAAAATAAAAAAAAGAAATGGTCATGGCTTCTCTTTGCTTCTTCATTTTCTATGATTTTGTGTTTTGCCCCACTTCTAGCTTGCTTGGCCTAGCCTCTCCACCATCAGCTCCACCATCACCACCATCATCTACGGTAGAAAACACTCCTCCTCCACTGACCGTGACCAAGCTGTGCTCATCCATTGAAGTTAGCACCACAAAATTGCACAAAAACCCTTCCAAACATTGCCGAGCTAGTTCTTCACTTACCCTTCACCTATCACTTTGGACACCCCCTTAGCCACCACCAGCAGCTACTATACCACCTCTGGCCGTCCCCTCTCCAGTGATCTGACCTGAACCAGAGCATGGCCGAGCCCAATATAGTGTAGACCGAGCCTATATGCACCAAAACTCCACTTATTTTGCCTTGACCCTTTATCTTCTTCAAGTTGCAACTCCTACCATCATCATCCTATTGTTTTGCCTTCTTTTTGCTGACAATTGGATGAGCACTTGAGGTCTAGACCTATTATGGCCGAGCCAAATGATGTCATGGCCAAGCACTTGAATGGTTAAAGAAAGGTCGAATCACTTTGTCCTTTGTTGCTTTTCATTTCAAGTCATTTCGATATTGTTTTGTGTTATATATTTATGTTACATTGTTTGTCTTTATTGGATTTTTACAAGATGAACATCTAGGCTCTCTCCACTCATTTGAATCCAATGTCGTGTTGTGTCATGCCGTATCGTGCTTTCTCGATTTGTTCTGTGTGTTTTGATTAGCTATCTCCAGCTTGAAAAGGTGAGTCTTTCTCACTCTGACATTTCTACATATGAAATAGTGAATCGATGTCAAGTGTTTAGTAATTAAAAATGTTTATGCAATTAAATGATGATGATATGATATGTTATGCCATTACCATGTTAACTCTGTTAATTATCACCTGACATCTAATATTTGACATTATAATGTGACATTTACATGTTAATGTATCTGTTTGTATTGTTTGTATATATGATCACTGCAATCCTGTAAAATGGAATCACTATGGGTTGAAATGATACATACCCGAACGGACTTTAGAATAGGAAAAAATCGTTATGGACTGAAATGATAGGCCTGAGCGATTTTTATTCATTTTTATTTACTTGGGATTGCGGGTTTGAAATGATAGAACCCGGTTTTTCTTTTTAAACTGCGGATTGAAATGATATATATCCGTATCACTTGACCTAGGCTAGGAAATAATATACAGATCCCGTTGTATTTTTTTAAACGATTTTTATATAGATATGTATTTTAAAAGTATGAAATTTGATTTGAAAATATATATTTATGGTTTTGAGAAGACTAAATATTTAGTTTTGAATTTGTGAATTTAAGCACGTAAATTTAAAGTAAATGTGATTTTTGACTTTAAATTATGTTTTTAAAATGTAAGTAAATAATGGAAATTTAATTTAAAGGTTCGAAATGATATTTGAAGTAAAATATTAAGTTTTATTTAATTTATAAGTTAAGAAAACAATGAATTTTGACTTAACAAATGAATTGAGTTTTAATGGGATAGCTAAATTATAAAACTTTGTTGTGATAAATCATATGTTAAAATTATTTAAAGGTGAAATTTTGAAGTCCAGAAAATATGATTTATAAGTTTAAAATTTTCAAAAATTAAAGTTTTGTTGTTTTTGAAAGTTATAATAAAATCTGGAATTTTATTAATAGCATTTCAAAAATGTTGTAGTTTTATGACTGCACTTTGAAATGTTGTTATTTTGAACATAACTATGATTGAATTAACTAAATATCTATTACGACATTTTATAAATGCCATTATTCATGAACTAAACTATTTTGGAAACTATATAAGCTACGATAGCATTTTTTTAAATGTTGTCGTTGCTAAAATTTGACAATGTTTTGAAATGTTATAGATTTTAACATTATTTGAGTTATATTTTAAAGTGCTAAATGATTTAAATTTTGGAATTGATTATTTGTGAAATTTTAGGAGTTTTGAATATATTTTAATATTTAAAATTTAATTTTAAGGAATTTAAATTGAATTTGAATTTAAATAAGGTTTACTTGGTTATGTGTTAATTTGAATGAAATGTAATGAGATAAATGAATTTTGAACGGAATTTTTGAAATGTGTTTTGTAATGATATTAGGAATAATGAATGAATGACTTATTTGACTTAAAAATGATATTTAAATTTGAATATTTGAATTTGAATTCAAATAATGATTTGATAATGAGATTTTGAAAGGATATGATGTTTTAATGATTTTGAAATGGTTTTGAATGAAAAAATCTTTATTTTGATAAAGAATGTGATATTTAGTTTATTTGTAATTTAAGTTTATTTAAATGATATTGGATTTATGAAATGAATATTTAAAAACTAAGTAATAATGAAA
Organism: Allium cepa; assembly: GCA_030765085.1. Taxonomy (NCBI): domain Eukaryota; kingdom Viridiplantae; phylum Streptophyta; class Magnoliopsida; order Asparagales; family Amaryllidaceae; genus Allium; species Allium cepa. The sequence continues at coordinate 586,045,502 of CM060944.1, read as the reverse complement.
CTAGATTTGAGATATATGAAATTATAAAGTTTAGTTTTGAAATATGAAATATTTAAGGCTTTGAAATATATTAAAAATCGAATAGTTCATTTTGTGAATTAAATCTGTATTTGAAATTGATAAGATTTGGAATGTTGTTAGGAAACTAAGTTGAATCGAAACTGATGGTTTGAACTGAATTAAACTGGAAATTTGTTTTCGAAATGTTATGAATTTCAAATTGTAATGATTTCAAGTATTTTGGTTTCGAAAGAGTTATATCTTTGAAAGTATTGTGATTTTTTTTAAAAGGTGAATATATGTTTGAAATGGAAATGATAAACTAGTTTGATTTTGAATATAGTTTTGAAATAAAAATAGTTTTGGTTTCGAAGTATAAACTATTTTGAAAGGAATATAGTTTTGAAATGAAATGATTTGATTTTTGAAGTATAAACTATTTTGAAATGACCAGGTGTTATAATAACGATTGATTGTTAAAGAGACCGGGATCGGAAGTTGTCATACTCTCTGCCAACTCCGAAAACCACTTTAACAACCGTGTACGCGGTGGAGATTCCAGAATGAAGTAGGATGGTGGCGTCGTTCTTGAGGTATATAATGTGGACCCAACTCCCGTGAGTTGGCATAAGGTGGCTAAAACAGGAGCGATCTCGGGCCAAAAGGGGTAGCTCCTCTGGTCGGACACGCTTCTTCGATACTGTACTCTTACTTGTGGTTGATTTGATGACCATCCTCCGATTTTGATTTAGTAGTGTGTTCCGAGGTGGGCATATGTGGCTGCTACGTTATGACCAGCCCGTGTGCGTAATTGGTATATCTACCCTAGCATTGCCTCGTGTGCCGTGTCACCTACCGTAGCTAGCCTTACTACGAGTTTCTATTTGTGTCGTACCTATGGAGTATCTTCTCATAGTCTCTTGATTAAGAGATATGCAGGTATTGTATAGACTACTGGCATTATTACATGTTAAGGGCTATATGGGTAAATCCTTAACGCTATTTTAAAGTAAGTTTATTTTACTGTAGAGATTATTATAATAGCGCAATATTACTACATAGTAAATAGTTTAACGGATCCTTAAAGAATGGGTGATCCCAAGCATCCTTTAAATTACCGATACATTTTGTTACTGTTCACTTGAGTTGATTTACAGTTCATAAGTATTTATGTCCTGACTCGAGTGTTTTGTGTTTTGCTTTACGCTCGAGTCAGACTGAGTGATTCAATAGACAAGACTCACCTTTGGAGTTGGAACATTGCTTGAAGATCCAGCCATCTATTTTGCTTTCTGTATCCAGTGATTCCAGTGATGTATTCTGATTTGTACCTAATGTATCTTGTTACTCTTCTGTTGTATCTTGTTTAACTCTGATGTATCTTATTTTTACATAGTAGCTTCATGAACTACTATCTCTTTTAAATTCCGCTGCATTATTATTTGCTCTGTGTCTGTGATTTATGATTACTTATTTACTGTATATTATGAGATTTGCCAAATTTTATTTACAACACGGTACTTTGACCAATTCAAGTTCGACATGTGCGGATGCGAATGGTTAAAAATATCAGGTCATTACATTTGGTATCAGAGCTTTGGTAGCTCTAGGCAAAACTCAGCATATGGAGTAGGTGTATTTACAGAATCAGTTTCATTCAAGTTTGAATCTCTTCCTTTTTGACTCGATTCTTTTGAATTTTGAAACGTTCCTTGTGGTTCCAAAATTCATTCGTGTCCCTCACTATTCATCTTCATTTGATTCTGGAGTATCCCATAACTCCATTTCGAATGATCTTTATAATGAGTCGGCGGTCCCGCCAATCTCAAATTGATTTGTAAAGGGGTGAAACTCCCTTACAACAGCGTCGATTCACCAGAGACTATATATCCTCGGTTTAGATGCTAGTATCTCTCATTATCCCAAATTCTATCTTTTGAGATCGAATGTTGATTTACCCCAGAAATCTACATCGATCTTATTCTTTAAGTCACGGTTGACCTGGTTAAGGTTGCCCACGATTTATATAAGCTTATCCATCTTCCTATTCTGTTATTTAATCATATCATCTTTATTTCCAACTTATCTTTAAATCATTCTTGAAGTGTATTTGTAAACTAATATTTAAAATGTTTTATATATTGTGTTGGTTGAGTTGTTGATGTTGATTTGGGTTTCTGATCGATTCATGTGATCAACGATATCGATTAGATTTCCAAAACACTTGAATAGAGAAAACTGACACAATATGTTTTTTTTAAAATTTAGTAATGAAATAAATTTTGTAATTATAATAAAAAAAATCTAGATTTTATTGAATTGTTTGTTAAGAAATAATATTTGATTTATATATCATTTCTCTTGTTTTATATATAAATAATTAAACTATAAACACGGTTATAAATTTATTTGGAAATTTAAAATGAATTTAAAACAAGAATTTGAGAATTTAATTTCCGATGGTTTCAAAGTATTTAAAGTTCTATAAGGATATACTATTTAAAGTATTTTTGAATAGAAATTTGTTTCCAAAGAATTTTAAAGTTTAAAACTGGTGCTCTTCCCTTTGTTGCTGGAAAATTACTTCGGTGATGACTCCAGCATCATCGACATTCATTTTCGAGTTTTGAAGTGACGAGGTCATTATGTAGTCTTGCTACAGTTTTGTTTTATGGAATTTAATTAATTTGAATTTCTTAAATAAGATTGGATTTATAACATATGCTGATATATGATTTAAATTTGAATGGATATATATATATAGTATATGTGCATTTATTTATCTCTAAATAGTTTGGAATTTATCGAAAATTGAATTCCTAAATATTATCTTAAAGGATAATTTCAAGCATAATTTCAAGATTTGAATAAATATTCAAGCTTGAAATGATTAAATTGGAAAGTTTTATTTGTATAATACACAATTTCATTCCAATATAATTTACCTTAATTTTCAGAAGTTGAATATGTAATTGGATAATATATAAAATAAAAAAAGAGATTTTATAAATAAAATTTGAGTGGTTATAATAAATGTTATACACTTAAATTTTAGTTATAAAAAGATTAACAGAGGTAAATAAAGAAAAAAAGGGTAATGAATAATTTACAATATAAAATGATGCTAAAGAACTAGGAATAATTAAAGCAGTTGTAATAAGTGAAAATATATTTAACATAGGTGATAAAATATATTGAGAGAAATAAATTTAAATGTTAATTAGGAATAAAGAAAAATTAAATTTATTGAGTACATTATGAGTATAATGAATGATTTTTTTTCAAATCCATGATTTTAGAGATTGTTTATTTAAGAAAATTGAATGATAAGATAATGAAATTTGAGATAGTTAAGTTTTATTTAACTTATGTAAAAATTTAATTTTTGTCCTTATTTCCCTTATCTTGCTACAGAATAGGGAGGCTAATGCTTATACCAGTCTGTTGGAAAAAAATTTATAACCTTTCTATAATCTTTGGTACTCCTCTGAATCTGAGCACTGCTTGCCATCCACAGACCGTCGGTCAAGTGGAAAGGGTGAATCAGATTCTAGAAGATCTTTTTCGTGTTGTGTCCTTGATTCTGGAGGATTTTAGGAAGATCATCTCCACCTTGTTACAATTTCCTATAACAACAGTTATCAGGTATAATTTAAATCTTCTTGTCATCATGTCATAATCTTATTTCATTCTATCTTTTTCTGTGCTTTCTCGTACCTCATTCCTTTTTGGGAACGAAAAGTTTTGAGTGGGGAGAGTGTACCAACCCTGTATTTTGTAATTATTTTTACTTGAATTCCTGATTTAAAATTTTTATTTTTATTTATTAAATTGAATAATTTAGTTATTTTAAATATAAACTTTGATTTTTATATGAATCATAATTTCAAACCTGAATAAATAGAATATTTTCCAAAAATGTGAATTTTGGTCAATCTGGTCAAACTTTGACTTTTAAATTTAAAACTTAGATATTTGAAAATTTTAATTTTATCTTTTATTATGAAAGTAAATAAAATTTCAAGAATACTACTTTTCGTTTCGTTGAAATCTGATTTATATTGTGAAAGTTATGCTTTTTACAATGTTGTATGTACATTGTTTTATTTAACAAAATTGTTTATTTTAATTTATATAAGTAATATTTTTGTTTTTCAAATCATGTTCTAATTTTTGTAACATGTCATATTATATATATATATATATATATATATATATTATTTTTAAAACATTTTTAAAGTGTTGTTATAATTTTCTAATGCTACTGTATTTTGTTTTCAAGTTTTAAAGTCTAGTTTCAATTATTAAACCATTTTCTTAATTATTTTATATTATTCATTAAATTAATTATTTGTTTTCTTTTTCATTTTATTTTGTTCCGTATTTTATTTTATTTTCTGAATTGTATTTATTTTATTTTAATTTAAAAGAAATTGGAAATCAAAGAGTCAAAAGCTTTTCATATTACTTGTCTTTTCATTACCTTGTCTTTTCAATTTCCAATTTGCCTTTTCATTTTGTTTAGCCGATCATATCTTTTTGTTATTGCTGTGACTTCCTTCTCATATTCACGTGAGAAACTTTTCTCCTCATCCCCTAAAACTCACGGCAATGAAGATAAAAAAAGAAAAGAAATGGTCATGGCTTCTCTTTGCTTCTTCATTTTCTATGATTTTGTGCTTTGCTCCTCTTCTATCTTGCTGGGCCTAGCCTCTCCACCATCAGCTCCACCATCACCACCATCATCTACAGCAACAAACACTCCACCTCCACTGACCGTAACCAAGCCAAGCCCATACATTGAAGTTAGCACCACAAAATTGCACAAAAACTCTTCCAAACATTGCCTAGCCGAGCTAGATCTTCACTTACCCTTCACCTATCACTTTTGCCACCCCTTTAGCCACCACCACCAGCTAGTATACCACCTCTGGTTGTCCCCTCTCCACTGATCTGACCTGAACCAGAGCATGGTTGATCCCAATATAGTGTAGACCGAGCCTACATGCACCAATACTCCACTTATTTTGACTTGACCCTTTATCTTCTTCAAGTTGCAACTCCTACCATCATCATCCTATTGTTTTGCCTTCTTTTTGCTGACCATTGGATGAGCATTTCAGGTCTAGACCTGATCATGGCTGAGCCAAATGATGTCATGGCCAAGCACTTGAATGGTTAAAGAAAGGTCGAATCACTTTGTCCTTTGTTGCTTTTTATTTCAAGTCATTTCGATATTGTTTTGTGTTATATATTTATGTTATATTGTTTGTATTTATTGGATTGTTACAAGATGATCATCTAGGCTCTCTCCACTCATTTGAATCCAATGCCGTGCTATGTCGTGCCATGTCATGCCGTATCGTGCTTTCTCGATTTGTTCTGTGTGTTTTGATTAGCTATCTCCAGCTTGAAAAGGTGAGTCTTTCTCACTCTGACATTTCTACATATGAAATAGTGAATTGATGTCAAGTGTTTAGTAATTAAAAATGTTTATGCAAGTAAATGATGATGATATGATATGTTATGCAATTACCTTGATAACTCTGTTAATTATCACCTGACATCTGATATTTGACATTATATTGTGACATTTACATGTTAGTGTGTATGTTTATATAATTTGTATATATGATCACTGCAATCCTGTAAAATGGAATCACTATGGGTTGAAATGATACATACCCGAACGGACTTTAGAATAGGGAAAACTCGTTATGGGCTGAAATGATAGGCCTGAGCGATTTTTATTCATTTTTATTTACTTGGGATTGCGGGTTTGAAATGATAGAACCCGGTTTTTCTTTTTAAACTGCGGATTGAAATGATATATATATATATATATATATATATATATATATCACTTGACCTTGGTTAGAAAATTATATACAAACCACGTAGTATATTTTTAAATGATTTTTATATAGATATGTATTTTAAAAGTATGAAATTTGATTTGAAAATATATATATTTATGGTTTTGAGAAGGCTAAATATTTAGTTTTGAATTTGTGAACTTAAACATTTAAATTTAAAGTAAATGCGATTTTTGAGTTTAAATTATATTTTTAAAATGTAAGTAAATAATGGAAATTTAACTTAAAGTTTTGAAATGATATTTGATGTAAAATATTAAGTTTTATTTAATTTATAAGTTAAGAAAACAATGAATTTTGACTTAACAAATGAATTGAGTTTTAATAGGATAACTGAATTACGAAACTTTGTTGTGATAAATCATATGTTAAAATTATTTAAAGGTGAAATTTTGAAGTCTAGAAAATATGATTTATAAGTTTAAAATTTGCAAAAATTGAAGTTTTATTGTTTTTGAAAGTTATAATAAAATCTGAAATTTTATTAATAGCATTTCAAAAATGCTGTAGTTTTATGACAACACTTTAAAATGTTGTTGTTTTGAACATAACTATATTTGAAATAACTAAATATCTATTACGGTATTTTGTAAATGCCATTATTCTTGAACTAAACTATTTTGGAAACTATATAAGCTACGATAGAATTATTTTAAATGTTGTTGCTAAAATTTGACAATGTTTTGAAATGTTATAGATTTTAACACTATTTGAGTTATATTTTAAAGTGTTAAATGATTTAACTTTTGGAATTGATTATTTGTGAAATTTCAGGAGTTTTGAATATATTTTAATATTTAAATTTTAATTTTATGGAATTTAAATTGAATTTGAATTTAAATAAGGTTTACTTGGTTATGTGTTAATTTGAATGAAATGTAATGAGATAATGAATTTTGAATGGAATTTTTGAAATGTGTTTTGTAATGATATTTGGAATAATAAATGAATGACTTATTTGACTTAAAAATGATATTTGAATTTGAATTCAAATAATGATTTGATAATGAGATTTTGAAAGGATATGATGTTTTAATGATTTTGAAATGGTTTTGAATGACAAAATCTTTATTTTGATAAAGAATGTGATATTTAGTTTATTTTCAATTTAAGTTTATTTAAATGATATTGGATTTATGAAATGAATATTTCGAAACTAAGTAATAATGAAACTAGATTTGAGATATATGAGATTATAAAGTTTAGTTTTGAAATATGATATATTTAAAGCTTTGAAATATAATAAAAATCGAATAATTTATTTTGTGAATTAAATCTGTATTTGAAATTGATAAGATTTGGAATGTTATTGGGAAACTAAGTTGAATCGAAACTGATGGTTTGAATTGAATTAAACTGGAAATTTGTTTTCGAAATGTTATGAATTTCAAATTGTAATGATTTCAAGTATTTTGGTTTCGAAAGAGTTATATCTTTGAAAGTATTGTGATTTTTTTTAAAAGGTGAATATATGTTTGAAATGGAAATGATAAACTAGTTTGATTTTGAATATAGTTTTGAAATAAAAATAGTTTTGGTTTCGAAGTATAAAATATTTTGAAAGGAATATAGTTTTGAAATGAAATGATTTGATTTTTGAAGTATAAACTATTTTGAAATGACCACGGTGTTATATTAACGATTGATTGTTAAAGAGATCGGGAACGGAAGTTGTCATACTCTCTGCCAACTCCAAAAACCACTTTAACAACCGTGTACGTGGTGGAGATTCTAGAATGAAGTAGGATGGTGGCGTCGTTCTTGAGGTATATAACGTGGACCCAACTCCCGTGAGTTGGCATAAGGTGGCTAAAACAGGAGCGATCTCAGGCCAAAAGAGGTAGCTCCTCTGGTCGGACACACTTCTTCGATACTATACTCTTACTTATGGTTGATTTGATGGCCATCCTCCGATTTTGATTTGGGAGTGTGTTCCGAGGTGGGCGTATGTGGCTGCTACGTTACCACCAGCCCGTGTGCATAATTGGTATATCTACCCTGGCATTGCCTCGTGTGCCGTGTCACCTACCATAGCGAGCCTTACTACGAGTTTTTATTTGTGTCGTACCTATGGAGTATCTTCTCATAGTCTTTCGATCAGGAGATATGCAGGTACTGTATAGACTACTGGCATTATTACGTGTTAAGGGCTATCTGGGTAAACCCTTAATGCTATTTTAAAGTAAGTTTATTTTACTGTAGACATTATTATAATAGCGTAATATTACTACATAGTAAATAGTTTAACGGATCCTTAAAGGATGGGCGATCCCAAGCTTCCTTTAAGTTACTGATACATTTTGTTACTGTTCACTTGAGTTGATCTACAGTTCATAAGTATTATGTCCTGACTCGAGTGTTTTTTGTTTTTCTTTACACTCGAGTCAGACTGAGTGATTCAGCATTCAAGACTCACCTTCGGAGTTGGAGCTTTATTTGAAGATCCAGCCATCTATTTTGCTTTCTATATCCAGTGATTCCAGTGATGTATTTTGATTTGTACCTGATGTATCTTGTTACTCTTCTGTTGTATCTTGTTTAACTCTGATGTATCTTATTTTTATATAGTAGCTTCATGAACTACTATCTCTTTTAAATTCCGCTGCATTTTTGTTTACTCTGTGTCTGTGATTACTTATTTGCTGTATATTCTGAGATTTGCCAAATTATATTTACAATACAATATTTTGACCAATTCAAGTTCGACATGTGCGGATGCGAATGGTTGAAAATATTGGGTCGTTACACAACATTTCACACTTTTATTAAATCTTCATTCAATTTTTAACCTAGAAATTTCCTCAATTCCAATTTACATAAGAATTTAACCATCTATTTCTTAAGTTCAATATAAATATCTAATGTACTCCTTATATTTAATTTCACTTCATTACTTAAGCTTTTGTATCTATTTCCATTTAACTCAGAAGTTAATTCCATTCTGAATTCCATTCTGAATTCCATTCATCGTTCATTTTAAAATATTGAATTCAATTCATTTCAAACCATATTTAATTTATCATTTCTTTAGTTGATTCCACTTACTGATTTATTTTAAATCTAAATGGACATTATTTCAAATCTCTTATTATTTTAGTCCACTTCGAACTAATTTTTTTCCAACTTCACTTTACTTTGTTAAATTTTAAATTAAGTATCATTCCAATATCCAACTTCCATTTTACTTACTTGAAAATGTAATTTCCTTTTGTTTCTCAATACATTTGTTTATAATCTTAATAAATTTATTCTCAATAATCATTTTTCCTCAAAGCTCAGTTTTACTTAACTAGATTTACTTACATTCCGGTTCAATTTAAATTTCAAACTTCTATAAGTTTTCCACTTACTTAAATTCCATTTGCTATATTCTTTGAATTCACTTCAATTAATTGGATTTCATTCTAACTTATTTCGTTTTCTTACTTACTTCAAATTTTTTTAACTCTTCTTCGAGTTAAATTTTTTTAAATAAGATTCCAGAGTCTTTTAAACAATTACTCAACATTTCAAAATCATTTTTGAAATCAACTTTATCCAAAATCCTGTGCATTTCTAAAATCAAACTCAAATTTTGCAAATAATTCCAATTTAAAACATTTTGGCAGCAATTCCTCTCTTGGAAATTCAAAAATGAACATCGATGATGTTGCAGTCATCACCGAAGTTATTTTCCAGCGACCGAAGTGAGTTCAGTGCTTTTATTCTTTCCAAAAATCCTTTCCAAATATTTCTAAATTCCAAATCTCACCAGATTTCAAACCCAATTCAAAAATATTTCCGAAATAATATCACTATTATTTCTCCAAAACCTTTGGAAACCATTTTCAAATTCAAAGGAATTTAAATTTTCCAAATTTTCAAATTCAAATCCTTTCAATTTATTTTCAAATATTTCTCTAGAATTCTATTTCAAATCATAAATCACATTTACAATTTACATTTACAAATCCCATTCCATTATATGAATTTATTTCCTTAACTTAGGTCATAATTTCAATTTCTTATTTAATTCTTACAACAATAATGATAACAACTAAATATTATCATTTCCTAACAACCAAGCAACCTTATATAACTATAATGATTTTCGAAAAATCATTTCTTTTATATACAAAAAAAATTGGGTAAAATTATTTCATTTACCCTATTTTAAAACAATACTGTGTCGGTTTATCTTGTTCAGGAGTTTAGAAACCCCTATCGATGACATGGCGTCCCATATATCGACCGGAATCCATAAACACTCAACCGATAAGTCAACACAATATAAAAACAATTTTTTTATATTCACTAACAAATACGCACTCATATCTATTAATATACTCAAACTCATTCTAGAGTACTACGGACTCTATTTTAAATGAGTAATCCCTACCAAAGCCAAGGTTCTTGCTTAACCTTAAGCTCTGATACCAACTGTAATGACCCGATTTTTTTGGCGCCCGAAAATCGATATCAATACGTTCATAGTATCTAATGCTGAACAATCGAATGCCCAAAAACCGAACCATTAGGGTTAAAGAAGAAGGAGGTAGTAGAAGAGAAACAAAACAACAATTACCATCGCAGCGGAATAAAATATAATAGATAATAACTAATCTTTACACAAAAGAAACTATATCTATTTTATACATTACATCATCAGAGTACAACATTAAAAAAATACAACATTGGATAGTTATGATAACTTGTCCACATAGAAACTGAATGCAACAAACCATACACAACGGATAATACATCAAATACGTATGATATGTCTCGACATCCAGCTCGTCTCCTGAGCTCCATAGTAGTCCATCCAGAATCTGTACTCTATAATACTCGGTTTGACCTAAGCATTATAGTTAAATAACATCTGAGTCTGTTTGGAAAACCAGCGTGAGAAAACACACTCAATTGGATTATTAAAGTTTTCAAAATGCTTTTGAAATCAAAGGTATCTCGTAAGACCACGCCATAAATAAACATGCCAGGTTTTTACCTTACGATAAACAAAACATTTCTTGTCAAATCCTCCGATATTATAGTAGTGTCTATATACAAATACTTATTCAAATAGCCGAAATTATTGCATTATTAAATTCCAGAAGTACTAGATTCTACAAACAAAACTGTAAAGGGGCGCAGGGAGAATGGATTTCCATCAATGGCAGGGCCACTGGGGTACAGTCCGTCATAGTACGTGGTCTAGATCACCGTACTGAGGATCTACCTCGATCCCCTACATCACAAGACCGGAGCTACCCCTTACTAGATAGTCCAAATAAGTTCACCCCATGGTTGGGATCGGCAACTGCCCACATAGTCAAATTAAAGGGACATCTATACAGGGGTGACCTTACCCTAATTGTTTGCTAACCACTTAGCCTTGTGTGCACCTCCCCTGTTTTAGCCGTTCTCGGTTGATGAGGCTCGAGGTTATGTGTTACCTGTTTTAGCACACATACACTTTGAATGCTCACCGTCCTCCTGACGATGTTCTAAAACATTCATCCATACAAGTCCGTTTCGGATCCGAACGAAACCGAAGGCACTACTCCTACTACATCCATTTTGGAATCACCTCAGGATTAGTAGCGATTATCCCTTGCGCTTCACTGCTTCATCTTCGACTCCCAGCTCTTGTCTTCCTCATGAAAACGTTCAAACTGGATCGAAGTGGTTTTTGGGAAATGAATCCCGATCCCGTTCTCTTCAAAACGATCCGCGCATTGGCCAATATTGATAGTCGGTTATTTAACTATCAAATAACATTCACAAACAACCATTCACGGATTATCCCATAAATCATATTACTGAGTATAAAATAAATTTAACATTTTGAGGAATCCAGTTAGATCCATCAAACCTGTTTCCCTGCGTCCACAGATGTTAGCACAATATACCAATTCCACTTCAAGGTGGAATATCGCGGTATCTGGGGTCATTCATATTATGCGGGGCGCATAGGGTCTCATCCGCTATATAATGCGGGAAATCAATCACTCCAATATATATATACTATTATATATATGATATCACATCCATTCAATACAATCATTCAATCAATAATTTAAATTTAACTATATAATTCTAATAGTAATCCAAATGAGTGAGATTAACTCACCTTTGATTTTTGTTTTGGAATCCACTTCAAACTGGCTTGTTTTCTTCACAGTTTTGACCTTGAGTCAAAATTATAAGGTTTGTTAGTATTTGAATTGATCAAACAACTTATTATTATTTATTTAATTTTAACTAATGATTAAATTTTAAACTAGTCTGCCTTTTTTAAAAATCTTTTAGTATCTTGGACTAAATAAATAGGTTAATTTAAACCAACTAGAAAATTTAAAATGTACATTTATTTTCCTTTTGAAAATACATATATATATATACATATAAAAATAGTTTTCAAAGATCTAACTTTTATAAAATCTCTACAACATCTCAAAATTCCTATATCTTCCCAAAATCACTTTTATATATGTATATATATATATATATTAATTTAGAACATGCATGTGGATATATATATATACACTAAATTAAAAACAAAATATTTTATACCTTACTGAAATAAAATTCCTTCTACTTATATATATTAAATACTAATAGAATAAAATTTCCTTTAACCAAGTATATATATTAGAGTAAAAATAGAAAAGAGTTTAAAATATATATATATATATATATATTTCTTTCCAGCATAAATACATATATGTGTGTGTGTGTGTGTGTGTGTAGTTAAATAAAATAAACTGGAAAATACCTTATGGTTAAACTAAAATCTCATCTCCGCCTAATTTCAAACATGCATGAGTATATAATCTTCTTTTCAGAAATGGATGTCCTTTACTGTAAAATTCCTTCCTTCTAATCTGAATATATATATATATATATATATATATATATGTATATGTATATGTATATATGTATGTATATTTATATATATATATCTTTAAAATGTAGTAAAATACAAATCTGCTTTAGCAGATATTCATATGTGTGTATATATTATCATATCTAAATTAAATCAAGATAACTACAAAATACCTCCCATCGTTCCTCTGACACACGACCCAAGCCATCTCGAACGAATATATGACCACATCCCTCCTTGAATCGTCAATCCGATCCCCTCCCCCTACTAGCAAAACTTCACCTCGAATAGAACCATCCAATGCACCGCTCGAGACCAACATCAGTTCCTGCCTCGCACGCATCAATGACCAAAGCCATCGCCACTGAACGCTCGCTCACGGGGACCAACGGTCGACGAAGAAAGGAGGATGACCGTGATTCCAAATTTGAAATCGAATTCGATTTCACTCGGCCTTGATTGAAAAGAATGAAAAAGAAATCTGATTTTAATTTGGGAGATTTGTTTTTTGGCCATTATTTTGTTCGTTACGAAGAAGAAAAAAAGGGACTTCGATTTGAACAAAAATTGCAGCCGTCATATGTATATTCTTTTCTTTTCTTTTTTTTATATTAACTAGCTGGAGTTTTTAAAAAAAGAAACAAGGAGGACATCTGTTGCGTGATTTAAAGAGGTAGGATACACGTTTCTGAAGATACTGATGTGAAGGTTAGTTGACCAGTCAAAGGAAGTATTGAAATATATATTAAATTTAAATTTAATATTTAAATCGTCCCAAAAACGAAGCCTAAAATCTTATCTCCTATCGAGGCGTGCTTCCAGGCATTTATAATGTTAAACCCCTATTCTGAACGCAATGGAAAAGGTTTCGAGTCCTAATTCAATCGTATGGAAGAGATAGCTTTTTGGATCCAGTAATTATATTAAATTTTCGATATAAATTTCAGCGCGTTTATCTACCGTATGGCCAAACGATCACTCTAAACACTACGAAAATTGAAATCCGATAATAATGCACTATTACGGATCCAATGGAACTAGTTTCGTCGAATTCCAAGACTGTGCCTCGGAAGGCTATTTTAAAATATCGATTTAAACGATATAATTTCAAAACTTAACAAAACACTTCCAAATTCAAGTTTAACACTTTTACTATCTTCAATACTATCAATATAAATTTCACAAGCCTTTAAAATATTTTTAACAAGCTTAAAATTTCAGATCCAGCCATTTACCTAATTTCCAATTATTTAATTAAACAATTAAATCACTCAATAGATAGTGGCATTTGAAATTCAAGTTAGAAATTAACTTTTTAATATTTAAAACCAATTACATATTTCAATTTCAAATGTTCAAAATCCCGGATCGTCACAAACCTTCATACAAACTACAGTTTGAATCGATCATATCTCACAATCTACAAGTCCAAATGCTACCAAATTTTCACAGGAGCTTATGCACAACCACAAGAGTATTTATGATCGGTCCCGACTTGATTGGACAAGATTTTGATCGATACGAATCTCATTCGTATCAATCATGGATAGAGTTGAAATCACTCGGGGTCGATCACGTGGGCCCACTCACATGAGAGAATCAGTCTTTCGAGATCTAGGCGGAATATTTGCAGCTTACACCTATCAATAGCAGTCTAAGAGCTTCAGAAAAGGAATACTCTGGTTCTTCTACACTACTGCTCTACCGAACTCCTTTGTAACTCAATTATTATCAACTATATTTTTGCAACCAACGAGTGATTATCAATAAAATATCAAGTCTTTAAAGTGGACGTAGGCCAGAGATAACCGAACCACTATAAACCTTGTGTCTTTACTGCATTCCTTTCAATTTTTGAGTGTTCTTCACATTTATTTTCTCTACATATTTTCTATCTGTGATTTGTGATTGTAAACGTGTGCTTTCATCGGCAATTGGGTGTTTGTGATCAATTTTGGCACAAATATTTTGGTACTTTCACCCAGAATTGAGCTTAGGGAATCTACAGCTTGGACTTTGGATTTGAAGACTTAAAGACTAAGATCTGAAAAGTTATGACAAGGCAATCAACAAGAAGATAGAGGACTGAAAGGAGTCAACACGACGGGAGTCAGGAGAATTCCTTAGGAGCAAATTAGGCCTCAGTTTTCATCATCAGAGACGAGATGGAGATGATGATGGGAGGTATGCATGAAGAGCTTCTAAGAAGACAAGAGGAGATGATGCAGAATCTGCTTCGACAAGTTAGATAAATTGGAATGCAGAGTCAAGGGAATGCAACTGCACGAGATGCTAGAGATAGGAGTTAGAATCATAGAACAATCAGAATTCAGAATAGAGCAGGACCATCAGGAGCAGCATCATATCTAGGTGGCACCCACCCGGAGCATGTTAATCCAATCCCGGGCAGAGTACCAGGTGGAACTATGAAACACGACGTTCATAGAGGAATGGATGCTCGTTCAAGGGAGAAGATTCAAGAACTCCCTCGTAAACTCGGGGGGCGGATTGGAGGCAACGAACAAGGACTACACCTTGGAGACAGCGACAATTTGGCAGATATGGTTAGGCGAGCCATGAGAGGCGGATTAGTGAATAGAGACTTGGAGGATGTGAATAGGAGTCCCTTTGCTCCTACAATCAGGAAAGCTAGGAACCAGCCAGATTTCAAACTACCAACACTGAAGATGTATGATGGAAGAACGGATCCCACTGTTCACTTGACGAGATACATGAGGCATATGGAAGTACTGGGGGCATCGGAGCAGGTCATGGCGCGATGCTCCCCTTTGTATTTGGTGGATATAGCAGCATTATGTTTCATACTGTTGGAAAGTGGCTCTACTGGCACATGGATGGAGCCGATTGAAAGGTTTATGAGGCAGTTTTGGGTCCACATAGTCAGACCTAAGAATATGATGACCCTAACAACGATGAAAAAGTGGAAGAGAAAACCGCTTAGAGATTTCTTGACTAGATTTAATGCGGCAGTGGCTTCGGTAGATCGACCTGATCCGTCGATGGTTTTGATGGAAGCAGTTTCAGGAATTGCAAACAATTCGGATTTCAAGATATCATTGGAATGGGACCCACCGAGGGATCTCAGGGAGTTATATCATAAGGCGGAAAGGATTCTGAGGCAAGAGGTTGCGCAGGCTGAGAGAGAAGGGAGAGAGGCTGAAGCTTATGCGGTAAGGGGTGGAGGTCCACCCAGGGAGGACCCAGACAATGATGATAAAGGAAAAAGGAAAATGAATGGCAATGGTAGCACTTCAAAAAGGCCACGGAGGGTTCAAAGTTTTCTTTTTACACGGATTTAACTAAAAACTTGGAGAGGATTTACTTGGATACTCGCGGGCGCCTCCAGTATCGAAGGCCAGTAAGAAGGGAACCTTCTGATTTTGAGCGGGCATTGGAAAGGCATTGCCTATTCGATGAGCTGGATGGGCACAACACCGATGATTGCAGGCATTTAAAGGATATCGTTGAGAAGCATGTAAGGAATGGTCATCTACAACAGTATGTAAGGAATGGAACTGTGGTAGTGGAACAGGAATGGCCACCGCCCACCTCGAAGGAAGATGGCACTGGACCTAGGCAACGTCAGCTAGTTATCAGCTAAATGGATTTATGGCTATGAATAAGTAATAGAGCTCGAGGTAATGCGGCTAAGTCACTTATACATGTATGAGATCGAGGACGGTTCCTAGGCCTGCTCTGAGGCGATGATAAACTTGTTGCTCGAACCTATGAAATCCTATTTTTTTCTTTTTGTTTTCCAGAAAAATTTTGTTTTTCCTTGGAAGTACAGACATTTATTTGGTTTTCCCAGGCTGCAAAATTCTTATTTTGAATGATTGACTTGGATCGATGTAATAAGTAATACAGGTCTCTTGATCATGGTCCCGACCAAAGAGACGGGGCAATGATCGCAAGTTACGAGTCCTTTCGTCGGAGAGCGATGGAATGGACTTGAACACAATATAAAAAGTCCTTGGCCGGAGAGCCGAGACTGGAGAATATAAAAAATCCTTGACCGGAGAGCCGAGGCTGGAGAATATAAAAAGTCCTTGGCCAGAGAGCCAAGGCCGGAGAATATAAAAGTCCTTGGCTGAAAAGCATGCTTCTATGCTGCCCGTGTGGAAATTATGGGCACCCAGAGTTTAGGAATGGAACAATAAACTCCGGGTCAGTTATTGGACTGGTATGAGTAAACAAAAACTATTGTTTGTACAAAAACAATTTTAAAAGAAATCCATTCATGCTTTTGCAAAATTAAACTGTCATAAGGCCCACGCACAATGCAATCGCACACTTGGGGTAGATTTCTCCTTATGATAGTCAAATATGCTTGATACGAGAAAACTCTTTTGATATTATTATTAGTGCATAGTGTGAAAACATTTCGAAAGTATAATATTAATCTTAGCCAGCATAGGTACCATTATACTATGCCTACTATAGTTACCACCTGAGGTGGCAGGTTATACAAATTACAATCGTAAAGGGCTCGTATTGTTTTTTTTTATTTCCAACAAATGGTTAGGCTAAGGAACTTCCTATGCCACATGGGTATGCCTCTAGAGGGATTTCTCGAGAACTTAACCATTTCTCTGCCTACAAAAGGTCGGGTTACCTCTATAACTAGGTAACTATTACACAAGTATGTCATCCCCCGGTCGTAACCGACCTTTATCTGAGGCCCCAACAACAACAACCACAAAGCAACATAATTACAATAACCACATAAGTTAAGTATCTGGGCTCCATACCATGATACCACTTCTATCCAGAAGGAAATGAAAATACTCTAAGGGGCGCTACCCTCAATAACCATGCTGCATCCTTCCTGTTTCGACCATTACCGGGTTGTGAGGTTCGACGAAGTCTCGCCCATAAAGCTACGCTTTTCACAAAAGCCATGCTTCGATCAACAAATGATCAGCAGCACTCAGCATGCCATACTACCAAATTAGGATATATCACTAATAACCATCAACTACATAACCTTTGAGCTCATGCATTTATCTTTCCAGTTAATTCCTAATCTATTTGTTTGATCGTTTTGACCTTCGGGTCTGGTTTACCGATGAGATGAGGTAAACTTGTACCCACAGCTTGTTGTAATTCAGTGTTTAAAACCTTGTTTTGGTCCAACTTTGAAACGATGCAAATTCTTCATTCAAATCGGATTTGAATGATTCTTTTTGCAGAATGAAGTAGGAATGTTGAACTACATTCCTGCAAAATTTCAAGTCATTTTGAAACTGTTAACTTGTTCAAACCTGCTGTCGAATATTGAGTCGCAGCTTGTTTTAAACGGATAATACTAGTGAAATTTCCGTTATTTCGATGTTTTCTTGATATTTCTTTCTGGATTTCATACACGGTTATCATAATGTGTTTTAAAAATGTTTTTCAAATAAATGGGCTTTTGAAATTATTATTATATATTATTTTTTAGTATAAAAATTATATACTCTATAATAAGAGAATTTCAAAGGCAATTTCTAAAGAAATTTTGAAACGTTCCTAAAACTCGTTTTCTTCAACTTAATTTCTATATAAAACATATAATTTTTACTTCAAACAAAGAGGGAGGAGAATTAAATGATTAGACAAGGCCGGAGAACATAAAACCCTTGACCGGAGAGTCAAGGTCGGATAAGAATAACGCGACCCGACGAGGTCTATGGATTTGAAGTTAAACCTGGTAAGGTCTTGAATTTGGCAAAGGGACCGACGCGGTCACGGATTTGGGTATCAACCCAAAAGGGTTATGGATTTGATTATTGGTTATTGGATATGGATAGATTAAAGCTCGGTCGACAGATTCGGATAGCTACGGAATTGGCTAAGGTTGTGGTTACAGGACTTCGAATTGGACATCAACTCGGAGCAGTCGTGGACTTAGCTATGGCTATGGCACTTTGATAGGATGGCTTGGTAATGGATTGGATTATGAATCGGATGGTACGGCTATGAATGGAATATGGACCTTAGATGTTAGATTCGGATCTATTCAAAACATGCCTTCTTACCACAAGACATGTTTTGGGGGTAAATGTTATCCCGCCTTTTGGTCAAGGCCGGGATATCAAAAAATTATTAGAAAGGATGGATATCAGGACTTGAGATCGATTGAAAACAAGGCTATGATCGATATCATCAAAATTTGACCAAGCTTCAATCAAGACGGGATCGACTGGAAATGATGAACATGACTAGGTGAGGCTACGCTTCAAATTTCAGGTCAATCGAAGTTCGTATGCTTGAGATATGGATGGATCAATATTAGTGAGAAATGGTTGGTATTGATACCTTCATATCGATATGGTTCGTATCGATCGGCATGGGTCACCTTGGGTCGATAGAAGTTATTCGAACCGATACGATACGTATCAATCGGCATTGATCACTTTGGATCGATGGATGTTGTTCGTATGGTTCATATCGATACGATAGATGAACACAAGAAGGAAGCAGGGGATCGATACGAATAGGACAGCATGTATATGTTGATCGATATGAAGGGGGTGATGGATGGATATGAAAAGGCCATAGAATCATCGATGCGAAATAGGAATCTAAGATCGATAAGAAGGGACCGTGTTCGAATGAGGAAGTAGTAAACTCGGCATAAAAAATGGATCTACCCTGGGTTTCTGAGCCACGTCATTGGTGCAAATGGGATGGACACGAAGGGCAGATGAATACGAAGGGATGGAGACGAATTCATGGATACAACGCTTCAACCTTCATACAAACTACAATTTTGATCGATCATATCTCACAGTCTACAAGTCCAAATGCTACCAACTTTTCACAGGAGTTTACGCACAACCACAAGAGTGTTCATGATCGATCCCGACTCGATTGGGCAAGATTTTGATCGATACGAATCTCGTTCGTATCGATCATGAATCGAGTTGAAATCACTCGGGATCGATCATGTAGGCCCACCCACGTGAGTGGAGTCTTTTGAAACCAGGGCGGAATATTTGCAGCCTACACCTATAAATAGTAGTCCAAGAGCTTCAGAAAAGGGATCCTCTTGTTCTTCTACGCTGCTACTCTACCGAACCCCATTGTAACTCGATTATTATCAACTATATTCTTGTGACCTGCAAGTGATTATCAATAAAATATCAACTCTTTAAAGTGGATGTAGGCCGAAGAAAGCCGAACCGCTATAAACCTTGTGTCTTTAATGCATTCCTTTTAAATTTTGAGTGTTCGTCACATTTATTTTCTCTACATATTTGCTATATGTGATCTGTGATTGTAAACGGGTGCCTTCATCGGCAATTGGGTGTTTGTGACCAATTTTGGCGCAAACACCACAAAATAACTTTTTTGGACATCTTATTATTTACCTTTTATATTGTTGGTTATTCAAATAGTATTCCTTTCTCTTTTTACTATTCAATTTATTTCACTTCATTTCTTATAATATTATAACAATTCAAATTTTTATTTAAATTCTCTTATCAAAATTCAATCTTAGACATCTAATTACTTACATTTTATTATGTATCACTCAATTATATTCAAACTTTCCCCCATTAAGTTCTATAAATGTTTCTAAGTGGAATTAAACACTACACAAATTTACCTTTCATTTACAACATTTCTGTCAACCAAAATTTTAGTTTGAACATATTATTCTTTAAATCTCTCTTGTATAACCTTCAATTTCATTCATGTAAAATTTTTAACTTTTTGAATATTTTAGGTAAGCTATATATGTTTTAGAATTGAAATTGAGTGTTGTACAAATAAATTTTATCCTAGTTTCAATTTATTTCAATTTCACTTCCAAGTTTAGACACTCTAATTATTCAAAAAAATTCACTTTATTTTAATAATTTGAAAACCATAACTTAATACAGAATTAAGAATTAAATTTCTGGTTTTTATTTCCAACCGTTTTGAGATAAATACACACACACATACACACACATATGTATATACGCTTTATACCTCAAATCATACTTAAGAAATTTAAATCAAATCCACCTTCCAAAACGAAAGTGTAGCAAAGCTGCTGAGTGTTTTGAAACTTGAAAATTAATGTCGATGATGCTGCAGTCATCACCAAAATTATTTTCCAATGACAAAAGAAAACCGCTCATTTTATTTTAAAATTCTTTGAAAATAATTTATATACTAGAATACTTTCAAATAATATATTTTCAAAAACCTTTGAAACCAAATTTTTGAAAAGCACCGGAAATTAAATTCTCAAATCCATAATTTAAATTTATTGCATTTTCATATCAAATAACTATGTTTATAAATTTTAACACCATATAACATATAAAAATAGAAAATGATTTAGTGGAGTTGATAAAATAATAAATTATAATCTAGTATTATCATTCCTAACAACCAATTTCTTTAACTATCAAATTTCAGAAAACTATACTTTTATAGATAAAATATAATCATAAAAAATTTACAAATTTTGAAAACAATATTGTGTCAATTTTCTCTATTCAAATGTTTTGGAATTCCTATCGATAGTGTTAGCCAGAAAAATTGAACGAAACCCAAAAATTCAAACTTAACAACTCAAACAACACAATATGAAACATTTTATATTAATTACACATACACTCCCTCACACGATGATACAAGAATGGATTTTAGATCAAGTATAGAGATTCAAATTTAAAGGGACCTTAGTCAAAAGAATTCTTAACTAATAAGCTTGGCTTAAAAAGAAGCTAAGATAATTAAATTACAAAGAGGAAGGATGGATAGACTGATATTAATCATGGCGACTTTAACCGGATCAACCGAGATTCTAGGAGTAAGATCGATGCAGAATACAATTTCCCATATAGGAGGAGGAGAAGTGACTTCACCAAAACATCAGGATAATCCATGAGTAGTCAGGGTGTATCAAGACCATTAGGCTTTAAATAAATATTGATTTTAAATATAATATAAAGATTTTAAATTTTACTGTGATGACCCAGAATTTTGGTAATAGCAATTTGATAATCTTTATTTAAATTTGGTAATCTTCTATTATAATCTTTAAAATTGGAAATATAGGCTTAATAATATTCTTTTATAATAGTATTTAATTTGGCAAAATAAATCTTTTCAAAGCTAATAATATTTAATTGGTAAAATTTATCTTTCAAAAGCTAATAAAAATGTTCTATTTATAATGTGTGTGTGTGTGTGTGTCTATATATAGACATTGTGAACAAGAAAACTTTGGTTTAGATTTAATAAAAATATTTTCTAATTATAATATATATATATATGTGTGTGTGTGTGTGTGTGTATGTATGTATGTATAAATATTTTGAATGGAAGCCTTGTTTTAAATTCAATATAATACTTTTGAAAGGCTACTTAAAGTTAAACTTTATATTTGTTAAACAACAAATATAATATCTATAAATATTTATTTATTTAAAAATATTTTAGCTTAAGTTTAAATTTTACATAAGATTTATAAAAGGTTTGTTTACTTTCTTTTTAAATTTTCTTTATTTAGATATGATTTGTAAATGTATATAAAAGTTTAAAAAATAATTTATTTCAAAACATTTAAAAAACATATAAAACACAAGAAAAGATTTAAGTTAAAGATTAATATTCTTTCTTTTAAAATACACAAGTATAAGAATAATTTGTAAATATATATAAAGATTTAATACATATATAAACATATTACATAAATTGCAAAACATAAGTAATTAAGAAAAATTAATATAAACATAAATATATTAGTATAAAAACATGAGTTAATTTATAAAATAAAGATTTATAACACTTGTAAACATTTAATGCTTCCTTTTGACATTTTTAAGATATGATAACATTTATAGCTTAAGTATCATTCAAAATAACAAGTGGCAACATTTATTTTCTCTTAAGAATAAATTATAAATAATGACCATTTTTACTTCAGTTCAAAATCTTCTCAACTCTTTTCTCTTCATCTTTCTTTCTAAAAAAATTGAAAACCAAAACCTAAAAAATAAAAGAGAAAACTCAAACTGGACATTAACTTCAACTTCTTTCAAGATCAACGTGAGATAAAGCTAGCTTCAAACTCAACATAGATTCAACTCAACCTAAATTCAGATCATCAAACAAAGATACAAATACAACTTAATATACATCAACTATCAAGAACAGATCAAACAGTTCCAAATAGAAGACATAACTTTGTTCTTTGTTTTTATAACTGGTGAGTAAATTTTTTTTTAAACAGTTTTAATCTATGTTTATACTTGCTGCATGTGATAAATCTGTATGGAAATGTTGTAATATGTTTGCATGAATATTTTTTTATCTGGAATATGGTTGAATTGCTCTGCGTATTGGTATGCATGTCTGGGTATATATATAAACTAGTCTCTGTTTTGTTTACAACCTCAAAAACAACAAACAAAATTCATATCTCCCAAATGAAATAATTTTAGACGTTGATTTCCAAAGAGGAAATGTTTGAAACAAGGTAACATCATTTTTAAAAATGGTTTCAAGTGTAATTGTTAAGTATATATTTGTAAAATGAAATATTATAGCGAAACCTTTGAAAATTAGAAAAATCGATCATTTAGATTTCGAATTTGGAATTCAAAAACAGAATCGTATGGTAAAATGATGAATTTAGATAAGGATTTCATGATTTTTCAGATTTTATATGTTGAGGAATTCTGAGTTGATCGATTTTGGGTTTAACGTCGATTGCCAATGATCGTCGATGGGTTGAAGCTCGTGCTTGATGTCGAAGGTAGCTTGCAGGTTGATGGTCATTGGAAAAATGATCACTTGATTTTTAGATCGACGTGGAGGTCGAGCGATGTCGAACTAGGGCTCGATGTATGGTTTTGGTCGAGGTAGTTGTCGTGCTTCATTCGACATCGATGGCGAATCGTGATTTATCGAACCGAGGGGAATCGTTGCTTGGGTTCGAGGCGCAGCTTTGGACGAAGCGACTGGGGTTCCGGTGGACATGATCGTCGTCGCGATGAAGTTTTTGTCGATCTGTTTGGTTCCAGTTTTTGATCGAATGGCTCATTTTCGTTTTGCTATCGAATTCATCGATTTTAGAGGTTGTGCTAAACGGCAAGGTGGACGTCGACTTGAGGGTGGTTGCGGCGTTGATCGATGGTGGTCGGAACTGTTGTGCACATGCATGCATTTGCACTTATGTCTGGTGATGTGTTGTTGTCTGGGAAGAAGGGGTGTTGCTCAGATCATTCTCGAAGAAATTTGCATGTTGACTCGAAGGTGGGATGGGGATGAGATACTCGAGTTTGAGCTCGGGAATGTTGCGTAGCAGGCTCGAGTTTTAGTTCTTTTGGGCTCGGGTTGTTTTATTTAAATAACCAGATTTAAATTTTTTTAAGGAAAATTATGTACAGGTTTTAAATTTTGAAGGAAATCAATATCCACTACAAAAAAAAGTGTCTTTTATAGCGGCATATAGTGCTATTAATCACAACCATAGCGGTTTGATAAGCGCTGTATATCGACATGTTATAAAAAACTGTTGAATATTTATAACACAAAATATGCCGCTATGGTTGAACTTAGTTTTATAACGCAAATTCACCGCTATGGTACGTTAATTCAATAGCTCATTATAGCCGCTATAATACAGCTAAATCTCAACGGAATTGGAAATCTTTATAACACCATTTTGCTGCTATAAAATATAACACAAGAGCTATGCCTATATATTACATTTTAATAATAGCAATCAAACTAAATCTTCATAAACGAATAAAGATTATAATCAACAAATATAACACAAGAGCATGCTCAGAAAGAAATGTGATATATTTTTCATTACAGTTGAACTACATTTAAACATAGGAAAATTATGTTACTAATTGAATAAAAAGTTAAAATACAAAGATGTGAAACTAATAAAAAAAATTACTTAGAGGTTTGTTTACTGTGAAGAAAACATCACAACTCCATTCAACTGCCTTTCCTTGCTCCTCCCTGCACTTCCTTACATCGTTCAAGTTACTGCACTGTCATTACATCGTTCAAGTTACTTCCACCACATTCGCACACATTACCAATTCAATCACTTACCAGATACCACTCACATTTCAAACAGCATAAACCAAGACATCTACCCACTGCCCCATATCATAACACTGTCAAGTGCCAACTACAGAACCACCTCTGTCCATTATCAGTTCCACCCCCTTCTTGCCTTCACTAACCAGATACCAATCACTACAAAACATTCCAATCCCAACATCAGATAACACTCTACTTTCACCATAAATTGCTCCACCCATATCACAACAGTGCATAGTGCCTCAACAGATCATCCATTTCACCCACCTACAACTACTTACAACCACTGCCACAGCAGCGCACTACATCCAACAAACATCCGCACTGTCAAATACCACCAACATCACCACTCACTGTTAACCAAACTACTCGCACCATTCATTTCATTAATCAACTTCACAACCACATCTAATAACATCACCATCCCTCTGCTTTCTGATCAAAACTACCAACAGAACCACCACAGTTCCACTAAACTGTTGCCACAACCACAAATTCATTACCCCTTCCACTACTGCTAACTGCACGCGACTTCAATCCCAAACACCACCATCACTTCTGTTTTCAGTAAGCTCCTCCTGTCAAATACCATCATAATGCTTCACTTTGCCATTCATCTTCCCTTCTGCCTACACATACAAAAATGTTAGGAGTTTTCTCACTATGCTTTGAAACTATATTCTCTACAGTAAAACTCAAGGTCTCAAGCCTCGGTCTTAACAAACTATAATCTGCTCAGATATCGCGGTCGACCAAACCCTGTAATCAACAGCAAAATACAATAATGAATCTATGGTCTGTTGCTTAATATTATTTCATTTCTTATAAAATAATATTTTATTTTAATACTAGCTTTGAAAAAGCCATGATCATGTGCCTATATACCAGGTAATCAGATTCAGAATGTATAAAGCGGTCATGTAGTTATATAAATTTATTTCCAAATATACAAGCAAAAAGAGAATTACCTCGTCATCTTTTTGAAGAGGAGTCAATGCAAGAATTAGCGACTTCACAACAGGGCACTCTCGCTGCTCAAGTTGCAAACATTTTGAGGCAATACGTACTATTTCAGTCCCATCCTCATTTGAAAACTGCCCTTCCAAACAGGAATCCGTTAACTCATGAAAGTTCCAGCCTTTTATCAAGTCAAGAGCGTGACAACATACAAGAGATATAGATGTTGGGAAATGGTTGTTAGTAAGAAATTATCTATAGCAATCTAATTGGCATTTGAGAGTATGAAAATGAGTATAAAAAAACAGAAAAGTACAAACTGAAGTTGGTGTCCACTCCAAGTCTTGCCAAAATTATGAATATTGATAACATGCACAACATGAAATAAATATTCTTAGTACATCAGACTTAATACTTCACCAATATGGATATTAGTGAAACCTCCAAGCTTGGAAATAACATACAACTGTATATAATATGAAACGTGACCAGGCACACACTAATGCGCATAAATAATTTGATCCACCCACCAAATTCTTATAATTATATATTATAAGTAAATAACATCAAGTAGATAAATATAAGATAATATATTTATGTACTTTAATGATTGGCATATTACTTGAAATTGGTCCTAAAAATGAAAAGTACAATAATTGATTAGCAAAAGAAGAAAGCGTATAACCTTCATTTGAGGGTGTTTGTTTTGGAATCAATATTTGATTTGCAGTGGTTCCAATCCTAATTCTCTACTTTGTTCTTTCCTTTGCTTGTCATCTGGGTGTGGACATTCTTTGAAGAACCTGAATTTAATTATTTAATCTCAATTAGAATTTGTGCATATAATAAATGCATCAAACTTCTAAACATATATTGCAATATAAGTCAAAACAAAACAAATGTACTTTAGCTTGACTTTAACTGTATAATTAAATCATCGGCTTTTTAATTAAAATATTTTTTATTGACTAAAAGTGGTTTAAAAATTTAACCTTGGTCACCTAGTTATAATACGAAAATCAACTAAACAGAAGTAAGATTTATTGGAAATCGCACATGAAATTATGATGATACATTAATGCATTAAATAAGTATAAGGATCAAATACAGATAAATTAAACAAGTATAATGATCAAAGGTGTTTACATCAATTTGTGAATTGTATTTGATGCTCTTTCCATGTTGTGTGCATACATAGTTACAAATCAATTCTTGATTGCTAAGTCAAAATCGAAGCAGGCCTGGTCTGTTTCAGCTCATGTGATCTAGTTGGGCACGAAAGCAAATATTTTGTATTAAAACAAAGTATTTTACAGTTATCTGATACTACCTATGGACAATGCTCTTACTGTCAGGATAGACAACATCACCATATTCAGTAAGAGAAGAATCTATGACTGAGGGATCATCTGTAGCTAGCTTAGCAAGTTGCTCATCTATCCAACTAACCCTCTGTAGAGTGAAATTGAATAAGGAAACATACTGTGATAGTTACTGAGACAAATACAAACGGAACAGATGTAGTCTAGAAAAGAACTAACACTGCTTGTCGCAAAATGGGTTGCAAGCCCAACTGGAAGCAGATCCACTCCTTTGAGTCGTTCACCAGTTAAAGCCAAGTATTCTCCTGTACTGAGATCAGTTTAAGAACAATTGACATTCCATAAAAGAGGCCGATGATAAGATAATATGGAACATCTGGTCTGCATACAAGCCACAAGTCATTACTTTTATCCATCCAATAATCTAATGGATAACTTTACAGATAATAGAATATAAACCAATTTAACAGCAATTTTCATGTTCTTGTGTAGCTGGTTCTTTTAAATCCTCAGCAATACATTCTACCTACATTTGGTGCTTGTACACAGGTCTCGGTTCGAAATTTGGATATTGGCTTTGGTAGAAATGAAAGATATGAAAATACGATCGTATATTTTCATTATCCAGGTTACTGTATTTCCATGTGGATTGAGTGACAATTCATACCTTGTATCATGAAAACTTGTTACATTGTAATATCATATAATCACTATAACTATTAACCATCAGGATAATTTATCATTAATGCAATCCGGTCTTGATTTTCGTTATAATTGTGATTGAACCCCTTTAATGCTTAAAGATATTCTCTACCTTTAGGACTCATAAGATCATAAATTGTATGCAACATTTCAAAAACCATGATAGGCGCTGAATTTTCAGTTTTGTACAAGGATGGCTGAAAGATACAACTGCTATTTAGATAACAATGAGAGATGCACCTGGCTGACACCTTCAATGATATTTAAGGTTATTCAACGACGATTCCTTCTTTTTCTATCTTAATTAATTAACAAGTAAATGGCCATTGAATATAAATGTTGAAATCAGGAAAGGCTCGCATTTGGCTATTATAGCTTGTGACGAACAAAGAAAATACACATGCAAGCTTTCTGCCTCAAAGGAATAGGCGAAGTTGCATAATTAAAAAAAATAAAAATAAAAAGCACAAAATCAAGTCTCCCACAAAATATTCAAAACAGAGAGTTTGATGAATATGAATATGATATTAGAATAGTGAAACTATCATGGAAGAAAATTGAACTCCACATTACCAAATTTATAACTGATCATGACACTATTCAGCGAAATATAGCACATACAGTGTTATCAGTTGCAATTCGAAATGTTCCAGGAATCGACACCCCTGCCCCTCCACCCATGGTAATACCATCCAGTATAGCTACCTGCAACAAAATGAACTAAAAAATAATTATCCATGACAATATGGTTTACTAATGTAAGCATCACACGGATACACAGTGCGTGTGTGTGGGTTTTTTTTTTTTTTTTTTGGTGTGTGTGTAAGCAGTAAGCCATTAACACCCACTATTTCCAATTTTTAAGGAACTTCCAAAAATATCTACCAACTGTAACATTAAAAGCATTTAAATAGAACTTGATACTTAACAGTCAAAAACACTATGATGCTTTTTTGGAGGCAAATGGTATGGTTACAAAAAGACAGTGAATAGCTGAAACAAAAAATTAAGCGAGTGTTTTTTACAAGCAGGCAATTAACTTATTACAGAAGCTCTGCCAATCAATGGTATATTCACTCGATTTCTGTGATTTTTTTCTCTTTTTACCTACCTGCTTTGTTTAATAAAAGAGATGAAAATAAGTTTGGATGGCTTAAGATCAAAAGTTTAGTTTTGTATCATATACATACCAATGAAAATAAATGCGATGTGAATGTGAAAGTGAGTGGTGGGGATAGAATAGCAATCACACAATGGCAACTAAGTTACTGAGCAATAGATCAAAGACATGCATTCTCAGTTGCTATAACACAAAATACAAGGATAATGGCAACTCAATAAATTATGACACCACAAGAAAAAAAACTAGTTCAAAATAGAGGTTCAAATCTGTTGACACTCATATGTGGCTTCAAATACGTGCCTAGAATGTAAATAAACAAGTAGAGGCTCCTGAAAAAATCCTTGCAGTTATCTAGTCTCCCTACATAATAATGATAGAGGATCAAAATCAATGTAAATTTACAAAATTAATCAAATAACTTATGATGATACGTTCTGCAAAATTTCATAAATATTGCTCTCGTTAATAGATCAAAATGAAAACAGCGACCAAACTATTTATTTCAGTGATAGTCAAGCTGTTTAACAATAACTTAACTAAAATCAAAAGCTTGATGGAAAAGATATACAAGAAAACATTAATCATATGTCAAAGATTGTATGATGTAATACACATTCACGTTAATAATAATTTAAGTTATTTAGAAAACGGTGCAATGGAGGTTCATCAACTATATCTTACTCTGAGATGCAAATCCCTTGGGATTACCCATTGAGTTAGCAAAGTAAGAGCCTACACATAACTGAGTATGACTGATTGCTCGTCCAACAAGTGAAGTTAAGTTAGTTGTCATTGTAATGCCAATTTATCAATAACAAACCAATATAGGATATTGCTATTATATTGCCAACCTTACATAACTTGGATATAAAAAGACAACAAACAAAATGTAAATGTTGTTTGTTGTACAAAAAATTTCACTGCAATATAGAGTAAACAATTTTCCCGTAACTCTGCAATCAAAATTTCTTATATAACACCCTCTATCACTAAACAATCTCACCTTCAACACCGTTTTCACTGACACTACACCCACATGGTTAATGATGCACACCAAAATGGCCATGAAATTGTTTAATGATTTTATATTATTGCACTAATATACTATCAAATTACATCACAGCAACTTTTTCTTGAAGCATTACAAGCCAAATCAAAGTTACTGTCTAGAAAAAACAAGATACAAATACAACAAATATAAATTATAAAAAGGAGCAAGAAAATTTATAGCGAGATTACCAGAATCGAAGATTATATCGCTTACCAGAATCAAAATCGAAGATTATATCCAAAACGCGAAGCCCTAGCTTCGACAGATCGGATCTACATGCAAAGCCCTAGCTTCGAAATCGAAGGAGTTTGCTTTCTTTGACAAAACTTGAGAGGGTTTCTGCTTTCTTCGAATCGCTAACGTAATTGGGAGGAGGGAGCTGCGCGCGTTTTGGATTCTTCGAATCGCTAACGTAATTTGGAGGAGGGAGATGCGCGCGTTTTGGAGGGAGGCGGAATGGTTTTGGAGGGAGAGGGAAAATAATTTGGGAAGTTGGAGGGAGATGTTTTGGGGCAGCGTTACACGTGAAGGGGAAGGGAGATGCGCGCGTTACAGCTGTAGGGAGAACAAAAATCAACCGGTAGCTAGATAATTAAGGGTCAATAATAACGCTTCAGAATAACGCGTTATTAAATAGGGTTATTAATATCATATTTTGTTGTAGTGATCCAAGTTTTAAAATTTAATTGAAACAAGAATCCAGGTTTAAAAACAAAAGTAAGAACATGTTTGTGAAGTAATAATCAGATTTTAAAATGAAAGATCAAGTTTTAGGTGTGTAAAATAAATCAAGTTTCAAGTATTAACTAGTTTTAATCAATATAAATGTTTTAAATAAATTTTTAATAAACGAAGGGAATGATCAAGTTTTTTTTAAAAGGTTAATAAAATGAAGTTTTCTAAAGTAAAGTTTTAACAAGTTTCTAAGTAAGGTTTCAAAGATTAAAAGTTTTAAAATAAGTTAAATGTTTAAAAATTATTTTTGTTTAAAGGTAATTATATTAGGTTAATTATGAAGTTAATTCCTAAATGTTTTTCAAATGTAGTTTTATTATGTAATTAAGGAAATGATTCAGATAAGTGTATTCTCAATGATTTGTTGTAGGTTGATTTCAAGTTTTAATTTATATAAGAACTAAATGTAATTAAGTTATAAATTAAGATGAAAGAATTTATCTTTAATTAAACAAGGTTGAGATTAATTAAGGATAATTAATTATGAAATCAATTAAAAGTTGATCACTTAATGTAATTAATAAGGGTTAATTAATGTTAATAACTAAAGTATAATTATTTGATGAAAGTAATTAATGGATAGTTAATGAGTGTAATTAATTTAAGGATCCTTAACTAGTGATTAAGAGATAATTATTAATGTATTTAATTTAAGATAATTGGTTTAATTAGTTAAGGGTAGTTAATTACTTGATTAATTAAGGGTTAATTAATCTAAGTAATTAACGGTCAATTAATTAAAGAGTGATTGATTAATGGAAGTAATTAAAGGGATTAATTACTCAATGTAATTAATTAATTTAAGATAATTAATTAGTTTAATTAATTAATAATAATCACTTAATGAATTAATTAAGTATAATTACTAATAAAGTGTAATTACTTAGTGTAAGTAATTAATGGATAATTACTGAATGTAATTAGTTAAAAAGGAAATTACTAAATGGAAGTAATTAAAGGATAATTACTTAATGGAAGTAATTAAGGATTAATTACTAGTGTAATTAATTAAAGGAATTGATTAATTAATGTAATTAATTAAAGGGTTAGTTAATTACTGAATGTGATGAATTAAGGTTGATTAATGAATGTGATTAATTAAAGATTAATTATTAAATATAATAAATAGAAGAATAATTAATTAATGAAAGTATTAAAGGATCATTAATTAATTTAATTAATGAGAGTAATTAAAGGTTGATTAATGTGAATAGTGAAAGGATAATTAATTTATGTAATTAATTAAAGGCCAATTACTTAATGTAATTAAAGAATAATTAACCAAGGATGATTAATTAATTGGTTTGTAATTAATTAATGTTAAGTAAGTAGGATTAAAGGTAACCTAAGTAATTAAAGTTAGTAATTAATTAATTAGAGATTAATTAAATTAATTAGGAATTAATCAATCTTGTTTATGGATGGTTGAATGATATTGAATGCCTTGGATTATGTGATATCTCTGATATGATATGTGTTGCTTTGTTATATGAGATGTTTTGGTTGAATTGTGATAATATGGATTATCTATCTGTGATAATGAGAATTATCTATTTGTGTGAATATATTATCCTAAATAATATATTAAATTGTTTAAACTTAAACAACTTGGACATTAAAAGACGACATTTTGGTTTCGATGAGACCGGGATCGGATTCTAAATTGGATATCTGAAAACCACATCGATCCAAATTAAACGATAGGTCGTGAAATCTCAAGTGAAGTTCGAGATGAAGATTCAGAGTGCAAAGGCTATTTTCGTTAACTTTGAGGGTGATTCCAAAATAAGTGTAACGAGATAGTGCCTTCGGTTTCGTTCGAACCCGAAATGAACTCGTATGGATTGAATGCTTTCAGAACATCGCCATTGGAGGACGATGAGCATTCTAAGTGATGTGTTCTAAAAAAGGTAATCGTAGCCTCAAGCCTCATCAACCGAGAATAGCTAAAACAGGAGAGGTGCAGCAAGGCTAAGTGGGTAGCACCCAAGTAGGATAAGATTTCCCCTGTTTAGAGGTCCCTTTTAATTCTGATGTGTGGGCGGTTGGTCGTGAACAACTACGAGGTCGTCTTATTCGGGATTATCCAGTAACGGATAGTTCCGATCTTGTGTTGCAAGGGATCAGGGTGAATCCTCGGTACTTTGATCTAAACTAGGTACTATGATGGGCTGTACCCCAGTAACCCTGCCATTGTATGGAATCCAATCTCCAATAAGTGCCGTACGTTTTGATTGTGCCTAACTATGTTGGAACGTGAGATGTAAGCATTCCAGCTATTTCTGTATTTTACTTGAAAACCCTAGACACTATTATAATATCATTAGATTTCCTATCAAATGTTTTGGTTATCGTAAGGTAAAAACCCGACATGTTTATTTGTGGCGTAGTCTTACGAGATACCTTTGATTTCAAATGATTTTCAAAGTTAAACAACTTTAACCCATTTACTCACACCAGACCCATGTCTGACCCAGAGTTTATTTTCTGTTTTCTTAAATTCTTAGGTACTCAAATTTTTACGACTAGCCAAGGGATTCAAGTTTGCTTTGACGAATAGTGGAGGAGATATGGAGCAGGAGGCTTCGGCGTATTTAGATATTGTGGTTCCGCTGTGTTAATCTCTGTGTTGATGTCTTGAGATGTATGATAGACAAGTCTTCAAGACTGTCAAATGTGTTGTATAAGCTGTGTAACTCTGATGTATATGACTATTATGTAAATACTTATGTGGTGTAATATATTTTATTCGTTCCACTATGAGGTTCTGATATTGTTTTATTCTTTCTTTCCTATCTTTTCTCTTTTCTATCCCTTTCTTTCTTAATGACGATACGTCTTTCTGTGAAATGGAAGGCGGGTCGTTACAGTGGTACTTGAGCTCTAGGTTGAGTGAATACCTAGGCTTTGAAGTGATATCTTTCTTGAAAGTGCATACTTGTATTTATATATATATATATATATATATATATATAACTACCTGATTTGTTGGGTTACCTGTTCAGGTTTTCCAATATGAGTTCTAGAGATAGGAGGGGTAGTGGTGTGTGTAGCACGACTACCATAAATGGAAGAGGCCCTAGTGTTGAGGTTGGAAGAGTATCTATTGAGGCTATAGACCCAATACCGCCTTGAGTGAGCTTTGTTGCATGGTGTAAGGATTTCATTAATCTTGGAGGAAGCCCTTTTAAAAGGTTCGGAGTCCATCATTGAAGTGTAAGTTTGGTTGCGCTCGTGCGAGCGGATTTTCAAGAGTTTGGGTCTGTCGGTTAAGCAGAAGCAAGTGATGGCATCTTGGCAACTTCAAGGAGGAGCAGTTGCATGGTGGGACGTAGTAACTTTAGATGTTTCTGAAGATGTTTCTCTTGGAGCAAGCTTAAGGTAGTACTAGAGGAATAGCTTTACCCACCGCAGGGAAGACTCGGCTGTCTAGGAATTTTTCTGGATCTCGAGCAAGGGAGTTTGTCTGTATCGAAGTATGAGACTAAGTTTAACAAGTTGTCTCTATGGACCTGATCTTATGGACACCCCCTTAAGTAGAAAGAGATGTTTATGCTAGATTTGAGGCCCGAGTTTCTTGAGAAGATGTCTGCCCATCTCAAAGGCTCGTTTGTGGAATTGGTTAATATGGCTTTGAGGTTCGAAGAGCTTATGGATAAGAAGTCTTTGGCATCTGTGGCAGCAGTGCAGCTCGGAAATATTTTATGTGCCAGCATTAAGGTCATCTGGCTAAGCAGTGTCCTAGAGGTGGATTTCAGAGCAGCGGAGTGGACCCTTTTCTTTGATGGATTGGTTAAACAAGCATAGGCTGTTCTGGTTTGTAAAGAGAGAACAGTATCTTTGGAAACTGAACTGGGAAGGATTGCAAAAGTGACTTGCGATAGTTCAGGAGTTCTCTTAGGTAATCTTTTGCATGGTATTGAGGCTTCTCAAGAGGAAGTAGGAGCTATCGAAGTTGTCAGAGATTTTCCAGATGTTTTTGGAGAAGTCAAGGTTTGCCTTAGCATCAGGAGATTGAGTTTTCATATCAACTTGGTCCTTGGAGCAATACCGGTGGTTCAGCTAAGTAGAAGGATGGCTCCTAGAGAGAGGATTTGGTGAAGCAGCTCAGGATTTCGTGGAACTTCTGTGTTTTCTCTTTTATGGATCTGATGAACCGTGTCTTCCGGGATGTGTTGGACAAGTCTATGCTTGTGTTCATCAACGGCATTCTCATTTACTTCATATCAGAGTTGCGCAATGGTAGCAAGGTAGCAGTTGTACCAGAGTGGAAGCAACCCAAGACTCCTCGGAAGTTCGTAGTATTCTTGGATTAGAGGGTTTCTACAGGAAGTTCATTCGGGATCTGAAGGCTAGGTGTCTAATGCACCTGTTTTAGCTATTCCAGATAAGGGAGTAAGTTCGAAGTCTACTGATGTTTGTGTAGTAGAGTTTGTGTTCTAGATTTTCAGTAGATTTTAAGAGGACCATTTTGTTGAGTAGGATTCGAAGATTTGTTTTATTCTTGGTCTAGATTTGTTTCGAGAGGCATCTGCGAAGGGTAAACTGATCAAGAAGGATGTAGGAAGCTTAGGATCGTCAGAAGAGTTATGTGGATAAGAGACGTAGGAATTTGGAATTCGAAGTTGGAGATTTAGATTTTCGATAAGGTTTTCTTCGATCAGAGGAATAATCATATTTGGTAAGACTGGAAAGTTAGCTCCAAGGTATATTGGATCTTTCCGTGTTCTCGAAAGGATAAGTTCTTTGGCCTACAAGATTGAGTTGTCAGTCCGGATGGCTGGGATTCACCAAGTATTTCACGTATCTCATTTAAGGGAGTACGTGCATGATCCATCACTGATAATAGAACCAGTGGTTCAGAAGGATTTGGAAGTTAAGTCGGGCCTGACTGTGGTCAGACATCCTGTTCAGATTATAGATCGTGCTGAGAAGGAGCTCAGGATCAGAGCGGTATAGCTAATCTAGATTCTATGGAGCGAGGATCTCATAGTTTGTACATGAGAACTCTTGATGGAATTAGGAAGAACTATCCTGAATTGTGTCAGGATAGTTAGATTTTTTTGTTTGAATAAATTGGTTGCTATGGTTGTCAGTGTATGGCTGATATATATGCTTTGATGTTTGTAAATAAAGCCTTTGTTGGATTATTAAATTATCTATGCTTTTAAATTTCGGGGAAGAAATTCTTTTAAGGGGGAAGGAATGTGATGACCCGAATTTTAGCAATAGCAATTTGATAATCTTTATTTAAATTTATTTAAACTTGGCAATAATAATTTGGTAATCTTCTTTTATAATCTTTTAAATTGGAAAGATTGGCTTAATAATATTCTTTTATAATAATATTTAGCTTGGAAAAATAAATCTTTTCAAAAGATAATAATATTTAATTGGTAAAATTTATCTTTCAAAAGCTAATAAAAATGTATTCTATTTATAATGTATGTATATATATAGACATTGTGAATAGTAAAACTTGGTTTCAATTTAATAAAAATATTTTCTAATTATAAAATATATATGTATATATATTGTGATTGGAAGCCTTAATTTAAATTCAATATAATACTTTTCAAAGGCTATTTAAAGTTAAACTTTATATTTCTTAAACAACAAGGATAATATCTATAAATATTTATTTATTTAAAAATATTTTAGCTTAAGTTTAAAATTTTAATAAGATTTATAAATGGTTGTTTGCTTTCTTTTTAAATTTTCTTTATTTAGATATAATTTGTAAATTTATATAAAAGTTTAAAACATAATTTATTTCAAAACATTTAAAAAAACATATAAAACATAAGAAAAGATTTAAATTAAAGATTGATATTCTTTCTTTTAAAATACACATGTATAAGAATCATTTGTAAATATATATAAAGATTTAATACATATATAAACATATTATATAAATTACAAAACATAAATAATTAAGAAAAATTAATATAAACATAAATATATGAATATAAAAACACGAGTTAATTTATAAAATAAAGATTTATAACACTTGTAAACATTTAATTCTTGCTTTTGACATTTGTAAGATATGATAACATTTGTAGCTTAAGTATCATTCAAAATAACAAGTGGCAACATTTATTTTCTCTTAAGATTAAATTATAAATAATAAGTATTAGAGGAACTTGACCATTTTTATTTCAGTTCAAAATCTTCTCAACTCTTTTCTCTTCATCTTTTTTTCTTAAAAAAAACTGAAAACCAAAACCTAAAAAGAAAAGAGAAAAATCAAACTGGACATTAACTTTAACTTCTTTCAAGATCAACCTAAGATCGAGTTAGCTTCAAACTCAACATAGATTCAACTCAACCTAAATTAAGATCATCAAACAAAGATACAAATTCAACTTAATATACATCAACTATCAAGAACAAATCAAACAGTTCCAGATAAAAGACATAACCTCTGTTCTTTGTTTTTATAATTGGTGAGTAAACTTTTTTTTTAAAACAGTTTTAGTCTATGTTTATACTTGTTGCATGTGATAAATCTGTATGGAAATATTGTAATATGTTCGCATGAATATTTTTTTGTTTGGAATATGGTTGAATTGCTCTGTGTATTTGTATGCATGTCTGGGTATATATATAAACTAGTCTCTGTTTTGTTTACAGCCTCAAAAACAACAAACAAACTCCTAAACGAAATAAATTTAGACTTTGATTTCCGAAGAGGAAATATTTGAAATAAGGTAACATCATTTTTAAAAATGGTTTCAAGTGTAATTGTTAAGTATTTATTTCTAAAATGAAATATTACAGTGAAACCTTTGAAAATTAGAAAAATCGATCATTTAAATTTCGAGTTTGGAATTCAAAAACAGAATCGTAAGGTAAAATGATGAATTTAGATAAGAATTTCATGATTTTTTAGATTTGTGCATGTTGAGGAATTCTGAGTTGATCGATTTTGGGTTTATCGTCGATTGCCGACGGTCGATGATGGGTTGAAGCTCGTGCTTGATGTCGAAGGTGGCTTGCTGGTTGATGATCATTGGAATATGATCACTTTATTTTTAGATCAACGTGGAGGTCGAGCGACGTCAAACTAGGGCTCGATGTTCGGTTTTGGTCGAGGTAGTTGTCGTGCTTCGTTCGACATCGATGGCGAATTGTGATTTATCGGACCAGAGGGAATCGTTGCTTGGGTTCGAGGCGTGGCTCTGGATGAATGTAACGACCCAGAATTTTTATTAATTAAAATTTGAATATTTAATTAATTTTAAATATTTATAAGTGAATTTATAAGTCAAATAAATTTTTATTTGATTTATTAGATTTTATTGGATAATTAAATCGATAATTTAATATGTTAAATTATGGAAATAATTGAAAATTTAGTTAAAAATGATTGAAAATAATTTGTAAAATTTTATTTAATCATACTGGAGTTATAGAAATATTTTAGAACTTTTAAAATCGAATTAAAAGTTAATTTGTGAAAATTGAATATTTTAATATTTAATAATCGACTGTAAAATAGTCAATTTTTGAACAGTCTCAGAATTGAACGAAACCAGTTTCATTGGATCCGTAATAGTTAGTTATTACCGGATTTCAATTTTTGTGTCAATCGGAGTTATCGTTTGATCGTGGCAGCTCGAAACGCATCGATTTATTTTTTAATTTAAATTTGGCAAGTCAAAATAGCCATTTTTCAAAAAGTCTCGGATTTCGAAGAAACCAGTTTCATCGGATCCGTAATGTGATATTATTGTAAGGTTTCAAATTTCAAG
Source organism: Allium cepa (assembly GCA_030765085.1). Lineage (NCBI taxonomy): Eukaryota > Viridiplantae > Streptophyta > Magnoliopsida > Asparagales > Amaryllidaceae > Allium > Allium cepa. The sequence goes on along the minus strand of CM060944.1, from coordinate 586,007,042 downwards.
TCAATTGGATTTACCGTTTGTCCGGTATAAATTAAAACGCCTATAAATCGACTTAAATCGGTTTAATTCAAATTGAGCGTTTATAGCCATAACTCGCACATACTTCCGAATTAGCTTCCGAAACCTGTTCCATTGTGTCCGGAACGCGGGATAAACCCTAGGTACGCTGGTTACGGCGTCTAAATCGGAGTTCGGAAAATCCGGGATGAATAGTGTCGCTCGTTCCTTATAAATAGCCCCTACCTCTTCATAATTTGATAAAACATCACAAAACCCTAACCCTAAAGTAGTAGCCGCCACTTTTAGATTCTAGGGCCAGAAATCATCCTCTTTCATTCATTAATCTCTCCCAATCTACAAGGAATTAGAAGAAACTCTCAACACGAAAGTTATAGAGCACGAAGAGAGCTTGAAATCCATACGGATGTGATCGGAAATGGTGCGACGGAGGGAGAGATAGGTGGGGCCGACAGTTCAGACCTGCGCACGCATTCCCACGCAACATAGATGGCCGAGCTTGCCATGGTTGGGGCCGAACTTAGCTTAGGTGTAGGGCTTTGTGTTACAACGTCTTGATCGAGTTTACATCGAGTATTTTGTTTGCAAATTTAAACCCTAGAAATCAAGTGATGGGTTCTTTTGCGTTTTGATGTTCTGTAGCTTGTAACGTGGGAGAAGATGAGGATGGAGACGGCCAAGATCTGCAGGATTAGGATCCAATGGCTATTGTGAGTTTGGGTTTAAAGTTATATTGTTAGGTTGTAAATTAAGTTATAAAATTCGTGTACGAACTTCATAAATTCGTAACTTTTTCATACGAGGTCGAAAAAATGCAAACTCAGTTGCGTTGGAATCGTATGGACGAGCACTACGCGATGGAGTTGGTTTGGAGTCGTTTGGAGTTAGTGAGAATTTCGGGTAAAATTAAACGCGCGTTTAATTTTATTCGAAATAAAAGCTAAAACGGAAATTAAAACCAAGGTGAGAATTTCTCACTCAATCGAATAGATTTCGATTTTATTTTAAATAGTTAGATTTAAAATATTAGAATGCATGTTTGAATGATGACTGTTAATTATTGATTGTTAAAATAGACATTATGCGCCGTTAGTAAGCGGATGTTATTTAGTAAAAACATATACCGCAAATATTTCATAAACAGTGAAATTGGTGTTATATATATAATATCAATATATATATATATTGGCATATGTATATATTGCAGTTGATTGATTTCCCGCATTTTTTGTTTAGCGGATGAGACCCTATTACGCCGTTAGTAAGCGGATAATATTTAATAAGAACATGTACCGCGATAATTTCGTACTGGAGCGAAATTGGTATTGTGCTAATGTTTGTGATGCAGGAAAACAGGTTGGAGGGATCCAACAGGATTCCTCAACAGTTTTTATTTTATTTCAGATATTTTGATATTTGATGGATTTTCATATTGATATATGATATCGTTGTAGTCGTGATTGACTATTTGGTGTGTAGCATCATTGGACCCAGATTTTGGGATTTTAAAATGATTTTAAAAGTGATTTTGAAAATATACTATATTTTTGGAATTGATCCATTATAAATAAATAAACGTTATAATTTTTAAAGTTATAAAATTATGGTTTTGTGAAATATAGTTAAAAGCTGGTTTTTGAGAAATATGAACCAATGATTTTATAAAATATTTTCAACTGGATTTTTGAGTTTATTATTAAAAGTTTGAATATAAGATTTATAAAATTTGATTATTTTATAAATCAAGAGAACGGTGAAATTTTAAAGGAATTTAAAGACGTTTAAAAGAATAATATAAATTAATTTATATTAAGAGATTTATAAATGGATATTTATAAATTGAATTATGGACATTATAAAACGAGTTTTTATAAGTGTTTGAATGTAGTGAAAATGAATTTCCTAAATGAATGAAATTTATGAAATTATAAACTGTGAAGTTATAAATGAAATTTTATAAGCAATAGGTTTATAAAATTTATAAAGTTATCGAAAGAATAAATTTTGGATAAATAAACAATCTTATAAGTTAAGATTAATAATTCGGGAAGTTAAATGAACGATTTTGTAAAATAATCGTTTTATAAGTAATTAACTTATAATGTGAACGTTTAGTTTATAATTTAGTTATAAACTGGAATAGGTTAATAAAGGAATTTATAAAAAGGAAGTTTTTATAAATAAATAAATATGGAATTTATAAACGTTGTTTTATAAATTCGCAAACGACTTATTTTGATAAGTTAATTGTTATAACCTATTAATGGAGTTATATTCACGTTATAAACAGTGAATAATCCTTTAAGTTAAAAAGAATAGAAATAATGGAATTTGTGAACATGGTTTATTCACGTTTTTGAATAGTGAATAACACGTTAAATAAAATGTTTTTGAATGTGATGTTTTAAATAGAATTAAAACGATCTAACGATGGTTTAAAACATGTTGAGATTCGAAGCCATAGATTTCAACATTTATTGTTGAAATAGACGTTTTCGAGAAATAAAAGGAAATGGTGGACTATAACACTGTTGTTATAGTAAATGATTTCCGAAAGGAAATGTTTTGAATAGTATTGGGATGTATATATATCTATTTTAATTTCGAATCCCTATACTAGTGATTTTGGGTTGTCGTAACGATGTTTTACGCAACATTCGTTTTGGCCCAAGTAAATATGTTTAAGAAAGGGTTTTCTTAATATAATGAAATATATACTTAATTCGATTTAAGTATATTGAATATTTTCTAAGTGTTGAAAATAAAAAGATTTGTGAATTACTTATGAGTAATAAGTATGGAAATGTTTTCCAATATGAAGTGAATATTTAGAATTTATCTTTTTAAAGATAAATTGAAATGAATTATTGAAATCGTATATGCATGGATATTTTGAAATATAAATTCATTATGGAAATTATATGTGAAAAGTGAAATCGGTTAAAAATAAATATTTATTTATTTTTGAAATGTGAAAATATATATCTTGTAAAGATATTTTGGAAAATAAATAATTTGGAAAATTATTTGGAATCTGGTGATGTATGCATATCCATTGATAGTTCAATAACCGACTATCAGTATTTCCCTTTGAATGGGTATTTGATGTGAATTGATTGAATTTGAATGCACACTTATTTTTGAATAAGCGCTCACTATTCGGGTTAACCGGGAAAGGACCATGGGGTCGTATAACCCATTCCGAATATGTGATACGTCGTTGTGAATTGCATTTGAAGATCGGTGTTGAAGACCGGTATTTGCGAGAGCGATAGGATGACCTATCGATTGTCTCTGCACTGGGTCGCACCTGGTATAGAGATTCCATAAGTGATGGGAAATCCAATCAGGATTGTGAATATCCGGATTGCAAGGACTTCTTTGTAAGTGCCTTCGGTTTTGTTCGAGCCCGGAACAAACTTGTATGGATTGTATGTCTGACATTACAATTTGAGATATAAAGCCGATTTCTTTCAAATATATTTCTGTTGGTGGTGGAGAATTTATTCTTTGCTTAACACCCTTCTTTGAGACGTACGAGCTCAAAGGTTATATAGTTGAAGTTATCAGCGATATATCCCATTTTGGTAATGTGACATGCTGAGTGATGCTGAAATGATCATTGTGTTGATTATTTGTGATAGGATCATTTATTTGATCGTCTATCCTTGTGATCATTGTGTTGATCATTTGTTGACCCAAAGCATGGCTTTTGTATAAAGTATGTTTTTGTGGACGTGACTTCGTCGAGCCTCACATCCCGGAAATGGTCAAAACAGGAAAGATGCAGCAAGGTTATTAGGGGTTGCTGTAGCTCCCCTTAGGGTATGTGCATTTCCTTCTGGAAAGGGGTGGTATCATGGTATGGAGCCCAGATACTTACTCATGTTGAAAACACTCTATTTATTATGGTGTGATGTTGGATATCGAGCGCTCGGTTGAAAAGGTCCTAAAGGACCGGGGAATGGCGTGCTCGTGTCAGTTGTTACCCAGTTAGGGGTAACCCGGCCTTGTGTTGGCAGAGATCCGGTTTGGTTCTCGGGGATGTCTTTCCAGAGGCATTCTCATGTGGCAATGGGAAGTTCCTTGGCCTGACCATTTGTTGGAAATCCAAAGAAACAATACGAAACTTGTACGGTTTTAGTTGTAGAACCTGCCATTTAATATGGTAGCTATTAGTAGGCATAATATAATGGTACCTATGCTAGCTATGATTTATATCTTTACTTTCGAAAGGATTTGTTCTACACTATGCACTAATAATAATATCAAATGCTCTTTTTAAATGCGTATCAAGCATGTTTGACTAACATAAGAAGAAATCTCCTCCAAGTCTGCGTTTGCATTGTGTGTGTGGTGGGAGGTCTTATGGTAGTCTCATTTTTAAAAGCATTGCGAATTGAATTAAAAATATTCCTCTTTTTGATTTTTAAAGTTAAATAAACTGTTTTGAGTTCTCACACCAGTCACATGACTGACTCGGAGTTTATTGTTTTCCTTCCTAAACTCTGGGTGCCCACTAATTTCCACACGGGCAGTCAAGAGTTAGGTTTATCAGGATATTCTGGATATTCTGGAGTTGCTGGAGGCAAGATGGATGGCATGGCATATTATTTATATAGTATTTCTTTTTCCGCTGCACTGTTTGTTGATGTATGTTGTTGTATACTCTGATGATATGATGTAATGAAATGTATGTAATGTAATAACTGAAATAGTTCTTTGTTTAAAGATTATTCATTTATTATTATATGTTGTTCCGCTGCGAAGTGTGAGATTCTGTTGTTGTTCTGTTGTTTCCTTTCTGTCCCGTTCTATTTTTCAAATTCTCTGTTTTCTTTCTCTGTTTTCTAAAAATTGTCTATCTTCTTTTCCCTCTATTTTTCTTTTTCTCTCTTCTTTCTTTTCTTTTCTTTTTTAAAACCCATAACATCTCGGTTTTCGGCCTTCGATTTCTCGGCAGTCGATAAAGTGAGTGTCGATGTCGGATCTTCGAGAGTCGAAAAAACTGCGGTCGTTACATTTGGTATCAGAGCTGATGGTTAAGCGACAACCATGGTTCTGTAGGGTATTACTCATTAGAGATAGAGTCAGCAGTACTCTAGAATGAGTTGAGTGTAATAATAGATATGAGAGCGTATTTGTTAGTGAATAAAAATTGTTTTATATTGTGATGATTGGTTTGTTGAGTGGTATATGGATTCTGGTTAATACGAGTAATTAACGTTGTTGATAGGGATCTATAAACACTTGAATAGAACAATTCAACATAATATTGTTTAAATTGGGTGAATGAAATAATTTTACCTTGATTATATTTTTATATATAAAGAAATAATTTTTCAGAATTATTAAAGTGTATGTAAGTTGATCGTTAGGTTGTTTGAATAATCTAAATGAAAGAATAATTGTATAAGCAAAAGAATTATAAGAATTGAGTTATAATTAAAGTGAATTACAATTGTGAAATAAACTTATATATATAAGAAGAGAAACTATATGAATATGAGTTGTAAATAATCAAGTGGATTAAAAGAATATGAACTTAAGTTATGTGAATAGAATTCAACTTTAGTAATTGAATTGAATTAATGAATTGAATATTAATCAATTAAATGTGAATAATTGATATGAAATAATAAATGAAAGTGTAAATTCATTTAAAATCTAATGTTACTGAAAGTTAAATAAAATTGAATGAAAATCAATTTAATTAATTCAATTGAAAGTGATGGTGTTAAACCAAGATGAATATAAGCAAAAGAAATTTGGTTATAATTAATATACTTTGGTTGCTATATGGATGTTGTTTGATTGTATGTAATTCATTAAGAGTTAATGAAATTGAAAACTATGAAATTGAATTCAAATTTGAAGTAAATAAATTTGAATAGAATTGAATGTGAATTGGATTTAATTAGTGAATGCAAACTAATTAAAATTGAATAAGAATGAAAGTTGATAAAATCCAATGTAATAAATCAAATATGATTTAAAGTGAAAACCAATTCATTGAATATTAATGAGAATATGAATGAAAATTCATTTGATTATGAATGGTAGTTGGTTGATGTTTGCATTTGTTGTTTGGTTGCATTTGCTATGTGACATGTATAGTTATTATGTTGCTATATGTTGTATATTGATACTATGCTTTATATACATGATTCTCATGTTGTTTGTTGAGTTTAGTAGGTGCGGATCGCTTTTGCTTCGCATTTGGAGTTCGCTTTTGCGCTATATTAGCCGTATATGCTCGCTAATAAAATATAAGGTACATATCTCGGATTAAATATCGCACTTTTACACTTTTTCCCTTCGGGATGCCTCATTACTTGATGAGATGTATATTTGTGATATATATACTGTCATTTTTTTTTCGGATCGAGCCGCGCAAAGGAGACTATGGCGAATTTTTCCGAAAATTTAAGGCGTTAGAAAAATTTTGAGAAAATTTAGAAAATTTTGGAAACTATAACTTTAATTTTGGAATTGAAAGTTAAATGATATAGTTTGTTTTTGAAAACATAACTAAGTATGATTTGGAAAACTTAGTAAAGTATTGTAAGGAATTTAATTATGAATTTTGGAAAATTAATAGATTCTGTAACTCTTCTTACTTGTAATTTCGGGGACGAAATTCTTTTAAGGGGGAAAGATTGTAACGACCCAGAATTTTTATTAATTAAAATTTGAATATTTAATTAATTTTAAATATTTATAAGTGAATTTATAAGTCAAATAAATTTTTATTTGATTTATTAGATTTTATTGGATAATTAAATCGATAATTTAATATGTTAAATTATGGAAATAATTGAAAATTTAGTTAAAAATGATTGAAAATAATTTGTAAAATTTTATTTAATCATACTGGAGTTATAGAAATATTTTAGAACTTTTAAAATCGAATTAAAAGTTAATTTGTGAAAATTGAATATTTTAATATTTAATAATCGACTGTAAAATAGTCAATTTTTGAACAGTCTCAGAATTGAACGAAACTAGTTTCATTGGATCCGTAATAGTTAGTTATTACCGGATTTCAATTTTCGTGTCAATCGGAGTTATCGTTTGATCGTGGCAGCTCGAAACGCATCGATTTATTTTTTAATTTAAATTTGGCGAGTCAAAATAGCCATTTTTCAAAAAGTCTCGGATTTCGACGAAACCAGTTTCATCGGATCCGTAATGTGATATTATTGTAAGGTTTCAAATTTCAAGTCAATTGGATTTACCGTTTGTCCGGTATAAATTAAAACGCCTATAAATCGACTTAAATCGGTTTAATTCAAATTGAGCGTTTATAGCCATAACTCGCACATACTTCCGAATTAGCTTCCGAAACCTGTTCCATTGTGTCCGGAACGCGGGATAAACCCTAGGTACGCTGGTTACGGCGTCTAAATCGGAGTTCGGAAAATCCGGGATGAATAGTGTCGCTCGTTCCTTATAAATAGCCCCTACCTCTTCATAATTTGATAAAACATCACAAAACCCTAACCCTAAAGTAGTAGCCGCCCCTTTTAGATTCTAGGGCCAGAAATCATCCTCTTTCATTCATTAATCTCTCCCAATCTACAAGGAATTAGAAGAAACTCTCAACACGAAAGTTATAGAGCACGAAGAGAGCTTGAAATCCATACGGATGTGATCGGAAATGGTGCGACGGAGGGAGAGATAGGTGGGGCCGACAGTTCAGACCTGCGCACGCATTCCCACGCAACATAGATGGCCGAGCTTGCCATGGTTGGGGCCGAACTTAGCTTAGGTGTAGGGCTTTGTGTTACAACGTCTTGATCGAGTTTACATCGAGTATTTTGTTTGCAAATTTAAACCCTAGAAATCAAGTGATGGGTTCTTTTGCGTTTTGATGTTCTGTAGCTTGTAACGTGGGAGAAGATGAGGATGGGGACGGCCAAGATCTGCAGGATTAGGATCCAATGGCTATTGTGAGTTTGGGTTTAAAGTTATATTGTTAGGTTGTAAATTAAGTTATAAAATTCGTGTACGAACTTCATAAATTCGTAACTTTTTCATACGAGGTCGAAAAAATGCAAACTCAGTTGCGTTGGAATCGTATGGACGAGCACTACGCGATGGAGTTGGTTTGGAGTCGTTTGGAGTTAGTGAGAATTTCGGGTAAAATTAAACGCGCGTTTAATTTTATTCGAAATAAAAGCTAAAACGGAAATTAAAACCAAGGTGAGAATTTCTCACTCAATCGAATAGATTTCGATTTTATTTTAAATAGTTAGATTTAAAATATTAGAATGCATGTTTGAATGATGACTGTTAATTATTGATTGTTAAAATAGACATTATGCGCCGTTAGTAAGCGGATGTTATTTAGTAAAAACATATACCGCGAATATTTCATAAACAGTGAAATTGGTGTTATATATATAATATCAATATATATATATTGGCATATGTATATATTGCAGTTGATTGATTTCCCGCATTTTTTGTTTAGCGGATGAGACCCTATTACGCCGTTAGTAAGCGGATAATATTTAATAAGAACATGTACCGCGATAATTTCGTACTGGAGCGAAATTGGTATTGTGCTAATGTTTGTGATGCAGGAAAACAGGTTGGAGGGATCCAACAGGATTCCTCAACAGTTTTTATTTTATTTCAGATATTTTGATATTTGATGGATTTTCATATTGATATATGATATCGTTGTAGTCGTGATTGACTATTTGGTGTGTAGCATCATTGGACCCAGATTTTGGGATTTTAAAATGATTTTAAAAGTGATTTTGAAAATATACTATATTTTTGGAATTGATCCATTATAAATAAATAAACGTTATAATTTTTAAAGTTATAAAATTATGGTTTTGTGAAATATAGTTAAAAGCTGGTTTTTGAGAAATATGAACCAATGATTTTATAAAATGGTTTAAACTGGATTTTTGAGTTTATTATTAAAAGTTTGAATATAAGATTTATAAAATTTGATTATTTTATAAATCAAGAGAACGGTGAAATTTTAAAGGAATTTAAAGACGTTTAAAAGAATAATATAAATTAATTTATATTAAGAGATTTATAAATGGATATTTATAAATTGAATTATGGACATTATAAAACGAGTTTTTATAAGTGTTTGAATGTAGTGAAAATGAATTTCCTAAATGAATGAAATTTATGAAATTATAAACTGTGAAGTTATAAATGAAATTTTATAAGCAATAGGTTTATAAAATTTATAAAGTTATCGAAAGAATAAATTTTGGATAAATAAACAATCTTATAAGTTAAGATTAATAATTCGGGAAGTTAAATGAACGATTTTGTAAAATAATCGTTTTATAAGTAATTAACTTATAATGTGAACGTTTAGTTTATAATTTAGTTATAAACTGGAATAGGTTAATAAAGGAATTTATAAAAAGGAAGTTTTTATAAATAAATAAATATGGAATTTATAAACGTTGTTTTATAAATTCGCAAACGACTTATTTTGATAAGTTAATTGTTATAACCTATTAATGGAGTTATATTCACGTTATAAACAGTGAATAATCCTTTAAGTTAAAAAGAATAGAAATAATGGAATTTGTGAACATGGTTTATTCACGTTTTTGAATAGTGAATAACACGTTAAATAAAATGTTTTTGAATGTGATGTTTTAAATAGAATTAAAACGATCTAACGATGGTTTAAAACATGTTGAGATTCGAAACCATAGATTTCAACATTTATTGTTGAAATAGACGTTTTCGAGAAATAAAAGGAAATGGTGGACTATAACACTGTTGTTATAGTAAATGATTTCCGAAAGGAAATGTTTTGAATAGTATTGGGATGTATATATATCTATTTTAATTTCGAATCCCTATACTAGTGATTTTGGGTTGTCGTAACGATGTTTTACGCAACATTCGTTTTGGCCCAAGTAAATATGTTTAAGAAAGGGTTTTCTTAATATAATGAAATATATACTTAATTCGATTTAAGTATATTGAATATTTTCTAAGTGTTGAAAATAAAAAGATTTGTGAATTACTTATGAGTAATAAGTATGGAAATGTTTTCCAATATGAAGTGAATATTTAGAATTTATCTTTTTAAAGATAAATTGAAATGAATTATTGAAATCGTATATGCATGGATATTTTGAAATATAAATTCATTATGGAATTTATATGTGAAAAGTGAAATCGGTTAAAAATAAATATTTATTTATTTTTGAAATGTGAAAATATATATCTTGTAAAGATATTTTGGAAAATAAATAATTTGGAAAATTATTTGGAATCTGGTGATGTATGCATATCCATTGATAGTTCAATAACCGACTATCAGTATTTCCCTTTGAATGGGTATTTGATGTGAATTGATTGAATTTGAATGCACACTTATTTTTGAATAAGCGCTCACTATTCGGGTTAACCGGGAAAGGACCATGGGGTCGTATAACCCATTCCGAATATGTGATACGTCGTTGTGAATTGCATTTGAAGATCGGTGTTGAAGACCGGTATTTGCGAGAGCGATAGGATGACCTATCGATTGTCTCTGCACTGGGTCGCACCTGGTATAGAGATTCCATAAGTGATGGGAAATCCAATCAGGATTGTGAATATCCGGATTGCAAGGACTTCTTTGTAAGTGCCTTCGGTTTTGTTCGAGCCCGGAACAAACTTGTATGGATTGTATGTCTGACATTACAATTTGAGATATAAAGCCGATTTCTTTCAAATATATTTCTGTTGGTGGTGGAGAATTTATTCTTTGCTTAACACCCTTCTTTGAGACGTACGAGCTCAAAGGTTATATAGTTGAAGTTATCAGCGATATATCCCATTTTGGTAATGTGACATGCTGAGTGATGCTGAAATGATCATTGTGTTGATTATTTGTGATAGGATCATTTATTTGATCGTCTATCCTTGTGATCATTGTGTTGATCATTTGTTGACCCAAAGCATGGCTTTTGTATAAAGTATGTTTTTGTGGACGTGACTTCGTCGAGCCTCACATCCCGGAAATGGTCAAAACAGGAAAGATGCAGCAAGGTTATTAGGGGTTGCTGTAGCTCCCCTTAGGGTATGTGCATTTCCTTCTGGAAAGGGGTGGTATCATGGTATGGAGCCCAGATACTTACTCATGTTGAAAACACTCTATTTATTATGGTGTGATGTTGGATATCGAGCGCTCGGTTGAAAAGGTCCTAAAGGACCGGGGAATGGCGTGCTCGTGTCAGTTGTTACCCAGTTAGGGGTAACCCGGCCTTGTGTTGGCAGAGATCCGGTTTGGTTCTCGGGGATGTCTTTCCAGAGGCATTCTCATGTGGCAATGGGAAGTTCCTTGGCCTGACCATTTGTTGGAAATCCAAAGAAACAATACGAAACTTGTACGGTTTTAGTTGTAGAACCTGCCATTTAATATGGTAGCTATTAGTAGGCATAATATAATGGTACCTATGCTGGCTATGATTTATATCTTTACTTTCGAAAGGATTTGTTCTACACTATGCACTAATAATAATATCAAATGCTCTTTTTAAATGCGTATCAAGCATGTTTGACTAACATAAGAAGAAATCTCCTCCAAGTCTGCGTTTGCATTGTGTGTGTGGTGGGAGGTCTTATGGTAGTCTCATTTTTAAAAGCATTGCGAATTGAATTAAAAATATTCCTCTTTTTGATTTTTAAAGTTAAATAAACTGTTTTGAGTTCTCACACCAGTCACATGACTGACTCGGAGTTTATTGTTTTCCTTCCTAAACTCTGGGTGCCCACTAATTTCCACACGGGCAGTCAAGAGTTAGGTTTATCAGGATATTCTGGATATTCTGGAGTTGCTGGAGGCAAGATGGATGGCATGGCATATTATTTATATAGTATTTCTTTTTCCGCTGCACTGTTTGTTGATGTATGTTGTTGTATACTCTGATGATATGATGTAATGAAATGTATGTAATGTAATAACTGAAATAGTTCTTTGTTTAAAGATTATTCATTTATTATTATATGTTGTTCCGCTGCGAAGTGTGAGATTCTGTTGTTGTTCTGTTGTTTCCTTTCTGTCCCGTTCTATTTTTCAAATTCTCTGTTTTCTTTCTCTGTTTTCTAAAAATTGTCTATCTTCTTTTCCCTCTATTTTTCTTTTTCTCTCTTCTTTCTTTTCTTTTCTTTTTTAAAACCCATAACATCTCGGTTTTCGGCCTTCGATTTCTCGGCAGTCGATAAAGTGAGTGTCGATGTCGGATCTTCGAGAGTCGAAAAAACTGCGGTCGTTACAATGAAGCAGCTGGGGTTTCGGTGGATGTGATTGTCGTCGAGGTGAAGTTTTTGTCGATATATTTGGTTCTAGTTTTTGATCTAATGGCTCGTTTTCGTTTTGCTGTCGAATTCATCGATTTGAGGGGTCGTGCTAGTCGGCAAGGTGGACGTCGACTTTAGGGTGGTCGTGCATTGATTGATGGTGGTCGGAACTGTTGTGCACGTGCACGCGTTTGTACTTATGTCTAGTGATGTGTTGTTGTTAGGGAAGAAGGGGTGTTGCTCGGGTCGTTCTCAAGGAAATTTGCATGTTGTCTTGAAGGTGGGATGGGGACGAGATACTCGAGTTTGAGCTCGGGAATGTTGCGTAGCTGGCCCGGGTTTTTGTTCTTTTGGGCTCGGGTTGTTTTATTTAAATAACCAGGTTTAAATTTTTTTAAGGAAAATTATGTACAGGTTTTAAATCTTAGAGGAAATCAACACCCAGGTTTTAAAATTTAATTGAAACAAGAATCCAGGTTTAAAAACAAAAGGCAGAACATGTTTATGAAATTATAATCAGATTTTAAAACGAAAGATTAAGTTTTAGGTATGTAAAATAAATCAAGTTTCAAGTATTAACTAGTTCTAATCAATATAATTGTTTTAAATAAATTTTTAATAAACAAAGGGAATGATCAAGTCTTTTTTAAAAGGTTAATAAAATGAAGTTTTCCAAAGTAAAGTTTCAAAAAGTTTCTAAGTAAGGTTTCAAAGATTAAAAGTTTTAAAACAAGCTAAATGTTTAAAAATTGTTTTTGTTTAAAGGTAATTAGATTAGGTTAATTATGAACTTAATTCCTAAAGGTTTTTCAAATGTAGTTTAATTATGTAGTTAAGGAAATGATTAAGACAAATGTATTCTCAATGATTTGGTGTAGGTTGATTTCAAGTTTTAATTTATATAAGAACTAAATGTAATTAGGTTATAAATTAAGATAAAAGAATTTATCTTAAATTAATTAAGGTTGAGATTAATTAAGGATAATTAATTATTGAAATCAATTAAAAGTTGATCACTTAATGTAATTAATAAGGGTTAATTAATGTTAATAATTAAAGTATAATTACTTGATGAAAGTAATTAATGGATAGTTAATGAGTGTAATTTATTTAAGGATCATTAACTAGTGATTAAGAGATAATTAATTAATGTAATTAATTTAAGATAATTGGTTTGATTAATTAAGGATAGTTAATCTAAGTAATTAAAGGTCAATTAATTAAAGAGTGATTAATTAATGGAAGTAATTAAAGGGATTAATTACTCAATGTAACTAATTAATGTAATTAATTTAAGGTAATTAATTAAGAATAATCACTTAATGAATTAATTAAGTATAATTACTTAATTAATAAAGTGTAATTACTTAGTGTAAGTAATTAATGAATAATTACCGAATGTAATTAGTTAAAAGGGTAATTACCAAATGTAAGTGATTAAAGGATAGATACTTAATGGAAGTAATTAAGGATTAATTACAAGTGTAATTAATTAAAGGAATTGATTAATTAATGTAATTAATTAAAGGGTTAGTTAATTACTGAATGTGATTAATTAAGGTTGATTAATGAATGTGATTAATTAAAGATTAATTATTAAATGTAATTAATTAAAATAATAATTAATTAATGAAAGTAATTAGAGGATCGTTAATTAATGTAATTAATGAGAGTAATTAAAGGTTGATTAATGTGAATGGTTAAAGGATAATTAATTTATATAATTAATTAAAGGCCAATTACTTAATGTAATTAAAGAATAATTAATCAAGGATGATTAATTAAGATGGATAATTAAAGGATGATTAGTTAATTGGTTTGTAATTAATTAATGTTAAGTAAGTAGGATTAAAGGTAATCTAAGTAATTAAAGTTAGTAATTAATTTAATTAGAGATTAATTAAATAAATTAGGAATTAATCAATCTTTCTTATGGATGATTGAACGATATTGAATGTCTTGGATTATGTGATATCTCTGATATGTGATATGTGCTGCTTTGTGATATGAGATGCTTTGGTTGAATTGTGATAATATGGACTATCTATCTGTGATAATGTGAATTATCTATCCGTGTGAATATATTAACCTAAATAATAGACTAAATTGTTTAAACTTAAACAACTTGGACATTAAAAGACGGCGTTTTGATTTCAATGAGACCGGGATCGGATTCCAAATTAGATATCCGAAAACCACACCGATCCAAATTAAACGATAGGTCGTGAAATTTCAAGTGAAGTTCGAGATGAAGATTCGGAGCGTAAGGGCTATTGTCGTTAACTTCGAGGGTGACTCCAAAATAAGTGTAACGAGATAGTGTCTTCGGTTTCATTCGAACCCGGAACGAACTTGTATGGATTAAATGCTTTCAGAACATCATCATTGGAGGACGATGAACATTCTAAGAGATGTGTTCTAAAAAAAGTAATGTAGCCTCAAGCCTCATCAACCAGGAATGGCTAAAACAGGGGAGGTGCAGCAAGGCTAAGTGGGTAGCACCCAAGTAGGATAATATTTTCCCTATCTAGATGTACCTTTTTATTCGGCTGTATGGGCGGTTGGTCGCGAACAACTGCGGGGTTGTTTTATTCGGGATTATCCAGTAAGGGATAGTTCCAGTCTTGTGTTGCAGGGGATCAGGGTGGTTCCTCGGTACTCTGATCTAGACATGGTACTGTGACCGACAGTACCCCAGTAGCTCTGTCATTGTATGGAATCTAATCTCCAATAAGTGACGTACATTTTGATTGTGTCCAACTATGTTGGAACGTGAGATGTAAGCATTCCAGCTATTTCTGTATTTTACTTGAAAACCCTAGACACTATTATAATCACTAGATTTCCTATCAAATGTTTTTGTTATCGTAAGGTAAAAACCCGACATGTTTATTTGTGGCGTGGTCTTACGAGATACCTTTGATTTCAAATGATTTTCAAAGTTAAACAACTTTAACATATTTACTCACACCAGACCCATGTCTGACCTAGAGCTTATTTTCTATTTTCTTAAACTCTTGGGTACTCGAATTTTTACGAGTAGCCAAGGGATGCAGGTTTACTTTGACGAATACTGGAGGAGACATGGAACAGGAGGCTTCAGCGTAATTAGATACTGTGGTTCCGCTGTGTTAATCTCTGTGTTGATGTCTTGAGATGTATGATAGACAGGTCTTCACGATAATCTAATGTGATGTATAAGCTGTGTAACTCTGATGTATATGACTATTATGTAAATACTTACGTGATGTAATATAATTTATTCGTTCCGTCGTGAGATTCTGATATTGTTTAGTTCTTTCTTTCTTATCTTTTCCTTTTTCTATCCCTTTCTTTCTTAAGACGATTCATCTTTCTGTGAAATGGAAGGCAGGTTGTTACATTTACTATATGTGTAAAAATTTATATTTTAATTTTATATGTTTTGGGAATTTTAAAATTATAAGTTATGTTTTAAAATGTAAACGATAAAATTTTACTTATAACTTTATTATATACGAATTAAGATTTAAAATAGATTTAAATTTAAAAGTAAGGTTTAAAATAGATTTAAATTTAAAAATAAAATTTAATTTACCTAATACATGTATAATATGTTTTAAACTATTTTGAAACTATATAAATATTTTGAAAATAGATTTTGTAATAATTCTAATAAATTAAGGTTGGAAAAATAAATTGAAATTGATTTGAAATTTAATTTGTTTAAAAATTGTACTTAAATATGAATTGATTTGAAAAATTATTAACCTGAGAATTTCGAAGATACGATTTTATAACTCGATAACTTGATTTTGATTAAAGGTGAATAAATGAATATTTCGGATTTAAATAAGATTGAAATTGAATGATTTAAATTTGAATTTGAGATTTTATTTAAATGTCTATAAAAATGATTAAATGAATATTTTCAAAATTTAGTATAATTGAAGTTAGATATCTAATTATTGATTTTATTAAATTTGTAATTTGAGATTTCATTTAAATGTTATCAAAATGATTTAGTCAATATTTTCAAATTTAAATACAATTAAAGTTGAATTTTCAAATACAAATGAGATTTTTCAAATTGCGTAACTGTAAATTGTTTGAATATTTAACTTCAGAACCTACTGAATTAAAAGTGGTTTAAATATGTAGTTCAAATCTGGATTTGAAATCGATAAATTAAAATGGTTTTAATGAGAATTTGAAACTGAGATGGACTTGGATTGAATTTGGAACTAAAATTTGGTTTGAACTGATTTGTGAAATTGGAAGAAACAATTCTTATTTGAAACCATTTCGATATATATACTATTTTTAAAATATAAATTATTTTAATCTATGTAAACTATTTTTAATTTATAATTATTTCAATATATATAAACTATTTTCGATATTTAAACTGTTTAAGCTGAAACTGTTATGATTTAAAACTTAATGGATTCAAATTGAATATTTTGTATGATGGTTTAAACTATTTTTTAGTTATGATTTCAAAAGTAAATATGACTTCGGAAGTGATGATTTCGAAAATGAATATAATTTTGATAGTGATATGATTTTGAAATGGATACGATAATTTAATATGTAGTACAAACTATATGAAACATAAATGACCACGGTGTGAAGTAAGCGTTTGGTTATTAAAGAGACCGAGATTGGATATTGTCATCATCTTTGCCAATACTGAAAACCACTTTAACAACTGTGTACATGGTGGAGCCTCCATAACGAAGTTGGTTGGTTCAATATACGATTCTGTGTGAGGTATTAACGTAGCCCTGACTCTTGTGAGTCAGCTTTGATGTGACTAAAACAGGAGTCATGCCGGGTCAAGTGAGTTCATTCCTCCTATCGAACACATTTCTTCAATGCCATTCTATTACTTTGTGATTTGATTGGGTACACCCTTAATTTGGGAGCGTGTCTCAAGGCGGGCGGTAGTAGCTGCTATGCGTTACCACCAGACTGGATCCACAAAACGGTAGGATCCTATCTTGGCATTGCCTCCCATGCCATGTTCACATGCGCTATCGCGCCTTCTTCGAGTTTGGTTTGTATCATACCTATGGAGTGCCTTCTAAGTAAACCTTTGGTGGAGCTTATGGTACTGTATAGACTATGGGAATATATAAAAGAGTCATTTTACTAGAAGGAAGAACTTTGAAGTCCAATTAGTTTCTAGGACACACTTCCACAAATTTTAACTTTAAGGCCAAAGTCAGCAGAATAATTACTTTTAAGGATAAAATCAGCAGTCCAGTCACTTTCAAGGACATAATTTAATAGGTTTTTAGACCTTAGAAATTAATTATTTTGCATTTTGTCCTTAAAAGTATTTATTTCAGTTGTGTGTCCTAGAAACTAATTGCACTTTGCTAAAGAGGCCCTTATGGCTAATTTCCACAAAATGTGTTAAGGGGGATATGGGTAACGCCTTAATGCTATTTTAATACTTTATTTTACTGATAGACATATTATAATGACGTATATTACTACATAGTAGATAGTTCCATGGATACTTAGAGGATGGAAATCTCAAACATCCTTCAAGTTATATTGTATTTCATTTGGGCATTTCACTTGAGTTGATTTACCGGTATAATAATTTTAATCCTGACTCAAGTGTTTTGTGTTTTGCTTTATGCTCGGATCTGACTGAATGTCACAGCATTTGAGACTCGCCTTTGGAGTTTGAAGCTTTGTTTAAAGATCGGTCTTTCTCTATTCAGCTTTCCAGTTACTTCGGTTTGTTCCAGTTGTTTATGTTCAGACTTGTCATCTGTTTGTATTCAAGACTACATTGTATTTTAGATATTCAGTTGTATTATATTTCAAACTCTAATGTTTATGTAGTAGCTTCATGGACTACTATTTATCTAGTCTGCTGCTTATTATTGTATTACTCTGTGTCTATGATTCTGTGATTGATTTGTTTATTGTGTATGCTAAGTTTTGTCAAATATAAATTAACAATTTGTTATTTTGAGCAATTCAAGTCTGATATGTGTGGATGATTGTCGATTTGAACGGATCGAAATAGTAGGTCATGACAGTAACATTTGTTGTAAGCAATAGATTTATAAATGTGCTTTTAAACGTGTTTAAATTACTTAAATGTAAATATTATTTTACTTATCATCTTATTATTAAATCCATTGAATTCAATTTGGAAATCGATGAAATTAAATGTAATTAAATATTGCAATTAATATAAAAAAGATGTTAACTGTAGAGTTGAGTGAAATAAAATGAAAATTTATGTTGAATAAATTCATGAGGTAATAGTTGATTTAATACGAAAACATTTAAATCAAAAATAAAAGAATAAAAATGAATAAATTTAGTAAAGGAGTAAACATATGTTTATTTGTTTGAAATGTATTTTAGCTTACAAATTAACTATAGGGATGAGAAACTATTATGTAGTAAGAAATGTATAACCCCTTTTTGTATCCAACAATGTATGAATATGTTTAAATTACTATTATACAGGAAATAATTTTTCCATTTGTCATTACATATATTTAGTTCATTTTGAAACTCACCTTTGTAAACAATTGAAATTAATGTAATTGAATAATTTAAATTAATTTTAGAGAGGACACCAAATTGTAAATTGATAGGTGTAATTAAACGTAGCTTATGTTTTGTGAAAGTATAAGGAAAGTTTGATTTAATGAAAATAACATTTATATCAAATAAAATGAATGTTTCGTTTGTGAATGTAGCTTTAATTTCATTAAAATAAAGAATAGAATGATTGATTTAAAGGAAGAAATATATCTATATTTAAACTATATTTTATCATATAGATGGATTATATTTCTATTTTTCATCCATTTTAGTTGTAACAAACCAGGATTTCAATCCTTGAAAATCGACATTAATACGTTCATTATATAGCATGCCGAGCAATCGAGTGCCGGAAATACCAGGTCATTAGGGGTGAAGAAGAAAAAGATAGAAAAAAACAGAAAACAATAACACCGAATCTCACAATTGCCGCGGAATAAAATATAATATATGATAACATATTTTCATGCAAAAGAAAATTGTAACTGTTAATATACATACAACCATCAGAGCACAACAATGAACAAATCAATCTGTATAGTTATAATAACTTGTCCTCACAAGTACTGATTATACAACCCGAACATACAGCGGAATATAATCAAGTACGTATAATACGCCTGAGAATCCTCCAGCTCGTCTCCTGAGCTCTACAACATTCTAATATGAATCTGTAATACTCGGTCTGATCCGAGCATTATAATAAATAACACCCGAGTCATTCGGGAAAACCAACATAACAAAACACACTCAATTTGAGTTATTACTATTATCAAAATCCTTTGAAAAACAAAGGTATCTCGTAAGATCACGTCACACATAAACATGACGGGTTTTTACCTTACGATAACCAAAACATTTTATATCAAAATCATATGATATTATAATATGTATACAAAATAAATTAGAAAATAGCTGAAATGCTTGCATCTCACGTTTCAGCATAGTTGGTCACAATCAAAACCGTACAGGCTCGTAGTGGATATTGGATTCCATATAGTGACTGGGCTACTAGGGTACCAGCCACCATAGTACACCTCTAGAAAAATGTACTGAGGACCTCGCCTGGATTCTCTGCCAACACAAGACCGGCCTACCCCTCACCTGGATAGTACCAAATATGTTATCACCTCGGATGTTCCCACCCTAATCGAGCGCTCTCTTTTTCATGCACAACCATATCGATAATTTTATAATATATCCGAGGGTATCTAGAAAAGTGATAACATACCTAATTGGGTGCGACACACTTAGCCCTGCTGCATCTCCTTTGTTTTAGTCATTCCCTATTGACGAGGCTTGAGGCTACGTCTTACCTTTAGAATAGCATTCATACTTGGAATGCTAACACTTCCATCCAGGCAACGATGCAATGATAGCATTCATACGTTTCCAGATCGCACGACCAAATGGTGACTCCAAACGATATGAAATTTGAAATCCAATAATAATACACTATTATGGATCTAATGGAACTGGTTTCGTCGAATTTCAAGACTCTGTTCCAGATTGTTATTTTAACGTGTCGATTAAATCAAACATTTCAAAAATTGACGAAATCCTTTGAAATTTTAGTTTTAAAAACTTATTAACTCAATTCTAATTCAAATAGAATTTATATCCACATTATAAATCGTTTCAATTCATATTCAACTCAAATTTCAATTACTCACCATTTTTATATTACACAAATCGTTATATTTGAAATTTAAATTCATTCTATAGTTTCAACCAAAATCTTCATATTCAAAATCATCTTACATTTCAAATTTAACATTTAAAACCGTTTATATATTTAAAATCAAATTATGGAAAATCCGGATCATTGTATTCCCCCCTTAAACGAATTTCATCCCAAAAATTGCTAAGGTAGGACGAATGATCCAAACCCATTAACTTATCAAAATCCACTTGTTAAACTCAAATTTCACCTTTCTAATCCTTTAGACTTACCTTCACTATCTATTTTATAAACATTTATCAAAACCCTTTGTTTCTTAGTTAGATTCAAAAATCAAATTTTAGTTAACAAAATTTTCCAAAAATTTTCATAATTTTTCTAACACACTAAATTTCTAAAAATATTTGGCAGAGTCTCCCTTGTACCGAGAGCCTTTTGCAATATGAAAAAAATGATAAAAAGATATACATCGACCCACATGGTCAGAAAACATAATTTATATCATTATTGATTTCATTTTTTCTTTTAATGCGCAAGCGTACCTTATAATAGCGTTACCAAACAAGCTCGCTCAATTTATATGCAATTTCGTAATCAAATCTAGCCCAAATAGCATCCATGTACATGTACCTGCTCAAAATAAGCACATAAGTTCCATAACCATGAAATTTTTATAACATTCCATTCCTTTAACGAACTTAAACACATTATTTCATAACGCTAACATGGTATATCATGTAATTTAGAAGGTATAAGCAAATAAAGAGTTCCAACATTTAGTTATTCACTTCAAATTCAATTTACATGCTATTTCATTCATTTCCAAATGATTCACTTACCATTTATTATCATTCAATTCATTTTTATACCCAACAAATTCATATCCATTTTAAATTGATTCAAAATCAATTTATTAACTTTCCATTGATTCACATAATTTTGTTTACTTCCATTTACGTCAAACGATAAATTTTTCCATGCAAATTCGATGATATTCATTTAATAAAATAGTCATTTAAGTTTATAAACCATTTAGATTGATTCTAGATTGATTTATCCATTTCCATTAATTTACATTCAATTTATTCACAAAATCTTGTTCGCTGAATTTTTATTCAACAACAATCCAATTTATGCCAATTTATTTATGAATCATTTCATAAATTTACCTAAGCCAAGTTTTCATCCAAATATATTAACTTAAGTTAATTTGTTTATTTCCAATTAATTCATCTATATAACTTAAGTTTATTTCCCTTGCAAACAATTTCCATTCCAAATTTTAGATTGATTCTTATTCAATCTATCTAGTTCCATTTAACTCAAGTCTCATTCCGATATCCAGTTCACTAATTAATTCATCTATTTAGTTTACTTTCATTTTATACTTCGAGTTTGGATTTTTATTTCTTCATCAAAATATCAAACCATTTTTATTTTGGTTTTTCTATTCCGCTTTTCCACTTTATAAGTTTCACACTTATTTTTCTCAATTGTATGAATTCTACACTTGAGTTGATTCCATTTAACTTATTTTAAATTAAATCTTCTTCGCAAGGTTAGATTTCCAATCAAATCCTATTGCATCGATGCTTACCCGAGTATATCCATTTTTAAAATTTTATCACAAGATTATACATCACTTTATAGCTTAGTATATATTTATTCTATTAACTCTAATTTTGTAAGCCATTCAAACTTATGTATTCACAATTCCATAAATTTTCACTAAATTTTTATTCCATTCAAAATTTATAACTTACAGTTATATAGTCAAATTATAATTCAAACTTTATATCCAATTCACTTTGATATCATTTCTAATCCAATCCAATTTTATTTAACTTGGCTTAAATTAAAATTTTAATTTCATATCGAAATTCACAATTCCATATAATAAGTTCAAAACTTATTTTCCACAGGTTTCACAAAACACCCAAATGAATATTCCAGAATTTAAACATTAAGATTTATTATTTTGAAATCATACCGATATATATGTTTTATTTTTAATAAACCATTCCTTTAGAAATTTCAAAATTAACTTAGTTTTATCCAAACAAATTCCCTTCGAAATTTCAAAACAACACTTGTTTCAAACAAAAATTTCCATATCAAATTACTCCAATAGCAACCCATCATTTAGAAACTCAAAAATAAATACTGATGATGCTACGCAGTCATCACTAGGATTATTTTCCAGCGACGGTAGTGACTTTAGTGCTTTATCACCTTCAAAATCCATTTAAAAACATTTCCTGTTCAAATACATTTCCACAATAATATTGCCATTATTTATTTCAAAGCACTAGGGAAAAATTTCAAAATTTCTGCGATTTAAATTTTCAAATTCTGGTTTGAATCCATTTTTATTTATAATTCATTTGCCTAAATCATTCCTATACAATCTTTATTTAGTTATATATAACCAATGCAAATTTTAAAATCTGGTTTGGATTGTAACAATAACAACCTAACACACCAATATACTACAACCATTTCTAGAAAATTATTTCTTTTCTATCAAAATATATCTTTGGGAAAAATTATTTCATTTGCCCTCTTTCAAAATAATGCTGTGTCGATTTACCTGGTTCAAGTGTTTAAAAATTCCTATCGATTTCGTGGCATCCCACTATTCGACCAGAATTCGTAAATCACTCAACGGATAAGTCAACACAATATAAAACATTTTATATTCACTAACAAATACGCATTCATATTTATTAATACACTCGAACTATAATGAACCAGGATTTTCGACCCTCGAAAATCGACATCAATATGTTCAATGTATTGCATGCCGAGCAATCGAGTGCCGAAAATACCATATCATTAGGGGTGAAGAAGAAAAAGATAGAAGAAAACAGAAAACAATAACATAGAATCTCACAATCGTAGCTGAACAAAATATAATATATAATAACAAATTTTTATAAAAAAGAAAAACTGTAGCTGTTACTATACATACAACCATCAGAGTATAACAATCAACAAATCAATCTGGACAGTTATAATAACTTGTCCTCACCAGTATTGACTATATAGCATGAACACACAGTGGAATATAATCAAGTACGTATAATACGCTTGAGAATCCTTCAGCTCGCCTCTTGAAATCCACAACATTCTAAACTAAATCTGTAATACTCGGTCTGACCCGAGCATTATAATAAAATAACACCCTAGTCGGTCTGAAAAACTAGCGTGAGAATACACACTCAATTTGAATTATTACTATTATCAAAATCCTTTGAAAAACAAAGGTATCTCGTAAGACCACGACACACATAAACATGATGGGTTTTTACCTTACGATAATCAAAATATTTTATATCAAAATCATCTGATATTACAATAGTACCTATCGAAAATAAATTAGAAAATAGCTGAAATGCTTGCATCTCACGTTTTAGCATAGTTGGGCACAATCAAACCGTACAGGCTCGTAGTGGATATTAGATTCCATACAATGACTGGACTACTGGGGTACCTCTACCACAGTACAGCTCTAGAAAAATATACCAAGGACCTCGTCTGGATACCCTACCAATGTAAGACCAGCCTACCCCAGACCTTGATTGTACCGAATATGTTATCACCCCGAGTGTTTTCGCCTTAATCGAGCACTCTCTTTTTTATGCACAACCATATCTATAATTTTATAATATATCCGAGGGTATCTAGAAAAGTGATACCATACCCTAATTGGGTGCGACCCATTTAGCCATGCTGCATTTTCCCTGTTTTAGTCATTCCCGGTTGACGAGGCCTGAGGCTACATTTTACCTTTAGAATAGCATTTATACTTGGAATGCTAAAACTGCCTTTCAGGCAATGATGTAATGATAGCATTCATCCATACATGTTGTTCTGGGCCTGAACAAACCGAATCTCCAAAATCACCATCTTTACTATCTTCACGATATCACAATTTGTAACACACAAATCGGATCGAAATTGTTTTCGGATAATTAGCCGATCTCGTTCTCTTCGAAACGATCAACGAATTTGGCCATATTTGATAGTTGGTAATTTAACTATCAAATAACATATATAAATAGACATTAGGCCTTATGTTATAAATCTTCAATATATTTATCCAAAATATCTTTAAAAAGATATATATATATATGTATGTATGTATGTATGTATATGTATATATATATATTCAAAACTCTTCTGGTATTTCCAACGTCTGAAAACAATTTCAAATCCTTATATTCTTCACGGAACATTTTCAAATCATATTAACACTTAGACATATTTCTATATAACCTTCCTATAGTCAAACATTTCCTAAATCATTTTTTCCAATAGAAAGAAAAATATTTAAAAATATGCTTTCCAAACTCACTTACTTCTCAACACTTAAGTAATACTTATATCTTATCGATTTTATAGGTATATTCACAACGAGGAAATCTCCCCTTATTCCAACTTTATAAAACTACTTACAACCCTTTTTGTAAAGTCACAACTCATTAGTATTCATTTCATAAATCTCCAGAATTTTCGTAATCCCTTCTACAATTACCAAAATCGATTTTGCTTGTTTAAAATCTCATTCACCCATTTATAACTTCTTTTATGAATTCCGATTCATTTTGCGAAGTTCACTTATCAACCATTTCGAAAATTCCTTAAGTTTCCAAATTTCGTTATAAGATTTATCTTATAAAGATCATATCCGTTAAATAAACCCTATTTACAAATCTCGAGAGAATTTATAATTAAATTCCAATTACCTCCAAAACTCTATATATATAATAAGTATTCTTGAATAATAAAAAAAATAAAAAAAACACATTCAAGTGGTTATTTAAAACATTTGGAAACTTCAAATAAACATCGATAACTCATTTCCAATTCATTTTCAAATAAAACCAATTGATTTACAAAGCTGATTATAAAAATTAGAATCTCATTCCAATTAATATTAGATATTTGAAAAACTCACTTTCGAAGTATTCCAATACTAACTAGCTTTAAATTACATAGTTTAATAAATAAAATTTTCCTTTTAAAACAAAACTTAACTTCTTAATAAAAAAATATTTTTAAAATCCCAGTAGCTAATTTCAATTTATAAATCCCTCTCGATTCATAACACATCAAATTCATTTCGATTCGCTAACCATAATCACATTTCAAAAATAGAATTCATATTTTTCCCAAAACCGATTTTCACATCTCGATATAAATCCACACTGTGAAATTTATATTCCCAATTTATCAACTGATGTCATTTCCCTTATTTATAAACGTCGTTTATAAATTCATAATCACGTCTAGGTTTTACTTGTTTACAAATATAATCTCATTTATGAAATTCAAATCCATTCCTTCAAAAATCCCATTTATTTTCCAAATCTATATTTAATATCGATTTCAACTTCTTTTCCATAAATCCAGAAATATCACTTAAAATCCACTGTTAAAAATCCTTAATAAAATTTATTTTAAAATCTCTAACTAAAACATTTTACGAATAGTTAAGTACAACTCCAAATCAAATTATTGTTTTATCCAAATCAATTTCCTTAAAAATAATCCAAATCTCGATATAAATATTTTTATATCCAAAATCTTCTTTTAATTCCTTCAAATTAGAAAATAATATTTATGGTATTTAAAATACCAAAATTAAAGCCAACGCTACTATAGCATCCATTAAACCCAAAACACAACATAATCTATATCAGATTATTCACACACATCGTATATCACTATATATGAAATAAAATCAACATTTTTGAGGAATCTAGTTGGATCCCTCAAAACTGTTTGCCTACATCCACAGATGTTAGATGGCATAAAATAACAATCCCGCTTCGAGGGGGGATATCACGGTAATATATGGTCATCCGCTATTATGCGGGGCACATAGTATCTCATTCATTCCAATAGGTGGGAAATATAACCAACTAGTAATATATACTGCTATATATATAATATAACGTCCAACTGATAATAATATTAAAACACCCCACACCCCTTAGTATACCCAAATGGACACACTAAAGGATATGGTGCGTTATAGTAATAGCTAAAAACTTTACAGAGACTAAGATTTACAAAACAAATAAATAAAACAACGGAAACATTTAAATAGTAACTCATTAAAAATTAAAATTCATAAATAAGTCATAAAACCAAGTATGTCTCAAAATACCATCTCAGTCACAACATCAGAGCACATAAAATCATAAAATCATCCCTCTCATCAAGTACCGGTACATCCCAAAAGTCAAATGAAAAGAAAGCTGAAAATAAAGAAGAAGAATACATGCAGAATCTCTAATAATATCTATTGTCCATGCCTCTCCTGGCCTAGGGGGGAAGGGGAAAATAGAGGAGTGGGTCAGACTAAAAGTCTGGTGAGTAAAAGTAACTATTAGTATTTTTAAGCAAGGTAAAGATAACAGACTTAGCAACAGCTCTAGTATGAAAGGAAAAAAAGAGAAATATAAAGCTGGAATAAAATACTGTTTAACTGTTTGCTTTGCTTAGATAATTTTGATTTAATTATTTGAACTTTTCTAATATTGCTTTGATTAGGCTGAGATCCCAATCCTAGTTTAATTATGCTAAAATCCTAATTCTACCCTTTTGATCGGCCTTTCATCTCTATTGTGTTGTTGTGAGCTAGTCCCATCATGTGGGTCTCACAGTAAAAAGACATCTGTTTAGCGCTTTAGAACTCAATAGCGACTTATATCCCTACTCCGAGGACGCATGCTCGGCCACCGTCGGCTCGCACTATCTGTTGCTTCATCTTTTGACCTCTTATTTACCTGCTTTAACATAAGCGTGTTCAGCCTCACCTGATCTGTTGTGAGACCATCAGTCCTAGTCTAATAAGGTCCTATCCAGTCTAACCTAAGTGTTTTGTGAGACCATCAGTCCTAGTCTGAAAGGGAAATGCTGTCGGATACGGGTCCTAATAAACAAAATCTAGTTGCGCCCTTTACCCAAATCCTCCGATTTGAGCTTCTATCTATTGACCAATTATTTACCATTACTTCAGCATAAGCGTGTCCCAGCCTCACTTAATATACCGTGAGACCATCAGTTTCTGACTGAATAGGGATGCTGCTGGTACGGGTCCTACTTCTGTCTTTGCTTATTAACCTAGTGTAAGTTTCAAAATAAGCCTCTTCTGTAATTTCTGCTCTGTTTGCTTATTAACTTAATCTAAGTCTTAAAATAAGCCTCTTCTGTTATCTCTGCTATACTTGCTTATTAACTTAATTATAAGTTTTAAAATAAATCTTTTCTACTATTTCTTTTATTTTCTCTTTTTAGTTATAATTACATGTTATAACTATGCTTGCAAATATCTTAAATTTGCTTATTTCAGTCTATCTTCTTTTTATTATAGTCTTTCTTACTTTAAATATAATTTCTGTAAATTTAGTGTTCTTATATTTTAGTCCATATTAGCGAATTTTCTCTTTTATCTATTTAATTCGCATAAAAAGGAATAAAATAACAAACATTTACAGACTAAATTTCAGCTAAAAAGGAATGTAAATAACAATAAATGACTGTAAATAATTAGGAAACTGTAAATAATAGTAAATAATTGCAAACAACTGAAATAAAATAGCTAAGAGAAAATAAACTGGAAAGAAAGTCTAAAATTTACTTAAAAATAAACTATAAATAAACTTGCATAAAGGTTATCCCAAAATTATAAAAAAAACTACAACTATCGGAAAACCTATTATTTTAAATTACATAAAAATCTAAAATATTTACTAAACACTCACCTGTGGTCCTTAGCCCTTTTCCTTGGCCTTCCTGGATCCACTTCTAGAGTATAAAACATTTTAATTAAAAAAATCTTCTCCTTGGAAAAATATTCGTTTTAGGGTCCGGCTTTGGGCAATGAACCCAGATGAAGAAAATCTGAATTAGAAAAATAGCCGGGCCTGGGGTCTTGTTTATAATATTACTTAGGGATCTCAGGCTGTTGGATTTGAAGATTAAATCTGGTGCAACCACATCATAGACTCACTGGGAATCATCGAATGGAAGCACGGACGCACAGGAGGGAATAAAAATCGAAAAACACATCATTGTTAAAATCTGGATGAAACATCGTCCAAGTACACACGCGGGTCGACTGCCAAGTCGACCTTTGTGTAGTGTGGGTCGACCTACAGAGATCGACCCATATATGGGGAAGGTCAACCCAAGGGTCTACCTAACTCAATATATTTATATATTTTTTCTTTTTCGATTTCTTCTTTCTATTGTAACTTCTTCATTTTAGCTTCGATTTTGACAATCTATATATGGAAATTGACTAGAAAATTACCACATAATAGTGCAACTCCCATGACTCAATTCTGATAATTTCACAAAGTATTTTTATTATTTAATTAATTTGTTAATTAATTATTATAGCTTAAATTTTGGGTTATTACATTCTCCCCTCCTTAAGGGATTTCGTCCACGAAATCTCTAACGACGGAAGAATGAAAATAAATGATTTCATCCAAGTTCTACAACCAACTACTCAACCATCATCCATTACATTCATTATCCTTAAGTTTTTCTAATTCAATTCATGATATATTTGCGTATAGTGTAGTGTCAATGTCCCTAACTAATGCAAAAGATTAGGTGGTCTACTGATTCAGTCGACCTCTTTTTTATGAAATCATGTCCGTGCTATGTGTCCAAATAAATGAAAATTTCCTAATGATAACTGATAGTTCTATATGCGTGCTACAATCATCATCCAAATGCAACAATCGTATGATAATCATCCATTTATAGCAACCATGGAATAAAATAGAATGCAAATGCACACACATCTATATGTATATGCTTTGGTGACCTAGTTAGGCCGATCCCTAAGAGATAATCATTACTACAAAACATGCCATTTGCATCGGTTGTTTACCCCCCTTTTGCATCAGTTTAACAACCAATGCATATGCAACCGATGCAACAGGCTTAACACTTTTGCATCAGTTCTGAAACCGATGCAAAAAAGTCCTTTTTGCATCGGTTGTTACTAAGAACTGATGCAAAATATCATGGTTGGTTGCTTGAACACAACCCCCATGTTGCATCGGTTGTAATGAAAACCGATGCAACAAAGGAACTTGTGCATCAGTTGTTGTTGAAAACCGATGCAAACTAATCCCTCTTTTGCATCGGTTTTTTATAACAACCGATGCAAACTAATCCCTCAGAAACCATTATTACAGTACTCAAATAGACTATATATATATATATATATATATTATTGATAATCTATATATATATATATATATAAAAGAAAAAAAAACACACACAAAAAATTTAAAAAAAAAAGATTATTACATTATCATTTAAATACAGAAGCCTCCTTGTTTTCATCTCCAGCATCATCCTAAATACAGAAACAATAAGAAAACTTAATTTACATACAAAATCACAGTCCAACATACTATCGACATTATTCTATGCTCCTCTAAACATCATCAGTCATCCATTGCAGCTCCACCACCCATACTGTCAGCAGTAACCAACAATGACAATACAACTGATCATCTACTTGCCTCGACAACAAGTCACACCTACCATACATTCATCTACAACAACCCAAACAACTTCACTCACCATCTCAACTGCTTACTCCAGCCTCCACCACAATTTGATCATAAACTTTTGACACCACCCACAACTTCAATCATCCCTGACCTAACCAAACCTGTACATCAAATACCCCTCCAAACTCACATCATACAGAACTGCAATAACTACACAGTCTCCATCCATTTCTTGCTCCAGCAAGCATGGCATCAACATTCACTGTGAACCTCCTTTGCACCACCTCTGACAACTCTACACTTCCACTCACTATTTTGAAAAATTACCTCCACTCACTGTCTCGACACTGTGAACATATCCATTATAAACTACTGTGAACATCACCATACAATAACTGCATGCATCACCTTCACAACTGCTACCATACTCCAGATCCACCATCCTACCTGTATGCTTAAACCAGCATACTCCATTGCTTGCTTTCAAACTGCAATTCTAACTTCATTCCCTATCACAACTCCTCTGGTTTTGTTTTTGAATCACTTCCACTGATGTAACACCTATATGTGAAATGTTACATACAAAATCAGCCATGTCGTAATGAAGTTTTATTTTATTCATGTACTAAAAATCAGTTCAAATTCGTATATATATTCTAAACAATGGAATTAGATCGCCTATTCTGGTTATATTTTCTTGAATGAATTACCTCCTCTTTAATTTTTCAGTATAGAAGATATCCTACTTCCTTATCCTTTGTATAAAAATTGCCATGCTTTTATCAGTTTAAGTAAAATCCAAAAGATAGTAACAAAAAACTACAGGAGTTATACTTCAAAGTTCAAACTAGTAGGATGTAATGTGAATTTGAACAAATCGTGTTAGCACATAAACAAGTATATGTATAGATGAATAATAAAAAATCAGTGGGTTAATTGATTGACAAATAATCAGCAGCTACATCTATACAAGTAAAGAAAAATATAATTACTATGTCAGTAGAGAAAATATTATCTGCAGTTGGGATATCTTGGCCCTGAGTTCAGCGTTTCTAACAGCTGGAATAGTCGCTGCATCTGTCCTATTTTTAAGAGATGCAATTTTCTGAAAGGTGCAGTAATCAATACACAGCTCTTAGATGATAGAAAATAAAGGTCGCAAAATTGGCAGAAGAATAAATAGATAGAGGTCCAGTTACAGGTATCATACAATCTAAATGGACATAGGGAAGACTAGTATGTCGCTGACATAGCATTATGAAACATTGTAATACTGCCTGATTTTAAACTGAAATTAATGGAATCAATAGTCCCAACACATGGTAATTAGCCATTGATAGGCTAGTAATAACTGACAATAATGTGATTAGGCACACTCATTCATAAAGATATCCCACTTCCTGTGGAGTACTATAAAGAATAAACGTGGAATGTGCGTGTATACACACATAAGCAATTAAAGACATAATATGTGTACTGCTAATTTGCAATAAAAAAAATCAACAAATTTATTAAAGTTTACCTTTTCCAATACACTTCCTTCTGCTTTTGAAGCATCGCTTATCTCAGCATCAAAAGAATCGGCCACTCATTTGCATTGATGGCACAATCAGTGGTAACTACTCTGTAACATACGCTTGAATTATCAGTTGATTTAAACAATGAAGAGAAAAATGGAAGAAAGACATCAACTATGAAGAATTCCAAATGAAGATTAATAACAAAAGAAAATTTAAATGAAATTACAAAAAATTTGAATTAGTTACAGCTCAAACCCAAGCCACAGATTCATCAGTGTTTACATGTATGCATATTTTTTTGAATACTGAGTTTATTTGTAAAAAAATAATACTTGATCAATTTTAAATAGAATAGCCTGATATGGACCAAATTTTGAGATGGAAAAATGCATGCCTTAGAAATTAAATGCACACATGAATAATTTAACAATTCAATAAACACATGAAAGTTGTGGTTTTATAACCGACAGTAGTTAACTAAGTTAACTTGAAATAAATAAGGGAAAATAAAATAAACTTCCTTACTGAGCCATGCGTATGAAATTAGAAATGAAAATTATTATACTCGAATTGCACTAGTAAGCATTGACTGGAAAAACATACATCTACATATGTTTACCATTTAAAGCCAGGCTGAGATGTACCAGAACTTCCTCAATGCATTACCTACATCACCTATAGTTGTTAACTCATTTCTTTCTCCTGCATTTGATTTCGTTAAAAAATTATTTAAGCAGAAAGAATTCAATTTCTATTTCAAATAAAGGTTGCATCAAGTATTTAATCAGTACTTGAAATTGTTAATATGGTTTTCCCTATATGACGCTGTCGGCGTATTCATTCAAAAACCACAACTGTATCAATGAATTACCCACCTCAGCTGTAGTTATTTACATCACTTGTAGGTCCAGCAAATCATTCCAGAAAATGAAAAAACAAAAATGTAAATCAAATTGTTTGTGTTGTACATTCACTGCAAGAATAAACTGGTTTTCAACGTATGTGGATATCGCTTTATTCACTATGACATAAAAACCAAGATGTGGTACCTATAACAATAATTGGGTGCAGACCAAACAGTGGCGATTCGATTATTGAACATCCACTTATAGCCTTCCATAACCAGTTGATGAGTGCGGCTTAGTCGATATTATTTGCATGGTTGAATGAAGCAGTCACGTTTCCACCAAATAAAAACCCTGCGCCTCGAGGGCTCAGACCCCACCCATCAACTGCGTCTTCTGGGTCTGACCATAATAGATCGCACATGGCTCCATCGTGAGACACTTCTTGCTTCCGATCAATTGTTCTAATCTGTAATCATATTACAAAAACAGAATCAGACGGTTGCTGAATACACCAATGTAAATCAATTGTTCTAACCTGATCTAATGTTGTTGTGGCAGGGGAGAGACCTCCATGCATAGAAAAAACTCTGTTCTCCATCAATGCTGATAGACTGTGACGTTAAAAATAAAATAAACATGCAATAATCTACAGATAAATGTATGTACATACCATGATAAAATTAAGGTGGAAATGCATTATATGTAACCTGGAGAATCTATAAGTTAAACATGTTTAAATTTTGACAAATAGTACCTCAAATAGTCAAAAATATCTGTGCAGTATCTCCAGACATTTACAGAGCCATACTTATGCAGGCATTCATCATAAAATCCATATACCTAACCATTATAAGATTAGTGGCATGTATGTGATAAAAAAATATGCAACATTAATAAATTGCTACCTAACCTGTGTGATTTGACGGCTCTCATGATTGCCCCTAATAAGAGTTATACGATCAGGATATCTAACCTGTGATGATGGATTGGGTCAAAGTGAACTTGAGCATATCCAATCAGGCATAAAATAGATAGAAAATTATTGTCCAGCAACAGCAAAACAACCAAAAAAATATCATTTTATAATTATTAAGAATATAAAAAAAATGTAAAAAGCAAAATGAGCAGGGACAAATCATAAATGATGACATACAATAAAGTTACTAGCGCGCTCGGCTCTTAAAAAAGCTTCTCTCATGGGTGAGTTATTAGTGCAATAAAAATCTAGTATTATTACCCAGAGAAGCGATCATAACTTCTACACAAAGTCATACTCAAATTAGTAGTTGTTAGATCAAAATAATTGCAAAGTCAAGATTATTACACAAAAAAAACACACGGGGAGAAATTGAAGGATCAAATTCATTATAATCTTAACGTCTAGGTTTGCTTCAAGTAAGAATTTGGGTAAAAAAGAGTCTCCAAAGATCCATTCCCTTTTACCTAAGCTGTAACATGGAGTATTTGTTTACAACAATATTGACAAACCTGGTTCACATTAATTCTTTCCATATTCTGAAATGATTATCTGATGTCAGCACATGTGTCCATAATTGAAATACAGTACCCATCCATATTATCATCTTATCTCTATCTCTATCTAATATCGGGAACTCATTGTACAAGACTGACTGTTGTGCTTGGTTTCAACCACCGTCAAGTTGCATGTATACTATTTAAATTCATATAGTATCACATGCCTTTATCATATACATGTACGTGAACATTGTGTGTTCCATATCCTACTGTTTAATAAAACTAAATTACAAGGGAATAACTTTTTCAACGAAAATCACGGCTCACAACTTTCCAACGTACAAATATTATTACCCCAATTTTAGACTCAAACATGGAATTGAAAACAATATTGGAAGTCGGAACCCACTAAAATTTATAAAACAAACAAGGCACCACTCTTGAAACTCCAAAGAGGCAAGGAACATTGTCCAAGTCTTCGTTCAGCGGCATAAGTGATAACTATCGACGATATAGTATATACCACTCAATTTCTGGTCTAACAGATCAAAATCAGTGTATCATTACATTATTGTGATAATAGTAAATAATCACACTTATATGTCTTAAGACACGCTCTCATGATAGCAACTGAACAATGTCATTCCCTTAAAAACATTTTATGGATGTTACTCTACGAGTCCGTAACTAATCGCTCAAAATTTTAGCATATTTATTTGATGTTGTATAAAAAATCATTCATATATGACTCCCCAGATATACCCATTCTTCCTTTTCTATTTTTTTACAGCCGCAATCAATTATCTGAAGTGTAAGTATAAGAATTTGATTAGTAAGCATCATTAATGTGGGGGACAATGTGCTAAAAATTAAAGTGCGTACTAGTTTTCAACAAGTTATACCAAGTTTTATAATCAGAAAAGAAAAAGATGAAATCATTCAAAATCATGTTTATTCGAAGCTAAACATGTATGCTACTGACTACTGCAAAAAGATTACCTTTAATGCTAGAAGAAGCAAAAATGTTTCTACTGAATAAAATCCTCTATCAACAAAATCTCCTAGAAACAGATAATTCGTCTTTGGACAGTCACCTCCAACTTTGAACAACTCTTTCATGTCATAGAACTGGCCATGAATATCTCCAACAGATAATTCCTTCTCATCCAACATACTCTCATAATCGACCATTAAAGCGTTGTATTTTAATTTGAGCACATCATAATCTTTCTCAAGCGTTGAATACCTCCAACTCTTTCTGTAAACTCTTCTACCGGCCATAATTAACTTGTTTACTTCTGTAAACAAAAAAGCCTAAGTTCTTAATCCTGTTCCTACCACAATCGAGCACCTCCGCAGTCGAAGTCATCACCATCCCCAGTCACCGCTGCCAGTGCCCTCAATCGCCACAAACAATACCTCCTCCGCACTTTACCTCAAATCGAGAACCACCAGCAACGCAACAATCCACTCGCCACACCTCAAAACACTCCAACTGAAGCACTCAATTCCATTCATTTCATCAAAAACCACTGCTTCAACTCGAATCCAACAGTCCATCTCCTTCAGCCGACCGCAACTCCATCCCCTCCAAACCCAATTCGAATCGTTTAAATGAGAATTTGCAATTGATTTGAATTTTAAACGAGAATTTGCAATTGATTTGGATTTGAGAATTTTGTTTGTGAATTAGAGAGTTATGGGGGAAGTGGAGGGGATGGATTTTGTTTGTGAATTTTGTTTGTGAATTAGAGAGTTACGGGGGAATTTGCAATTGATTTGGATTTGCAATTGATTTGGATTTGCGTGGCTGTGTTGATTAGGGTTACGGGGGAAGTGGAGGAATAAATGAAAGCTAAGCGGGAAATGAAAAGTTAAACGGGAGGGAAAGTGAAAGTTGGAGTAGCAAACCGATGGAAAATGAATGCAAACTAATGTAGTTGCATCGGTTGAATTTAAAACCGATGCGACTAAAACTATTTGCACGTACTAATTGCATCGGTTGTTGGTGACAACTGATGCAAATTTGATTTTTTTTATTACCTATTGCTTTTCACGTACCAATTACATCGGTTATTAAGATGGAACTGATGCAAATAGTTCTATTTGCATCAGTTTTTACTTCAACTGATGCAAATGAGGCGAAGCAATATGCACTTTTTGTACTAGTGAATAGTGTCTAGTGTATATATATGCGTCCATTAGCATCTACAAGCAAACACTTGCAACCACTAGCGTTCGTCATACATAACATGTTCTAATAACATGTTTACATTCAGTCCTACCATCCATAGGTTAAGGCCTAAGATCTACCCTTCCAAAGGATAATAAAGGAAAGAACCTATTCAAAATTAAAGATGGTACGAATCTTCTCTACAGCTTCCCATGTAGCATCTTCAACGTCATCTCCCCACTGCACCTTTACTAATAGGACTTCTTCATTCCTAAGATTCTTAATGTCATGTCCAATGATCTTGGTAGGAATACGAGGAACTGATACTTCTTTCTCCACTTGAACTTCCTCCAGTTGACTAGGCTTCACAACCTCTACTTAGTCATGTAAGCATTTTCTCAAGTGCAAAACATGAAGAAACATTGTGCACTCCTGCGAGCCTCTCTGCTAGCTTCACTCAATACGTCATCTTCCCTGCTCTTTCTACAATGGGGAACGGTCCTACGAAACTGGTGACTAGTTTCCTATTCGATCCAAATCTCACCACCTTCCTTAGAGGGGACACTTTAATGAAAACCAAGTCTCCAACCTCAAACTCAATATCCCTTCTCCGCTTGTATGTATAAGATTTCTATCTATTTCGGGTTGTCTTAATCCTCCTAATTAAAATCAATCTTCTCTGAAGTCTCCCTAACC
This sequence comes from Allium cepa, assembly GCA_030765085.1. NCBI lineage: Eukaryota > Viridiplantae > Streptophyta > Magnoliopsida > Asparagales > Amaryllidaceae > Allium > Allium cepa. The sequence continues at coordinate 585,970,233 of CM060944.1, read as the reverse complement.
ATGTCAGGACCAAGTAGTAATCTCTCCATAAATTCCAATCAACATGAAGGTGGCTTGCAAGGTCTCCCATAAAGAGCTTCAAAAGGTGCCATCCCAATGCAATCTTGAAAACTGTTATTATATGCGAACTCTACTAAGATGCTCCTCCCTAGTTCTCCAAAATCAAGAATGCATATTCTCAACAAATCCTCAAGAACTCTATTAACTCTCTCCATTTGGCCATCCATCTGAGGGTGATAGGCCATACTTAATCTAAGCTACGTCCCTAAAGCCTCTTGCAAACTCCTCCAAAACTCTCTAGTAAAGATAGGGTCTCTATAGCTCACTATGTTTGAGGGAACTCCATGAAGTTGGACTATCTCACGAACATATAAGGATGCCAAATAAGGTGCCATCCTCTTACTCTTGACCGGAATAAAGTGGTCGCTCTTAGTTAAACAATCTACAATCACCTAAATACTAGTATTCCCCTTCCTAGATCGAGGTAATCCATCTATGAAGTCCATCGAAACACTATCCCTCTTCCATTCGGGTACATCCAGTGGCTGAAGTAATCCACCGGGCTTCTACTACTCTGCCTTAACTCTTTGTCACACAAGACACTTAGCCACGAACTCTGCCACATCCTTCTTCATGCCACTCCAATAGAACATTCTCTTCATGTTACTATACATCTTATCACCACCCGGATGAATAGTCATTCGAGAATGGTGTGCTTCCTCTAGAACTGCTTTCACCAAATCACTAGTGTAGGGGACACAAAGTCTTCCATCTCACCTTAGCCACCCTTTGCCATCGATGGAATAGCGTTGGAGATGTCTAAAGACCTCTTCTCTGCTAATTATATCTAAAATATCCATAAGCTCTAAATCCTCTTGCTACCTTGATCCAATCTGATCTGTAAGGGTATGCTTAACCTCAAGTGCTGCCAATAATCCTAGGGTAAAGTACGTAGAGGGCTTAAGATCAAAAGTGGAAATAAACTCTAGGCTTTTCCACTCCATGAACATTGGACTAAGGGTTGCTTTCTTCCTACTCAACGCATCCACAACCATGTTCCCTTTACCAGGGGTATAAGCTATCTTAAAGTCATAAGATGCCAATAACTCCATCCATCGCTGCTGACTCAAGTTTAAATCCTTCTGTGAGAATAGGTACTTCAATGATTTATGACCAGTGAAAAGCTCGAACCTCTCTCTGAGCAAGTAACGCCTCCAAGAGGTGAGTGCGAAAACTATAGCAGTTACCTCCAAATCATGGGTATGGTAGTCCTTCTCATGCGTTCTCAACTGTCAACTTCCGTAGTATACTACCCTCCCTTCTTGCATCAATACTGCTCCAATACCTGTCTTACATGCATCAGTGTATATTGTAAAAGGCTTAGATCCATTAGGTAAAACTAACACTGGTGCACAAGTAAGGGCTCTCTTTAGCATCATGAAGGAATCCTCACAATCCACGTCCCACACGAATGCCGCATTCTTCTTAGTGAGGCGAGTAAGCGGTGCTGAAATCTTAGCGAAATCTCTGATAAACTTCCTATAATAACCAGCCAAACCTAGGAAACTTCTAACTTCGGTAATGTTCTTGGGGGCCTTCCAATCTTGCACTGCAATTTACCTTAGCGGGATCAACAGCTAAGCCCTCTCTTGAGTCTACATTCCCCAAGAAATTTACCTCCTCTCACCAAAAGTGACACTTTGAGAACTTTGCTCTCAACTGATGAACACGAAGTGTATGAAGAACCTTCTTTAGATGAATAGCATGCTCCTCCATATTCTTGAAAAACACCAAAAAATCGTCCACGAATACTACTATGAACTTGTTTAGGACATCTCGGAAAATACGGCTCATCAAATCTACAAAACATGCTAGGGCATTAGTTAGCCCAAATGGCGTAAACAACCACCCAAAGAATCTGTCGGGTGTCCTAAATGATGTCTTATCAATGATGTCGTCAGCGACCTAAGCTGATGAAATCCAGTGGCTAAATCAAGCTGAGAAAACACTGAAGAGCTAACCAACTGATCAAAAAGATCATATATCCTAGGAAGTGGATAACGATTCTTCTTCGTGAGCTTATTCAACTCTCTATAGTCTATGCAAAGTCGAAGGGAACCATCCATCTTAATAATGAAGACGACTGGTGCTCCCCACTTAGATATGCTCCGTCTGATGAAGCCTTTCTCCAATAACTCACCAATTTGCTTACTTAACTCATTCCTCTCCCTAGGTGTCATATGCCTCACGGGCAATGCCACTAGCATAGCATTGTCATTCAGATAGATCCTAAAGTCGATCTCCCTCTTACGGGGTAGTCCCCTAACCTCCTCAAAGATGTCTGCGAAATCTCTAATGACTGGAACTGAATCTAACTCTGCTGATGATGAATCGAGGGAATAAAGGAAGCTCAACAAGATTGACTCATGTGGGTCGCAAGATACCTCGAGAGTCCTACCGCTCCATGTCTCTAGTCTAGCGACTCTCCTCTTGTAGTCCAATATAGCTCCATAAGTGGATTGCCATTCCATCCCCAAAATCATCCCATACCCCGAAAATCCCAATACATAGGCGTCATGCTCAAATTCTGCACCTATATGAAAATTTTCAAACCCCTACAAATCATGCATAAATATACCAATCCTCCTATGAGGTTTGAAACAACTATGGGGTCTACTACTAAAGAGATATCTAAGTGCGAACAATCAACCAAGGAAGTAGAAATAAAAGAGTGTGATGCTCCAGGATCAAAAGGAGTCCGAATAGGAAAATCCGAAATAGAGATCAAACCTTCCACGGTAACTTTTCTATCTAGTCCCTGCTAGAAGGTGCTGCATCCAAGGCCTGTACCTGCGTTGTAGGTGCGCCCGCCGCCTGCCCGTCTTCTGAGGAAAAAGTCTACTAAGGCGACCGTGTTGTCCACAACTATAACACTTTCCCTTCATTTTATCCTTCTTGCGTTCTTTTGCATAATGACCAACCAGTCCACAGCTATTGCACTTCTCTCCTTTCTTGATCTACTTTTAAGGTCCTCCTCATTTCTTCTAATCCTTGTTGTTCTTCCACCACTTATTCTTAGAACTCTCCGACTTAGGGACCTCCTTAGACTCTCCTTCCTTAGCTGCAACAAACATGAAGGCCATCTCCACAAGTGACTCATATATAACTCCCATCGGTACATGCGTCAATAACAACCTTTGGAGGAGCTTATTCAATCCCTTAGCAAACTTCATGGCCTACTTGTGCGGTGTATTGAAAAGCTCCATCCCAAACTGCGACAATTCATTAAATTGGTTGATATACTCCTTTACAGAAAGATGTCCTTGCTTCAAACTAATAAATCTTTCCAACTACATACTTTCTTCTGCATGTGACAAAAACTTCCTCTCAAACATCTCTCAAAATCCAAACCAACCAACGTCTCTTCCTTCCAACTCAATAACCTCCCACCAATAAGAAGCTTCTCCTTTTAGTTGCCAAGATGCAAGATGAACTCTCTGCTGATCATCCAATACCAATAGCCCAAATATCCTATCTGCACTCCTCAAATAAGCTCGTGCCTCCACGAAATACTCTATACCAGAAAATGTCTTCCCTTCTAGATTAGCGAAGTCCTTGCATAACTTAGAGAAATTGGCTGCTGCAGGTGGATCGATGGGATTTCCACCCACTGGTGCTGGATTGGGTGTTTGCCCTTGCACCTCTGGTGTCGTAGCTTGAAGGTATCTTTGAAACCAGCTTGGGACTAGGATACCCTCTGGAAGATTAAGGGCATCTGCCATTTTATGCAAAGAAAAGAGAATTTAGGCTCAAAAGAAGATTGAACCAGACTTTGAGGGGATTTTTATATAAATTCTTTTGTGCTTGAAAATTATATCTAAGAGTTTCTTTCTGAAAAAAACTTTTAAAACATGTTACTTTGAAAAATACTTTACTTTTAAAATAATTTTTTTTAAGAAATCCAGTAACCTTAGACTCTGATACCAAGTGAAACACCCCCACACCCTTAGTATACCCAAATGGACACACTAAAAGATATGGTGCGTTACAGTTATAGCTAAAAGCTTTACAAAGACTAAGATTCACAAGAAAAATAAAACAACGGAAGCATTTAAATAGTAACTCATTAAAAATTAAACTTCATAATTAAGTCATAAAACCAAGTATGTCTCAAAATACCAAATACACATGTCTTATGAAAAATACCATCTCAGTCACAGCATCAGGGTACATAAAAACATAAAATCATCCCTCTCATCAAGTACCAGTACATCCCAAAAGTCAAATGAAAAGAAAGCTGAAAAAGAAGAAGAATATTACATGGAGAATCTCCAAGAATATCTCTTCAAGAAAGCTGAAATCTACTGTCCCTCTGGCCTAAGGGGGTGGAAAGGGGAAAATAGAGGAGTGGGTCAGACTAAAAGTATGGTGAATGAAAGTAACTACTAGTATTTTTAAGCAAGGTAAAGATAATAGACTTAGCAACAGTTCTAGTATGAAAGGAAATAAAGAGAAAGATAAAGCTGGAATAAAATACTGTTTAACTATTTGCTTTGCTTAGATAGTTTTGATTGGATTGCTTGCACTTTTCTAAACTGCTTTGATTAGGCGGAGATCCCAATCCTAGTCTGATTAAGCTGAAATCATAATTCTACCCTTTTGATCGGCCTTTTATCTCTGTTGTGCCACTGTGAGCTAGTCCTATCTGATGGTTCCCGCAGCAAAAGGACACATGTTTAGCACTTTGGAACTCAATAGCGACTTATATCCTTACTTCGAGGCCGCACGCTCGGCCACCGTCAGCTCGCACTATCTGTTGCTCCATCTTTTGACCGCTTATTTACCTGCTTCAGCATAAGCATGTCCAGCCTCACCTGATCTGTTTGAGACCATCAGTCCTAGTCTGATAAGGTCCTGCCTAGTCTCACCTAAGTGTTTTGCGAGACCATCAGTCCTATTCTGAAAGGGAAATGCTGCCGGATACGGTTCCTGACAAACAAAATTTAGTAGCGCCCCTTGCCCAAATACCTCAATTTGAGCTTCTATCTATTGACCAATTATTTACCATTACTTCATCATAATCGTGTCCCAGCCTCACCTAATCTACTGTGAGACCATCAGTTCCTGACTGAAGGGGGATGCTCCCGGTACGGGTCCTACTTCTACCATTTCTTATTAACTTAGTACAAGTTTTAAAATAAGCCTCTTCTGTAATTTCTACTCTACTTGCTTACTAACTTAATCTAAGTCTTAAAATAAGCCTCTTTTGTCAACTCTGCTATACTTGCTTATTAACTTAATTACAAGTTTTAAAATAAGCCTTTTGTGTTATTTCTTTTATTTTCTCTTTTTAGTTATAATTACATGTTAAATTTTCGTATTTCGGTCTATCTTCTTTTTATTACAGTCTTTCTTACTTTACATCTAATTTCTGTAAATTTGGTGTTCTTATATTTTAGTTCATATTAGCGAATTATTCACTTTTATCTGTTTTATTCGTGTAAAAAGAAATAAAAAGAAACAACCATTTACTTACTAAATTTCAGCTAAAAAGGAATAGATGTAAATAATAATAAATGAATGTAAATAATTAGGAAAACTATAAATAACAGTAAATAATTGCTAGTAATTGAAATAAAATAGCTAAGGAAAAAAACTGGAAAGCAAGTCTAAAATTTACTTAAAAATAAACAGTAGATAAACTTGCATAAAGGTAATCCCAAAATTATAGAAAAACTACAACTATTGGAAACCCTATTATATTAAATTACTTAAAAATCTAAAATAATTACTAAACACTCATGTATGGTCCTTAGCTCTTTTCCTTGGCTTTTCCGGATCCACTTCTGGAGTATAAAATATTTTAATTAAAAACATCTTCTCCTTGAAAAAATATTCCTTTTAGGGTCCATCCTCAGGCAATGAACCTAGATGGAGAAAATCTGAATGAGAAAAACAGCTAGGCCTAGGGTCTTGTTTATAGTATCACTTGGGGATCTCAAGCCATTGGATTTGAAGATTAAATCTGGTGCAACCATGTCATAGGCTCGTTGGGAACCGTCAGATGGAAGAATGGACGCATGGGATGGAATAAAAATTGAAAAACGCGACATTGTTGAAATCTGGACGAAACATCATCCAAGTACACAAAGGTCGACCGCCAGGTCGAACTTTGTGTAGTGTGGGTCGACCTATAAGTTGACACATCTAATGGGGAAGGTCGACCCGACCCTATATATTTATATATTTTTTCTTTTTTGATTTATTCTTTCTTTTGTAACTTCTTCGTTTTAGCTTCGATGTTGACAATCTATATATGGAAATTTACCAGAAATTTACCACGGACACAATGGTCCAACTTCCGTAGCTTAATTCTGATAATTTCACAAAGATATTTTATTATTTAATTAATTCATTAATTAATTATTATGGCTTAATTTTCGGTTTGTTCCAAATACATCAATTCATCCATTTAACCAATAAATAAATTTTAACTATTTAAAACATAACCAATTATCCAAGATGAGCGAGATTTACTCACCTTGACTTTATTTGCAATATGTTCCCTTTTTTATATTATCAAAACTCCAAGCTGACTTCGAAAAATCCCAAACTAATTCTATTGCATAGATTTCTAGCTATGAACCAACTCGACTTGTTTTATTCATTTTTGACCTCGTATGAATAAGTAGTTGTATTTATAAGCATTCAAATAATTAAAATTTTCAATTGACTTAAATATAAACTTATTAAATTATTTAACCGTTGTTCTCCTCTCCATCATGCTGCTGCGTTCAGCCAATCACGACTACATCTTGTATCAGAGCTACATCCTGATTCAACCAACCGCCTCTTGTGCTCACGCGAGCCAGCGCGTGACCCATGAAATTGCTGCTCATCCCCGCGGGACTCTTCCTCGAGTTTCCAATCGGCGAGCACGACATCGAGGCCAACCCTAATTCAACGACCACGCCTTCACTTGCCTGCCAACCCCTCCTCATCTATGCGTGTGTCGCCCAAGACTCACTTTCCATGCTCAAGTTCAATCAGACATCGCGACCTTATCGTAATTTTTTGTATAGATATTATGTTATACTTGATTTCAATTTTATCTCGGAGAAGAAGAATAAAAGCAAATGTGCGATTAAAAAGAGAGAGAGGGCGGCTACGTTCAGATGTTAGGGTGGTTTGAGGGGGTTGGGTGGGCTAAAAAGTTGACTATTGATTTGATTTGATTTATATATATATTCAAAATATCCCGCTTTGCATAACTCAAAATTCTGATCCCTTATTTAGGTGTGCCGCCAGTCGTTGCTAATGTTATACCCCTATTCTGAATGCAATGGAACAAGCCTCGTGTCTGAATTCAATCATGGTGGAAGATAGCTTTTTAAATCAACTACTTAAATTAAATTAAATTATTTCTAGCCGTTTCCAGATCGCACGACCAAATGGTGACTCCAAACGCTAAAAAATTTGAAATATGATAATAATACACTATTATGAATCCAATAGAACAGGTATCGTCAAATTTCGAGACTGTGCCTCGGATCGCTATTTTAACGCGTCGATTAAATCGACGATTTCAAAAATTGACGAAATCATTTGAAATTTTAGTTTTAAAAACTTATTAACTCAATTCTAATTCAAAAAGAATCTATATCCATATTATAAATTGTTTCAATTCGTATTCAACTCGAATTTCAATTATTCACCATTTCCGTATTACGACAAATCGTTATATTTGAAATTTAAATTCATTCTATAGTTTCAATCAAAATCTTCATATTCAAAATCAACTTATATTTCAAATTTAGCATTTAAACCGTTCAAATATATAAAATCAAATGACGGAAAATCCGGGCATTACATTAATTATCTGTTTGAAATTTATCTTTGGAAGTAATTGCAATTAATGTAATTGAAATATTTCAATTAAAATGAAAGAAAACTTTGAGTGCAATTAATAGATTTAATAAAAGAAATGCACATTTTTTGTTAAACAGAAAGGGTGTTTTAATGGAAATAAAAGATCATTTTTGGAAAATTAAACTAAACGTTTTTATTTTTAAGGTAAGTATAATTTTATTTATTATGCATAGATAAAAACTAAGCGCATATAAATTTGAATATTATTTGAGTTAATGAAGTTAATTTGCACACATTTCACAAATTGAATTTCAAAATGTTATGCGATGTATATAGTCCCTTCATTTCTTTTGTTATTAATTGTTGCATGTATGTTTTAAAATAGTTACATCATTATTAATACTTGATTCATTCATTTCTTCTCCTGTTTAATACCTGAGCTAGACTTTTAGGTTGTATTTAATTCTTGCCACCTCATTTTCACGTATAAAATTTCACTTTCTTTTGGTTTGAAAACTTTTTCATTCATGCGTACATTTCCTTATGCATTATTAATGCTTGAAGCTTTCAAAATATAACGTGACATTTATTTGTGTCCCTCCACCTTCATTTTTAAATTATTAAATAACCAACGGCTATTTCTTCATTTGCATTTTGTTTCTCCTGACACCTCATACTCATTTAGTTCAAATTGTTCTTTACTGAAGGTATATTCTTATCATAAAATTATTCATGTTTTAAACTTATCCCATCGTATTTTTTAGTCACCGCCTCATTTCCTATGTTCAGATTTCCATTTCGAATCTTCCTTTCCCCGAATCATTTTAATCTGAGGTTGCAAATTCAAAAGCGCTCATTTTAGCAAATTCAAAAGCTTTCTTTTATGAAACATGAATTTTAACTTTTCATTTTCCCTACATGTTCTACCCTCATCTTAGTTTGTACTTCCATCTTTGACCGGAGCCTCATCTTGAGAAAAACGTAAGTATAAAACTTTGTTTATTTTTTTAATTGAACATATACCAATTATTATTTTAATAATATTTCTTATAACATGAATACCTTTTGCATATAAACGTTGATTCACGTGTGATTTCTTCTATTGGATTCGTATTTAAATTCCGAACAACATGAAATTGGTTTGGTTGAATTTGAAGACTGTTCAAATTTTGGGCTTTTATTGGACTTTTAATCGACTATAAATCAAAGGTGAGTGATTTAACTCACTCACGCAATACTACATCTTCTTGTGTTAGGTTAATTAGGTTTATGAAGTGATAAGAATTTTATTGATTGTTGTTGGGTAATTCAAATTTTCATTTAAATTTAATTTGAATTTATATTGAATTAAATTGACAATTAAATATTGAATTTAATAGCTAGTTAAGTACCTAGTACTGATAACTAGTTAATTGTTGTGATTTATTGGCTGATTTGGATGTTGATTGTGATGGATGTCTATTTATTGACATTTTGGTTGATTGAACGTTTATTTATTTTATATATCCCTGTTACCACCCTGTATATTAAGTGACAGCATATAAACTGTTAATTGAATTATTTAAAACAAATTAAGAACTAGGTTTAAATGATATATAGCTAAGATACTTTGATTTGGATTGAAATGACATATATATCCATCCCTATAGTTAAAATCAGAATAACCGATCACTTGGCCATAAGGTAGAAAATTATATATGGACAATGTTTGGTTAACTTAAATGGTTTTAGAAATCTTGAATTTGGATTTTTGATTAAGTGATATTGTTTTAAAGGTAATAAATTGTGGACTTATATGAATTGAATTATTTCTAATTCAAGTTTTGAAAAGTTGAAATTTAAATTGGTTAAAAGAAATTGTTTAAAAGAATTGAATTGGAAATGTAAAGTTATAATCGATATACGACTTTAATTCAGAAGATTGAATTATTTTAAGATTTGAATCTTAAAATTTAACAAAGAGTTTAATTTGATTTAAGTGTTTAAAATCGATAAATTGAAATTGGACTTGAAATCGATATAAATTGAAATGGTTTAAATAAGAATTGAATTGGAATTTTAAATCATTGAATTGAATTGTTGAATTGAATTTGAAGTTAAAAATGAATGTTTTGAAAACTTAAGTTAATTCGAATTGAAATTGAAATTAAGTCAATTTGAAACTATATCGAATTGAGCCAATTGAATTGAAAGATTGGAAATTGAATTTGCTGATTTGAAATTTGGACATGGGTCTGGATTGTTGATAATATTATTTTCGAAATAAATTATTATAATATAAACTGTTTAAAATCTATTTTTTTAGATACTCAAATTATTTTGATTTTTTCCAAACTATTTTACTACATAAACCATTTCCAATACTTGAACCATTTTATATTAAACTGTTTTAAATCTCTAAACTATTTAAACTATTCAAACTATTTTCCAAAAATTTCAAACTGTGAAAGTTGGAATGTTTATATGTAAATCGTTGATTTAAATGTGAATGTGGTTAAATGAGATTATAACCTAAGTCGGAATTTGAAATGATATTTTCAAGGGAAAATGACATATTTTGAGTAAATATGGTATTTGAAATGAAGTGATATTTTGAAGTGAATATGATATTTTGATATCAAATATGAATCGGTTTTGAAATGTAAAAGAACCAACCGATATGAAAAATGACGCGTGGTTGTTAAAGAGACCGGGTCCTCTTATTAGCATACTCTCTGTCAATATTGGAACCATTTTAACAACTGTGTACGTGGTGGATGATCCAGAATGAAGTAGTTGAATTGGAAGCGTTTGCTGGATTTGAAGAAAGAGAACGATAATGGATGACCCCGCCACTTGTGCCAATTTGAAATGACTAAAACAGGACAACTTTTCTGGGTCAAGTGGGCTAGCTACCCCTAGCGGACACACCTCTTAGAATGGCTATATTGATGTTGGCTTGATCGGTACACTTTGATTTGATTTTATTTTGGGGGTGTTGGATACGTTGAGCGGTCGTGGCTACGATGCGTTACCACCAGCCCTGCGACCAAACTGGTAATATCCTACCTTGGACATTGCCTCACGTGCCTTGTTATACTTTTATCCTTATTCGCGACCACTACGATTTTGTTTTAGTTTTGTCTTATCACAGCGCCTCCCTAGCTACCGACGTTACTGATGATGCTACTAAGGCAAACTGTAGGATAATACTTAAAAAAATGTGTTAAGGGGGATTAATGTAAAGACTTAACGCTAGTTTAATACTTTACTTTGCTGATATACACTACATATATAGCGTATTTTACTACATATAGATAGTTTGACAGATATTTAGAAAATGGAAAATCCAATAACATCTCTTAAGTTATTGCACGCACGTTATACACAGGATATGAGATGTAAAATCACGTAAACATATTTGATGCTATTATACTCATATTTACTTATTATTGATTTGACTTAAATAAGAACTTTTAATTCTGACTCGAGTGTTTTGTCTTTTCATTTCGCTCGGTTCAGCCTTAGCATTTTAGTGTTTGAAGACTTTATTTTTGGAGGACGAAGATGAAGTTTGGTATATTATTTTATTATTATTCTGTTGCATCATTATTGGTAAGTTGTTGATTGTACTATGATTTTGTTATAGAAAAAATGTGTAATCAAATTTACATTATAAAACAGCTTTATGAACTATTTAGTAGATTATTATATTTTGTCATTCCGCTGCGAGATTCTTCGTTTTGTTTTTTCTTATTTTCTCTTATTTTCTTATTTACCCCAATGGTAATATACTCTTTTGAATGGTTTGAGTTAGACATGTGTAGTTTATTGTCGATTTAAACCGTCCAAAAAGGAGGGTCGTCATAGACAATTATCCATCTGGTATTTATCAATATTATTGTTGTATTTTTATGTATTTTAGTACATAAAATGATTGTCATTTACTATTTTATCCGTGTAAAAAAATTAATATGTATATAAAAGTCAATTTTTACCGCTTAAAATTATTTTTCTAGTTTATTTATTATTTTTTATATATTTAGTAAAAAAGGGATTTATAATATATTAAAAGTTTCTATTTATTTGTTTAGATTCATTGATTGTGAACTTGTCGAAGAATATCCGATAAATATCTGATATCTGTCTGCATCTGTGGATATGGACATCCGATATCCAAAAACGATTTCAGATATGAATACGGATATGATACTATCCATATCCAAAAGGATCCATTTACAATCCTAGATATCACGGTATTTTTCAACCATATACCATATGATCAAACATCTTAGGTGCCTTCATATGATCTTGTAGTTGCACTATCTTCTCTCTTTCATCATTGTTCTCACCCCGTGTAATCTTCATCTTTGTTCCACTATGTTTCCATAAATGAGAATAGTTGGACTCTTTCTCCACACCATGTCTTTCGCAATGGTTTCATATATGCAACAAATCATTTGGGAAATAAGTGACGAGGGACCAATTTGTCACGATTCAAGATGCGACCCTAAATCTATCCGCGAGGATGGATTCTAGCATCTAGTAGTCTCACCTCATCTCATTTGCTTCATAGGTTAAATTCAATTTGAATTCATTTGTATTTAACCTTCCAAAATACCATTTATTCCTGAAATGGCATCATGTCCCGTTTTATATCATTCATGGATGTCGTGTTCGTACATCATAGTATTAACTTGCAAATTTTAGCATTGTTCATAAAATAAGCATTTAAAGCTCGGCATAGTAAATTCATCAAATATTGACATTCGAGGCAATTTAAATTTAATAACTTGCAAAGATTGATGGAATTCAAACTCATATACAAATAAACTGCATGGCGTTATAAACATATGCACATTTCATCACACATCCATATCGGTCAAACCATATTTCATTCGAATTCATTTTAAAAACGATTTAATCTTTTATTTCATTTTAAGTCTCAACATATTTTTAAATATTTCAAATTCAACTTAAAAACATATTATTCTATTTTAAAAATAATCTAAATATAATTTCTAAAATTTCTTGTCAATAAACTTCCAATTTATCCATATTTTCTTTAAATTGAAAATGTTTAAAAATTTAAAACCCACTTTTTAAATTTAAATCCATACTCCTTATGTCTTTGTGGTTTTCATATATATTCTTGTGTATGTAAATTTTGTGAATGATGCTTAGTATAGTTAACTTACTTGTTGTCGTTTTATTGCGACGTTGAAATCCCGTGCTCGCTTTTTAATGATTTACTACTTGTTTTCTAAAATGATTCAATGGTTTTCGAACTTGACTTTGGTTTTTCAAACTCTTTAGAAAAGTAATTAAAGTAGTTTAAATTATAAAAAAAGAGTTTAAAGTTATTTGATTTACCAAAAACAAGTGCTAAAAGTTATGATCCATATAGCGATAGTCGCTATGTATATAGTTTTGTAAATTTTTTATTTTTGCAAAGTAAAATGAGTTATCTATTTTAGACATTTCGAACAATATTTTCAATTGGATTTGTAAGTATTTAAAAGGAAATTTGAAGTTTTAAATATATTTTTAAATATTTGTTTAGTTATTTAAACAAGAGGTTTAAATATTTTGTCTTTGTTTTCAAAAGAGAAGTTTGTTCAAAGGTGACTATCTTTTAAGGAATGTTTTAAATACAAGTTCAACTTGTTTTAAAAGAGTTCTAAAAGTATTTTAAAGAAGAAAGGAGTCGTGGATTACAACACTATTGTTGTAATAAATGTTACCGAGAAAAAGAAAGAGGTTATGGACTATAACATTTTTGGTTATGGTTTTGGAAAATTAGGAAGGAGGTTAATTTATAACACTTTGTTATTATAAAACAAGTTTTTACTTTTATAAAAGAAAGTCATTTTAAAGTGGTTTAGGATTTATCGAATAAAGAAGGGTTTACTGTTATAAAGAAAGGATGTTGTCTTTTTAAATCAAACTTTGTTTTAGACAAGTAATTTTGAAAAATGTTTTAATAATTAGTTTTTCAATTGTTTTAAAGAGATTTTTTTTTTGGCATGGCCGACGGTTTTATAGTGGACCGACCACTTTTATTACGAACGTAATAAGGTTGAAGTACAGGAGTAAGGTAAAGAGATTTTTTTTAAGCAAGGGATTTCTTTGTCGGTGCCATTAAGTAGCCAAACAAAATGATAAAGTAGTGCTAAAATATTGACACATTTATGGAAAGTAAATCATCTTATATTTAGCGCTAAAAACCGATGAGTAAACTTCCCTTTATCTATGAGTTCTAGAATCGAATTATTTGAATAGGATAAAACCAGGGTGCAACCAGTACCCTGACTTACCTGACTTGATTCTGGATGAGGGATAGAGAAGTCAAAATATCGAAAACGTGATAAGTATAAGAGGATTAATTTCGATAAATGAGTCATGATTAATTAAGTATATGGTAGATACTTCATCGTATACTTGACACTAAATTCTGGGATATGGAAACTCGTCTCTATCTTGAAAAGTAAGAATGTATGCCGAGGTAAGGATGGTTTTCTAATTTGTCCGAGTTTGTTGTTAATCAAGGGATGGTACTGTTTGAAATCGAAAAGTGGTGATAAGTATAAGATATCTGATTTTTCATATGAAAACTATACTTAAACTCGGATGGTGGTTTGTCCATTATTGATAACTTGATCTATTTTGACTTAGGAAGTATATAGAAGCTTCACGATTTCATACAGTTTGAGATTCCCTTAGGAGAACTCATTCTGATGAAACGTCCCTCGCTTAAAGGAGTATATTAGAGATCCCTTTGGGACTCTTATATAGTCCGCTTACTTCTGAAAGAGCGAGATTAAATCAACCGAAAATCTATCGATTGTTCGTTTGGAGAGACCGGGATCGGATAAGCATAAGTTATCTGAAAACAACTTCAAACTGCATAAACATTCGAATCGAAGCATCTTGAAGAGGATGGAATCGGAGATGGAGTTCTTTGAAGTGCAAGGGCTACTTGCTACTAATCCTATGGAAGTAATAGGAGTAGGGCCTTTGGTTTGTTTATAACATGAACAACTTGTATGAAAGAATGATGGTATTGCATTATTGCCTTAAGGGCAATGTTAGCATTCCAAGTGGGATTGGATAAATAGGTGATCATAGCTTGAAGCCTCACACTCGGTAATGACTCAAACATGTGATATGCTTCAGGGCAATGTGGTTCACTATCACTAGCGTATGGTCATCACCTAATCTAGATCGATATTTTTAGACTGCATGCTCGAGGCCAGTATGGTTGTATTCAACAACCGGGATGGTGATATATTCGGTACTATTTAGTAAGGGGTAAGCCGATTTCGATTTGCCGGGGATCCATGTAAGGCCATCGGTACAATTTTCTAGAGGTGTATTGTGACAGGCGGTGCTTCAATAGCCTTATTATTATATGAAATCCATTCTTGAATATGTGCCTTATAGACTTAGTTGTGCCCAAATATGTTGGAAGGTGAGATGCAAGCATTTCATCTATGTTATATATATAATTATTTTAAACCCTAGACGTTATTATAATATAACTAGATTTTCTATTTGAATGGTTTGGTTATGGTAAGGCAAAAACTCGTCTGTGTTTATATGTGGCATGGTCTTACGAGATACCTTTATTTTTAAAGGGTTTTATAAATATAACAAATCCATACGATTCGACTTTCTCATGCTGGTTTACTAGGCTGATCCGGGTGTTATTTTCTTATAATGCTCGGTCAGACCCGAGTACTTTTCTTAGATTTAGCAATGGACGTTTAGAGCTTCAGGAGACGAGATGAATGCCTCCAAGATGTATTTCCATACTTTTATTTTTCCATTGCATTACTTGTTTGTATTTATCAGCGTTCATAAGGACATGTTGTTATAACAGTCCAGACTGATGATAGGTTAGACTCTAATTGGTTGTATGAATATTAAAGTTTTATTTTGTAAAGATCATTTGATATTATATATAATTCGTCATGACATGAGATTCTATTATGTCTTTTCTTTTCTTTCACCTTAACAATCTGTCTTTCCAGCAATTAAATGCTCGGCATGTGAATACTGTGGATGTATTAGTGTCGACTTTTGACGGTTTAAAAGGCGGGTTTTCGTAATTCGTGTATTACGAAAGCGATTATTCATCACACAAGTTTTGTGTGTGCTTAAATATAGATCACATACCAATATTATTGTATTGCTTTTATATTTCAAAACTCATTGAAGATAATACAGTCGCGGATAAATAAACGCTTAAGTGACCAAGGTACAAATGGTTTTAGTAGTTGTATAATTTGGCTTTTGCACGAGTCTTGAATTGACAACATGCAAAAAGTTTTATTGGCTTATAGTTCTTTGTCAACCTTAATTTTGTTCACTTGTATACTGAATTGATAAACAATTTTATCAATTAAATTAGTGGCATAAATTTACTGATGTGAATTATTTTAACTTTATATATCATATGTTCTTACAATATTAGAAATGTTAAATGTGTTCATTTCATTTTCTAATAAGGCACATATTAGATTTTTACATTCCTCAGAACCCTAAGAGAAATATAGAAATCTTTCGACTCCTCTAGTAAGTGTTAGGACTCAATTGTCTTAGGGTTCTAACCTTGCATTTGATCAACAAACATAGGCCCACAAGCAATATACAATTCTTTATCAGTTGTATCATATACAACTCCTAACTGTGGTCTTTGCCCTGATCATGACCACAACCTTGAGTTCGCTCAACAAATTGAAATAGACTATTCACTCTTACCCACCATTTCGTGATGGATTAAGTATAATGCATGTACCATGAGTTTTTTCAATAAATACATACATGTATCTCACTTCGTATAATCAATATTACTACACATATCTGACGGAACCAAGCCAGTCAGAAGCGCGTTAAATGGGTGCATTTAAAAATGATTTGTTTTTTTTAATCATAATTGAGCCTTCGAAGCCTAAATGGATTTTAGATCCAATCTAACATATTTTAAATAAAATCTTCATTTTATTTAATATGTATAAAAAGGTTTTTATTTATTTTGGTTTACAAGTATATCAGATATACTTGTCTGTGTGAAGTGCATGTGCTATTGATAAGAAGTGCACATAGTTAATGTGACTGTACGTTGGTGTTGGGATATACACCGCAATGGATCCATCCCATTTACTTATGCTTTGTTGTCCAGGATTTTGAATTAAAATAAACACATAATAAAAGATGTACATTAGTATGCAAATATATAGGTGTGCGCGTGTGCATATATATTGAAATTTCATTTGGTAAACTTATATAATTTAAAATCTATAATTAATATCAACGAATTCGCTTTTAATTACGGAAAGATTGAAATCAAGAATTATATTAATGCATAAAATCCATCTTACTAATTTGAATTGAGACAACACACATAGTAACACACATACAAATATATATGTACACACATACATATATATAATAGCATGTGATGTACTAGATCTTAAATCAACTTATTTATGTAAACACGTAATTTATAATATATGTGCGTAGATTTGTTAGAACTTATAGGTTACAATTTTGAATCAAACATTTAATTTAGAAATCAAATAAAATTGTTTAATTTTACAAAAAAGTTCATGCACGGATACAAAAACATTCTCCTTTTTTAAACACAATACTCAAAACAACTGTATTCAAAACATCAACAATGCAATAAAACAAATTGGCTTTCAAGGCGAGACAAATAAAAATGATAAGCATATAATATAAAATTGTAAAGATAATTTCCAACCAAAAATATATATTTTTTAACAACAAAAAAGAAAAGCAATAAGGAATTGGACAACTTGGACATATGTAAATTCGTGATAAGAATATTCATATCAAAATATTACAGATAATAACTACAAAATATCATAAGATAAAGGATTTTAATTATATGAATAAAAATAAAATAAATGGAGAAAAAAACAAAGGTGGATCTCAATTAAAACCACAGAATAAAAATACTTCTAATTTAGATGGGGAAATAGGCTTTGAATTAGATATTGTAAGATAAATAATAAAAAAGCAAGATGAATAATATAGAATTCAAGTGGATGAACATGAGAAACATACCGATAAATTAAATCAAAAATACCTTAGGATGTTTCCAAAAAGTCACACGTTGAATGATGAATGAACGATAGAGAATATGTTTTAAAGGAAACATTAAAACTTTTTAATTCTCTCCTTTACCTTCCCTATATAATGCCTAATTAAACCTCAGCAACCCCAACCCAAGCAACCATGCATAGCCGGCTATAGAATGAGGCAGAGTGAGCCTTAAAAATTTCCAAATTCATTTAGCGCTTGTTTTTTTTCCTTTAGCAAAGCTACCCCGATTTAAAGTGAGCCATCCACTTATATAAATGAAATAAGGAACAGGTGTTCGACACATGCGCAGAAACAACTGAACAAATGCAAGCCCAGGAGATAGACAGAAAACCTATACTACTATACAGACCATGTTAGTCCTCCTCGGAAGAAGATACATCAGTCCCAACCTTAGAAGAGGTAGGGCAATGACATGCAAGTATCCAGAAAAAGGAGAAAATAAAGAATGAACAAAATCCACAGAATCAGTTCCCCATAAATACTTCTTATACCAAGTGTCATCTGCAAAAACAGACTTGTTACTATCACCAAGATCGCTCATAACACGTAGAGAAAGCACTTCACCATCTATTTCATATAGCAGATGTCTCTCCTCACCTTTAACAGATGTCTCTCCTCACCTTTAACTCCTACATACTTGAAAAGGTTTCCACTAGCCGGCTCGTATCACATTTCCGAAGACACATGGACCTAAGCTTACTCAGAGCAACTCAAGTAAAAATCAATAGGAAATGGAATCGCCACCGGTTCCACCAGGGATTGAGCAACAACAACCACGGAGGGAGAAACCATAGTTCCTGGGCAAACTTTCAGAACCAACTTCATGATACAAGGCCGAGGGAGCAAGATCCTAAGAGAAAGCAGAATAGGAGCAACTTCAGACTTTAAAGTACAAGCTTCCATAAGGTGACCAAAAGTGTGACAAAATGAGCAAATATCTGGTTTCCAACTATAATGGACATCAACAACTGAAACATGCCCTTCAACAATACGAATAGAAATCTTGGAGGGAAGAGGCTTTTCAGGAGTAACCTCAATAAGAGTCTTAGCATACACTAACTTTTTTCAAACTACGGTATTTGTCAGGACCCGATTCTTCGACTTTCGAAAACCGACATCAATACGTCCACTATATCAACTGTCGAGCAATCGAATGCCGGAAAACCGAACCATGAGGGTTAAAAAGAAGAGGTAGAAGGAAAGGATAGAAGAAGTAAGAAAACAGAACAAAAACAACATTAGAATCTCACAGTCGCAGTGGAACAACATATAATACACAAATGAATAATCTTTAAAACAAAGAACAATATCAGTTATTACATTACATCACATCATCATCAGAGTATACAACAACAATATACAACACAACTGGACAATGAACAGTTATACAAATGTGTCCTTATAAGCGAATTCTACAGCGGAAAAGATAATATCATATACAAGTGGTACGTCTCGCCATCCAGCTCGCCTCCTGAGCTCCAAAGCACTTTTGAATCCAGAATGACCTGATAACCTGACTCTAGACAGCCCGTGTGGAAAATTATGGGCACCCAGAGTTTAGGAAGAGAACAATAAACTCCAGGCCAGTCATGGGACTGGTGTGAGAACTTGTAACGACCCAGAATTTCTGTCAATTAAAATTCGTATATTTAATTGATTTTAAATATTAATAAGTGAAATTTATAAGTCGAATAAATTTATCTCGAATAATTGGATAATTAAATCGATAACTTAATATTGAAAATATAGAAATAATTGGAAATCGGGTTAAATATGATTAAAAATGATTTGTAAAATTTTATTATATCATGTTGGAGTTAGAATGATGTTATAGAACTTTTAAAATCGAATTAAAATTTAATTTGTGAAAATTTAATATTTTAATATTTAATTGACGAGTTAAAATAGCCATTTTTCAAACAGTCTCGGATTTCGACGAAACTAGTTTCATCGGATTTGTAATGTTACATTTTTATATGGTTTCAAATTTCGTGTCAGTCGGATTTACCATTTGTCCGGGGCAAGTCAAAACGCATAGAAATTGGTTAAAATCTGTTTAATTTAAAATCGATCGGTTATTGCCGTAACTCGCATAGATGATCGAATCAGCCTTCGAAACATGTTCGGTTGTGTTCGGAACGTGGGGTAAACCTTAGAAACACCAGCCGGCACGCTTCGTTTGGAGTTCGGAAAATTTCGGATGAATAGTGTTCGTCGTTTTTTCTATAAAAGGACTTGCTATTTTCAAATTTGCAAAAAAAAAAAAAAAAAAAAAAAAAACCCTGGGGTTTGCTTCAGCCGCCACTAACATATTCCATGGCCGAAATGATCCTATCTTCTCCCTCAAATTTCCTCAAATCCACCAATTATTTCAAGAAACTTCCTAAATGAAAGTTGTAGAGCACAACACGAACTATATATCCAACGGTGATGATCGATTTTAGTCGAGTGGTTTGACTGCAATTCGAGCAGGAAGGCGCAACGTTTGCGCGCATTTTTCGAGGAGCCTACGAGGCCGAGCTCCACCATATTGCAGCCGAGTGTAGTGCTCGACGTTGGCTTCGAGATGGAGGTTGCTGATCGAGTTGAAGATGCTCCTATAAGTCGCGGCTAATCTAGGGTTTCATGTGGCTTTGGGTTCTTGTTCGCGAATACGTACTGGAGAGGGAAGATGAAGACGCGCGCGCGTGCAATAGCCAGGATTCATCAAAAGAAAATCGAACGGCAGTTGATGGTAGTTAGGTTTAAATTAAAAAAATAAAGTTGAAATTAAATTGTATTTAAATTGTATTAACTTCTAAATATCATAACTTGTTGATACGAGGTCCGTTTTGGACGAAATGAATTGTGTTGCAATCGTTCTGACGAGCACTACGCAATGGAATTGGATTGGAATCGTTTGGAGCTAGTGAGAATTTCAGGTAAAATTAAACGCACGTTTAATTTTATTCGAAATAAAACGCTACAACTGTTACCGGAAACTCAAGGTGAGAACTTCTCACTCAGTCGAATCGGTTTCGATTTTTAATTTTAAATAGTAATATTTAAAATTCTTGATTGTATGTTTGAATGATGATTGTTATCTATTGATTGTAAAATAGACATTATAGGCCGTTAGTAAGCGGAGGTTATTTATTAAAAACATATACCGCGAATATTTCACAGTACAGTGAAATTGGTATTATTTATGTACTTGGAGTTGATTCCCCGTATTATATAGCGGATGAGACCCTATTGCGTCGTATAATAGCGGATAATATTTTAAATCCTATATACCGCGATATTTCGTTTGGAAATGGAATTGGTATTGTGCTAATGTCTGTGGATGCAGGGAAACAGGTTGGAGGGATCCAACTGGATTCCTCAACAGTATTTTTTTGATTATAGATATTTTGATATTTGTTGATTATCATATACAGATATATGATGTCGTTGTTGTCGTGATTGACTATTTGGTGTGTACCATCATTAGGCCAATTTTGGAATCTTAAAAGGATTTTTTAAAGTGGTTTTTGAAAGTATACGTTTTATAAAAATATTTTTGGAATTGATTCATTTTAAATAAATAAAGGTTATAATTTTAATGTTATAAAAATTATGATTTTTGAGAAATATAGTTAAAAGTTGATTTTTGAAAATATGGGGTAGATAATTTTATAAAATAGTTTAAATCAGGATTTTTGAATTTATTGTAAAAAGTTTAAATATAGGATTTATAAAATTTGATTATTTTATAAACCAAAATGATGAAATTATAAAGGAGTTTAAAGACGTTTTAAAATAATAATATAAATTTATTTATATAAAAGATTTATAAAATTTATATTTATAAATTAAAATATTGTAATTATAAAACGAGTTTTATAAATGTTAGGATGAAGTGTAAATGGATTTCATAAGTGAATGAAATTATAGAATTATAAATGGTGAAGTTATAAATGGAATTTATAAGTAGTAAGATTTAAAAAATTTATGAAGTTATTAAAAAAATAGATTTGGGTAAATAAATGAATCTTATAAGTTATAAGATTTATAATTTAGGAAGTTTAAAAGAACGATTTTGTAAACAAATAAATTATAAGTATTTAACTTATAATATGGACTTTTGGTATATAATTGAGTTATAAATTGAATGGGTTAAGAAAGGAGATTTATAAATTGAAGTTGTTATAAAATAAATAGAAATAGGATTTATAAGCATTGTTTTATAAATCCAAATCAATTGAATTTGATAAAGTAAATGTAGAAATTATTAAAGGAGTTATATCCATGATTTTGGACAGTGAATAATCCTTTAAAATAAAATGTATAGAAATGATGAAATTGGTTAACGAGGTATATTCACGCTTTTGGATAGTGAATAATATGTTAAAGAAAATGTTTTGGATGTTATGTTTTAAATAGAATTAGAACGATTTAACGATGTTTTAAAATGTGTTAAGGTTCGAAACCATAGATTTCAACATTCATTGTTGAAATAGACGTTTTCGAGAAATTGAAGGAAATGGTGGACTATAACACTGTTGTTATAGTAAATGATTTCCGGAAGGAAATGTTTTATATAGTATTGGGATTTATATATCTATCTTAACTTTGAATCCCTATACTAATGATTTTGAGTTGTCGTAACGATGTTTTACGCAACATTCGTTTTGACTCAAATAAATGTGTTAGAAAGAACGTTTTCTTTAAAGAATGAAATATATACTTCATTGTGATTTAAGTATATTGAATATTTTTCCAAGTGTTGAAAATAAATAGATTTGTGAACTACTTATTATTAATAAGTATGGAAATGCTTTTCCAATATGAAATGAAACATTTTTGAGAATTTATCTTTGTAAAGATAAATTGAAAATGAATATTTGAAATCTATTGAAAACCGTATATCAGTAGATATTTTGAAATATAAATTCACTATGGAATTTATAAAAGAAAGAGGAATTTGTTTAAAAATAAATATTGATTTATTTTTGAAGTATTGAAATTATATATCTTGTAAAGATATTTTTGGAAAATAAATAATTTGGAAAATTATTTGGAATCTAGTGATGTTGTGCATATCCATTGATAGTTCAATAACCGACTATCAATATTTACCTTTAAATGGGTATTTGTTGTGATTTGCTTGAATTTGAATGCCACGCTTATTTTTTAATAAGCGCTCACTATTCGGGTTAGCCGGGAAAGGACCTTGGGGTCGTATAACCCATTCCGAATATGTGATACGTCGTTATGGATTGTATTTGATGACCGGTGTTGAAGACCGGATATTTTTGAAAACGGAAGGATTACCGTCGAATGTCTCTGCACCGAATGGCCTCGGTATAGAGATTCCATATGTGATGGGAAGTCCGGACGTGATTAGTGAATATCCGGATTGCAAGGACTTCTTTGGAAGTGCCTTCGGTTCTGTTCAAACCCAGAATAGACTTGTATGGATTGTATGTCTGACATTACAATTTGAGATATAAAGCAGATTTCTTTCAAATACATTTCTGTTGGTGGCGGAGAATTTATTCTCTTAGCTTAACACCATTCTCTGAGACGTACGAGCTCAGAGGTTATGTAGTTGAAGGTTATCAGCGATATATTCCCAAATTTGGTAATGTGGCATGCTGAGTGCTGCTGATCATTTGTTGATCAAAGCGTAGCTTTGTAAAAAGCGTAGCTTTGTGGACGAGACTTCGTCGAACCTCACACCCCGGAATGGTCGAAACAGGAAAGATGCGGCAAGGTTATTGGGGTAGCGCCCCTTAGGGTATGTTCATTTCCTTCTGGAAAGGGGTGGTATCATGGTATGGAGCCTCGATACTTACTCATGTTGAAACACTTTATTTATTATTGTGTGATGTTGGTTATCGAGCGCTCGGATAAAGGTCCTAAAGGACCGGGGGATGGCATACTCGTGTCAGTAGTTACCCAGTTTGAAGGGTAACCCGGCCTTGTGTTGGCAGAGATCCGGTTAGGTTCTCGGGACGTCACCCCAGAGGCGTTTCCATGTGGCAATGGGAAGTTCCTTGGCCTGACCATCTGTTGGAAATCCAAAGAAATAATACGAGCCTTGTATGGTTTTAGTTGTAGAACCTGCCATTTAATATGGTAGCTATAGTAGGCATAATATAATGGTACCTATGTTGGCTAAGATTTATATTCTACTTTCGAAATGTTTTTCCACACTTTGCACTTATAGTAATAATATCAAAGAAATTCGCGTATCAAGCATATTTGACTATCATAAGGAGAAATCTTCTCTGATTCTGCGTTTGCATTGTGTGTGTGCGGGAGGCCTTATGGTAGTCTCATTTTTCAGAAAGCATTGCGATTATAAAATTTATGTTTTGATTGTTTTTAAAGACAAACTGTTTTGGTTTGCTCACACCAGTACCACGACTGATCCGGAGTTTATTGTTTCTTTCCTAAACTCTGGCTACTCAAAATTTTTCCACACGGGCAGTCTGGAGTTTGGTTTTTCAGATAGTTAGGTTCAGTAGTTCAGTCTTTGGATTCAGACGAGACTTGCTTATCTTGGTGAAATCTTGATGGTGGATCGAGCTAGGAGTTTTGGAGCTTTGTTGTTGGAGCTTTTGGATCAGAGTTGCAGTATTGGATATCTGTGAAGACTTATCTCATATTGTATCATGTTCCGCTGTATTCTATGTTGTATATTCTTTGATGTTGATGATTATCATTGTATCAAATTGATGTATCAGATATTGTATTCATGTTATATCAGTGATATCATCTTTTATTTCCGCTGTGTTATTTATCATTTAATGGTGTTGCAAGCTCCCGCGATACGGATTTCATGTTGTTTGTCGGACATCGAGTTCGGGTCGTGACAATCTGGTATCAGAGCATATGGTTAAGCGACAACCATGGCTCTATTGGGTATTACTCATTAGAGATAGAGTCAGTAGTACTCTAGAATGAGTGGAGTGTAATAATAGCTATAAGAGTGTATTTGTTAGTGAATATAAAATTGTTTTATATTGTGATGATTGGTTTGTTGAGTGGTATACGGGTTCTGGTTAATACGAGTAATTAACGGTGTTGATAGGGATCCCTAAACACTTGTACAGAACAATTCGACACGATATTGTTTTAAATTGGGTAAATGAAATGATTTTACCTTGATTATATTTTATATATAAAGGAATAATTTTTCAGAATTATTAAAGTGTATGTAAGTTGATTGTTTGGTTGTTGAAAATGTAAGAATATATATATATATAAGTTAATTAAAGGATGTTTGAATAATCTAAATAAAAGAATAAATTGTATAAGCGAAGAATTATAAGTATGAAATTATAATTAATGCGATTTACAATTGTGAAATAATACTTATATATATATAAGAAGTGAAACTATATGAATATATTTATGAATATGAGTTGTAAATAAAAATTAATTTGAATAAGTGATGAAATTTGACTTTGGTAAAGGTTAAATAAAATTTGCTTCAGAATTGGAATCTTAATTGGATTTATAAGTGGGAATTTAAGTTAAGTAAAACCAAATAATGTTTAAATGGAATATAACTTAAGAGATGTTGAATGAAGTTGATTTTGGAATCAAGGTAAATTAATAAAGTGAAGTGATGGATATGAATTTGAGTTATATAAATGAAATTCAACTTTTGTAATTGAATTGAACTAATGGATTGAATGTAAATCAACTGAATGTAAATAAATTGGTAAGAAATAATGAATGTAAGTGTTAATTCATTAAAATCTATATGTTATTGGAAGTTGAATAATTGAATGAAAATCAATTTAATTAAACCAATTGAAAGTAAAGGTGTTAAACCAAATTGAATGAATATAAGCAAAGGAATTTGGTTGTAATTAATATACGTTGGTTGTTATATGATTGTTAGTTGATTGTATATAATTCATTAAGTGTTAAATGAAATTGAATTAGCGAAATTGGAAGTTAAGTGAATCTTAAATAGAATTGAATTTGATTTGGAAGTGAACCAACTTGAATATGAATTAGTGAATATAAACTAATTGAAAATGAATGTTAGTAAAAACATCCACTGTTAATGAATCAAATGTGATTAAATTGAAAACCCATTTCATTGAATATTAATGAGAATATGAATGAATATTTATTGGTTATGGATGTTAGTTGAATGCTAGTTGAATGATAGTTGGTTGATGGTTGAATATATTGCTTTTACTACATTTGCTATGATGGCATATATAGTTATTATGTTGTTATATGTTTGCGAAAAAAACGGGCAAACACCCTAAAGTCGTACGATTTAGTTGATTATATGTTGTTCTTAGCGATTTGGGTGATTTGTGCAAATATGTAAAAAGCAGGGACTAAACTGTAAAAGACACACAGATTTATAGTGGTTCGGCCAGAACGTGCCTACGTCCACTTTATATGTTATTCTCCTTTTCTCTCCAGATTACAAGTACAAAGCTTTGTATACAAGTATATGAAAGTAGTTTGAAAGTTCCTTCCGTGCTTGAGCTCTCCAACTTGTCTGCCATTGTTGTACCCCTGCCCCTCTATTTATAGAGTGAGGCTGGGGGCAGGGGTCCTGGATGTATATAGCTGCTGGCGGGCCTGGGCTGAAGCAATCTGGACTGGTAACTTTGGTTCGGCAAGGGCTTGGTTCGGTAGTTCATGGAAGTGGAGTTGGTCCGGTGGGACGTTGGTTCGGTGAAGGTGTATCCGGTGGTGAGTGGATGGAGCTTGGTTCGGCTATGCAGGGAGTGGTGTTGGACCGGTAGGGCTTTGGTTCGATGAAGGTGTATCCGATGGTGAGTGGATGGAGCTTGGTTCGGCTATGCAGGGAGTGGTGTTGGACCGGTAGGGCTTTGGTCCGGTGGTAGGAGTATGGTGGTGATTCGGTGGAGCTCGTTCGGCGGTACATGGAGTACCGAATGAGCTCTTGTATTGGGAACGTCGGATGTACCAAGGCATCTTGAATGCCGAATGAGACTTCGCTCTACATTGCCGAATGAAACTTTAAACCTTTGATACCGAATGGACTTTTATACTTGAATCGTGAGTGAAATCCCAGACTTATATACGCTTGCTGGCTGCTTCTTCTTGGTTCGGTCGTGGTGGAAATGCACACAACATTGATATTCCAGTTTTGACCAAAAATGGGATAACACTTTGCCCCCCAAAACATGCCTTGCGATAGGAAGGCGTGTTTTGTAATGCCATGAGCTGGATGTTCATATCCTGTTGATGTCCTTGCGGTAGGAAGGCGTGTTTTGTAATGCCATGAGCTGGATGTTCATATCCTGTTGACAACCTGTAAAGAGCTTGATATTTTATATGGCCCCAAATGACGACCGTTCGGGATCGAGCTATTTGGGATGAAGCACGGCCGTTCATGGTCAAGCGCCTAACTTCAAATGACGACCGTTCGCGATCGAGTCATTTGAGGTGAAGTGCGACCGTTCGCGGTCAAGCGTCTAAATCCATGCGACGATCGTTCGAGACCGAGTCATTTGCGGTGGAATGTGATCGTTCACGGTCAAGCGCTTTACTTCAAATGACGACCGTTCGGGATCGAGCCATTCGAGGTAAAGTGCGACCGTGCCCGGTCAAAGGGCGGACCTCAAATGGCGACCGTTCGCGATCAAGCCACTTGGGGTGAAATGTGATCGTTCACGGCCGGTGCCGTTCACGGCAAAAGATGAAATGGGACCGTTCGCGGTCAAGCGCCTTACTTCGGATGACGATCGTTCGAGATCGAGCCATTCGTGGTAAGGTGCGACTGTTGGCAGTCAGGAGGTGGACCTCAAATGGCGACATTTCGCGATCGAGCCATTTGTGGCGAGATGAGTTGTGTCGTTCGAGGCGAGTTTGTGACTGTTCGAAGTCGGGTGCCGTTCGAGGCGAATTGTGACCGTTCACGATCGGGTGCCGTTCGAGGCGAATTGTGACCGTTCGAAGTCGGGTGCCGTTCGAGGCAAATTGTGACCGTTCGCGATCGGGTGCCGTTCGAGGCAAATTGTGACCGTTCGCGATCGGGTGCCGTTCGAGGCGAATTAGTGTGCCCGGGGGGGACTTAATAATATCAGTGTCGGAGTTATTGTTTGGGGGAGTTTCCGAATCAAAGACTTCGGTAGTTTGCTGCCATGCAAGAGGTGCTCGTGGACCGTTCGCGATCCACGGGCATACAAGTAATTTTTTCATAGAATTGTAAATGTTAAAGCAATAATCATATGAATCTTGCAGCAGAAATGTCCAAACAGGAAGAATTTAAACGTTCAAATCAAAATCAAAGCAAAAAGCAGAATGAAGATGTCAAAGCGTAAACCCTTACTATAACGCGGCTGGTAGTCATTCAGAGCATGCCTATGGATCGTGCGCGATCGCTCACATGTGTAAATGATTTAACCGTGTTAGTGAGAGGTTTACAACTTGTTCATCGTTATTTTAATCAAGCAATCAATGGATAATCAAACGGTGCCCCCGATCCAGGGTCACCTCTAGCCGATGTAGACGGTGGTCGCTCTGGTTCCACTGCTGGAGTTCGCCTCCTCACATACTGAAGGAGTATACCGTTCCTGATATTCCCTTCCACCTCGTCCTTCAAATGCCTATAATCATTAGTGTTATGACCGTTTAATTCATGGAATACACAAAACTTATCTGATTTTCTTTCGTCAGAGGTTGGATCCCTTCGCATTGGTCTACGATACGGAACCTACCCCTTGGTATCCTGATAAATTCGTTCCAGACTCTCATTCAGCTCAGTGTGAGTGATGAATCGCAGCTCCGTCCTTTGCCGCTTTGACCTGTCATCATTATCCTCAGCCTTTCTCTTTCCTTTGCTAGTCTCCGCACCCTTTCCAGGTGGGTTTCCGCTCTTGATTGCGTAAACGTCATCTTCTTCCTCTCTTTCTGCACTAGCATCTTCCAAACGCAGAAACTTTTCAGCCTCATGATAGAACTCTCCCAGATTCATAGGCGGGTCCTTGGTTAATGAATTCTTGAACTCTGTACTATCAGCTATTCCAGATACAGCCGCCATCATGACCATAGATGGATCCGGTCGATCACTGATGCTGCCGCCGCATTAAATCGCGTTAGAAAGCTCCTCAAAGTCTCTCCAGTTTTCTGCTTCAAGGTTGCCAAAGTCATCACATTCTTGGGTCTCGCAATATGAACCCTGAATTGCCTCATGAATCTCTCAGTTAAATCTGCCCACGTTCCTATGGAGCCGCTCTCCAGTTGCCTAAACCATAACGCTGCAATGTCCGTCAAATACAGTGGAAAGCACCGGGCCATGATCTCCTGTGATGCCCCCAGCACTTCCATGTGCCTCATATACTTAGTAAGATGGACCGCAGGGTCTGTCCTCCCATCGTACATCTCTACTGATGGTAGCTTGAATTCTGGTGGGTTCCTAGCCATCCTAATTGCAGAAGAAAAAGGACTCCTGTTTACATCTTCCAAATCTTTGTTTACCAAACCGCCTCTCATAGCTCTTCTAACCATCTCCGCCAATCTGTAATCGTCTCCGAGATGCAATCTTCGTTCATCACTTTCAACCTGCCCCCCGAGTTCGCGAGGGAACTCTGGGATCTGCCCCCTTGACTGAGCGTTCAGTCCTCTATTGCCACCAGGTTGTTCGGATGCCCCCGTCTCTCTTCCCAGGATCGGATTAACATGCTCTGCGTGTGTGCGCCCTAGCTCTGGTGCTACGCCAGATGGTCCTGCTCCGTTCTGAACTCCAGTTGCTCCTTGGTTTTGTGCTCCAAGTTGCCCAATTTGCTGAAGCAAGTTCTGGATCATCTCTTCTTGTCTTCTCATCATAGCCTCCATCTCATCCCTGGTGATGAAGGCAGAAGCTTGGTTTGCTCCTGAGGAAGCCTCTTGACTCCCTTCCTGTTGACTCTGCTCTGGCCTTGGCCTTCTGCTTGATTGTCTCGCCATGACTCTTCCAATCTGAATCTCTAAACTCTCAAATTCAACTTCCAAGCGGTAGGTCACTGAGTTCAATTCTCACTGAAAGCACCAAAATGTTTGCGCAAAAAACGGGCAAACACCCTAAAGTCGTACGATTTAGTTGATTATATGTTGTTCTTAGCGATTTGGGTGATTTGTGCAAATATGTAAAAAAGCAGGGACTAAACTGTAAAAGACACACAGATTTATAGTGGTTCGGCCAGAACGTGCCTACGTCCACTTTATATGTTATTCTCCTTTTCTCTCCAGATTACAAGTACAAAGCTTTGTATACAAGTATATGAAAGTAGTTTGAAAGTTCCTTCCGTGCTTGAGCTCTCCAACTTGTCTGCCATTGTTGTACCCCTGCCCCTCTATTTATAGAGTGAGGCTGGGGGCAGGGGTCCTGGATGTATATAGCTGCTGGCGGGCCTGGGCTGAAGCAATCTGGACTGGCAACTTTGGTTCGGCAAGGGCTTGGTTCGGTAGTTCATGGAAGTGGAGTTGGTCCGGTGGGACGTTGGTTCGGTGAAGGTGTATCCGGTGGTGAGTGGATGGAGCTTGGTTCGGCTATGCAGGGAGTGGTGTTGGACCGGTAGGGCTTTGGTTCGGTGAAGGTGTATCCGGTGGTGAGTGGATGGAGCTTGGTTCGGCTATGCAGGGAGTGGTGTTGGACCGGTAGGGCTTTGGTCCGGTGGTAGGAGTATGGTGGTGATTCGGTGGAGCTCGTTCGGCAGTACATGGAGTACCGAATGAGCTCTTGTATTGGGAACGCCGGATGTACCAAGGCATCTTGAATGCCGAATGAGACTTCGCTCTACATTGCCGAATGAAACTTTAAACCTTTGATACCGAATGGACTTTTATACTTGAATCGTGAGTGAAATCCCAGACTTATATACGCTTGCTGGCTGCTTCTTCTTGGTTCGGTCGTGATGGAAATGCACACAACATTGATATTCCAGTTTTGACCAAAAATGGGATAACACTATATGTCGTATATCAATATGATTGTCTATATACATGTTTCTCATCTGTTTGTTGAGTGTTTAGTAGGTGCGGATCGCGTTTGCTTCGCATTTGGAGCTCGCTTTCGCGCTATATTAGCCGTATATGCTCGCTAATAATATATAAGGTACATATCTCGGATTAAATAGCGTACTTTTACACTTTTTTCCCCTGCGGGATGCCTCATCACTTGATGAGATGTATATTTGTGATATATATACTGTCTTTTTTATTCGGATCGAGTCGCGCAAAGGAGACTCTGGCGAATTTTTCTGAAAATTTAAGGCGTTAGAATATTTTTGAGAAAAATTGGAAAATTTTGAAAACTATATTTTTGATTTGGAGTTTAAAGTTAAACAATAGTAGTTGTTTTTGAAAAGATAACTAAGTATGATTTGAAAACTTAGTAAAGTTATTGTAAGAAGTTTAACTATGGATTTTGGGAAAGTTAATAGATTCTGTAACTTTTTCTTACTTGGTAATTTCGAGGACGAAATTCTTTTAAGGGGGGAAGTTTGTAACGACCCAGAATTTCTGTCAATTAAAATTCGTATATTTAATTGATTTTAAATATTAATAAGTGAAATTTATAAGTCGAATAAATTTTATCTCGAATAATTGGATTTAATTGGATAATTAAATCGATAATTTAATATTGAAAATATAGAAATAATTGGAAATCGGGTTAAATATGATTAAAAATGACTTGTAAAATTTTATTATATCATGTTGGAGTTATAATGATGTTATAGAACTTTTAAAATCGAATTAAAAATTAATTTGTGAAAATTTAATATTTTAATATTTAATCGACGAGTTAAAATAGCCATTTTTCAAATAGTCTCGGATTTTGACGAAACTAGTTTCATCGGATCCGTAATGTTATATTTTTGTATGGTTTCAAATTTCGTGTCAATCGGATTTACCGTTTGTCTGGGGCAAGTCAAAACGCATAGAAATTGGTTTAAATCGGTTTAATTTAAAATCGATCGGTTATTGCCATAACTCGCACAGATGATCGAATTAGCCTCTGAAACACGTTTCATTGTGTTCGAAACGCGGGGTAAATCTTAGAAACGCCAGCCGGCACGCTTTGTTTGGAGTTCAGAAAATTTCGGATGAATAGTGTTCGTCGTTTTTTTATAAAAGGACTTGCTATCTTCACATTTGCAAAATAAATATAAAAATAACCCTAGGGTTTGCTTCAGCCGCCACTAACATATTCCATGGCTGAAATGCTCCTATCTTCTCCCTCAAAATTTCTTCAAATCCACCAATTATTTCAAGAAACTTCCTAAATGAAAGTTGTAGAGCACAACACGAACTATGTATCCAACGGTGATGATCGATTTTAGTCGAGTGGTTTGACTGCAATTCGAGCAGAAGGCGCAACGTTTGCGCGCATTTTTTGAGGATCCTACGAGGCCGAGCTCCACCATATTGCGGCCGAGTGTAGTGCTCGACGTTGGCTTCGAGATGGAGGTTGCTGATCGAGTTGAAGATGCTCCTACAAGTCGTGGCTAATCTAGGGTTTCATGTGGCTTTGGGTTCTTGTTCGCGAATACGTACTGGAGAGGGAAGATGAAGACGCGCGCGCGTGCAATGGCCAGGATTTATCAAAAGAAAATCGAACGGCAGATGATGGTAGTTAGGTTTAAATTAAAAAAATAAAGTTGAAATTAAATTGTATTTAAATTGTATTAACTTCTAAATATCATAACTTGTTGATGCGAGGTCCGTTTTGGACGAAACGAATTGCATTGCAATCGTTTTGATGAGCACTACGCAATGGAACAGGATTGGAATCGTTTGGAGCTAGTGAGAATTTCGGGTAAAATTAAACGCACGTTTAATTTTATTCGAAATAAAACGCTACAACTGTTATCGGAAACTCAAGGTGAGAACTTCTCACTCAATCGAATCGGTTTCGATTTTTAATTTTAAATAGTTAGATTTAAAATTATTGATTGTATGTTTGAATGATGATTTTTATCTATTGATTGTTAAAATAGACATTATACGCCGTTAGTAAGCAGAGGTTGTTTATTAAAAACATATACCGCGAATATTTCACAATATCATGAAATTGGTATTATTTATGTACTTGGAGTTGATTTCTCGCATATATAGCGGATGAGACCCTATTGCGCCGTATAATGGCGGATAATATTTTAAATCCTATATACCGCGATATTTCGTTTGGAAACGGAATTGGTATTGTGCTAATGTCTGTGGATGCAGGGAAACAGGTTGGAGGGATCCAACTGGATTCCTCAACAGTATTTATTTGATTATAGATATTTTGATATTTGTTGATTATCATATACAGATATATGATGTCGTTGTTGTCGTGATTGACTATTTGGTGTGTAGCATCATTGGGCCAATTTTGGAATCTTAAAAGGATTTTTTAAAGTGATTTTTGAAAGTATACGTTTTATAAAAATATTTTTGGAATTGATTCATTTTAAATAAATAAACGTTATAATTTTAATGTTATAAAAATTATGATTTTTAAGAAATATAATTAAAAGTTGATTTTTGAAAATATGGGGTAAATGATTTTATAAAATAGTTTAAATCGGGATTTTTGAATTTATTGTAAAAAGTTTAAATATAGGATTTATAAAATTTGATTATTTTATAAATCAAAATGATGAAATTATAAAAAGAGTTTAAAGACGTTTTAAAATAATAATATAAATTGATTTATATAAAAGATTTATAAAATTGATATTTATAAATTAAAATATTGGAATTATAAAACGAGTTTTATAAATGTTAGGATGAAGTGTAAATGGATTTCATAAGTGAATGAAATTGTAGAATTATAAATGGTGAAGTTACAAATGGAATTTATAAGTAGTAAGATTTAAAAATTTTGTGAAGTTATTAAAAGAATAGATTTGGGTAAATAAATGAATCTTATAAGTTATAAGATTTGTAATTTGGGAAGTTTAAAAGAACGATTTTGTAAACAAATAAATTATAAGTATTTAACTTATAATATGGACTTTTGGTATATAATTGAGTTATAAATTGAATGGGTTAAGAAAGGAGATTTATAAATTGAAGTTGTTATAAAATAAATAGAAATAGGATTTATAAGCATTGTTTTATAAATCCAAATCAATTGAATTTGATAAAGTAAATGTAGAAATTATTAAAGGAGTTATATCCATGATTTTGGACAGCAAATAATCCTTTAAAATAAAATGTATAGAAATGATGAAATTGGTTAACGAAGTATATTCACGCTTTTGGATAGTGAATAATATGTTAAAGAAAATGTTTTGGATGTGATGTTTTAAATAGAATTAAAACGATTTAACGATGTTTTAAAATGTGTTAAGGTTCGAAACCATAGATTTCAACATTCATTGTTGAAATAGACGTTTTCGAGAAATAGAAGGAAATGGTGGACTATAACACTGTTGTTATAGTAAATGATTTCCGGAAGGAAATGTTTAATATAGTATTGGGATTTATATATCTATCTTAACTTCGAATCCCTATACTAATGATTTTGAGTTGTCGTAATGATGTTTTACGCAACATTCGTTTTGACTCAAATAAATGTGTTAGAAAGAACGTTTTCTTTAAAGAATGAAATATATACTTCATTGTGATTTAAGTATATTGAATATTTTTCCAAGTGTTGAAAATAAATAGATTTGTGAACTACTTATTATTAATAAGTATGAAAATGCTTTTCCAATATGAAATGAAACATTTTTGAGAATTTATCTTTGTAAAGATAAACTGAAAATGAATATTTGAAATCTATTGAAAATCGTATATTAGTAGATATTTTGAAATATAAATTCACTATGGAATTTATAAAAGAAAGAGGAATTTGTTTAAAAATAAATATTGATTTATTTTTGAAGTATTGAAATTATATATCTTGTAAAGATATTTTTGGAAAATAAATAATTTGGAAAATTATTTGGAATCTAGTGATGTTGTGCATATCCATTGATAGTTCAATAACCGACTATCAATATTTACCTTTAAATGGGTATTTGTTGTGATTTGCTTGAATTTGAATGTCACGCTTATTTTTGAATAAGCGCTCACTATTCGGGTTAGCCAGGAAAGGACCTTGGGGTCGTATAACCCATTCCGAATATGTGATACGTCGTTATGGATTGCATTTGATGACCGGTGTTGAAGACCGGATATTTTTGAAAACGGAAGGATTACCGTCGAATGTCTCTGCACCGAATGGCCCCGATATAGAGATTCCATATGTGATGGGAAGTCCGGACGTGATTAGTGAATATCCGGATTGCAAGGACTTCTTTGAAAGTGCCTTCGATTATGTTCGAACCCAGAACAGACTTGTATGGATTGTA
Source organism: Allium cepa (assembly GCA_030765085.1). Taxonomy (NCBI): domain Eukaryota; kingdom Viridiplantae; phylum Streptophyta; class Magnoliopsida; order Asparagales; family Amaryllidaceae; genus Allium; species Allium cepa. The sequence continues at coordinate 585,934,957 of CM060944.1, read as the reverse complement.
TGTCTGACATTACAATTTGAGATATAAAGCAGATTTCTTTCAAATACATTTCTGTTGGTGGCGGAGAATTTATTCTCTTAGCTTAACACCCTTCTCTAAGACGTACGAGCTCAGAGGTTATGTAGTTGAAGGTTATCAGCGATATATTCCCAATTTGGTAATTTGGCATGTGGAGTGCTGCTGATCATTTGTTGATCAAAGCGTGGTTTTGTAAAAAGTGTAGCTTTGTAGGCGAGACTTCGTTGAACCTCACACCCCGGAATGGTCGAAACAGGAAAGATGCGGCAAGGTTATTGGGGGTAGCGCCCCTTAGGGTATGTTCATTTCCTTCTGGAAAGGGGTGGTATCATGGTATGGAGCCCCGATACTTACTCATGTTGAAACACTTTATTTATTATTGTGTGATGTTGGTTATCGAGCGCTCGGATAAAGGTCCTAAAGGACCGGGGGATGGCATACTCGTGTCAGTAGTTACCCAGTTTGAAGGGTAACCCGGCCTTGTGTTGGCAGAGATCCGGTTAGGTTCTCGGGACGTCATTCCAGAGGCGTTTCCATGTGGCAATGGGAAGTTCCTTGGCCTGACCATCTGTTGAAAATCCAAAGAAACAATACGAGCCTTGTACGGTTTTAGTTGTAGAACCTGCCATCTAATATGGTAGCTATAGCAGGCATAATATAATGGTACATATGTTGGCTAAGATTTATATTCTACTTTCGAAATTTTTTTCCACACTTTGCACTTATAGTAATAATATTAAAGAAATTCGCGTATCAAACATATTTGACTATCATAAGGAGAAATCTCCTCCGATTCTGCGTTTGCATTGTGTGTGTGTGTGCGGGAGGTCTTATGGTAGTCTCATTTTCCAAAAAGCATTGCGATTATAAAATTTAAGTTTTGATTGTTTTTAAAGACAAACTGTTTTTGTTTGCTCACACCTGTCCCACGACTGATCCGGAGTTTATTGTTTCTTTCCTAAAGTCTGGGTGCTCAAAATTTTTCCACACGGACAGTCTAGAGTTTGGTTTTTCAGATAGTTAGGTTCAGTAGATTATCTGGGGCGAGTTCAGTCTTTGGATTCAGATGAGACTTGCTTATCTTGGTGAAATCTTGATGGTGGATCGAGCTAGGAGTTTTGGAGCTTTGTCGTTGGAGCTTTTGGATCAGAGTTGTAGTATTGGATATCTGTGAAGACTTATCTCATATTGTATCATGTTCCGCTATATTCTATGTTGTATATTCTTTGATGTTGATGATTATCATTGTATCAAATTGATGTATCAGATATTGTATTCATGTTATATCAGTGATATCATCTTTTGTTTCTGCTGCGTTATTTATCATTTAGTGGTGTTGCAAGCTCTCGCGATACGAATTTGATATTGTTTGTCGGACATCGAGTTCGGGTCGTGACAGAACTTAAAATAGTTTATCTTTAAAAACAAACAACGGGATAATTTTAAAATAGATTCGCAATGCTTTTTGAAAAATGAGACTACTATAAGGCCTCCCGCACACACACACAATGCAAACGCAGAATCGGAGGAGATTTCTCCTTATGATAGTCAAAGATGCATGATACGCATTAAACAGAAACATTTGATATTATTACTAGTGCATAGTGTAGGAAAAATCATTTCGAAAGTAAAGATATAAATCTTAGCCAACATACGACCATTATCGTATGCCTACTATAGCTACCATGTTGAATAGCAGGTTACCGCCACATTCCATGGAAGGTAATACAACTAAAACCGTACAAGATGCGTATTGTTTTATTTGGATTTCCAACAAATGGTCAGGCTAAGGAACTTCCTACTGTCAATGGGATCGCCTCTGGCGGGACGTCCCGAGAACCTAACGTTATGGTTAGATCTCTGCCAACACAAGGCCGGGTTACCTTTATAACTAGGTAACTACTACACGAATATGCAATCCCCCGGTCCCTTTGGACCTTTATCCGAGCGCTCGATAACCAACATCACACAGTAATAAATAGAGTGTGTCAACATGAGTAAGTATCTGGGCTCCATACCATGATACCACCCTTTCGAGAAGGAAATGACATACCCTAAAGGGCGCGACCCTCATAACCTTGCCGCATATTCCTGTTTTGACCATTTCCAGGGTGTGAGGTCTGACGAAGTCTCGTCCACAAAGCTACGCTTTTTCACAAAACCACGCTTTGATCAAAAAATGATCAATAAATAATCATCACACAGCAACACTCAGCATGCCGTATTACCAAATTGGGATTATATCGCTGATAACCTTCAACTACATAATCTCTAAGGGTGTTAAGCTAAGAGAATAAATTCTCCGCCGCCAACGGAAATATATTTGAAAGAAATCTACTTTATATCTGAAAATGTAATGTCAGACATGTAACCATACAAGTCTGTTCCGGGTTCGAACAGAACCGAAGGCACTTCAAAGAAGCCCTTGCAATCCGGGTATTCACAATCCCGATCGAATTTCCCATCACAAAGGAAATCTCCATAACGTAGCTAACGGTGCAGAGACAATCGATAGGTCATCCTATCGTTTTCACAAATACCCGGTCTTCACCACCGGTCTTCAATAATATCCATTACGTCGTATCACTATTCGAAATGGGTAATCCGAATAACGAGCGCAATAATTTAAAAATAAGTGTAGCATTCAATTTCAACCAATTCACAACAAATAGTCATTCTAGGGTCAATATTGAAAGTCGGTTATTTAACTATCAATCAATATTCACAACATCACCCGATTTCAAATAATTTCCCAAATTATTTATTTCCAAAAATATCTTTACAAGAGATATATCCCACACTTCAACCATTTGAAAACCAATTTCAAATAAATTTACACCCATACAACTACCGTTTCAAAATGGATCATTTAAACTAATTAAATAAATCCTTACCGATTTATTAAACTTACGTTCCAAATTCGTAAATTTATTTCCACACTTTCTAAAACTAAATCAATGTTTATTTTTATAACAAATTTCCCTTTCTTTTATAAATTCCATAGTGAATTTACATTTCCAAAATATCTATGAATATACGATTTTTAAATCGATTTCTAATATTCATTTTCAATTTATCTTTAAAAGATAAAATCTCAAAACATTCACTTCATATTGGAAAAACATTTCCATACTTATTTAATAATAAGTAATTCACAAATCTATTTATTTTCAACACTTGGAAAATATTCTATATACTTAAATCCAAATTAAGTATATAGTTTATTCTATAAGGAAAACATTCTCCTAAACACATTTATTTGGGTCAAAACGAATGTTGCGTAAAACATCGTTACGACAACCCAAAATCAGTAGTATAGGGATTCGAGCTTAAAATAGATATATAAATCCCAATACAATATAAAACATTTCTTTTCAGAAATTATTTACTATAACAACAGTGTTATAGTCCACCATTTCCTTCTATTTCTTGAAAACGTCTATTTCAACAATGAATGTTGAAATCTATGGTTTCGATATTTAATACATTTTTAAATCGTTTTAATTCTATTTAAAATATCACTTTCCCAAAATATTTCTTTAATATATTTTTCACCGTCCAAAATCGTGAATATACTTCATTAACCAAATTCAATTTCTACATATTTTATTTAAAGGATTATTCACTTTCTAAAATCGTGAATATGCTTCCTTTAATAATCCATAATGATTATACTTATCAAAATAAGTCGATTTCGGATTTATAAAACAACGTTTATAAATTCTGTTTATATTTTATAACAACTTCACTTATAAAATTACTTTATTAACAATTCTATCCATATTCCATTTACACGCAAAAATCCAATTTATAAGTTAATTACTTATAGATCTTTTATTTTATAAAATCTATTCATTTTATAACTTCACAAATTATAAATCTATAGATTTCATCCACTTATGAAATCCATTTACATTTCATTTTAACATTCATGAAAACTTGTTTTATAATTCCAACATTTTAATTTATAAATATCAATTTTATAAATCTTTTATATAAAACATTTATAATAATTCAAAAATCCCAATTTAAACCATTTTATAAATTAGTCAACTACTTATTTCGAAAATCACATTTCGGTTATATTTCACAAAAATCATAATTTTTATAACATAAAAATTACACTTTATTTATTTAAAATGGATAAATTCCAAAAAAAATTATTATTATGGATTCTCAACTTAAATTTTCAAAAATCAAATTTTATTTATTTTCGGCATCTAACGATACCAAAATATATTCGGCTAAAATTTAGCCTTTAACGATTTCAATCAAAAAGATAATCACGCAGATTAAAAATAGATCAACACACAACATTGAAACCAATTCAAATGTTTGAGGAATCCAGTTGGATCCCTCCAACCTGTTTCCCTGCATCCAAAGTGTTAGCACAATACCAATTCCGCTTCGAGACGAAATATCGCGGTATATGGGATTTATAAAATACTATCTGCTATTATGCGGCGCAATAGGGTCTCATCCGCTATATAATGTGGGAAAATCAACTCCAAGTACATATATAATGCCAATTCCATACAAGTTGGAATTATCGCGGTATATGTTTTTAATAAATAACATCCGCTTAATATACGGCGCATAGGGTCTATTTAACACAATAGATAACAATTTTATCATCCAATCACATAATCAAGCAATTTTAAATCTAACTATTTAAAATTTAAATCGAAACAATTCGATTGAGTGAGAAGTTCTCACCTTGAGTTTCCGATAATAGTTGTAGCTTTTATTTCGAATAAAATTAAACGTGCGTTTAATTTTACTCGAAATTTTCACTAGCTCCAAACGACTCCAAACTAGCTCCATTGCGTAGTATTCTTCCACACGATTCCAACGCAACTTGTTTCGTGCGTTTTCGACCTCGTATCAACAAGTTATCAAATTTTAAAGATCACACGATTAAAATTATAAATAAATTTACACTTTATTTTCAAATTTAAACCCTACAATCAACCACCATCATTCGTCCCCCCCCCCCCAAGAAAATCCTGGCCGCACGCAAACCCTTCTTCCCCATCTCCAGATAATCGCACGCACACAACCCATCACGGCCGCCACCTCATTGAATTTCGCAACCACCTACGTCGCGTTTGAAGTTGATCAGAGGCCATGGTTTTGAAGTTCACGTCGAATTCTATCTTCGGCCACAACGGTGGCGAGCTCTGCTATCCCCTTGCATCAAAAAACGAGCATGAACCGGTGATGAACGCGGCTAAACTGAAGCCTCCACACTTCGCCATTTCAGATCCTAACCGTTGGATTTATATATTGCATTGTGCTCTACAACTTTCATGTTGAAAGTTTCTTGAATTGAAGTATGGATTAGAAGAAAATTAAGGAAGAAGATGAGTGATTTTCGGCCATTGGTGGCTAGGGCCGACGGCTGATGATAATAAATTAGGGTTTTGCAAATGGTAGAAGGAGATGGTCCTTTTATAGAAATTTTCACCAACCACTATTCATCCGACTTTTTCGAACTCCAAATCTCGCGCGATGACCAGCGTTTCTAAGGTTTACCGCGCGTTCCGGACACAATGGAATAGGTTTCGGGAGCCAATTCGATCATCTGTGCGAGTTACGGAAATAAACGATCAAATTTAAATTAAACCAATTTCTACGCGTTTTGGCTTGCCCCGGACAAACGGTAAATCCGATTGACACGAAATTTGAAACCATACAATAATATGACCTTACGGATCCGATAAAACTGGTTTCGTCGAAATCCGAGACTGTTTGAAAAATGGCTATTTTAACTCGTCAATTAAATATTAAAATATTCAATTTTCACAAATTAACTTTAAATTCAATTTTAAAAGTTCTATAACATCGTTATAAATTCAATATGATTAAATAAAATTTTACAAATCATTTTTAATCATATTAAACCCAATTTTCAATTACTTACGCAATTTCAATTATTAAATTATCAATTAAATTACCCAATTAAATCTAGATATTCGAAAAATAAATTATTCGACTTATAAATTTGAATTATTAATATTTAAAATTAATTAAATAAATAATTTTTAATTGACAGAAATTCCGGGTCGTTACAAACTTCCCCCCTTAAAAGAATTTCGTCCTCGAAATTGCCAAGTAAGAAAGAGTTTTGAAATCCATTAACTTTTCAAAACAAACCGTTCAAGTTAGATTTACAAATCTCTTAAGTGTTTAACTTTTCCAAATCCATAGTTAAACCTCTTACAAAATATTTACTAAGTTTTCAAATCTGTACTTAGGTATCTTTTCAAAATTTTCCAATTTTCTCAAAAATATTCCGACGCCTTAAATTTTCAGAAAATTTCGCCATAACCTCCTTTGTACGGAGGAGCTTTTACAATATCACAATAGATATAAATATGTATACATCGACCCACCCGGTCGGAAAAACAGAAAAACGGTTCATATTTCCTATTTTTATTGCGTAGGCGTATCTTTTTAGCATTTTTAAGCAAAGCAGTTATTTATCGAGCATTTTGTGCAACCAAAACCCGCTAACGGTAGCCCCGGTACCTATACTTACTCAATATAAACACATAAGTGACATATATCAGAAGTTATTAACATTTTACTCTTTTAAACAACTACAATACATGCATATAGCAACATAACAACTACATATGCCAACATAGCAAATGCAACAAAACAACAAATACAACCATCAAACAACTATCATACAATTAACATCCAACAAATCAATAACCAAATCAGTATTCTTTCATTTGTCATTAATATTCAATGAATTGGTTTTTCATTTTAATCGCATTTGATTTATTAACATTGGACTTTACAAATATTCATTTATTGATTTCCAATTAGTATACATTCACTAATTTACATTCATTTTAGTTCACTTCCAAATCAAATTCAATTCTATTCAAATTCATTTTCTTCCAATTTGAATTCAATTACATAGCTTTCAGTTTCACTAATTTAATTTCATTAACACTTAATGAATTTATATACAATCAACTAAAAATCAAATAACAACCAATGTATATTCAACATAACCAAATTATTAAATTTACATTCAATTTGGTTCAACACTTTTAATTCTGGTTTGGTTTATATTAAATTGATTTTCATTCAATTATTCAACTTCCAATAACATTAGCTTTTAATGAATTAACACTTACATTGATTATTTCATATAAACTTATTTACATTCGATTGATTAACATTCATTCCCTTCATTAATTCAATTGCTAATTCATTTCGCAAATAAAGTTGAATTTCATTTATATAGTCAAGTTCACATTCATAACTTCATTTCATTAATTCACTTTGTTATTTTACTTTGATACCAAAATCAACTTTATTCAATATTACTTAAGCTATATTCCATTTCAATTCATCATTTGTTTAACTTAACTTAAATTTCCACTTACGAATCCAATTCAGATTCCAATTCTAAAGTAAATTCTATGTAACTTTTACTTAAGTCAAATTCATCACTTATTCAAATTCATATCTCGTTTTTCTTATCAAAATTGTTTAACCATTCTAATAATTGGTTTTACTTACATCTTCACATTTAATAAGTTATACAACTTACTTATTTAAACTTCCAAATCTGATTTAATTTATTTAACTCCCTTTAGTTAAATTCCAAATCATATGTTTTGTTATGCTAACTCAAATTCTTTAACTTTACCAAAGCTAAAATTTTATCTCATAATATAAGTTCAAAACTCGTTTTACTTATATTTATCAATTTCAACTTAGATTTCCAATTCAAATTTGTTTATCACAACAAAATTCAATTTCAATTTACTATGGTAGCAAATCCATCACATAGAAACTCGAAAATGATATTGATGATGCTGCAGTCATTATCCTTATTATTTTCCAGTAACAATAGTGAAATCAGTGCTAAATATTCTTTCAAAATTTTCCTTTTCATTATTTATAAATCACATTTATAAAAAAAATTCCTCATATAATTTCACTATTTATATATAAGATTATTTTACAATTGTAAATCATTTTAATTATAATTTCATACTTATAATTCATTTGCTCAAACAATTCATTCTTTTACAACTGTTGTTTTTATTTAACTTATTCAAACAACTTTTATTGACTTATACAATTTTTACATTTTCAACAACCAAACAATCAATTTATATATACTTTAATAATTTTTGAAAAATTATTTCCTTTATATAAAAATATAATCGAGGTAAAATTATTTCATTTACCCAATTTAAAACAATATCGTGCCGAATTGTTATGAACAAGTGTTTAGAGATCCCTATCGATAGAGTTGTACAGACTATATCGACCAGAATCCATATACCACTCAACAAACCAATCATCATAACATAAAACAATTTTATTTTCACTAACAAATACGCGCTCATATCTATTATTACACTCAAACTCATTCTAGAGCACTACTGACTCTATCTCTAATGAGCAATACCCAACAGAGCTAAGGTTGTCTCTTAACCAAATGCTCTGATACCATAATGTCAGGACCTGATTCTTCGACTTTCGAAAATCGACATCAATACGTCCATTGTATCAACTGCCGAGCAATCGACTGCCGGAAAACCGAACCATGAGGGTTAAAAAGAAGAGGTAGAAGAAAAGGATAGAAGAAGTAAGAAAACAGAACAGAAACAACATCAGAATCTCACAGTCGCAGCGGAACAACATATAATACACAAATGAATAATCTTTAAAACAAAGAACTATCTCAGTTATTACATTACATCACATCATCATCAGAGTATACAACAACAATATACAACACAACTGGACAATGGACAGTTATACAAATGTGTCCTTATAAGCGAATTCTACAGCGGAAAAGATAATATCATATACAAGTGGTACGTCTCGCCATCCAGCTCGCCTCCTGAGCTCCAAAGCACTTTTGAATCCAGAATGACCTGATAACCTGACTCTAGACTGCCCGTATGGAAAATTATGGGCACCCAGAGTTTAGGAAGAGAACAATAAACTCCAGCTCAGTCATTGGACTGGTGTGAGAACTTAAAATAGTTTATCTTTAAAAACAAACAACATGATAATTTTAAAATAGATTCGCAATGCTTTTTGGAAAATGAGACTACCATAAGGCCTCCCGCATACACACACAATGCAAACGCAGAATCGGAGGAGATTTCTCCTTATGATAGTCAAAGATGCTTGATACGCATTAAAAATAAACATTTGATATTATTACTGGTGCATAGTGTAGGAAAAATCATTTCGAAAGTAAAGATATAAATCTTAGCCAATATACGACCATTATCGTATGCCTACTATAACTACCATGTTCAATAGCAGGTTACCGCCACATTTCATGGCAGGTAATGCAACTAAAACCGTACAAGATGCGTATTGTTTTATTTGGATTTCCAACAAATGGTCAGGCTAAGGAACTTCCTACTGTCAATTGGATCGCCTCTGGCGGGACGTCCTGAGGACCTAACGTTACAGTTAGATCTCTGCCAACACAAGGCCGGGTTACCTTTCTAACTAGGTAACTACTACACGAATATGCCACCCCCCGGTCCCTTTGGACCTTTATCCGAGCGCTCGATAACCAACATCACACAGTAATAAATATAGTGTGTCAACATGAGTAAGTATCTGGGCTCCATACCATGATACCATCCTTTCCAGAAGGAAATGACATACCCTTAAGGGTGCGACCCTCATAACCTTCCCGCATATTCCTGTTTTGACCATTTCCGGGGTGTGAGGTCTGACGAAGTCTCGTCCACAAAGCTACGCTTTTTCACAAAGTCATGCTTTGATCAACAAATGATCAATAAATAATCATCACACAGCAACACTCAGCATGTCGCATTACCAATTGGGAATATATCGCTGATAACCTTCAACTACATAACCTCTAAGGGTGTTAAGCTAAGAGAATAAATTCTCCGCCACCAACGGAAATATATTTGAAAGAATCTGCTTGATATCTCAAAATGTAATGTCAGATACATAACCATACAAGTCTGTTCCGGGTTCGAACAGAACCAAATGCACTTCAAAAGAAGCCCTTGCAATCCGGGTATTCACAATCCCGATCGAATTTCCCATCACAAAGGAAATCTCCATACCATAGCTAACGGTGCAGAGACAATCGATAGGTATCCTATCGTTTTCACAAATACCCGGTCTTCACCACCGGTCTTCAATGATATCCATTACATCGTATCACTATTCGGAATGGGTAATCCGAATAACGAGTGCAATAATTTAAAAATAAGTGTAGCATTCAATTTCAACCAATTCACAACAAATAGCCATTCTAGGGTCAATATTGATAGTCGGTTATTTAACTATCAATCAATATTCACAACATAACCCGATTTCAAATAATTTCCCAAATTATTTATTTCCAAAAATATCTTTACAAGATATATATCCCACACTTCAACCATTTGAAAACCAATTTCAAATCAATTTACACCCTTACAACTACCATTTCAAAATGGTTCATTTAAACCAATTAAATAAATCCTTACCGATTTATTAAACTTACGTTCCAAATTCGTAAATTTATTTCCACACTTTCTAAAAATAAATCAATGTTTATTTTTCAAACAAATTTCCCTTTCTTTTATAAATTCCATAGTGAATTTACATTTCCAAAATATCTATGAATATACGATTTTTAAATCGATTTCTAATATTCATTTTCAATTCATCTTTAAAAGATAAAATCTCAAAACATTCACTTCATATTGGAAAAACATTTCCATACTTATTTAATAATAAGTAATTCACAAATCTATTTATTTTCAATACTTGGAAAATATTAAATATACTTAAATCCAAATTAAGTATATATTTTATTCTATAAGGAAAACATTCTCCTAAACACATCTATTTGGGTCAAAGCGAATGTTGCGTAAAACATCGTTACGATAACCCAAAATCACTAGTATAGGGATTCGAACTTAAAATAGATATATAAATCCCAATACAATATAAAACATTTCTTTTCGGAAATCATTTACTATAACAACAGTGTTATAGTCCACCATTTCCTTCTATTTCTCGAAAACGTCTATTTCAACAATGAATGTTGAAATCTATGGTTTCGATACTTAATACATTTTAAAACATTTTTAAATCGTTTTAGTTCTATTTAAAATATCACTTTCCCAAAATATTTCTTTAATATATTTTTCACCGTCCAAAATCGTGAATATACTTCATTAACCAAATTCAATTTCTACATATTTTATTTAAAGGATTATTCACTTTCCAAAATCGTGAATATGCTTCCTTTAATAATCCATAATGATTAAACTTATCAAAATAAGTCGATTTCGGATTTATAAAACAACGTTTATAAATTCTGTTTATATTTTATAACAACTTCACTTATAAAATTACTTTATTAACAATTCTATCCATATTCCATTTACACGCAAAAATCCAATTTATAAGTTAATTACTTATAGATCTTTTATTTTATAAAATCTATTCATTTTATAACTTCACAAATTATAAATCTATAGATGTCATCCACTTATGAAATCCATTTACATTTCATTTTAACACTCAAAAAACTTGTTTTATAATTCCAACATTTTAATTTATAAATATCAATTTTATAAATCTTTTATATAATTCATTTATAATAATTCAAAAATCCCAATTTAAACCATTTTATAAATTAGTCAACTACTTATTTCGAAAATCACATTTCGGTTATATTTTACAAAAATCATAATTTTTATATAACAAAAAAATTACACTTTATTTATTTAAAATGGATAAATTGCAAAATTTAATTTTTTATTATTATGGATTCTCAACTTAAATTTTCAAAAATCAAATTTTATTTATTTTCGGCATCTAACGATACCAAAATATATTCGGCTAAAATTTAGCCTTTAACAATTTCAATCACAAAGATAATCACGCAGATTATAAATAGATCAATAAATAGATCAACACACAACATTGAAACCAGTTCAAATGTTTGAGGAATCCAGTTGGATCCCTCCAACCTGTTTCCCTGCATCCAAAGATGTTAGCACAATACCAATTCCGCTTCGAGACGGAATATCGCGGTATATGGGATTTATAAAATGCTATCCGCTATTATGCGGCGCAATAGAGTCTCATCCGCTATATAATGCGGGAAAATCAACTCCAATACATATATAATATCAATTCCATACAAGTTGGAATTATCACGGTATATGTTTTTAATAAATAACATCCGCTTAATATACGGCGCATAGGGTCTATTTAACACAATAGATAACAATTTTATCATCCAATCACACAATCAAGCAATTTTAAATCTAACTATTTAAAATTTAAATCGAAACAATTCGATTGAGTGAGAAGTTCTCACCTTGAGTTTCCGATAATAGTTGTAGCGTTTTATTTCGAATAAAATTAAACATGCGTTTAATTTTACCCGAAATTTTCACTAGCTCCAAACGACTCCAAACCATCTCCATTGCGTAGTATTCGTCCACACGACTCCAAAGCAACTTGTTTCGTGCGTTTTTGACCTCGTATCAACAAGTTATCAAATTTTAAAGATCACACGATTATAATTGTAAATAAATTTACACTTTATTTTCAAATTTAAACCCTATAATCAATCACCATCGTTCGCGCCCCCCCCCCCCCCCCCCCCAGGAAAATCCTGGCCGCACGCAAACCCTTCTTCCCCATCTCCAGATAATCGCACGCACACAACCCATCACGGCCGCCACCTCATTGAATTTCGCAACCACCTACGTCGCGTTTGAAGTTGATCGGAGGCCATGGTTTTGAAGCTCACGTCGAATGCTATCTTCGGCCACAATGGTGGTGAGCTCGGCTATCCCCTTGCATCAAAAAACGGGCACGAACCGGTGATGAACGCGGCTAAATTGAAGCCTCCACACTTCGCCATTTTAGATCCTAACCATTGGATTTATAGATTGCATTGTGCTCTACAACTTTCATGCTGAAAGTTTCTTGAATTGAAGTGTGGATTGGAAGAAAATTGAGGGAGAAGATGAGTGATTTTCGGCCATTGGTGGTTAGGGCCGGCGACTGATGATAATAAATTAGGGTTTTGCAAATGGTAGAAGGAGATAGTCCTTTTATAGAAATTTTCACCAACCACTATTCATCCTATTTTTCCGAACTCCAAATCTCGCACGGTGACCGGAATTTCTAGAGTTTACCCCGCGTTTCGGACACAATGGAATAGGTTCCGGGAGCCAATTCGATCATCTGTGCGAGTTACGGAAATAAACGATTAAATTTAAATTAAATCGGTTAAACCAATTTGTACGCGTTTTGGCTTGCCCCGGACAAACGGTAAATCCGATTGACACGAAATTTGAAACCATACAATAATATGACATTACGGATCCGATGAAACTGGTTTCGTCGAAATCCAAGACTGTTTGAAAAATGGCTATTTTACCTCGTCAATTAAATATTAAAATATTCAATTTTCACAAATTAACTTTAAATTCAATTTTAAAAGTTCTATAACATCGTTATAACTTCGATATGATTAAATAAAATTTTACAAATCATTTTTAATCATATTAAACCCAATTTCCAATTATTTCCGCAATTTCAATTATTAAATTATCAATTAAATTACCCAATTAAATCCAGATATTCGAAAAATAAATTATTCGACTTATAAATTTGACTTATTAATATTTAAAATTAATTAAATATATAATTATTAATTGACAGAAATTCTGGGTCGTTACAGTATTAGCGTCGAAACACTTGAGTTTTCCAACAACATTAGCTAACCAATTGAGACCAATCACAGGTTGCAGCACAGATGGGATACGATAGGATTGAGCCCATACCGAAATTGAGAGAATACGTTCCTTAGCTTTGTCTACTGAAGGGCTCCAAAGGGTAATAATGAAGGGTTGACTGGCTATAATGAAGGGATCTGCCACAAGCACATGGAACCTTTCTTCTTTCATAGAGAATTTGAAAATGAACATGCAATTATCAAAGTGAACTTGAAGTTTATCCCTAATATTCCAACGTTGACAACAACGATCACGAACTGCTTGATATGGAGGGTTAGAATCTAGGAAAAACTCCACCGAATACTCCGACCAGAAAGCAGCCCCTGCTTCTAAAACCTCCATCGACGGAATCATTCTACCATCTACCTCCTCAATTTCAAAAGAACGAGGAATGTATTCAACCACATTCCTTGGCATCACATTAAAGAGATAAGACCATTTACTACCAGGAAAAGGAGATAGACCTGGGACAGTAGCATTGTAGCAAAACCTGCAGAAGAATTATACAAAACATTACTAGTTTTGAGCTCGGCATTTAAGTAAACATCTTGCAAGCAAACGACATTAGTCGCTCGATTTGGCCCTTTTACTTCACTAACATCATCTAACGCAGCCTCGTTACATAAAGTATCATCTAGATAACGTATATCAGGGACATTCCACTGTCTCTTTTCACTTCCAGCAGCCACCAAAGGAGATAACAGAGAAATACCTTCAACAAGGGCAGATGCAGGCAGACCCGAAAGCGGCTAGCCACTAAGGACGATGCAATCCAAGGACACTTCAAGAACAGTGAAGGCATTCTTAGTTAGCACAGGAGGAACTGAAGATCTAGGAATAGGACTCATAATAGTAGGACAAGAGCAGCATTAGATGATGTTTGTTTCATTTAAATATAATATAAATATTCTATTAATATCGTAGATCGATACATGGGTTTATAACTTTTATACATAAACTTTATTAACACTAATGGTATTCAAACATCAAATGAAATTTAATAGTTAATATTTCACAAATATTAATTAATTTATAATTATCATAAATTAATTAAATTGTTTGGTTTATTCGGGGTATTCATCATTTCGATTATGCGACTCAAAGATGTAAATTCAGTCAGCAATTAATATTGAACAATTTGAATACATTCACATGTCATATTAGCAAGTAGTGTGATATTTTGGTTGAATTTATCATTACACATCTTTTTCGATGAAATCTAATTTTACTAATTATAAGTGGTACCCAGTAGTAACGATTATTTACACCAACTCTTTTCGTCAACACTATCATATTATGAGTTATGGAATTTGGTTTTGGTCAAAATTCCAATATTGTTTGCATTTAACTTGGTTAGTCTATAAACAAAGTCAATGATTCAATGATAACATTTACTATTAATCGTACTACTCTGGCTAGAGATTTTGACTTTGAGTTGCCTACAGTTGACCATGATGTTAACCCCATAAAATTAAGGAGATGAATTCTCTATTAAATAGTGTTTCTATTTCAATGCTTTAACTTAGACCTAACTATAGTCGTTCAATATACGTCATGCCACGATTTAACTATAATTAAAGTAGATTGTCCATGTTGAAGTTTCAAGGTATTCTCAAGTTAAAGGAACCATGTAACATCATTACTTCGAGATTCTCTATTTGACCTTAGTTATATTAGCCAACAGAAAAGTCTCGAGTGAGTCGTTCCATAGTTGTACAATAACTATCAATACGTAACCTATTGGTGCCCTCCAACAGCCATGAATAATACATTGCCCAACATTTGGAGAGCGCTACGCACTCTAGTCTCAATGAATATATCGATTCCCATCTCAAAACATCTTAACTAGGAATATTTAAATAATATGCTATTTTTAATGTGATAAATTTCTCATGATTATAACACATTGTAATTACTATCACATAATATATTATTTTAGGATTTTCTATTTAATATACTTTAAATGAATTACTTAATTAATTATAACACAGTATAAAAAGTATATAATAGAAAGAAAGAAATTATTATTGAATAAGATTGGTTGTCGAGTTAGATATATGTAATAATTTACATAATTTCCCCTAAGGCATACGTTAACTCTATCAATAACAGCCCTAGATTGAGTTTATTCAACAATTAGTGCATGTGCAAATAATTTATTAATATAACTACTAGACAACAACTCTATATATTGAGGATTCATATTCTTCAATATATATATATATATATATATATATATATATATATATATGCAAGGATTGATTGCACCTTGATTTGGCTATACCTCAAATCCTCTTAATTTCCACTAGACCTTTCGAATTAAATAATACAACTTTCTCTTCCTTCTCACTAACTATATTATTTAATTTGGAACGTGTGGCGAAAATCAGGGAGGATTAGAGGTGTAGTCAAATTGAGGTGTAGCGAATCCTTGCTTTATATATATATTGAGTGAGATCGATTTAAAAAATAATGTATTTCTTACGAAACACCCTTATGATTCATGATTCAAGTGTCGGACATATTTGACATCATTGTATACATACTTTACAGATGTGCTTATTTTAACAATCTATTTTGGGCATATTGTTGTTCCACATACATTATATTATACATATATTGTTATATAAATTTAATTTATTTATAACTGTTATAAGTTAATTATATATAATTTATATATGTATCTTATTAATTAAGTCATATTTAATCAATATTAATTATTATTAATTTAATCATATTTAATTAATTTTATTTAAAAAATTTAAATATTATATTATTTATCTTAAACTATGTACATAATAGTTTGTTTATATATATATATATACATATCAATATATGTATACATTTTAATTAATTAACTTTTAATTAATTTTATTTAACAAATTCATTTATTTAATTAAATAATTTCATTAAATATTTAAATTAATTCAAAATTTTAATATAATTCATATTAAACAAATGTGAGATAAACATATAACTATAATAATTATAGTTGTATACATATATCGATATATATGTGTATGTGTGTATTTAACTAATTAACTCTTTAATCAGTTATTTTATTTTATTTAATTAGTCAAATTAATTATATATAAATACATATATTAAAAATAAAATTTAATTATTTTATTTGCCAAAACATTTTTGAAAATTTTAAATTTGTTCTATAACCTTTTTAAAATTTCTTTCTATAGTCCAAATTTAACATTTAAATTTAAGTAGGAATCAGGGACACATCCCACTTTCTAAACTTATTTATTTTAAATCCTTTCCTTTTAGAAACTATTTTCTACATCCCTCTTTTTTAATTTCTTTCTTTTTTACTTCTCTCGTTTTCAAATTTAAAATTGGCCGCTTAGATGTATATTGCGGTGGTTATGAGTTATTGACATGTACCCTAAAAGCGCATGTTAAGGTTAGTAAGATTACACTAAATACTCTTGCGAATTTCACATTTTTTTCTAAAAATATGGATGTAATTTATAAAAGAAAATTGGTAGGGACCTAATGCTAATTTTTTATAATCATAAAGATGTATGCCAAAATTTCCTTAAATTAAAAATACTTTTTTAAATTTTCAAATCTTAATTTGAAAATTAGCAAAGGCTCAAACAACTTTAGGCCTTACATCTAAATTAACCTTTTGAACTTACTCCACCCATTGGGCTAGGCTAGTAGCCAATGAGGGAAGATTCAACTCCAAGTCTAGACATTACTTTTCTAGACACCCATCGGATAAGTATGTTTAGTTGGTTGACCTTAAATGTAAAAATTTGGGCTTCAATGTCATTGTTAGAACGGACACAGTTTGGAATTGTTGAAATGGGTGAATTTCCAAAAAAAATCTCTATTACTATTTGGATCTTAGGGCCTATGAAATCTAATATATACACTTAATAAAACAATGTTATTTTAGATAAAATCAAAGTTTATTTAATTGTTTTGGTTTAATAATTAGTCATACTAATTAAAATTAATATTTGTATATATTGAATATATCATTATATGTTTAAGATATATAATCTATGTGATGTGCAACATAAGAAATGTCTACATGGTAATGTTTATACACACACACACAGAGATTTATATCTATTATGTATATACTTAGTACTTGTATATATGTCATTTACCATGGTTAAAATATTTTCATGTAATTAAATATAAATGCGTCACACACACACATACAACTTGAAATATGTATTTAACAATATATTAATATCTTTTAAAATATCACATGAAATTTGACTGTCTATATTTTTCAAATTAGAACTTCATAAATAACAATTTTGACTTACAAACAAAATCTAACTTCAAAACCAAATCTAAGATCCAAACTCAGAATTTGCTAAATATCTTCAATTTGACTTCGTAATACTTTAAAAAATAAATAAATATATAAATAAATTAAAGGGTAAGTTTGGCTCACATCCCTAACAAGTTTCAAAATAGAGAAAACATCCTTCCCAACTAAGCTTACATTTCCGGTCCCTATTTCCAAATTCGCGCACACGAAAAGACCCAAATACCCTTTATGTTTTTAACATTTCAAACGCATATAACTTTATATAGAAAAATCGGATCAACATACCGTTTTCATCAAAAAATCATAAATTTTATGATCTTTAAAATGAGATCCATTGTTGGACCAAAAATTCATATTTGTAGTAAAGGTGCAATTATTCCATATATTTGTAGACATTCAGCAAATTTTGAAAATTTTCGATTTTTTTCAAATTTACAAATTTGCAAATAATTGCAGACATTACTGCAACTATATGGTATAGTTGCAGAAATGTCTGCAACTATTGCATATTCTTGTAGAAATTTCTGCAACTATTTTATGCAGTTGCAGAAATTTCTACAACTATATGGTATATTTGCAGAAATGTCTGCAACTATTGCATATAGTTGCAGACATTTATACAACTATTGCATATAGTTGCAGAAATGCAACTATTGCATATACTTGCAGAAATGTCTGCAACTATTGCACATAATTGCAGACATTTCTGCAAATATTGTGTATAATTGCATTTTCCATTGAAATCGAGAAAGCTGAGCTCGCCATTGAAGAAGAAGATGAAATCAAGAAAGATAAGTTCGCCAATAAAGAAGAAGATGAAATCAAGAAAGATAAGCTCGTTATTAAAATCAATCCTGTAAGAAGCGGAGGGGCATTTTAGGGTAAAAAACAGCCGAAATGAAAAACAGGGACCTGCAAATTATGTTTTCTTGCGGGAGGAGTTTTTGTGAATTAAGTTTGCTTTTAGGATGCGTGTCTAATATTCACTAAATTAAAAGTATGTTATTTAGGCCAAAAATAGTTTTTAGTAGTAATTTAATAATATGCGTGTATATGTATTTTTTTAAATATTTAATACAATAAATACTATAAAAAATATATGTATGTAATATATTTCGACATAATTTTTTTAAATTGCCGAAAGATTTTATTTATATAAATTAAACTTAAGTATATTTGTATTTAAATTTGTAATTAGATTTATTATGTGATAAGATATTTGAAATTAATTATAAATATAATTTGGTCGAAAGTTAAAAAAACTAAAATTACTTTGCTAAAATAAAATTAATATTTATAAATTATGTATATATTATTTTATTCGAATCTAATATGTAAATGTGTGCGTGTATGAATAAATCAATTACTAAATATGTTTCAAATTTTAAAAATTGTGTTTTGGAATTAAATTTTTTATTAAGATATTATTAATTCCCAAAGATATTGATATATACATTTTAAACATATATTTTTTAGAATTAAACTTAATAGACATAATCGGTTAATAATTAAATCATGAACCAACATATGAATTGATATGATATTGACATATATGCAAGTGGTCATACACATACACACACACATATTAATCACAAAAACATCATGTGTGTGTAAATGTAAACAATGATATATCAGAAGTTGCATAGCCTTAGACTCACATGTCAATTCAAATCGTCTCCTAGATCCCAGTCCAAAGGTGCAAGCTTCTTAGTGGCACCACTTGAATGAACTTTTTGTCTGAGGTGTAATAATGTATGGCTAGAACTGGTTAGGGAGGTGTTGGCGGCCTAAAGATAGAGAGATGGGGAAAATACATCAATCTAAAAAATGGAGGCTTAGGTTAACTTAAATAGGGGATCTAGTAGAAATATCTTCCACCGTCTCCTCTTACCCAGTCATGTCTTAAGACCCTCTCTCTCCTTGTTTTATGCCAGCATATACTTGGTCAATGATAGACCAAATGAGCCTTATTAGTAATTAACTCTATTTAATCCAATTTAAATACTTATCGAAATCAGCTTGGGAGGCAATTCGAAACAGGAATCATAGCAAAAAATGTAGTAAAATCATTTGGCATAAAGCTAACAATCCTAAAATGGCTTTGACAAAATACAAAGCCATCATCGAATGACAATCGACTAGGGACAAACTCGTAAAATAGGGAATCGCAGGGGAAAAATATGTGTTCTGTGTTGTGCAGTTAATGCCCCGCTATTAACGCGTTATAACCCTGCTATATCTCATAGTGGATTTCTACCGTTACGATTTTTCCATATAGCCCCAAATATGGCCTTTCCGCTTTAAGTTTCGCTATTTCCGCTATATCCCTTTATTCCCGCTATATTCCGCTATTTCGGCTATATTTTTAAATGAATTGAAAAATGTCATTTATACATTATAAAAATTATAAAATTAATTTGTTTAATTGAATTTTTAATATATTTTCAGAATTGAAAATACTCTAATATTCTACTTTCAATTATGTTATATAACAGTTTTATATTTATTTACAGTATATTCGCATATGTTTTTATTTAAAATTATTTATGTATTAATTATAATTCAGTTGAATGTTAATTTTTCATTTAATTACCATTTATATATTTGTAAAAACATCAAGTTGAGTTTTATATGCTATTTTAGAGTCATCAGTTATATCACCTCCGTCACATTGAATTTTTCGAGCGCTTTAACTATATAGATATTGTGTGAAATAAAAGAAGAAACATATAAATACTTATTTTTTGAATGTGAATATTCTAAAAGTGTATGGAAAATTGTAAATTGACAGCAAGACTTCAAGATCTAGCGTATAATCTTCATTAGTTGATTACCTGGTTGAGAGAAGGAAAGGCGTAACTTGGAAGCCAAAATGCATTGTATTGCCCTGACGGTTGTTGTTTGGAGTATCTGGAAGGAGCGAAACCACAGAGCATTCCAGAACGTGAAGAAAAGCAAAGAGGAAGTTCCTACGTTAGCTAAGATAGACATGTAGCTAGTTTCAAAGAGAATAAGTAACAAAATACTTACCAGAGAGTCGAAGTTAGCACGAGCGTTGTTTATAGAAGCGGATTCATAGTCGGGAGAAGTAGAAATCCAAGGTACATCGTGTCGGCATCCATGAATGAACAAGAAAGGAAGATGAAACGTATCAAAGGAGATGGAGTTAGATCTACAAAGCCGGGAGTTAGTTTGACTGTTAGATGTTTTATAAAGTGTATTTTGGTTGGTTGTGTTTTTTGTATGCAACAAATATATGGACCGACCACATTTTGGACCAAGTAAGCTTAATAAAGTTTTTAATCTTCTTAATATATATATATATATATATATTGCTTTTCTATACTACACTAAATTAGTTACTAACAGCACATAGAACATTTCTAAATATTACCACATTACTAATACACCTCAAATATTAAATGCAACAATAATTAATATTTCTTTAAATATTAAATAATTTATAATACATTGTAAACTAATTAAATCGAGAGACGATTCGAAGATGAAAATGAATTCGACCATAGGGCTTATATGCTTGAATTCAGTAAGTGATTAATATTTGAACAATTAAATACTAATCTTCACATGTCACATTAGTTAGTTGTGTGATAGTTTGACCGAACTCATCGCTTACAAATCTCATCGATAATATCTATTTTACAAATGAAAATGGTATCTCTTAACAACGATTATTTACATCAATTTTCTACGTCAATACTATATCACTTTAAGGATTCATGGAATTTGGTTTCGATCAAAACTCCAATATCATCCACATTCAACTCGATTAATCCATAAACAAAGCCCTTGGTTCAATAATAACATTTATTATTAACCTTAAAAAAGATTTTGATTTTGAGTTGACTATAGTTGAACATGATACTAACATCATCTAACTGAAGAGATGAATTCTATTTTAAATAATTATAGTGCTTCAACTCGAATCCAACTATAATCGCTCGATGGTCGTCATGTCATGATTTAACTATAACCGAAGTAGAGTATTTACATTGAAGTTCAACAATATTCTCAAGTCGAGAGAATTGTGTAATATTGTTGTTTCCTGGAGATTTGACCAGGCAACTCGGTACTCGGCCCCTCTGGATTTTTCGGCATATCATCACGTTCGGCATCCAGCAAGTACCCGGCATTTGGAAGCGCTCGGCATAAGGGGACACTCGGTAGAAAGGAGCGCTCGGCACTTAGTAGCGTTCGGCATTGGGAAGTATTCGGCATGCTTCCATATTGCTCGGCATGCTTCCATATTGCTCGGCATCCTAGGTGTTCGGCACCACTACGTTCGGCATGACAAGATTGTCCGGCACCAACTACCGTTCGGCCTAACTATTGCTCGGCCTAAGGATCGTTCGGCCGAGACATAGTTTGGCATGGGTAACGTTCGGCCAAAATATCATCCGGCCTAGGTTCTGCTCGGCATCTATGCTTCACTCGGCATTCCTAGACTATTCAGCATTCTAGCCTCGTTCGGCCAAGACACTGGTTTGGCTTCCAGTATCGTTCGGCACAAGTGCTTCCCACGGCATTCAGAGCGTTCGGCCTCATCTCGTTCGGTCTAAGGAGATCGGTCGGCATTCACACCCTGTTCGACATTCAAAGAACGCTCGGCGTCTATGGGTCGGCACACAGAGATTGCACTATTTGGGCCGAGATATTCAGCTACCAGGCCCACTAGGAAAGTCCAACCCACCTTTGTCTATAAATAGAGAGGCAGGGGCACAGTGAAATGGGACCTTTTTCCGAGAATACTGGGGAGACTCTTCCATTTTTTATACTCTCCTCTTTTTCATTCAAACTTGTATTCAAGTGATTGATTTACGGATTGTATCTTTATTCAAGTAATTGAGAAAGCAATAAAGATTAACCTCAAAGTGGACGTAGGCAATTACGCCAAACCACTATAAATATGGTGTTCTCGTTTTCATTGTTCTTTTTGCATTGAATTACACTATTTTTCAGTTCTAATTTACTCCCCTCATTAATCTCTCTACATAACTCTACTCAAGGGTGTTAGTGACCAATTTTGGTGCTAACATTTTGGTGCTTTCACTGAGAATTGAATTCTCAGGCTGTTAGGATCTGCTTTGTAGCTACTGGATTGCATAAATCCCCTAAAGGAGATCAAAGATCATTGACAAGGCATCTGTTGATTCTATTCAGAGTTACAACCAACAACTCTACTATGGGGAGACAACGAACCAAATCGGCCTCCCACAACGCAGATGTCCATGAAACTACCAGCGTACAACAAGTTGGACCTGGAAATCAGCAAACAACCAGAGGTGCAGGGCCCTCCACCCAAATCCAAGCGGAAGTCGTTTCCCGAATGGAGTTCAATGACTTGATAAGAGAAATCAAGGAAAGTACAAGGCAGCTTGTTGAGAAGATTCAAGCCAACACTAACCTCATGGCTCAGCTCGCTCAGCAGCAGCGCTAGAATGCTGGAGGTAACCCTGCCCTTTATTCTGAATCTGATAGCCCAACCTCAACTGATGAACCTCCTAGGTGTAGACGCCGTAAGGATGAAGGTGCACAAGCAGGCGTTGGGAATCAATCCCGCGAAGAGACCGGGCACCCAAATCTCCAAGATCCAAATCAGGCGGGACATCAACCCGCACGGTCCCGTGGAACGGAACCCAACCTTTCATTCTCCATACAAACTCCGGACTTAACAGCTATGGTCAGGTAGTTGATGAGAGAAAACCAAGGCTTGGCCAATGAAGATTGGGGAGTGTCCAGAAGCCATACCCCCTTTACGGATGGTATCATGCAGGCTGAATACCCCAAGAAGTTCAATATACCGACCATCCCAGCCTACGAAGGGAAGACTGATCCCAGGCAGCATGTGATGATGGATTCTGCAAGAGCTAATGATGCGACCAAGTGTAGGTGCTTCCCAATCACTCTGTCTGGAAACGTCACCATGTGGTTTACTCGACTTCCCCCACGATCTATATCCAGCTTTGACGAATTGGCAATGAAATTCATAGAGCAGTTCAGGATACACACCACTCGTCCAAAGGATGTGATGTCCTTATCAAGCGTAATCCAAGCTCCAAGAGAGTCATTGAAAGCATACTTGCAGAGATTTCATGTTGCTGCTACTGAAGTGAGCAACCCAAACGACTATGCAATTTTGATGGCGGTAATGCGTGGAGTGGATCCAGACTTTGAATTTGGAGATTGGTTGGCGGGAAAGTCCCCAGCCACGCTGGAGCGTTTTTATTCGAAAGCTCATCAATTCATAAGAAGGGAAGAAGCTCGACAGACGAGACGAGACAAGGCACTAGGGGCTGCTCAGGAGATTGTGAAAAGTACCGTCGCCATGAAGCAAGCTGGCGATAATTCAGGAAAAGCTCAAGCCAATGTCAAAAACAAGCCTGGATAGTCTAAAGGATCCGAAGGTGGAAATCCCGGGAAGAAAAGAGAGACGGGGAAATGGAAGTCAAGGATCCCGACCTACAATGAATACACCCCGCTCAACGCATCACTTGAGAACATCTATTTGTCAACTTGCAACACGTTCCAGTATAGAAAACCACGCCCAAATGAATCAACGGAGGAACAGAAGCGGACTGGGAAGTACTGCCGCTTTCACGAGTCTTATGGGCACAACACAGAGGAGTGCAGGCACCTCCATGACGCTATTGAAAAGTTGATTAGACAGAAGAAGCTGCAGGAGTTCGTCAAAGACCCACAAGACGAAAGACAAGAGACGTCAGACCCTGGACGTGGGCCAGCTCCACGCCAACCAGAACAACCTGCTCGAACTGTGGGTAGATTGGTTATCAACACGATTGCGGACGGACCTCATCCTGCAGATAAGAATTGACAAAAGATGAAGCGATATGCTAACTCTTTAAGACATGTGGAGTATGAGTGCTGTTCGAATATGGAGGATGGGACTCCTGCAAAGCAGCAGCGAACGATGGATGATGATATTGTATTCAGGAGCCGAGATGCGGATAAGGTGGAGGTCCCTACCATCGACCCGATGGTCATATCTGCGACAATCGGGCCGACGTTTGTGAAGAGAATTCTAATCGATTGTGGAAGCTCTGTTAACATCATCTTCAAGAAGGCATATGACCAAATGAAGCTCGAAGCTAAGGATTTGAAGCTATCCAATGCCAGAATCCATGGCTTTAACGGAGCAACAACGGATGCAATGGGATATGTGGAGTTACCAGTCGAGCTGGGGCAAGGCAAGTGTAGGAGGGTGTGAATCCTACCATTCATAGTGTTGGACGTTGACTCTCCATATAACGTATTCCTAGGACGTCCAGCCTTAGCAGAATTTAGGACAGCATTGTCCCCTTGGTGTCTGACATTAAAATTTCCCACAGACAGTGGTGTTGAAGTGGTACACGGCGATCAGGCGACTGGACGTGCCTGCTATGTGGCTGAGCTGAGAGAGGCTCGGCGTAGAGAGAAAGGAAAGGTTGCGGACCGCTTCGTCCGCATCCGAAATGCTGATGATTGACAAGTAGCGTCCGAGCCCTGGCTCGGGCAACATTTTCGGATTTATAGAGACATAGATCCGAGAGACAATGATGGGGAACCTAGGGAAACCAACGCAGCATCGGCTGAGCTCACAATTGACATTCCAGTTAACCGGAGCGACCCATCATGAGTTCTTAAAATTGGGTCGCAACTCGACCCTTTGGCCGCTGAGAACCTTACTAATTTTCTCCGAGCGAATCTTGATGTTTTCGTCTGGACACATTCTGATATGTGCGGGATTTCTCCTGCGATTACGAGTCATATGTTGAACATAGACCCGAAACATGTACCTGTGAAACAAAAAAGGAGAGGCAAGGACCCGGAGAGGTCTGCGGCTCTCAAAGAGGAGGTGGACAAACTCAAAGCCAACGGATTCGTCCGCGACGCCCTCTACCCTGAATGGGTATCTAACCCGGTGCTAGTGAAGAAAGCAAATGGAAAATGGAGGACCTGTGTTGATTATTCTGATTTAAACAAAGCATGCCCTAAGGATAGTTTTACGTTGCCTAGGATTGGCCAGCTGGTCGACTCAACTGCCGGACATAAGTTATTATCATTTATGGATGCGTACTCTGGATATAATCAAATCCCGATGCACCTCCCAAACCAAGAACACGCCAGTTTCGTCACGAACATGGGATTGTACTGATATGTAGTAATGCCATTTGGATTGAAGAACGCAGGAGCGACTTATCAACGCCTGATGAATCGAATGTTCAAAGATCAGATTGGTAAAACAATGGAAATCTATGTGGATGACATGCTCGTGAAGTCGCGGCAGTCAAACGACCACATCCGAGACTTGGCGGAGATGTTTGACATACTCGGGCATTATGGAATGAAGATCAATCCGTTGAAGTGTTCATGCGGCATAGCATAAGGAAAGTTTCTGGGATTCATTGTGAATGCCCGGGGAATCGAGGCTAACCCAGAGAAGATTCAGGCTATCTGAGATATACGAGTGCCCAGAACCATAAAACAGGTGCAAAGCTTGAATGGAAAGGTAGCCGCGCTGAGCCGATTCATATCCAGGGCCACAGACAAGTGTATTCCTTTCTTCGATGTTATAAAGAAAGGAAAAAGGAATTTCGAATG
This sequence comes from Allium cepa, assembly GCA_030765085.1. Taxonomy (NCBI): domain Eukaryota; kingdom Viridiplantae; phylum Streptophyta; class Magnoliopsida; order Asparagales; family Amaryllidaceae; genus Allium; species Allium cepa. Next base: position 585,908,224 of record CM060944.1, on the reverse strand, counting down.
GACATCCGACTGTGAGGAAGCATTCCGAGCTCTTGTGAGGCACTTAGAAAGCCCCCCGGTATTATCAAAACCAATAGACCATGAAACGTTGTACGTATACTTGGCTGTATCCCAGCACGCTATCAGTACAGCTTTGGTTCGTGAGGAAGACCAGGTTCAAAAGCCCGTTAACTATGTTAGCAAACGCTTGACGGGGGCAGAAAGAAATTACCCGAAGATAGAGAAGCTAGCCTATTGCTTGGTGATTGCATCACGCAAGCTCCGTCCATACTTCCAGGCACACTCAATCAGTGTTAACACTGACCAACCCTTACGGCAAGTACTCCAGCGACCGAAAACTTCTGGAAGAATGTTAAAATGGAATATTGAGTTAAGTCACTTCGACATTACCTATCTGCCGCGAAGAGCCATACGAGGACAAGCGCTAGCTGACTTCATTGCTGAATTCACTGTGTTAGGTGAATCAAACAGCCACAATGTCATACCTCCCGTTAGATGGAAGATGCACACCAATGGGGCATCTAACAACCATTGCTCGGGGGCTGGCATAGTCATTGTGACTCCTGAAGACCGATCAATTTGCTACGCTTTGAAGCTTGAGTTTGCAGCGACAAATAACGAAGCCGAATATGAAGCATTGATTGCTGGCTTGAGACTTGTTAACGAACTGGGAGTGAAATCAATTGAAATCTTTTGTCTCACAATTGGTAGTATATCAGGTGCGGGGAGACTATCAGGCGAAGGGACAAAGACTTGCTCCTTACCTTGCTCGGGTTCAAGAGCTACTGACAAATCTAGAATGTTAGGACATTTCGCATGTCCCACGTGAACAAAATAGAGAAGCCGATTCGTTAGCAAAATTTGCAAGCAATGGTGATGCACAGCAGATGGGATTGTTCCCTGTTGAGACCCTCCATTCACCGAGTATAGAGATGATGGAGATAGATCTCGTGTTAGAAACCGAACCTGAGAAGGAATCATGGTTGACCCCGATTAGACAGTACTTGCTACAAGGGGATTTGCCTGAAAAGAGGAATGAAAGACGTCAAGTCCTTCGTAAGGCTTCTCGCTATGTAATGCACGACGGAATAATGTATCGAAGGGGATTCTCAACCTCATTACTCTGATGCATTGCCCATGATGAGATAAAACGAGTGCTAAAGGAAGTCCATGAGGGAGAGTGCAGCGACCATACTAGGGGGCAGACCTTAGCAAAGAAAATCCTCCGTTATGGATACTATTGGCCAACGGTGAATCGGGATGCTACAGACTACGTGAGAAGATGTGACAAATGCCAGATATATGCAACCCGAGAGCTCCGCCGACGGAACTCACGCAGATGGTTAGTCCCTGACCATTTGCAATATGAGGGATTGACATAGTTGACTCTTTACCATTAGCCAAAGGTGGAGCGAAATATGCAATAGTGGCGGTCGACTACTTTACCAAATGGGCAGAAGCAGAGCCTTTGGCCGCAATAACCACCAAGAAGGTTATTAATTTCGTCGTAGGAAATATCATATGTCGTTTTGGCCTTCCACGGACCATCATTACAGACAATGGGACTCAATTCGAGAGCAAGGAGTTCAAAGATTTTTGTCAGAAGTACGGCATTGAGAAGAGGTTTGCAGCGGTTTCTAACCCGAAAGCCAACGGACAAGTGGAAGCCGTAAACAAGATAACCAAGTCCATATTGAAAAAGTGTCTGGAAAAGGCTAGAGGCAAGTGGGTGGATGAACTTCCAACGGCGCTTTGGGCCTACAGGACCACCCATAAGACCGCGACTGGCCATACTCCATTCGCATTGGCATATGGCACGGAAGTCGTCATACCCATGGAACTTGAAGTTCCGTCACATCGGGTAACTCATTACAATCCTGAGTTGAACCAGAATCTTCTATTGGAATCATTGGACTTCATTGACGAATAATGCGAAGAAGCCAACTTGAGAGCGACCACATACAAACATAAGGTCGCCAAATATTACAACGAAAAGGTCCGACCGAGAATTTTTGGTGTGGGAGACCTCGTTTTGAAACGAGTTTTTCCGATCCCATCTCATATGAATCCCGCATGGGAAGGTCCATACGTCATCGAACGGAAGCTTGGAGAAGGAACTTTCAAGCTAGCGACCATCGATAGTGCGACACTCCCCCGAGCCTGGAACAGCAAGCACTTGCGGCATTATTATACTTAGTCTATTTCTTTCATGTATTAGTTGCACTTATTTCCAGTACGCTTTTATTTCTAGTTCTTGACATGTAGTAAGACAATTCAACTTGCTCTCATTAATAAAGGCTTAAAGCCATCTTTTCCATAAATGACTAATGTCTTTGCGTATGATGATCTTGTGACAGGCAAACAAAATCGTATTATTCTGGCTGACATACGAACGAGTATAAACGATTCAAAATCTCCAAGTCCTCAGAGTGCGGACTGGAGTACTCTAAGTCCCCGGAGTGCGGACTCGAGTATAAACGATTCAAAATCTCCAAGTCCCCGAAGTGCGGACTGGAGTACTCTAAGTCCCCGGAGCGCGGACTCGAGTATAAACGATTTAAAATCTCCAAGTCCCCGGAGTGCGGACTGAAGTACTCTAAGTCCCTAGAGCGCGGACTCGAGTATAAACGATTTAAAATCTCCAAGTCCCCAAAGTGCGGACTGGAGTACTCTAAGTCCCCGGAGCGCGGACTCGAGTATAAATGATTCAAAATCTCCAAGTCCCTGTAGTGCGGACTCGAGTCTAAATGATTCAAAATCTCCAAGTCCCCGGAGTGCGAACTGGAGTACTCTAAGTCCCCGGAGTGCGGACTCGAGTATAAATGGTTCAAAATCTTCAAGCCCCTGGAGTGCGGACTGGAGTACTCTAAGTCCCCGAAGTACGGACTCGAGTCTAAATGATTCAAAATCTCCAAGTCCCCGGAGTGCGGACTAGAGTACTCTAAGTCCCCGGAATGCGGACTCGAGTATAAATGATTCAAAATCTCTAAGTCCCCGGAGTGGGACTGAAGTACTCTAAGTCCCCGGAGCGCGGACTCGAGTATAAACGACTTAAAAATCTCCAAGTCCCCGGAGTGCGGACCGGAATACTCTAAGTCCCCGGAGTGCGGACTCAAGTATAAACGATTTAAATGACCAGGTCCACTGAAGAGGGACTGGATATAAATGACTTGAAGTCATCGAGCCTTCGGCGCACGTACTAGAAAATATTCTAAGTGCTTGGAGCGCGGAAGAAATAACAGACAGCTCTCAAAGAATTTTCGAGCTATATGAAGATGAACCGAGAGGTCTATTATATTCACAACAGCTTGGATTTGAATCATAATCACAAAGAAAATTGAACGATAAGAGCCATGGAAAGACAGAAAAACTAAGTTTTATTCATCGAAGATAAGTTTCCATTACAACTCCTTTGAAGCTCGGAATCAAAAGATTATTTACACAAACTAAGAAAACAAAAGTACTTGCATAATCTAAACTGACTCTCGTGGAATGAGAGTAATGATTACTTCTTGTGCTTCTTCGCCTTCTTCACCTCCGTTGTCTTCTCAGACGACTCCTCTCCTCCACGTTTACCCTTGTACCCTTCTTTGATGGAGGAGTGACAGCCGAAGAAGTATGAGGGACATCCATGGGTTTAGACCTGCCAGGAAGAATGATCTTCAGCGGCTTATTCAAAGGATCGTCGGGGTCCATGGCTTGGGGTTCGACCTTGATCTTGGTCGTTTCTCTCTTCTCTTTCTCCAGCCGCTCCTTCATACTCAGCTCAGATGTGTGTTCGGAGACGCCTGTGATCTCTACTTCACAACTCCCCTCGATGGGAGAAGAAGTCTCAGATTTGTCTTCATCTAGCGCCCCAATCACCTGAGCATCTGGCCCGGGAGCTTCTCCTGCCTAACTAGCCTCATATATCTTTTCCCCCACCTCCTTGGCGACATCGCTCCTCGGAGTGGGCCCGAGATTAGAACGACCTGCGCGAAAGCATGGAAAACAAGCATTAGAATACAATAGTCCTAGAATGACGACATTTGGAATCTCAAAGTGAAGAGTTATCTACCAGCTTCCGGCAGGCTCTCAGCCGTCAAGCGGGTCTTGCCCTCCGAAATGGGAGACAGAATATGGACGCCGAGGCCGGGGTTCTCTGGATTGTAACCAATATGCTGCTCAAATGGATCGAGTATCGGCCGATCGAGTAGGCGTATGAGCTGAAGGCACGGCCCCGGATGGACCAGTAATAACTTCTTTCCCTTTCTTTAAAGGGAAGCCTTTGCAATAGATAGCTTTGGCCGCCGACAAGTCCGAAGGCTCATTTCCCTTGAGATATTCTTTTATCAATGCCCCCTCATCAATCTCTTCGGTGCTGTGCTCGGCCTTCCTGATTTCGATCAAAGCCTCCCATGCCTCGGCTAAAGATTCAAGATAGCCCTCGCCCAAAAAAGTCAAGTCTCGATGCATGAGAACGCGGGCGTTGAATTCAGCGATTAGCGGGTCAAACATGCTTTTGACCTCTTCCCTGCCTTCTACTCTAGCCGCCTCGAGACACGAGTCGAAATCCATGGACGCTATCCTCTTGGCCTCTTCTTGGGCCTCACTCTTTATTGCCTCAACTTTGGAAAGGTCGGCCTCAAGTTTTTCTTTTAAAAGTCGAGTGGCAACGATCTCGTCGTAGTATCGTTGTGACTCTTCTTGGGCGGCCGCTTTCTCTTCTCTCTCCCTACGAAGTTGATCCTTAAGCTCCTTGACTCGAAGGCTGAGTGTGTCCCTCTCCTTTTGAACGGAGTCCTTCTCTAGAGCCAAAGCCCCATATTGTTGAACCGCCTCGTCGACTTCTTTCTTATGAGTCGATTCCAGACGAGTGACGGCCTCAGCAGTGAACTTGGCGCTCTGATGGGCGACCTCAAGTTCGGACTTGTAAGTTGCGATTTCTTCGTCCTGAACCTTAATGATGTCATTGTCGTGGATAGCCTCAAGCTTCAGGCGATCGATTTCATGTTGGCGCTCCACGGAGACTTCGGAAAGTTTTTCAGCCAGGTGAACAAACGCGTCGTGTTGAACATAGACATCGTTTGTACAGGCGACGGCGCTCTGCTTGACGTGTCCGGGTATAGGATGAATCGTCGGGAGGAATTTCAGGCCGTCGAAGCAGATTTTTGGAAATTTATCTTTAAGCTCGGCCAGTCTCTCCGGTACTGATGGGTCCGTTGCAGGAGCGGGAGGAGACAGCTTTGAAAGTTCGACTCTCCTATAAGAATCTCGGGACTGTCGAGTGGAGAAGGAATCGGAGTGTTGGTCCCGGGGAGCATCAGGTTGCAACCTCTTGTGGTCGCGCTTGTCTTTACTTTGCTCCGCGTGAGAAGAGGTATCCTGGTGGTATTTTGGCTGATAATAAGTCTTCCTCCGAGATGACGAGTCCCAGGAATGATAGTCTTTATCGCCGTCACCATCCCTATCTCGACGTCTCCCGGAACCCAAGTCCCGTCCAGAGTGATGAAGAACAGACGAACCACGAAGGCGATCGAATCCATGTGAACGCCCTATACCACCTACACAAAATTCGAATAACAACGAATTAGTAAAGAGTAGTATGACGGCAAAATCTAAGCGAAAATTGAAGTGCAAGTGTTCGTGTGTGTCCTAATGTTTCCCCCCGACGGACCAGTTGCTTTACTAACGGGAGTTTTCTCTCCCTGACTCTGGGCTAGAGCGCCCGCATCGCCTCTGATGGGCGAGTGAAGTTGAAATGCTTCCGGATCGTCAAAGCCGTAATTGAGCAGATCATCCGGAATGGAGAGGTTCGATAGGCCCTTTAAAGAACTTTCTACGTGCTGTGAAGAGGCCTCTTTCTCCGTTGGAATAAGCGTAATCTTCGAAGTTCTGCCAACCTTTTCCTTCCTAAACTTGTACGTCAATCCCTTTTTCCTCTCTGAAGGAGACGATGACGTTTCGATATCGTGCACTTCGACTATAGGATCTTGAGCGGGACCCAAATTCTCACCTTGTGCTTCGGGTGGTTCATTCTCTTTGATTTCCCCTTCTTCCTGTACATCAGGGGTGTGGCGTGATGACGACTCAGCTAATTTTTTCACCTTACCAGATGCGGGCTTAGGTATGGAGACGCCCTCGAGAAGGCTTACCCGACGACCTTCTGCTAACAGTTCGAACCGCCATAGTGACTCATTAGAAATGAGAGTTCGGATGTCTCGTTCCTCGGCGGGAAGAGCTCTTATAGCTTCAACGGCCTCAGAATATCCGCGACCGTCAGGACGTGGATTGATACCTAAGAAGATGAAACAAGAGTTATAAAAGGCATAGCCTCGACCAAAACATGAGTATCGTTCCAAGAAGAAGACTTACTTCCTTCAACCCATCTCCTCGCGAAACCAGGGGGCAACGCACATAGAACCATTCATGTTTGTACAGGGAAAACTTGCTCCACGCCCCGATTAAAATTTGACATTGTGGTGCGGCTCGAGGAACACAAAGGAGGGGCTATCTCTCCGCTTCTTGATCATATAAATATATCTGATGTCGCCAGGAGTTGGAGGCCTAGAGAAGACGGTCATGAAGAGTATGTAAGTGCCATAGATGAAGGCGTGACCGTTTGGGTGCAGCTGCGACGAGGCGACGTCGATGTATTGCAGCACGTCCCGAAGAAATAAATTGAACGGTGGCACGCTGCCAATCCAGCACATGAATTTATTACACGCCGTGTATCCGACTGGGGGCAGGTGTGGTTGATCGTGCCCCGATGGAACCAGCATGTCGTCAAAAGGTATCCCGTGAATGGAACATATTCGCCGGAGCGCTACTTCATTGATTTTTGAAGCCTGTGAATCGACAGGGTTGTCCAAGAGAATCGATGCCTCTAGGGCATCGGGGGCTAAGTTATGTGCAGGGGAGGTGGATGGATTTGAGACATCTGCGACTTCCTGTCGAGAGGATGGCCCCGGTTTGTCAGAAATCGTGGCGGAGCTGGATTTTTTAAACATCTTCAATAAATAGTGAATTCGGCTAAGTACCTGTGTGAACTATACTTGAAAAATGTTCGACGTTAGAATTAACAACACAAATATTCCCCCCATGTGTGGTGTGTGAACTAGTGCGATCAATCATGTGTAAGCATTGAAAAATTGAAAGTCACAGAGTTAATAATATGAGATTGAGCTTCGAATCATCGTCTTCGAAGATCGTCATCGCTGACCGTCTCCAAAAGCATGCCTTATAGTGTTTACAGTTTCGGATTCAGAGAATGTTAGAAGAAGTTATCCGATTATGTCAATTTAAGTTCAGGTTTATGTCTGTTGAAACTAGGAGGTTATCAGTCCAAGTCAGTTTGATACGCTAGTATGCTGAAGTTTCTGTCCTTGTTTTGTTATGTAATTAGGCAAGACAATTGATCCATCGGCCTAAGTTCGGTTCGGCCTTGATATGGTTCGGCATCCGTGACTATTCGGCCTATAAAATATGGTTCGGCATTTATGTTTGGTCGGCAGAAATATGGGTCGGCATTCATCTCGTTCGGCCTAAAGGTTGTTCAGCCTAACTATCGACCGGTCAAGCTATCGTTCGGTCGAGCTGTCGTTCGGCAAAACTATCGTTCGGCCTAAATAACACCCTGCCTTAGTTCTGCTCCGTCAAAGTAACGTTCGGCATCCCCACTAATTCATGCCTCCTCCCTAACCTTCCATTCCACTGTTCGGCAAATGGTGTGTCACGCTGAACCGGGGTTATGCCGAGCCTAAACGCTCGGCTCTACGCACTTGGCTACAATTCCCTCTTTTCCTCTCGTCCTCCATCCACGCCGAACAACAAGAGCAGATCGCTCGGCGAGTCATTCCAGTTCATGCCGTCGGGCATCCTAACCACCTCCAACTCCTCCTCTATTCTTTCTTTTCTTCCAGTCTCGTTCGGCACGAAGAGACCGAGCCGAACCACAATACATCACCCAACAACTCCTACGTGTGATCATCCCCGGTCATTTCTCCTTACCTCGCATCATCCAGCCCTAAAGATATCCCAATCGAAGTTTGATTCCTCCATCCATGTAACCCTTTCGGCTACGGTCCCGATTTACAAACTTAAGCCTCTTATTGAAACTGTTTAATCATGGAAAGGATTTAGACAGAGGAGACAATACCTAGTTGGTAGATCGAGATTTAGGAATGATCGATTAAGCCTTTAGTATCTGATTAACAGGCGAAGTTTGCAGGTATAAGGTAGCGGAGGTAAAAAGTGAAAAGAGAAAAAAGAGGAAGACGCTGGCCTTTATAGAGAGGAAGAAGAAGGCGAAACGACGATGACCGGTAGGACCAGTCAAAACTATCGTTCGGCATCAGTTTGTTCGGCATACATGGATCGTTCGTCTTCGGTTGTACCGCTCGGCCTTCACACTACGTTCGGCACACACCTCCACAACCGGTATTCGCAAGAAAAACAACCCCCAAGTATGATGGGCTAGGGTTCGGAGCAAAGCACAGAGGACACGTAGTACAAAGCGCATCAGGTTCGGCCACGAGATACGTTTTGGGGGGCAAGTGTTTCCTGGAGATTTGACCAGGCAACTCGGTACTCGGCCCATCTGGATTGTTCGGCATATCATCACGTTCGGCATCCAGCAAGTACTCGGCGTTTAGGAGCGCTCGGCATAAGGGGACACTCGGCAGAAAGGAGCGCTCGACACTTAGTAGCATTCGGCATTGGGAAGTATTCGGCATGCTTCCATATTGCTCGACATCCTAGGTGTTCGGCACCATTACGTTCGGCATGGCAAGATTGTCCGGCACCAACTACCGTTCGGCCTAACTATTGCTCGGCCTAAGGATCATTCGACCGAGACATAGTTCGGCCTGGGTGACGTTCGGCCAAAATATCGTCCGGCCTAGATTCTGCTCAGCATCTATGCTTCACTCGGCATTCCTGTACTATTCAGCATTCTAGCCTCGTTCGGCCTAGCCATTGTTCAGTCAAGACACTGGTTCGGCTTTCAGTATCGTTCGGCACAAGTGCTTCCCACGACATTCAGAGCGTTCGGCCTCATCTCGTTCGGCCTAAGGAGATCGGTCGGCATTCACACCTTGTTCGGCATTCAAAGAACGCTCGGCGTCTGTGGGTCGGCACACAGAGATTGTACTATTTGGGCCGAGATATTCAGCTACCAGGCCCACCAGGGAAGTCCAACCCACCTTTGTCTATAAATAGAGAGGCGGGGGCACAGTGAAATGGAACATTTTTCCAAGAACACTGGGGAGACTCTGCCATTTTTTAAACTCTCATCTTTTTCATTCAAGCTTGTATTCAAGTGATTGATTTACGGATTGTATCTGTATTCAAGTAATTGAAAAGCAATAAAGATTAATCTCAAAGTGGACGTAGGCAATTACGCCGAACCACTATAAATCTGGTGTTCTCGTTTTCGTTGTTTTTTTTGCATTGAATTACACTATTTTTCAGTTCTAATTTACTCACTTCATTAATCTCTCTACATAACTCTACTCAAGGGTGTTAGTGACCAATTTTGGTGCTAACAATTGTCATTTCGAGATTTCATGTTTGATCTGTTTGTTATCAACCACCATGAAACTCTTGGATTAATCATTCCATAGTTATCCAGTAGAGAAATTTTAGCATACATCTTTCTAATTATGAAAAATAAGTTTCGGATCCCTTCCAATTTTCTTTTTCAAAATACATCCATATTTCAAAAAATGTGGAAACTAGAGTGGTATTTGAGTAATTGTACTATTTTAACATATGTTGTTATGGTATATGTCTATAAGTTGTAACCACCAACAATAAACATATCTTCAGTGATTCTTAAATTTGAAAACCAAAAAAGTAAAAAAAAAAAAAAAAAAAAAAAAGATGTTTAAAATAGTTTTTAAAATGGAGGATTTTAAAACAAGTTATGAAAAGGGGGTGTGTCCTTAATTTCCATATAATAACTATCGCTATGTATCCTCATGATTATCTCCAACAATCATGAGTGATACATTACCCAACATTTGAAGACTGTTATATACTCTAATCTCAACGATATATCGATATCTCTTCTTGAAAAATCTTGATCGGGAATATCTAAAGTAATATGTTCCTCGTGATTACAACTTTATTACATAACATATCATTTAAGGATTTCATATTTAATATACTTAAATTAATTACTTAATTAGTATATCACAATATAGCAAGTACATCATTGAATATAAACATTTTTATTATAACAAGATTGGTTATAGAGTTATATATATGTAACAACTTATATAAACGCCGTTGGGGCATATCTCTAACATAGAAACTAAAAATCTAATGGAAGAGTGGGATGATTTCATATGGGACAAAAATAACAATCCTAAAATGGCTTTAACATCCTAAGAAATCATAACATGTAAGCTACCTGCCAGGGACAGCCTTAACAAATGTGGCATTTTGAAACTCTGCAAACTCAAGTTAAACTGCAACCATACTATACAAAACCTGAAAGAGAAAGATAGTTCACTTGAAAACATGGAAGCCAAAGTCGAACTGGCCGAATTGGTCAGTACAGTATCTTGATGACACACATATGGAAGGAGTTGAACAAGAGAATTTTTCACAATAAATGGAGATCAAAGATCAATGCCCGTAAAGCAGTTAGAAAGGAACATGCACATAATTATTGGACGCATCATGAAGAAGATGCTTACCAAGGTATTAAAAGCACTAAATGAAGAACTTAACACTTGGGTTTTTGTGCTGGAGAACAGGGCAGCTCGAAGATAAAGCTTTTAGCCACCATGGTTTAGTAATTTTGGGCCGAAAATCCCGTTCATCCTTTTGCCTTAAGATTCACCGAATGAAGCACTCCTTTAATACTTGTATCATATTTTCAATCATACATTTTTAAATGCTATGAAATTTTAAGATTATTTTCATACCCTACTTAAGATCATCTTTGCAAAATTTGAACTCATGCAAATTCATTATTTCTAAATCAACAGCTAAAACATTTTAATGATCAATATTGACTTATTAATTTAAAAAAGCTAGAAATTTCAAAATAACGTTCATCGTATACTTTGCATCAAATTCAAGATTTGTTTTGAGTAAAAATTTATATAAATAAAAAGCAGTAAACTTCAGACTTTTAGATTAAATCAACTCCTTTAACAAGAAATTAAAGGTAAAAAAATTACAAATTTAGCACACATGCCTACCTTATAGTAACAAGAATAACAAAAATCAAATTTCCATTCAATTATTAATTACACGGATCATATAACAAAAGGTAACAGACTCAAATCTGTAGCTTGCTTGTAAATTTACATATATTTCTTCTCTTTTTTCCATACTTTACTGTTTCTTTTCTTTTTTCCATTTTTTCTTTCCTTTTTTTTCTGCCCAGATGTTTAGGTAGAATTTGTCCAAATGGTGAAGAGGAAAAAGAACGAAAAATAGTCTGATTTTCAACTATATAATGTGCTTCTGGCACAACTGAATAACAGACAATCAACTCACTCAGGTACATGAGAATATATAGAAAATTTTTGGTTTAGATAAAAGCGAAAGTACATGAAAAACATACAGGATATAGTAAAGAAGATTTCTTTTATGATGACAGATGCATTTTATTCTTAGTATTAGTCTGCTGTCCAGCTCTGTTCTACAATCTCTCTAACCTTGCGATTATATTCCCGCTTGGTTTCGCTGAACATTCTGGCTGCCTCTGAATTTGCAGGAGAGTTTGGATTCGGGTCGCACAGTAGAGACTGATTAACAATATGAACATAACATGTGATGATGTTGTACGCTATATTTTCACCGGTACCTTATATATGTATACATGTATTTACATGTACATATATATGGCAACTAGGCATTAATTGCAAGTAAAAATTAACTGAGAGCATGTTTCGCTGAAGTAGCCAAAACTACTTTTAAGTAGATTATTTAAATTTGGACGATTGTGGACTCCTTATAAGAAATAAAGTATTTGTTTTTATAACTTCTGATAGAATTTCGACGGTACGTTTAAGCAAGTAAATGGCTAAAATAGCCTTGTTTCAAAAAATTATACTGTCACTATTTATAACTAATATGGGTTCGTGTTTCGCACACGAGCTGTTTATGTTATTGTATACGTTGATATTTTGTTTGAGCGCAAATATGTAAACGGAAAGCAATGACATTTTTGGAATTTCAAAAGGACGTCGAGTAAATTAGTTCAACCAATTTTCTTTATTAGTAGTAGAGATGTACATCCATTGTCTTTTTAGATGGAGATGGTCAATAATGTAATTTGTATGCTTCGTTCCTAAACACCAAAATTAGCTTTACTTTAACTTGAAATCAAACTGCATCCAAATATTTTACTTGTTAATACTCAATTAAAACCACTGAAAAAAGTTGCATAGCTACTAGAAAGCGGAATGTACCTGAATAGAAGTCAGTATAGCAGCAACATCATAAATGGGACTCCACTGATTTTGTAGGATATCTAAACAAATGCTTCCATCTGCATAAACTGGAAGACCAAAAAAAGAGTGCATAGCATTGAAAAATTTAATAGCAAGGGTTAATTTATTGCTATACATAACAAAAAGGAAGAAAAAAACTGCGTTTCAGGTACAGATATTCGTAAGATAGTTACCACCAGAAATTTATTTATTGCATGCTACAAAGGACAGAAAGCTTACTGTTTGGGTGAAACATTCGAGAGACAAAGCGAACGGTTGGTGGTTTGTTTGGATACTCCTCTGTAAACTGAAGAGTAAGTTTAAACGTGCCTAAACAAAATAAACAAGGTGAGTATTCTTACAGGATTGCACTATAAGTTAGTAAAGAAACCAAATGTGTAGATTGCTCTATGTTTTTGTAAAACGTTATGAAAAATATTGTGTCCAGTAGAAGATTGATCATGTGAAGTCTAGTTTTCAGATGCATAAAACAACTGATCCAGCGAAATCAAAGAGTAAACGTTTCACTTAGGCATATAAATCGGACGCATGTTACAGCAGAAGCATAAAAAGGTAATGACAATCAGAAGTGCTGCCGATGTAACATTGGAATAAATGTATTATAGTAGGAAAAAATAGAATGTTTGCTAGAATTTGCATACATGATTAGAAAAAAATAACAGATTGTTCTTTGGAACTTATGTACATGATATAACAAGACATCTGACTGTTTGCTGAAATATACTACGTTATGCTGATCAATTTGGTATGTTTAGTGAAAAGTGGAACGGAAAACGTTGGTGCTACCGAACTCAATACATTAGGGGTAGGTTTGATCAGAAAGCTTTTGTGGAACAGAATATTCTTAGTCGGAAAGAGGAATGATTTTGTAAATGCTCGCCTTACGTACAAATGTGTGTGTGAGTGTGTAATAATGTTATCCACTACAAATGGATGAACATATAGTAAAAACATTCTAGCATAAATCATCATGCCATTACTGTTCATTTTTAAGTAGTTATAAGACAAAACTTATAGCAGTTGAAGCAAAAACAAAATTACAAAATTTTGTGAGAAAAGGAAAATTAGATGAGTATACTTGCAGACTCATTTAGGTTACTTTACATGATTATGGTACTCGAAAGAAAGAAAATAAGATTTTATTCTTCTCAATACTGATAAGAAATCATTTTTCACTATTTGTTTATATTCTCCATAGAAAAATCAATATTACTTAAATAATGCATACATACAATACACTTAAAATCTTCAAAATGAACATTTTGAAAAGTTAGATTACATGTTTCAAAAAATTGGATTCAACGTTTTGAACGTCAAAATCAGTTTATCGAATCATGTGTGCACAACGTTTCGGGATGTTAACGTATTGCATTTCGGAATGCACTTTTACCAAAATGGAATAAGATAGCCAAAGGGTGAATTGTTGTAACATAGGAGTGTGTGTGCACACATACGTACAAGGGTCCATTTGGTTTGTAATTTTCAGTTTTGGATTTTCGTATGGTAAAATGCATTGGATTTTCAAAAACGATCAATTCAGAAAATGGTTTTAACATATAAATTAAAAAACGATTTTTTTTTTGTTTCCCGCCATTTCCTTTCCTTTTCTTTTTTCCCCTCCCCACGCCGTCTGTGTCCTCCCACGTGGTTCTCCTATTCCACACCTTTTTGAATACATATTGAAAATGCAAAACTCAAAATTCTGTTTTCAAACCAAACAGGGCCTAATTTTTTTAAAATAAATAACTGAATAGGGATAGTTTTCTAAAAAGAACAATGATAACAGAAACATAAATACATGCTGAGCATCTCCAATGGGCAGCAGTCAAACAAGTTGAGACAAGGAAGGTGGTTTATTTCATGAACACTCATTTATTTATTTTAGGTGCTTTACTTAAGAAAAACTGGTAGGAGATTCATTTTTGGTTGAAAACACGACAAAACTGTTTAGCTTTATAAGATTTCAAGAGCAAATAAAAAACTGAAAATAAGATTATAGCCAGATTATACTATAGTTCTGGAAAACAAACACTGTCGGAATCACGGGTGCAGAAATGAGACTTCACGTTAGAACCAGACAAATAAATACTTTTTCAGAGTCAGCCGTGTTATGTTTCTTAGAAGAAGAAATGGTTCAAGGAAAAAGAGAAGATTTAACAAGCAAAGTGACATGCACATATGGGCTTATAAGTTATTTGGAAAAGTAGGACAACTTGATTTAATCACGCGATAAAGCCTAAGATAGGCAATAAAAGCTTCATACAGATATGCTGCTGAAGAATACGGTTGCAAGAAGACTTCTCAAAAGGAGACTTCTCAAAAGGAAAAATTATACACGGTGGAAATGGTCTTTCTTGTACATCATCCTATTACTCTTTAAGAGAAACTTGATGACTTGTCTAACCAAAGTCACAGCTTACCGGTGCAGATGCAACTGCTAATTGGCGTAAAATTAGCCTACCAGAGTATTTTAATGCCACATAATGGAGGGAAAGAATGAAAGATGGTTCGCACATTTTTATCAAAAAAACCAAAATTCGAATCTCGTTTTAAATTGGATCTCTTCAATTATGATTCAGTTTTCAAATTACGATTCAGAACTCACTTGAAATTGCATTGTGAAAAACCATTTAGTTATGCTAACATTAAAATTACCAAAGATTTTATTTGAATCGACAATTAAATTTTATTGTTTTGTAAACAAAGTAAAAAAAAAAAAGGAGAGAAAAATCAAGTTTTAGGTTTGGGTGTAGAAAAAGCTCATGCATTAAAATCAATTTCAAAAATATAAGTTATTACTAGAAAAATAAGAACCAATGTTTTTGCAATATTACCCAACTACACAGAACAAAATTTCAGCATACAATCATATTTACTCATCAAAATATGGAACAATTGAATCTATGATTTACGATTTAAATTCAGTTTTGATTTAAAAGTGTAACTTTATTATTCGAACCCCATTTTAGAAACCTTGGTTTGCATTACGTCTCATATGGGAAGGAATATAATCTTCCTTCTGAAACAGTGAATGAAGATAAAATAAATTCACCAAAAGGTTTATTGCATTTATAAAACCAAATATATCATTCAAATATTTGAATAGTAAATAAAAATTGTTCCTTTCATTTTTATTTTATTTTTTAAATGCTGAACTAGAGGAATATATTTCTTTATTTTGAATTTTATATATATACAATGCCTCCCATAAGAAATGTCATAAATTTTGTGATTTGATGCGTGAAAACGAATTTTAATTTTGATCGTTTCTGAAAAAGTTATTGCATCTTAGATGTTACCGATTAAAGAGTAGAAATATTTTAATAGGTAGCAGCAATTCCGCAATCAAAATGACTGTAGGGACTAGACTTACAACGAAATTAGTGAAAATGACACTTTATTAACTGGAATGTATGATGGAATCCTCCAAATAAGTAGATAACCTCGCACACAAAACTGCATGTCACATACATGTGTGCCTTGAATTTTCGAATACAAGTTAGGAGCGAGTGATTAAATTTAAAAATCAATATTGACGTCGATGAATAAAGAAAATGTTTCTGTTTTTAAATAAAATACATACAAATTTACTGTTAAATTTAAGTAAATAGTATAAAGCGTGGTTTAAAATTGAAACCACTGAAAATGTACAGCTATCCATAAATCATTCAGGTACAGATAAAAAACAAATGATTAAAATTGAAACCGTCAAAACTCAGTATTGAAAGGTTATCACCAACCACTTTTTACTATATAGCGATGTTAAAATTTACAATGTGATACAAGTTTAGGCTATTGTTATATAAATTTTTGATGCATATCTCAAGGTTTATAGCTATGTATGAAGTTTTTGAGTCGTAGGGTATAAACATATAATGCTATATGTTAATTCCAATTTAGTGGGTAAAAAACTTCAAAAAGGCCTTCAAAGCCGTAGCGTAGTTTAAAGAAGGCCTCATTCAACAATATTAGTCTAATGTTTGTTAAGATTTTCATGAAAAGTTTAAATATTCAAGATCGATCATACTTATTAGCGGCGCATGGTGCAAAATGGTGCAACACCTTCTTGAAGCCTTGGCGCACGACGCTGCTGACATGCCGTTTTGACTTACTGCGTATGTTTGAAAAAAGTAGTATGCATAACAATTAATTGAAAAAAATAGCCAATATAATTAATATTTTATTTATTAAAAATGTATACATATAAAAATTTCTTTCTAATCACTTCAAAAAAAGAAGAAGAATCGTTAATGTTATAAGCATATAATCTCAAATACAGTGATTTTTAAAAGCCAAAATCCAAAATAATAATACATATTATTGATTAATTGGAAATTTGAATCTGAACCATGTATGTATGCATGATAGATTTTATATTATGTATGTATGCATGATAGATTTTATATTACAACTTGCTTTGAGAGTAATACATAAAGAAATAGATTTTTCATGTCAATCACAGCATATTTTTGTCTTCAAGCAAATAAAAAAATTACATAAAAATTTTATCGATAAGGACCAACAAAATAATAATAAGCATAAACGTATGATAACTGCTAATCTTTAAGCAGTTTTGAACTGTGAAAAAAAAAACATAACAAAATATCAAAAAGACATTCCATATATATATATATATATATATATATATATATATATATATCCTATACAACTATCTGGTAAACCCATAAATTCACTTATAAGCCAAGAAAACTTTCATAATTATCCAATGGCTTTAACATTAGAATCCGATATGGCAAGGTATATGAAATATTTACGATCACGTATGATATCCTACGATGACATATGAAACAATAAAAAGTAAAGACAGATCACAATTTCATCATGCAAGATTTTGAACTTTTCATCAAAAACATTCTGAAGTGCATTATGAAAGAATACGACGAAAAACCTAAGGACAACACCACTCGGATTGTGTTTACAATTCATGTTATTTTAAACTTTTCAAGATTCAAAACATCACCTTATAGCAACCAACTTGATATTCCTTTTGAATTAATGATTTCAAACATTTGATCTCTTTTATAAGTATTACATCTCACAATCTGATGGTCGTGTTATAATAAATTCTCATGACGAAAACAAAAATATAGAACAATTTCGACTATCGTTATGATTACATCCAAAGTAGTCGATTTATAAAAGCGCAACAAGGCGCAACATCTGCACACTCAGCTTTTTGGCGCCTAGGCGCACATTAGTTGTGTACAGAACTACAAATTTTATTTTACATTCTTATTTATTAATTTAGTTATGATTTATTAAAATTCAATGTTTTAAATCTAATTTTACATAATTATTTCTCCAGGCATTTCAAAACAAAATGTAAAAATATAGTACAATACATTAATAACATTCCAAACCAATAGTTGATAACATTTTCAATCAACAAAAATTTCGGACTTCATTGTAGTACATAACAACATTCTAAATGGAAAACTTAAAAAAAAAAAAATACAAATAAAAGTAAAACAGATCAAATCATTCCTTGAATCAATTTCAGATTCAAATCTACGTTTTCCAGCAGAATTGAAACAGTTTAATGGGAAAAAAAAGTGAATTTGTCTTGACCGTAGTATTCATGGGCGGTAGAAAGGTGATTGTACCGGAAGACGACAAAAGGATACAAAAGAACGGACAGGTATAGAAGACAACTAAAGAAAAAGGTATTAATATAAGCACATTATTCCTAAAGTGCAAAAGGCGCATCTTGGACCTTTTAGTTCTTGCAAAAAAACATGCTTTCTTGCACCTGAGACTTAGAAGAGGCCGCACCTTGAGCCCTTTTAAGCCTACGCACACATTGACAATTATGATTACACCTTGCGATTAAATGGTTTCAACTATCTGAACTATTTTACAAGTATTACTTCTCCCAGTTGGATGATCATGTAATAATACATTCTTGTTTGTGATGAAGTATGATGACAAATTTGATTATTGTGGTTGTTTTTAAAGAAATATGATAACGAATTTGATTATTGACCTTGTTTGTAAATAACGGAAAAAGATTCATGAGACGGCATTTGATTTAATGTTTATCAAGTGTTTGCACAAGATGATAGCAGCATTTATCAAGTGTTCGCACAGGATGATAGCAGATAGCGTGGATAGAACCTTGTAGAACTTTGATTCCCAGGTCTGTAAAGATGTGTTTTTACTTTTTATTTTGAAGGCAGCGTCAATCGGACATAAGAGGATAATTATGGATAGTTCATTCATTTCACCTAAATTTGCTAGAATAGATTTTCAATTTGATCGGACTTTGTTAGCAATTGTACGATGCTAGATTTTTTGTTACTGGATATTCTATATAATATTTTTGTTGACGATTTGATAAGAAACGCTGTTGAAAATTTATTTCATCGTATTTCAGGAAAATGTAATGTTTGGACTGACCATGACGTTGCTAATCACAACAAAGTGTAATTTTCAAATCCATAACACTACGTACTCGATAAATTAAATAGTAAGGTTCTACTTAAATATATAAATCAGTCCCACGCGTAATGAAAATGAAAAAATGATATAGTAAAGCATAGAAAGGTCATGGAACTCATATATTCAATAAATCATGTTGTCAATGCAACATCAATATAAATGTGTTATAGTAGAAAATATCAACGACTATTTGCTGGAATTTATACACAGGATACAACAAATAGCTAAAGTCTGCTGAAATTTACGTACATGATAAACAAAATGATGACTCGTTGCTAAAGGTTATGTACATAACATTAAATTCTTCAAATAAGCTGAAACATGAATATTTTTCTAAAGACAACTAATGTAGACCCAAATCTAATTTCATTGATATTAACATATAATTAATTATGATGCATGCTGAGCAGCCCTAAGAGATGATCTTCAGCAGCAGCGGTAGCAGCAGCAAATACTAAGCCATTATTCTCAACAAGTTGAGGTCGGCTAGAGATAAATCCAAAACTAAATGACAAAGTCATTTAAAAGTCGTAATAACAATAATAATAAAAACCATGATGATGATAATAAAATAAAATCAAATA
The DNA here is from genome assembly GCA_030765085.1 of Allium cepa. Classification (NCBI taxonomy): domain Eukaryota; kingdom Viridiplantae; phylum Streptophyta; class Magnoliopsida; order Asparagales; family Amaryllidaceae; genus Allium; species Allium cepa. The sequence goes on along the minus strand of CM060944.1, from coordinate 585,888,729 downwards.
AGTAAACAAATAATAATAATAACAATAACTAAGTAAAATAAAATTAAAAATATATTAAAAAAATAATGATGATGATGATGATGATAATGATAGTACTAAGTAACAATGGTACTTATAGTAATATTGACCGAAGACCATATGTCTTACGCTCATATTCACTGGTCCTATAATCTAAAACTTATAACACTACCCCTAAACCAACCATAAGTAAAAAACTCCTAACTCATGGTCCTGATACGTATGGTTCTGATACGTGGATCGCTAACTTGCACGTGCTTCTGTCCACACCGGCTTTTCAGATATATTCAAATCTTTCAAGTCCTTTTTTATTACTTCCATGTCAACCTTGGTCATCTACCTCTCTTTGAGCATTCGACACGGCCTATAATTTCAATGTGCACAGGTAACTCGGGAGGCTTCTATTGGAGATGTCCAAACCATCTTAGGCGGTGTTGGACTAGCTTCTCTTCAATTGATGCTACTCCAAGTTTATGACGTATATCATCATTTCTAATTCGATCTCTTCTTGTATGACCGCGGCTCCATCGCAGCATACACTTCTCTGCTATACTTATCTTCTTGACTTGTTAGCTTTTAGTAGACCAACATTATGCACCATACAACATCGCAGGCATGATTGTCGTTCTGTAAAACTTTCTCTTAAGCTTCTATGTGACTTTCCCGTCACAGAAAATGTCAAGACGTTTGTCGTCATTTCATCTATCATGCTCGAATTTTAAAACTAACATTTTCATCAATCTCACCATCATACTGCAAAATTGATCCTACATATCAAAATGATTCCTTCTTGGACACTACTTGTCGGGCCAGAGTGACATTTTCATCCTCTGATCTGACACCTCGCGCTTCATATACTCTGTTTTAGTTCTGCTACGCCTAAAACCTCTTAATTCTAAAATCTGTCTCCACAGTTCCAGTTGTGGAAAAAAGTTGTCAAATGGTATAGACCAACGTATTTCTGAAGACTATTATTTCACTACCTAAATCTGGCTTAAGAGGAAATAGATTCTTCCTTCATTCTTTGTGATTTGATTTTGGTCAAGAAAATAACAAAACTGGTGCTAGGCCTATTTAAGCTTTATAGAGAAAATAACAAAAATTGAAAGTAAGTTTATTTATGGATTATAATATAACTTCGAATCTAGAACAATATTTATATCTAGGAGCAAATATATGTGATTTCATATATAAATCAAATAATTAAGTGCTTTCTTAGACTCTCGTTTGATAAGAAATATTTCAAGAAAAAAAAGAAGGATCTAACAAGCAAAAAGATATGCAGATATAGAATTACAAGTTACCACGAAAATTTGGACAACTTGATTCAATCACGAGATAGAGCCTAAGAAAGATGGAGAATATGAAATTTTGACAGCGATGACTTTCAAAAGAAATAATTATATTCAGTGGAAGTCTGATTATTCTTCAAGAGAAACTCAGTCACTTGTCCATGCGAAGGAAGTCAAAATTTGTCGGTCGATGCAATTGCAAATTGATTTATGATAAACTTTAGTTGAATTGAAGATTTTGACAAGAGAATGGAGGTAGAGAATGAAATTTACCTTACCATTTTACAACTGTAAGTAATTATTGATTACCCTCGTCAAGTGGCTTGCTCGGTCTTAAGTCATAACCAAAAAAAAAGATCTTACTTCAGGAATGTATTAGAGCATCGACAATCATTAAATCTGTTTCGTTCCTAATTTGTACAAATTGGCGAACGTAAAATCTTCTCACCTCATGTTTTACCGTAAGAATAAATAGATATAACAGTTGAACAAGCTCTTATGATAATTTTCCACAATTATGCAAAATTTAACATCATAAGATTATGTTATTAATATGTTTGTTGTGTTTGCTTCCATGTTATGGTATAAAGTTAGATAGTAAAAATTTAAATCATTCCACCAATATTCGCTAAGTTGTTTTTTTTCCAATAACATATGTCGACAAAGAAGGAATGAAGTATTGTCCAATACAATTGTTTGGGTCAAACTCAAGCTAGGCACCATACCTCTATTGCCCATAGCTGCCTATATTTAATCCTAGCTTTAACGTTTATTACAAAATAAAGGCCAGTGCTTCAAAATATGACGACTTTGTCAATTACAAAAGCAATCAATCAATCATGTGTTTGATAGCCAACTAAGTTTCTAGGTTTCATGAAATGAAAAGCAATTAATAGGATAGATAGCTCTTTTAAGATATATATTATACATTTGATTGTGATCAAATGGATGAAGAAAATGCTATAGTTTCTGTCAAGTTTCCGTATCGATTTTGAACTTATAAATTTTTTAAAATTTGATCGATTCTGTTAATTACAAAAGTTTAAGTACACGTTTCAAATTCTAAATTTCCGTGAACAAATTATACAAATTAGCTCTACGGTTTTTTTTTCAAATAAAGTTGATTAATTGCTCAATATTTAGTTATGTCAATAGATTAGAACTTCATTTCTACTTACGTCTGGTTATTTTGTTAGTTACAATTATATGGTTTCACATCATTTTATATGTTTGAAGTTCAACCTATTGATGCATAACCTTTCGATGCAAATGCAACATTATAACAAATAAAGACAGACCGAACCATGAGTATTATATATTATATATTATGTTAGCTTCATATGCTTTGCATTCCTTTTTCTTCTTCTCCTTTTGTTTCGGTCGCTAAAGAAATTATTAGCAGCTCATAAGATTATTATTTTCAGAATTATGGTAAGCTTCTATCACTCGATCTCTTCTCGTCTCCTTATACACACAAGCCGTGCGCACCCACACACATATAAAATCACTTTTTCCATTTTTGACCAAAACCGGAATTTGAACAACCTACCGAAGCGAATCCAAAATAATCTCAAACCGTGGTCTATATTATATATATAATAAGAAAAATATAACTATATTATCAATATATAACTAAAATTGGAATAAGAAACTACACTTAAATAAAATAGTTAGTTATTTATCTCTATATGAGTCTCTGTCACTTTTCTGAACATAAATCACCATACAACCCTGTTTAAATAAGCATAAAACAACTTTGACATAACATGTAGCTTATTTTGAGTAAAAGATGTTTGGTTTAGGTAATGCAGCACAGAAATTACAGACAAACATGGTGTTATTTATCCATTAACCAACTTAAACCAAATGATAGGCAGACAAGCATACCAGGATTTAAGAAGAAATGTGTAACAATTCATCAATACCAGTTACTATTATTAAAAAAAAAAGATTACCTCCATCCCAAGGAGTATCGTCAGGCCTGCAAATCAATCCAGCATAATTCAGAATAAAACCTTAAAATCTCAAAATAATTCAAAACAACAATACAATAAAGATAAACATTAAGAGAGGACTCAGAAAATAACTACCCAAAGATTACTGCGTTCCATAACATGATATTGTTTTCATGCGGAGCTCCACTGATACCAGCCGGCGGATCGCCCTGCAATCTCTTGAAATCTCTCATCAATCTCTTTCTTGCGGGCGTCGACATGAGTTGAAATCACAGGTTATGATTTTGTAGGATTTTTGGCTATGCTTTTCGGTGCCCTAATTTAATAATTTGGCCTCTGACAGGAGGAAGAAATGAATAGGAAAGAGCATATGAAAGCGTTGCAAGGGCCACATGGTGATGACAGCTATTTATAGTGGCCTAGACGCTGTCGTTTGTTGAGACACTGTTGTTCACGGGTCATTCAGGATTTTCTGCAAGTGCACACACAGATTACAAATTTTGAAGTCCTTGAATTTCAATTTTTTGTACAACTAGTATAACCGCACAACGGTGGAAATACCGACCGTTCGATTGTATAACTTTGATAAGAAATATACATTTAAAAAATTTATTAATATTACTTAAACATTAAGTGATAATATGTTGGAAAATAATAAATTGAGATTTAAATCTGAAAATATGAATTTCAAATTTAAATATTAATCAAAACATTCAAAATTGTCGATTTGAAATTGAAAATTTTAAAATTTTAAAATCATAATAGATTTGAATTTGAAATCTTTGATGCGCAAAATAAAAGGAGAAAGTTTAGGAAAACCGCGATGAGACAAGATCCACGTTTTTTTGGCTTCAGGAAAATTGATTTTGGCTAGTAGAAGTAGGCAAACCTCCCTACGGTCGGTTTGATCAAGAGCGGTTAAATGCAAGACAATACTCACTCCAATTTATCAAGTTTTCAAGCCTCGTTTTATGGCCGAACACCGGTTACTACAAACGGCATTGGATCACCGTCTGAAACTAGAAAATAAGGAAGATAATGTAAACGACATCATATTGTCGTGAAGTCAAAACAAGATTCGACAACATACTGTCGTTTCTCCTGTGCAATGCTTGATAGTCTACGGTTGTGCGTTGTCCGAAAATATTGATACAATGGTCAACTAGTGCGGTTCATTTAGCACAGTTTATAATCTATTATATTGTATATAAAATTCAATCTCTCACAATTATTTCATTTAGTCTCAATTCAAATATTAAAATCTTCTTAAGTGATTTTTTACACGTGGCACATTAATACTTTTTTTCTCAACTTTTTCACGTTTCAACGTAAATTCTCTATTTAATGTTCAAAAGTTTCCATCTAATCTTCTTCCACTCTCTCTTAAAATTATCATCAATTACATTTGACACGTCATTATAATCGATACTCCAAAGCTTTTTCTTCATCTTTCTTATTTCTTAGTCATAATAATTAACTATCTTTCTCTGCTCATCTTCTAAGTCAGGTAAATAAACGCAAATTTCACAGTAAAATCATATCACCAAATCTCAAAAAAACTTTATTTGAATCTACATTCAATTTCTATTATAGTTTCTAAAATGCAATTCAATTTCAGAAGCTCCACCACATTCAATATCAATGTTCATTCATAACCTATTTTGCGGATCTGTCTGAAGTTGATAGCAGGTATGTCCAGTTTTATTCGATGTTTGGAATTTTATTCTTTTTAACTGCTTATTTAAAACTATTTCTTTCATTTTAACTTGATTTAATTGTGGAATTCATGATTTATATATGTTCGTATTTAAAAATAATTCTGGTATTTATCTAATAGTTATTTTTATATGTCCACCCTTCAAAAGCGGAATATTAGAATATATGTAACGATCTGGTATTTCGAACATTTCACATCCCTATATATTGGACTTGAATTGCTCAAAATCTCAGATTGTTAATTTATATTTGGCAAAACTCAGCATATACAGTAAATAAATCAATTATGGAATCACAGACACAAATTAATATAATAATAAGCAGCGGAAAAGATAAATAGTAATTCATGAAGCTACTATATAAACAACAGAGTTTGAAATAAAATACAACAGAATATCTCAAATACAATGTAGTCTCCAATACAAACAGATGACAAGTTTGGACAAAACAACTGGATAGTTGAAAACTGAATAGATATAGATGGATCTCTAAGTGAAGATCCAACTCTAAAGGTGAGTCTTAAATGCTATGACACTCAGTCCGACCCGAGCGTAAAGTAAAGCACAAAACACTCGAGTCGGGATTAACATTCTTATATTAGTAAATTCAACTCAAGTGAAATATTAACTGAAATACGATAACTTAAAGGATGTTTGGAATTTTCATCCTCTAAGGATCTGTGGAACTATCTACTGTGTAGTAATATACGTTATTATAATATATCTAAAGTACAGTAAACTATTAAAATAGCGTTAAGGCGCTATCCATAGCCCCCTTAACACATTTTATAAATTTCCGTAGCCTATACAATGCCATACGCTCCACCAAACCGATGGTTTACCTAGAGGACACCACATTGGTACGACACAAAACAAATTCGTAGAAGGCGCGATAGGGTATGTGACAAGACACGCGAGGCAATGTCAGGGTAGATATACCGTTTGCGGATCCGGACTATTAGTAACGCATCGCGGCTACTACCGCCCACCTCGTGACACACTCTCAAATCAAAGGTGTGTCCAATCAAATCGCAAGTAATAAAATGGTATCGAAGAAGTGTGCCCGATCGGAGGAATGACCTCACTTGGCCCGGTGTGGCTCATATTTTAGTCACATCAAGCTGACTCACGGGAGTTAGGGTTGTGCTAATACCTCATATAGAATCGCCACCAAACCATCCTACTTCATTCTGGAATCTCCACTACGTACACAGTTTTTAAAGTGGTTTTCGGTATTGGCAGAGAGTATGACAATATCCGATCTTGATCTCTTTAACAACCAAACGCTTATTTCATACCCTGGTCATTTCTTTTCAAATAGTTCATGCTTCATATCAAAATATCATATTCGTTTCAAAAACTATATCAATTCGATATCATTGTTCATTTTTTAAATAATATTCATTTCAAAAATCGTAACACTTCAAAATTATAACACTTTCAAAATCATAACACTTTCGAAATCATAACACTTTGAAATCATAACACTTTTGAAATCCTAACACTTTCGACTTAAACAGTTTAGATATAGAAAATAGTATATATATAATAAATAGTTATAAATTAAAATGGTTTATATATTAAAATAACTTATATATTAATAATACTTTATAGAATAAAAAATAGTTTCCTCTAATTCCGCAAATCGATTCAAATCATCTTAAATTCCAAAGATTCAATTTGAATCAATTCCAGTTTAACCATTTCAATTTAAAGTTCAAAGATTCAAGTTTAAATATTCAAACATTTACAAAATATAAATTTCATTTATATTTCAACATTTAACTTTAATTTTTATTCAAATTAGAAAATATTCACTTAACCATTTTGATAACAATTTATTTAAATCCCAATTCATATATTTAAATCAATATTAAATATTCAATCTCAATTTTATTTTAAATTAAGAATATTTGTTTAATCATTTTTTATCAAGTCACGTTGTAAATCATATTTTTCTCCAAAATCTCACAATCAATAAGTTCGAATAAATCCTTATCTAAATTCAAATTTTTTTTTACCGATTTAAATTCCAAGTCAACATTAATTTATCTTCCTACCTTTATTATGAAAGTTATAAAAATATATTTTTAAAATATTAATATAAATTTAAGTAAATACTTAAACATATTATATGCTAATTAAATTAAATTTTTATTAAATTAAATCTTGTTACTAAACGTATATTTTATATAAAATATTATTTTATATATTTTTAAAATCTTTAAATTTATATTTTTTTCAAAACTAACTTATAAATTAAAATTTCCAAAACATACTATTTTAAAAATCTAAATTTAGACATACATAAAAATAACATTTATACATATTACATTTTGAAAATCAATATTTATTAAAACTCATATATTTCATTTCAAAACTTTGAAAATCATTTCAAAATATAGACCAATGGTGTCCCTATAAAATTTTATATCACGCGATCAAGTGATACGGATATTTATCATTTCAATCCACAATTTAAATATCTACAAATATATATCATTTCAATCCGCATTCCTAAAAGTTCAAAATCAATGAAAATCGCTTGGGTTTATCATTTCAACCCATAACAATTTTTTCTTATTCTAGAATATCATTCGGGTATGTATCATTTCAACCCATGGGGATTTCTAAACTAACAGGGAACTTGCAGAGTGAAAAAATATGACAATAACATATCAATAATAGGCATATATCATTAATGATAAATTTAAATATAATATAAGCAGCAAGTGATGGTGTCAGATGTCATAGGTGAACAGTTACAGATAATGGCATATCATATATTGCAATCAAATATTTAACAGTTCAAATTTAACAGCATATTTCAATTGTCATCTCAATGTGAATTAAATTTATTAAATATAAGAATGTTAATCGTGAGTGATTGCTCATCTTTCGAGGCTAGAGAACAACAACGGTAAAGATGGTGACACAAACACACACACGGACACGAACACAAACAACTCAGAAAGCTGATGCGACCTATTTTGAATAGCGGCAAGACAAAGGCAAAGCATGATGAACTTGATTCGATGGAGATAAATTTTATAATTGAACTTATATATCCAAACCATATATATATAAATCAATATTTAGTTAAAATGCATATTAAATTAAATATCTCCATATTATACATTTTCAAATAGATATTTATTAAACACATATATAAATCAAACTATATATATATCATTATTTTTAAAATCAATACTTAAAAATCTATATTTAATAAACCCATAGTTTTCCAAATTCTACAATTAAAATATCATAATCTAACATAGTTTACATAGCATGGTTTATCGAACATAACAATTCAAATATATACACGGTTCACAATATTAACATTAATATAACATAACATATATTATACTTATATAACTTAACAGATATATGTATATAGCAAATAGTACACAACAACATACTTATATGACTTTCATTGTTAATTTATATACATATATATACTTGTTATATCTTAAGACCCAAATTCATTATAAAATCAAATAAACTTACTTTATTAAAATTTATATATAACTTAACAAATCAAATATAAACTTAAAAAATATATACACATAACATATAAAATCTTATATATGTAAACAAACCGATCGTATAGATTAGATAAGCTTTTCTAAAATCCAACACTATAAATTAGTAAAAGATCAAAATATAGGCTTATATATATATACGAACTAGAATTGAGAGTTGCCTAGGGAATAAGGCACTAGGTTCATGTACTTCTGTAACCATGTATACTGTTGTAAATATATATGTAGTACCTCTTTCAAAATATAATTTACTTTAACATATATATATACACATTTACCTTCATATATATGTATGTATGTATGTACTGTATGTATGTATGTATGTATGTATGTATGTATGTATGTATGTATGTATGTATGTATAAGAGTGAAGAAGAAAGTAGTTCTCGGTTGACAGTTTTGGGTGAACGGTAAGTGAAGGCTATGGGTTCAAGTGTGTCAGGCCGGAGAAGTGCTCGTGTTTGATGGCAAGGCGGAAGGAGGCCAGTGGCTCGAGGCTCGAAGGGTGCGGCCCATGCGGTGTTTGGTGATGGGGGAACTGACGCAACTACGGGGTGGTCAGAGTTGTGGTGAGGGGAGGTAGGAAGTCAGGCGGAGCAGGCGGTTTAGTGGAGGCGAGGGGATGGTGGTTGCTCGAGGAGAGGAAGGTTGGATGAACAAGTGGAGATTGCGGGCCGTTGATGGCGGAGGTTATCGTGATGGTTGCGCTGTACTCGGTTATGGGGTGCAGCGGGAATAAGGGACTGGTCAGCGGCAGGAAGACAAGGCGTAGTGACAGGTTGGGGTGGTGAAAGTTTATGCGGATGTGGATTCGAAATGATGGTGGCGGGTCTACTGTCATTTGGGTGGTCAAGCGGCGAAGGGGAGGATGTTGGAGCGGAGCATTAGTGCTTGGGGTATGCTCGTGTGGTGGAAGGCGGGGTAACTGGCGCTTGCCTAGGGTCAGAGTGGTTGAGTGATGGGGCACTGCATGGTAGATGAGCACTATTGATGAGCGCGACGAGATTTGTAGCAAGAGCAAGATGAGCAGGCTAAAACAGTTTCATACTATTATTATATTTTTCTTTAAGCACATGAACAGAAGCAAGGAAACGGAAGCAACAAACGGATATATTTTTAACAATGCGAAATGTAAAAGTCGGCTGTTTGAATTCAAGGAAAATAATAATGGCAAGTGGCTATTTATTACTAGCAGCTGTACAATTGAAAGGACACTAAACACGAAAGGCACGAAACGGTTACCGATGCGGTTTCCGTTTTCGTAGATTCCACCGCGTAAAGGACTCCGAAACACACAAATGAATATACCACCGAGATCAGCACTACGATACGAATGGAATGGTACACAAATATCAATGATATGATCATCCTATCAAAAGTCGATATTTGTTATCAAAATGCTGCAAATTCGCTGAAAATAAGATAAACGAAGCTAGAGAAGTCCAAATTTGATGAAATGCAAGATGACGTCTCAGAAAATGATTTACATTTTTATTGTGCAAAAATATTAAGTTTCGAAAATATTTTATTTCAATCAGATTTTAACTATTTTAAATTGCAACTAAAAATTACACAACAGAACTAGCTTTTATATTTTCTGATGAAAATCTAACATTTGTTACGTTTAAATAGGCGTATACCAAATATCAAAATTTTATTTTCAAATTAAATTATTTTAAATATCATAAAAATTCAATTAATTACGTTATAAAACCATTAAATTTTATGGGTCGTTATACTCTCCCCCACTCAAAACTTTTCGTCCCCGAAAAGAGAGGAGGCAGGAGAAAAGAAGTAACAGAAAGAAAAGATAGATTTGAAATATAAAATACCATATACCAGAAAATTAATTCCAAAACCATATAAATTTCAATTGAAATTAATTAATGTTCAACAATTTGGTTTAATCCATTTTATTAAATCAATAATATCCATTTATGCTCATATTTTGTTGATTGTTAATCCAAGCTAGTTTCATTCAATTTGGTTCATTTTAAGTTTATTAATACTTGTTACAAAAATTTATTTCAAAACAAAATTTATTAGATTTAACTCATTTATTAAATCTAATTAACTTCACTTAAGTTAATTCCAATTAAAAATTCACTTTCAACTATTCTTAAGTCCAAAATTATTTATTTAAATAGTATTTTTCTTCTCATTATTAAATTTATTTCACTTAATATATATGTTGCAACATATATTATGTTTATAAATATTTATTATAACCTTATATTAATCAAAAAAAATATTCTCCCTTTTTTTCAATTTATAATCAATTTATTATTATAAATCCCTTAAAAAATATTATTTTTGGCCATCTTATTACTCACATTTATATTGTATATTATTCAATTACCTATTCGCATTTAACTATTTCTGGGTAAGTTATATTAAGGTTCTAAGAGTAATTAAATACTATACCAATTTACCTCTAATTTTCAATACTTTTATTACGCAAGATTTTAGTTTGAACAATTTATTCTTTAAGTTTTCTCTTGTATAATCTTTAATTATATATTCACCCTAACATTTTAACTCTATGAATAATTTAGGTAAGTTATATATATTAAAATGCAATTTAGTATTATACAAATAAGTTTGATTCAAATTCAACTATTTGAAGTTGATTTAATTTCATTTATCATCTTAGATATTCTAATTATTCAAAAATTTCACTTTATTTCAATAATTGAAACCATTTCTTAATATAAAACTTAAGATTCAAATTTTCGGTTTCACTTAAAACTAATTTGAAATAGTTATATACATATATATTATATAAGTCAAATCGGACACAAGAAATTCAAATCAAATCCATTTTTTCAAAAAAATATATATAGCAAAGCTACTAAGTGGTCTCTTCATTCCGAAACTCGAAAATGAATGTCGATGATGCTGCTATCATCACTGAAATTATTTTCCAGCGAAAAACGAAGAGAGTACAGACTAATTCTTTTTAAAATTATTCTTTTGAACAATTTCCGTTCGAAAATACCTTCAAATAATATTCTTTCAAACCATGAAAACCAACTTTTGTAAAGCATCGAAAATTAAATTCTTAAATCCTTAATTTAAATTTAATTCATTAGAAAATTAGATTTATAAACCATGCTTATAAAATTTCAACTTCTTATAACATATAACAATAGAAAATGATTTAGTAGTGTTGACAAAAATAATAAATGCTGATCTGGTATTATCATTCCTAACAACAAACTTAATTAACTAACCAATTGTAGAAAATTATACTTTTATGTATAAAATATAATCATATAAAAATTTATATTGTTTACCGATTTTGAAAGCGTACGTCAGCTTGTTCTGTTCAAGTGTTTTGGAATTTTTACCGACAGCGTTAGCTAGACGGATCGATCGAAATCCAAAATTCAAACTTAACAACTCAAACAACACGATTTAAAACATTTTTCTATATTAATCACAATTATACTCCCTCACACGATGATTCAAAAATGTATCTTAGAATAAGGATAAAGATTCAAATTTAGGAGGATCTGAATTACAAAGAATGCTAACGAGGAAGATAAGCTCAAAACGAAGATGAGATAATTGAATTAAAGATGGATGGACTAATATTAATTGTAGGTGACCTTAACCGAGTCAATCGAGATTCTAAGAATAAGATCAGTGTGGAAATTCAATTTCCTGCTTAAGAGGAAGATTAGTGACTTCACCAAAACATCAGGATAATTCCTGACTATCTGAATGGAGTCGAGATAACAATGGAATTACCCTGATTGTCTATTAGAGACGGTTCGGGCTTTGCAAGAAATAATAACATCTAAACCGAGGATGTAGAAATCTCCAGTGGATCGATGCCTGTTGTAAAGGAGTTTCACCCTTCACAAATCATACTAAGATTGTCGGAACAGAAATGGAGTTATGGGATGCTCCAGTATCAAGAAGAACATGAATAGGGAGAGACAAGAATAAACTTCAGAACAAAGGGAAAGTTTCGAAATTCAAAAGAAATCCTAATCAAAGAGGAAAAATCTAAGCTCGAACGAAGGTGATTTTGTAATTAAATTTACTATATATGCTAAGTTTTGCCTAAACCAGGGCTCTAATACCACTTGTAAAGATATGGTATTTCGAACCTTTTGCATCTGCACATGTCGGACTTAAATTGCTTAAAATCTCAGATTGTTAATTTATACTTGACAAAACTCAGCATATACAATAAATAAATCAATCACAGAATCGCAGACACTGAGTAATATAACAATAAGCAACGAAAAAGATAAATAGTAGTTCATGAAGCTACTATATAAACAACAGAATTTGAAATAAAATACAACAGAATATCTCAAATACAATGTAGTCTCGAATACAAACAGATGACAAGTTTGGACAAAACAGCTGGATAGCTGAAAACTGAATAGAAATAGATGGATCTCCAAGTGATGCTTCAACTCCAAAAGTGAGTCGCAAATGTTGTGACACTCAGTCTGACCCGAGCGTAAAGTAAAACACAAAATACTCGAGGCAGGATTAACGTTCTTATTACGGTAAATTCAACTCAAGCGAAATATCAACTGAAGTACAGTAACTCAAAGGATGTTTGGGATTTCCATCCTTTAAGGATCCGTGGAACTATCTACTATGTAGTAATATACGCTATTGTAATATGTCTAAAGTAAAGTAAACTATTAAAATAGTGTTAAGGCGTTACCCATATTCCCCCTTAACACATTTTATATATTCATGTAGTCTATACAATGCAGTACACTCCACCAAACCGGTGGTTAACCCAGAGGACACCATATAGGTACGGTATAAAACAAACTCGTAGAAGGCATGATACGGCATGACAAGGCACGCGAGGCAATGCCAGGGTAGACATACCGTTTACGGATCCAGACTGGTAGTAACGCATAACAACTACTAATGCCCACCTCGTGACACACTCCCAAATCAAAGGTGCATCCAATTAAATCACAAAGTAATAGAATGGTATCGAAGAAGTGTACCCGATTGGGGGAATGACCTTACTTGGCCCGGCGTGGCTCCTGTTTTAGTCGCATCAAGCAGACTCACGGGAGTCAGGGTTGCGCTAATACATTATATAGAATCGCTTCGCCAGCAAACCATCCTACTTCATTCTATAATCTCCACCATGTACACAGTTGTTAAAGTGGTTTTCGGTATTGGTAGAGAGTATGACAATATCTGATCCCGGTATCTTTAACAACCAAACGCTTATTTCACACCGTGGTCATTTCTTTTCAAATAGTTCATACTTCATATCAAAATATTATATTCGTTTCAAAAACATATCAATTCGATATCATTATTCAATTTTAATAATATTCATTTCTAGAATCGTAACACTTTCAAAATTATAACACTTTCGAAATCATAACACTTTCGAAATCATAACACTTTCGACTTAAACAGTTTAGATATTGTAATTAGTATATATAAGAAATAGTTATAGATTAAAATAGTTTATTTGTTAAAATAATTTATATATTAAAATATTTTATATATTAACAATACTTTATATAATAAAAAATAGTTTCCTCTGATTTCACAAACCGGTTCAAATCATCTTAAATTCCAAAGATTCAATCTGAATCATTTCCAATTTATCCATTTCAATTTAAAGTTCAATGATTTAAGTTTAAATATTCAAACATTTACAATATATAAATTTCATTTATATTTCAACATTTAACTTTAATTTTTATTCATATTGGAAAATATTCACTTAACCATTTTAATAACAATTTATTTAAATCCCAATTTATATATTTAAATCAATATTAAATATTCAATCTCAATTTTATTTAAAATTGAGAATATTCGTTTAATCACTTTTTATCAAGTCACGTTGTAAATCATATTTTTTTCCAAAATCTCACAATCAATAAGTTCAAATAAATCCTTATTTAAATTTAGTTTTTTTTACCAATTTAAATTCCAAGTCAACATTAATTTATCTTCCTACCTTTATTATTAAAGTTATAAAATCTATTTTTAAAATATTAATACAAATTTAAGTAAATGCTTAAACATATTATATACTAATTAAATTAGATTTTATTAAATTATATCTTGTTATTAAATGTATATTTTATATAAATATTATTTTATATATTTTTAAAATAGTAAAATCTTAAAATTTATATTTTTCAAAACTAATTTATAAATTAAAATTTCCAAAACATACTATTTTAAAAATCTAAATTTAGACATATATGAATTATACATATTATATTTTAAAAGTCAATATTTATTAAAACCCATATATTTCCTTTCAAAACTTTGAAAATCATTTCAAAATATAGACCAACGGTGTCCGTATAAAATTTTCTGTCATATGGTCAAGTGATATGGATATTTATCATTTCAATCCGTAATTTATATATCTACGGGTATATATCATTTCAACCCGCAATCCCAAAATTTCAAAATCAATAAAAATCGCTAGCGTTTATCATTTCAATCCATAACGATTTTCCCTTATTCTAGAATATCGTTCGGGTGTGTATCATTTCAACCCATAGGGATTTCTAAACTAACAGGGAACTTGTAGAGTGAAATATATGACAATAACATATCAACAACAGGTATATATCATCAATGATAAATTTAATAATAATAATAATATAAACAACAAGTGATGGTGTCAGATGTCATATGTGAATAGTTACAGATAATGGCATATCATATATACTAAATAAATATTTAACAGTTCAAATTTAACAGCATATTTCAATTGTCATCTCAATGTGAATTAAATTTATTAAATATAAGAATGTTAATCGTGAGTGATTTCTCATCTTTCGAGGCTAGAGAACAACGATGGTAAAGATGGTGACACGAAAACGTACACGGATACGAACACAAGCAACTCAGAAAGCTGTCGCGACCTATTTTGAACAGCGGCATGACAAAGGCAAAGCACGATGAACTAGATTCGGTTGAGATAAATTTTATAAGTGAACTTATATATCCAAACTATATATATAAATCAATTTTTAGTTAAAACGCATATTAAATTAAATATCTCCATATTATACATTTTCAAATGGATATCTATTAAACACATATATAAATCAAACTATATATATGTATATATCATTATTTTTAAAATCAATACTTACAAATCTATATTTAATAAACCCATAGTTTTCCAAATTCTACAATTAAAATCAAAATATCATAATCTAACATAGTTTACATAGCGCAGTTTATCGAACATAACAATTCAAATATATACACAATTCACAATATTAAAATTAATATAACATAACATATATTATACTTATATAACGTAACAAATATATGTATATAGCAGATAGTACACAGCAACATACTTATATAACTTTCATTGTTAATTTATATACATATATATACCTGTTATATCTTAAGACCCAAATTCATTATAAAATCAAATAAACTTACTTTATTAAAATTTATATATAACTTAATAGATCAAATATAAACTAATATAAATATACATATAACATATAGAATCTTATATATGTAAACAAACCGATCGTATAGATTAGATAAGCTCTTATAAACTTCAATACTATAAATTAAAAGATCAAAATATAAGCTAATGCGCGCATGTGTGTGTGTGTGTGCGCGTGTTTGTGTTTGTGTGTGTGTGTACGAACTAGAATTGAGAGTTGCCTAGGGATATAAGGCAGTAGGTTCATGTACCTCTAAAACCACGTATACTGTTGTAAATATATATATGTAGTACCTCTTTCAAAATTTAATTTACTATAACATATATATATACCTTCACATATATATAAAAGAGGAGAAGGCAGTAGTTGCTCAGTTAACAGTTTTTGGTGAATGGTAGGTGAAGGCTATGGGTTCAAGTGTGCCAGGCCGGAGAGGTACTCGTGTTTGATGGCAAGGAGGAGGGAGGCCAGTGGCTCGAGGTTGGAAGGGTGCGGCCCATGCGGTGTTTGCTGATGGCGGAACTGACGCGGCTACGGGGTGGTCAGAGCTGTGGTGAGGGGAGGTAGGAAGTCAGGCGGAGCAGGCGGTTTAGTGGAGGCGAGGAGATGGTGGTTGCTCGAGGAGAGGAAGGTTAGATGAACAAGTGGAGATTGCGGGCTGTTGATGGCGGAGGTTGTCGTAATGGCCTCGCTGTGCTTGGTTATGGGGTGTAGCAGGAAGAAGGGACTGGTCGGCGGCAGGAAGACAAGGTAGAGTGACGGGCTGGGGTGGTGAAAGATTATGCAGATGCGGATTTGAAATGTTGGTGGCGGGTCTGTTGTCGTTTGGGTGGTCGAGAGGCGAAGGGGAGGATGTTGGAGCGGAGCACTAGTGCTTGGGGTCTGCGCGTGTGGTGGAAGGCGGGGTAAATGGCGCTTGCCTAGGGTCAGAGTAGTTGAGTGATGGGGCACTGCGTGCGTAGATAAGCACTGTTGATAAGCACGATGAGATTTGTAGCAAGAGGAAGATGAGCAGGCTAAAACAGTTTCATACTATTATTATATTTTTCTTTAACCAAATGAATAGAAGCAATGAAACAAAAGAAACGAACAGATATATTTTTAACAGCGGGAAATGTAATAGTCAATCGTTTGAATTCAAGGAAAATAATAATGGCAAGTGGCTATTTATTACTAGCGGCGGTATAATTGAAAGGACATTAAACACGAAAAGCATGAAACAGTTACCGATGCGGTTGTCGTTTTCGTGGATTTCGCCGCTTAATGAATGTACCACGCAGATCAACACTACGAAACGAATGGAATGGTACATAAATATCAGTGATACGACCATCCTATTAAAAATCGATATTTTGTTGCCAAAATGCTGCAAATTCGTTGAAAATAAGATAAACGAAGCTAGAGAAGTCCAAATTTAATGAAACGCAAGATGACATCTCTCTCAAAAAATGACTTACATTTTTATTATGTAAAAATATTTAGGTTTTGAAAATATTTTATTTCAACTGGATTTTAACTGTTTTAAATTGAAATTGAAAATTACACAACAGAACTAACTTTCATATTTTCTAATGAAAATCTAACATTTGCTACGTTTAAATAGACGAATGCCAAATATAAACTTTTTGTTTCCAAATTCAATTATTTTAAATTTCATAAAATTCAATTTAGTTACGTTATAAAACCATTAAATTTTACGGGTTGTTACAATATACTTCATAAAATAAGTTATTCAATTAGTGAAATGTTGGATTCTAACTAATCATGTGTTGATATCTTATTTCTTAATTTTAATACATTTTTCTACTTCTATCGAATTGAATTATACTATTGGTAGGTTTCTACCTTTTGACTTTGTTTTCATAAATTCTCTTAATTAATGCTATTAGTATGAAAATATATTGTGCAAGAATAATAAGAAAAATAAAAAACTTCTGTTGATAGATAATTTTCCATCGGCAAGCTTAAATTTGATGATGTTTTGATTGACATGTTTCCTCCAAATTTACAAAAGATCCAATATATTTTAGTTCCTTTCTAAAAAATATAATATCAAATTTATATTCTGACTACTTACTGATTAGCATATTTAATTGATAGTTTTGTTATCACTATAAGGCACAAATAAAAAACAGTGGAGTTTTAATAGAAAACCATTGACTATAGGTTATTTAATATTACGAAGTGAATTATTATTTTTCATTCTTATTAAAACAAATTCAACTTTTTTTGTAACATTTCACATTGTTTTTAGATTCGTTCATAATACTTAAATATTTATATCATCTCGGTTTGTGATATATGAAGTTTCTTGAGACGATTTAGATAGGATATGTGGGGTCTAATTGTGTAATGATTATACCACACATTGATTTGTGTTGGGAATAAAATAGACTAATGCAAACGCGTGTTTCACACACGGAGTCATAAAAGAATTGGAACTGAATTTAGGTGTGTATGAATGTTAAATTTTAAGTAGAAGATGTTCAAGATGATGATTTTAAGTATAATATTACAAAAAAGAATGAATATTAAGTTGTCATTATATTTAACTATTTTTCCATGAGCAAACAACTAAAAAAAATATTTATACAAATAGAATGAAACAAATGTTTTTAACTTACTTTCAATATATTATTGCAAAAATATTAGTTGAATATCAAGAGCTATTTTCTTTGAGTATGATACATATCCATATCAAATTTAGGATTTATCAACTTACCATTCTTTAAATCCATCAACCCTTTCACGTGTAGATAGTCCAAAATTTAATCATGGCATATTTCATGAAAATAATCATTATAAATGATGGAATATGATTAAATAACTTGATAATCACAATCTTTGATTTCCCCTTACACATTAACAGTTGTTGAAGTCCTAAACAACTTGTTATTATATTAGTATATGTAAAATTAAAATCGTTGAAAAACAAACTTAAACATTTCTAATAAAGAAGAACAACATTGTACGAAAAACAAAATATGTAAAATTTCAATTAATTGCAATAAACACAAATCATTACAGCTATATGAATGTTAAAATGATTTATAGTCAATTGTGGTATTTAAATATTGAAATAGCGAATAAGTAAGAAAAATAAGCATGTTACATTTTTTCTAATTACGTTGTTGAACGTTGAAATGAAGAATGAGAAAATAAAGAATCTAGGATGACCTTTAGTATTCAATAATAAGTAAATCATACATAATAAATTATTGATTATTTTTTCATTCATCACTCGAAGTCATATGGAAACCATATAAAATGCTATGTATAAATTCTAATTACTGCTATTGTTATTTCAATTTGAAGTCAAATTTGATCATCATTATCTCATAGAGTGATTTTAATAGTTGAAATCGAGTGTTATCATTTTAAGTAAATTAAAAAATTAATAAATATTAAGATAATTATATGTAATGTAACACCCTGTAAAATGAACCATAAATGAATGAGGTAAATTGAATTAAATATGATAAAGATTGAATATAATTTTTTTATAAGAGTTGGAACTTGACTATGAAAGTTATTTTGTTACGTTCATGGTGAAATTATGATCTGTTTTCATATATAATATGTAATGTAACACCCCGTGAAATGAATCGTAAATAAATGAAGTAAATTGACTTAAATATGATAAGGGTTGAATATGAAAATTTTATAAAAGTTGGAACTTGACTATGAATGTTATTTTGTTACGTTCATGGTGAAATTCTGATCTGTTTTCGTACATAATATGCTGAAAACGAAGATAAAATGAAGAAGTCATGACTGTTTTAAGTTTTTAAATTTAAATTAATTTAGTTGGAATTCAAATACAAATAAGAATGTAAATTTAGGATTTGAATTTTAATAATTAACTTGGAGCCTAAGTAAACGTTTAATTAACGATTTGATTAACGTTTAACGTTAAAGTTGGTTGGAGAAAGAAATCAATTAAAAGCACTGGAAATAAAAACATTCCTAAAACAAATGTACCCTCGACCACTTTATTGGGACCGGTCGATCCGTTGAAGGGGGCGGTCAACTGGTCATGCCCGAATAAGGGTAGTTGCGGCTAGGGTTTGAGGGTATGAATGGTCCAGATTTCTCTGTTTTAAACTATTTTCATCCTACGGTTCTGGTGCGTTTCAACCCCTATAAATAGTACCATATCCTCTCCACTTTTTATTCATATAATTTTGGGGAATACGACGAAATTCTGCCATTGCTATCTCTCTAATAAGATCCAGAAACTCCGTAGAGAATTAAGGTAAGAATCCAACATATTTCTTATTTTTTCTTCTTCCTCCAACATATTCTTATCTTATTCTTCTCCAATCATTCTAAATCTAATGAATATATATATATATATCTTCCCTATCATGTGTATATATGTAACATCCCCTAATGGTTGTAAAAACATATAAGTGTTGATATCCCCAACTATTGTGTTGAACTCATTAAGCCCACCCCGGTATCCTCAAGGTTAAACAACATTAATTTTAGGAGGTTAAAAGAAAGCAACTTTTCAACCCCTTCGAAAGTATCCCCTTCGAAAGCTTTGCTTTCGACCCATTCAAAAGCAGCCTTTTGACCCCTTAAAGGTTTGCTTTCGAACCCTTCAAAAGCACAAGCCATAATATATTTTTTAAAACAATAGGCTTCTGCCTTTATAACACTTTAAAATCCTATTTTAAAACCTTTTGACCATGTTATATATAAGGGTAAAATCGTAGCTTCAAAACCACTTGAAAGTATCCCTTTCGAAAGCATTGAAGGTTACCCTTAAAACTATAGAAAATCAAACCTTTCGAAATCATTGAAACTCAAACCTTTTGAAACCATTGAACATCAAACCTTTCAAAACCATTGAACATCAAACCTTTCAAAACCATTGAACATCAAAACTTTCAAAACCATTGAAACTCAAACCTTACGAAACCATTGAACATCAAACCTTTCTAAACCATTGAACATCATACCGTTCGAAACCATTGGGCTTATACGTTAAAATATTACTTTGGGCTATAGTGAAAATAGGTGAAAGTTTCTCTTCAAAATACACTCTTTATTTTGTAAAATATTGGGAAAGTTTGGTGGTATCAAACCATCCTTTCGAAAGCATTAAAACATATGGGATGAAACTTTCGACAACGTCGAAAGCTTTTGCTTTCGACCCCTTCGAAAGGTTTGGGAAGCGGCTTTTATTTTTATAAACAATTAAACCTTTCGACATCGTCGAAAGTTTTAAACAAAACTTCTTTAAAACAAAGGCGGCTTTCAAAACCATAGCTTTCGCCCTTGTCGGAAGCTCTCTTAAAAACGGTCTTCTTTTTCAAATCAAAGTAATTTAAGGGTCTATCTCCTTCGAAAGCAACCCTTTAACACCATACCTTTCGACTTGGTCTAATTCACTACATACCACCTGAATGATATCATGTGCATTGCTTTTGACCTTGTTGGTCATTGAAGTCAAAAGGTCTTGGTCGATAGGTTTGCTAAAGAAGGCGGAACCACCTTTTTCTAGGTAAAAGCTAATTTTGCCAAAATAAGTAAACTTTTTGTAACAAACTTGCCTACTTGAAACATTTGATTGGCTTTCACAAACTTTTAAATAATTTAGATAATATTTGCCGCATTTTCTCTGATCTAAAATCAAGTTAACTTTTACCAATTAAACCCTTCCTCTTATGAAAACAATTAAATCATTTAAGTCCTTTTAAAATAATTTAATTTCCATACTAATCACTTACTAAAAATCCCCAAAAATTCCAAAAATTCACTTTAATCATGTTATCTAACATATTAAAATTTCAGATCCAAATTCTTATTATATTTACCAAAATAAATTTATAAACCAAAATATCCATATTTTCCTTTGAAAATTCATAACTAATTTTCCACGATTTGGAAAATTATAAAAATTGAAACCCGACTCCAATATTATGTTTTCCTTAACATATAATTTTCCGATGGCATTTCAAAATCGTTTAACCTTAGTTTTACCCTAAAATCGTATATGTCTCCTTTAAACAACCATGTTTAAACATATATAACCATAAATTAAGCATATAATTATTCAATACATTATAAAAAAGATTTATCTTTAAATCCAAAGCCATGTGATTGTAAAACCAAAATAGAGATGTAGAAATTATTATTCACCTTGAATTGGATAAGGAAATTGATGATTGATTGAAATTGATTTCTTTTAGCTTGAATCCTAAGCTTAAATTTAATTTTATCTTCTCTTATTTCTTCCTAATGGCCGGCCTTGCTTCCTCTTTTTGCGTTTTCAATTTAATTTGAGATAAAATGAACATGTATGACTAAGGAAGATAGTATAAGGGTGGGAATATGGACGGCTATTTACCTTAATGCCCTAATGTTTAGTTACTTGATCATTTATTAGTTCATTTAGTTAAATAAGCACGGCCACTAAATTTTATTAATCAACCTCAATCTCTTTATCCACATTATTCTACTTAATTTATTCTAATTAAATCTCCTGAATAATGTTATTATTAAAATTAGGGGTCTTACAGGCTCCTCTCCTTAAAGAATTTCGTCCTTGAAATTTAGTAAGGACTAACTAGCACATGTAGCAATCATTTGTAACATCTCCTAACAATCATACTAGAATATCCAACTAGCAACTAATCTATATGGATCTAATATAGACTTATCGTCAAAGCAGATCAGGATAAGCCTCTCGAATCCTGTCCTCCGTCTCCCAAGTACAATCCTTCTCATTGTCGCTGCACTGAACTTTCACCAACTTGACTGTTTTGGTCTTAAATCTCTTCTCATCTCTCGCTACTACCCGAACCAGTTGTCTAACGAAAGTTAAATCAGACTCTACTACCAATCCTCCAACTCTATCTAGGGAATAATAGCCTTGGATCATGCACGAACTTGCGAAGATGAGACACATGGAACACATTATGGACACCTGCCATATTGCTTGGCAAATTTACTCTATAAGCGAACTTTCCAATTCTTTCTAAAATCTGGAATGGACCAACATATCTCGAGGCCAACTTTTCTAACTTCACAAGCCGTACCACACCCTTCATCAGTGATACTTTAATGAAAACCATGTCTCCCACCGAGAACTCTAAGTCTTTACGCCTTTTATCTGCATAACACTTCCGCCTAGATTGAGCTTCCTTCATCCATTCTCGGATTAACTCAATCTTTTCCGAAGCCTCTCTATCCAAATTTGGACCTAAGACTAATCTGTCTCCATTCTCCAACCAACATGCTGGCGATTTGCACGACCTTCCATACAAAGCTTCAAAAGATTCCATTCCCTATACTAGTCAGATAACTATTATTATAGAAAAATTCAACCAAATGTAGGTGATCTTTCCAAGATCCACCAAAGTCCAATACACAAGCTCTCATTAAATCTTCGAGTACCTTATTAACTCTCTCTGTCTGCCCATCCGTCTATAGGTGATATGCTGTACTCATCCTAGGCTTGGTACCTAATACCTCTTATAGATTCCTCCAAAATTCGCTAGTGAATAATGCATCTCTGTCGCTGACTATGCTACTAGGAATCCCATGTAGTCTAACTATGTTTTTCATGAACAACTTAGCCAAAGCAGGTGCCATTCTGGTTGACTTTACCGGAATGAAATGAGCACTCTTGGTCAGTCTGTCCACAATAACCTATACGCTTTCATTTCCTCTATTTGACCTTAGCAACCCATCTATAAAATCCATCGATATCGAATCTCATTTCCAAACTGGAATATCTAAAAGCTGAAATAACCCACTTGGCTTCTGATGTTCGGCCTTCACTTGTTGACAGTTAACTCATTGCCTAACCCACAAGCCAACATCCCTCTTCATTCCTTCCCAATAGAAGCTCCTCTTCATGTCATGATACGTCTTAGTTCCTCCAGGATGAATCTTAAACTTTGATCGATGACATTCCTCTAGAACTTCTCTCCTTAAGTTCTCTGCATTCGAAATGCATAATCATTCCTTCTTTCTCAACCATCCTATTTGGTCAAGTCTACAATCCTGTGGGTCATCAATTTCTGATCTGACCTTAAGCCTTCTAATCATCTCGGTTAAAAATGGATCTTCTCTCTTCTTAGAAGCTATCCTCTCAATCAGCATTGGTTGAACTTCTAAACAAGATAATATGACAGTTGTAACAACCCTAGATTTTGACTATATATTTAAATTTGACTTTATTTCATTTTGAAATTATTTTAAATTTGTTTTATTTGTGTGATATCATTTCTAAACATTTTTTAAAATGATAATATAATTTTTCCAAAATTTACTGTATTTATTTCCTATTTTTAAATGCTGTTTTCTAATTTTCTGCCATTTTCTTCATTTTAAATTTCTTTATTTTATTTTAAATTTGTTTTATTTGTGAAAATTCATCTCTAAATATTTTTAAAATAATAATAGAATTTTTTCAAAAATTACTGTGTTGATTTCCTATTTTTAAGGGCTGTTTTCCCATTTTCTGCTATTTTCTGCATTAAAATTTTATATTTAAATTAAATTTTAAATATTTATTCTGTGAATATATTTGTAGTTTATGTTATTATTTATGTTTAAAAATACTTTACAAGCTTATATTAATTTTCTAAAAATTATTTCATTTAACTTCAAATTTTGCTAGTCTAGTTCACTGTTTTAACTATTTTCCTTAATTTTACTTTACATAATTGATAAATATTATATATATTTGTTAAAAATTTCGAAATCTTATCTGATATTATTATTATTTCAGCTACATAAATTTATATAAATAATAAAAGGTAAACTGAAAGGGTTTGTGACCTTTTGTTTCCTATGGCTTTTGATTTTCCCACCTTTTCACATTTTAACTTACTTTTGCCATCAATTAGCCATAACTACTCACATAATTCAGCTGCCTACCTCCATTCTTCATTCACGTACATATTTTTCCTCCTTCTTGAAAAAAATTTCGGCCTCCTCTTGATTGAGAAGTTTGGTTAAATTCTATTTCCTTTTATCTTCTTTTGTTCACTTATGTTGATTTTTCTAGTTTGATTTTGCACTTGCTTCACCTCATGTAGGTTCAACCATGCCACCTTGTTGCCTAGCCGCCTCCACCACCTGATGACACACCACCAGCACCTTCTCCTCACCAGCCACCCAAGCCATGAACTCCCTTGGTGATGCATATCCGCAAAAGTTTCAAAACACCCTTCATATTGACCTAGCCGAGCACTAGCTTCCACATCCACCACTTCCACTAACCATGGCCGCCCCTACTCCACCTCCACCACCACCACCTCCAGCACCTCCAGCACCCAAGGCCACACCACCACAGTGGAGCCCACTCCTCTGGCCGTGACACCTAGGGCCTTGTCCGAGCCCAATTCATGGCCCAAAACCCATGTGTATGCATGATTTTGTGTTCTTGCCTTCACCCACCTTTACACCATCACTCAAACTCATGTTAGGCCGACCTTAGCAACCCAGACCTGACCCTAAATCATTGTCTTAGACCTATACTCTACCTCTGGCCGAGCCTATGAGATGTCGGAAGCAAGTGCAAAGCATTTCAGCTTTGTTTTATGAAGTTACTTCTAGCATCGTTTATCGTATTTTTGGTCTGAAACCTTATAATTGTTATATTGTTTGTTTGATTTGTATTCAAGGGAATTAATCCTTGGCTCCTCCATTTCGTATCTGTATCGTGCTTTTGTGCTTGTGTAGATCCCGTTGTGCAATTCGTCGTTGTGTCATCAGCTCAAAACAGTGAGTAAATCTCACCAGACTAATATGTACTTATGTAGTGATAAACTGACATCACCTGAATCTGTAAATGCATATCATCCTGTTATAACTGCTATATCATATTCATATGATGTTCACACCTATATTTACACTTGTTATATCATATGTTACTGTTATTTCATGCTATTCTGTTACTTTCATCAGTTTATCACACTGCAAGTTCCCTGTAGACTAGAATCACTATGGGTTGAAATGATACATACCGAATGGACTTTAGAATAGGAGAAAATCGTTATGGGCTGAAATGATAGGCCTGAATGATTTTCAATTATTTTATTTTACTTGGGATTGCGGGTTTGAAATGATCAAACCCGGGTTTTCTTTGTAAATTACGGGTTGAAATGATATATTACCCGTATCACTTTACCTAGGCTAGAAAATGAAATATAGACCCGTTGTTAAAATATGTTTTTCTAAAAAAATTTAAAATATTTTACAAATGTAAATATTATAATATTTTGATTAGATTTGATTAAAAATGATTTTTGTAAAGCATTATTGATTTTCTGAAAATTTATAAGTGAAATAAATAAAGGGTAAAGTTAGAATTCTGAAATGTAAGTTATTTTGGAAATTATAATTGGTGATAAATGGAATTTAAATTAAATATGAAAATATGATAAATTTATGATATTTTTAATCAAATGAATTTAAAATGATTTTGTAATACATTAATGATTTTTGAATAAAGTTAAATGTGAAATGAATGAATATTTATGTTGAAATTTTGAAATATAACTAAAATTGGAAATTTGTGAATTTGGCTTAAAAGTGAATTTTTGGTTAAGTAAATAAAAATGAAATTAAGTTATATTTGGAAATTTTAAACTTAAGTTTTAAGTTAAATTTAATTTAATGAATTTGAAATTTTATGTTGGAATTTAATAAGTGAATTATTATTAAATTTTGATTTTTGAATGGAGATTTAACTTTATAAAATCATGAATATAAGGGTATTTGAATGATTGTTTTAAAAGTGAAATTATATGATTTTATAAGTTAAAAATGATTTAAATAAAAATATAATTATTTGTGAAATTATACTGAATATTTGAAGTTAATTAATTGTATTTCAGAAATGCTATTAATTCTAATGTAAATGATAACACAGCATTTGTAAATGCTGTAGTTGATAATAATGAACCAAATGGCTAAGTTTAATTAAAGGCTATCATAGCATTTTTGTAAATGTTATAATTGTTGAATTTAACTAAGTTTTATTTGAAACTAATGTAACCCTATCACAGCATTTCTTATGCTATCTTTTGTTAAATCGAACTGTTTTGAATGTAACTTTCTGTAGCAATTTCTAAATGCTGCGAAAGTTGAATTTTCATCTATTTTAATAAATTAAGTGGATAAATGAATTTTGAAAGACTAAAATTTTGTAAATTTAATAATTTAATTATTAAATATAATAACTTCATTTTATGATTTAAAATGAAGTAATTTGTTTTGAAATATAAACTATTTTGAAATGTGTTTTGTAATGGTATTTAAATTAAATAAAAATGAATGTGGTTTGGAAGATATTATATTTTTGATATTTTGAAATGGATTTTGAATGATATTGAATTTTGAAATGATATTTGATTTTGAAGTATAAAATACCATTTTGTAATTTTAACCACGGGATGTATTTAATTTATAGTTTAACTGATTCTTAAAGGATGGGCGATCCCAAGCATCCTTTAAGTTATTGTGTACATCTACTACAGTTCACTTGAGTTGGTTTACATTATATAAGTATATATTGTCCTGACTCGAGTGTTTTGTGTTTTACTTTACGCTTGGGTCAGCCTGAGTATTCACAACTTTGGATTCTCTTTCTGGAGCTGGTCTTTGCTGGAGTTTCTGCTTATCTACATTTATATCTACTCTCTGTTTCAGCTGTTCTAGTTTATCTCATGTATTAGTGAACTTCTATGTATTTGGGATTTCTATTATGTTGTTTTCAGACTGTATTATGTATTTGGTTTGAGACTCTTCCGTAGTAGCTTCATGAACTACTATGTATTTTATTTCCGCTGCGAGTTATTCTGATATTTCTGTGTCTGTGATTCTGTGATTGTATTTCATTTGCTCCAAATTTATTTACAACGCGGTATTTTGAGCAATTCAAGTCCGACATGTGCGGATGCGAATGGCTGAAAATATCGGGTTGTTACAGTTGGTATCAGAGCTTTGGTTTTAGGCAAACCTTAGCCTGCGGAGTAAAAACTCATTAGAGATAGGGTAGAAATACCCTAGAATGAGTGAAATCAATCTCAGAATCCTTTCTTTATGAGAGAACGTATTTTCGAAGTATAAAATGATTTCCAAATGATTTTTAAAGGATTTTCAAAGATTATTTTGGTATAAAAATGTTCTTATTTCGAAATCAAGATTTTCTAAACTTCATCTCTTCGGTATCCACCTTGTTAGAAATCCCTTGGTTAAGATTCTTATCGACTAGGATTCCTTAAACTTTGGAACACTCCCACTTGTTCTCGAATCCAATCTTATTTTCCCCATTTTTCCTTTTAATTTTGGAGCATTTCCCAACTCTACTTTGGAATGACCTCTCTCAAGAGCGGTGATTCCGTAAATCTTTGAATGATTTGTAAAGGGGTGAAACTCCTTTACAATTGGCATTGATTCACTGAAGATTTTTGTATCCTCGGATGTCGATGCTATCTATCTCCTGCTCTACCCGGATTCTATCTCTGGCGATCGAAGGTTGATTTTCCTTAGATTTCCGTATTAATTATATTCCTAAAGTCTCGGTTGACCGGTTAAGTTCACCCTCGATTTATATAGGCTTATCTATCCTCTATTTGGTAATTAAATTATCTCATCTTCGTTTGAGTTTATCTTCGAACTAGAGTTCTATTTGATTAGAGTTCCTCTAGTTTTGAATCTTTGTTTGTTTGAAATCCTTCCTTGAATCATCCTTTGGAAATTTGTGTTTAGTTGTATTTTGATATTATGCATACATCGAAATTATTAAGGATGGCCATATTTTTATATATAAAAGTGAAATGTTTTCGATAAGGATTATATACCTTTGAAAAATGAAAATTTGAAATTTCGAAAGAATTTGAAATTTTAAAAATTTTATAAGAACTTGATTTATACAAAAATGATTTATAACTGAAGGGTTTTGAATTTTAATTTCGAGGAATCGAATTCCGGTGTTTTGAAATCGGTTTTAAGATTTTGGAAAATATATAATAATATTATGATTTGAAGATATTTTATGAATATGAAATGTTTCGAATGTATTCGAATGAATTCCAAAGATTTCGAAGAGATTTCAAAGAAGTTTTCAAGAAAATTAAAGTCCAGAACACACTTATGTCGTTGGAAAATAATTTCGGTGATGAATGCATGCATCATCGACATTGATTTTCGAGTTTCTGAGTGGGGAGAGGCCACTCTAGTGCTTTGCTATGCGAGTGATTCTGTGAAACCAATTTTGATTTCAGATTTTGAAATACGAAAGATATATGTATGTGTATATATTTGAAATGATTTAAAGTAAGTCGGTGTTCAGTCCTCGAGATTCAGATTTGTTTTGTTATAACCTTATCTATTGGAATTGATTTACTGATTTGTTAGTGATTTCCCACTCTTGGATTTGAAAATATGATTTCTTCGACTATTTTGAAGGTTAGAGCACTTCCAAATCAACTTTAACTTTTCAAAGCTAAGAAATTTTGAAAGGTATAAGGTATTTGATAAAGAATATAAGTTTAGTTTGTATGTTTCAAGTATGAAATAATATGATTTGTATAAGCTGAAACT
Organism: Allium cepa; assembly: GCA_030765085.1. Lineage (NCBI taxonomy): Eukaryota > Viridiplantae > Streptophyta > Magnoliopsida > Asparagales > Amaryllidaceae > Allium > Allium cepa. The sequence goes on along the minus strand of CM060944.1, from coordinate 585,859,187 downwards.
GTTTTGTTAAGTAAATAAATAAGACTATTTTGAATTATACTAATACGAAATTTAGTTTTGAAATGTTTTGGATAAAAAAAAATTAGTCTTCAAATGTTTGAGAAAATTTTGGTTTTAAATGTTTTAACTTAGTAACATCTTTATAAAACTATTTATTTAACAAGTTGGAATAGATACATAAGTTATACGTATGTTGTTTTATTCGCATAATTAATTTGATCCAAGTTTGAGTACACAAGTTCGAGGTGAATTACACCATTTCGTGTTAGGATTTTTCATTTGATTCTTGATGGAGAATATTTGATATGGATTTTGGGCTTGATTCTATAATTCTCTATCATAGTATATAGCTATGCAAGGAGACTGGTGGCTTCTAGTCAAGAAATCATATCGAAGTCCGCATTAGGGAAGTCGAATGGACAATACTAGTTCGAAAGCGAACTTGTGTGATCGAGCGAGCGATCGAATGTAATATTGCGAAATGATGACATATGTACATCTTATATCCTAATATCATTGGTATACTTGACGCTGAAATTGAAAGTTGTTGGGTTGGATATCTTTGTAATTTAATTGGAATTTTTCTTTTGTGAAAAACCACTCTCAAATTTAAAACCATTTTTCAAAACTATTTTTCTTTTTCTTAAACTAACTGTTTTATTCTATTTTTCATAAAAACTATTTTATATACAAAACTATTCTTAATTAAAAATCTTTTAGTAAGCAAAGATGTTCAATCCCATATGGCTTTTCATGCAGCGAAATTTATTTTTTTGAAAATTTTGATCCTTATATAAGATAAACTTTACGTAAGTATAAAATGATTTTGAAAACCATTGATTTTGATAAATCAATAATTGAAGCTTATATTAGTATGAAAGGATATTTGGTTTACCTGTAATTTGAGTTTATTTAAAAATAATGGATTTATGAAATAAATATTTCAACACTAAGTAATAATGAAGTAAAATTTGAGATATATGAAATTATGAAATTTAGTTTTGAAATATGGTATATTTAAGCCTTGAAACATATTTAAAATTTAATAGTTTATTTTGTAAATCAAATCTATATTTGAAATTGATAATATTTGAAATGGTTTTGTTGGAAAACTAAATTGAAACTGATGGTTTGAATTGAATTAAAATTGGAAATTTTAGATTTTGGTTTAATTGAAAAAAAATTGAAATGTAAAGAATTAAGGGCATGTTTTATGATTTCAAATGTATGATTTCAATTATGATTTTCAAAGTGAAATGATTTCAAGTATTTGGTTTCGAAAGATTTATAACTTAGAAAGTATTATGATTTTTGAAGTGAGTACATGTTTGAAATGGAAATGAATTTATTTGACCTAAATTTTGTTGATTTGGAAATTTGGATTATTTTCTAAACCTATTGTTTTAAGAAATTTTGAAACTGAATATGTATAACTTGAAAGAAATGATTTGGTGACATCATATATGATTTTAAAATTTAACTAATATCGAAGTGGTTTGAAATTTAGAACCTTGTTTTATTAAATACTTGATTTGGGAGCTATCGAACTTATATAAAAATGATTTGTATAAGTAAACTGTTGAATTGGAACTGTTGATTTGAAAGGGTACCCAATTTTGAAAAGTGAAATCTTATATAATCGAAATCTATATAAGTGTGATTTGATATACTAGTATTTTGAAAAGTATTTGATTTGAAATGAAATGTTATATAAAATGGACTTTATATAAGTATGATATTTGAAAGTGATTTTGAAAGGTACTATATGATACATATTTTCGAAGTAAAGATACGAAAAGTGCCTTCTGCTTGATATCCGCTTTGTAGCTACACTGTGCATTCATTCTATCGATATTATTCTCTCTCTTTGATTTGGGTTTTCCGGATATGATACTCGAGTGTCCATCGAATTCCATGGTGATCTCCATGGTCTTATGATCGCGACTACATAGCGCAACTGCCTGGCTGAGCTGGCCTGGGGTTACGGATTGTTCCCTGGGGGATCCAGGCGTAACCATTGTGTATCCTGCACTCTATGCAGGTCGCATTAGTAGCGCAAATGCCTGGCTGAGCTGGCCTAGGGGTACAGATTATTTCCTGGGGGATCCAGGCGTAACCATTGTGTATCCTGCATTCTACTCGTCATCATGGCGTAACTCGCAGGGCTGAGAAAGCTTACGGATACGGATTGTTTCCTGGGGGATCCAGGCGTAACCATTGTGTATCTGCGATCCATGGTTAGACAACTATTTTGGTTTGGTTGATTTGTTTGGATTGTACTTTTCATATCTCTTTTTTCTAAAAGAGTTTTCTAGTATTTTCACTGGGTGTTGAAACATGTCTACTAAGTACCTGGAGAAGTCTAACTTTGTGCCTGATCAACGCACTGCCAGAATCTACAGGAACGAGGGTAAACTTGTTAAGACATCGAGTTATAAAAGTATTTTGATAAAGTATTATATAAATAATATTTTGATCAGTTATTTTCCCTTCTAAAAATTTAAAATGTTTTAAATATTGTTTACTTTGAACCATCAGATTTGAATCAAATGACTATTCATCATACTATTTTTTTTTTATTAAATTGAAATGTATAATGGTTCAAATAATGGTTCATCCTTGTCTTTCAACCTGCTTTACCTCCTAGCTATCTTTTTTTCCCCTACCTTCTTTCGGGGATGTATTCCAACCTATTGCTCTTTCTTGTTGTTTCTCCGCTTCCTTCCTTTTCGAGGACGAAAAGATTTGAGTGGGGGAGAGTGTAACAACCCTTGATTTTGACTATGTATTTAAATTTGACTTTATTTAATTTTGAAATTATTTTAAATTTGTTTTAGTTGTGTGATATCATTTCTAAACATTTTTAAAACGATAATATAATTTTTCCAAAATTTACTGTATTTATTTCCTATTTTTAAAGGCTGTTTTCTAATTTTCTGCCATTTTCTTCATTTTAAATTTCTTTATTTTATTTTAAATTTGTTTTATTTGTGAAAATTCATCTCTAAATATTTTTAAAATAATAATAGAATTTTTCCAAAAATTACTGTGTTGATTTCCTATTTTTAAGGGCTGTTTTCCCATTTTCTGCTATTTTCTGCATTAAAATTTTATATTTAAATTAAATTTTAAATATTTATTTTGTGAATATATTTGTATTTTATGTTATTATTCATGTTTAAAAATACTTTACAAGCTTATATGAATTTTCTAAAAATTATTTCATTTAACTTCAAATTTTGCTAGTCTAGTTCACTATTTTAACTATTTTCCTTAATTTTACTTTACATAGTTGATAAATATTATATATATTTGTATATTTGTTAAAAATTTCGAAATATTATCTGATATTATTATTATTTCAGCTACATAAATTTATATAAATAATAAAAGGTAAATTGAAAGGGTTTGTGACCTTTTGTTTCCTATGGCTTTTGATTTTTCCATCTTTTCACATTTTAACTTACTTTTGCCATTAATTAGCCATAACTACTCACATAATTCAGCTGCCTACCTCCATTCTTCATTCACGTACATCTTTTTCCTCCTTCCTGAAAATAATTTCGGCCTCCTCTTGATTGAGAAGTTTGGTAAAATTCTATTTCCTTTTATCTTCTTTTGTTCACTTATGTTGATTTTTCTAGTTTGATTTTGCACTTGCTTCACCTCATGTAGGTTCAACCATGCCACCTTTCTGCCTAGCCGCCTCCACCACCTGATGACACACCACCAGCACCTCCTCCTCACCAGCCACCCAAGCCATGAACCCCCTTTCTGATGCATATCCGCTAAAGTTCCAAAACACCCATCATATTGACCTAGCCGAGCACTAGCTTCCACATCCACCACTTCCCCCAACCATGGCCGCCCCTACTCCACCACCACCACCTCCAGCACCCACGTCCACACCACCACAGTGGACCCCAATCCTCTGACTGTGACACCTAGGGCCTTGGCCGAGCCCAATTCATGGCCCAAAACCCACGTGTATGCATGATTTTGTGTTCTTGCCTTCACCCACCTTTACACCATCACTCAAACTCATGTTAGGCCGACCTTAGCAACCCAGACCTGACCTTAAATCATTGTCTTAGACCTGTACTCTACCTCTGGCCGAGCCTATGAGATGTCGGAAGCAAGTGCAAAGCATTCCAGCTTTGTTTTATGAAGTTACTTCTAGCATCGTTTTTCGTATTTTTGGTCTGAAACCTTATAATTGTTATATTGTTTGTTTGATCTATATTCAAGGGAATTAATCCTTGGATCCTCCATTTCATATCTGTATCATGCTTTTGTGCTTGTGTAGATCCCGTTGTGCAATTCGTCGTTGTGTCATCAGCTCAAAACAGTGAGTAAATCTCACCAGACTAATATGTACTTATGTAGTGATAAACTGACATCACCTGAATCTGTAAATGCATATCATCCTGTTATAACTGCTATATCATATTCGTATGATGTTCGCACCTATATTTACACTTGTTATATCATATGTTACTGTTATTTCATGCTATTCTGTTACTTTCATCAGTTTATCACACTACAAGTTTCCTGTAGACTAGAATCACTATGGGTTGAAATGATACATACCCGAACGGACTTTAGAATAGGAGAAAATCGTTGTGGGCTGAAATGATAGGCCTGAATGATTTTCAATTATTTTCTTTTACTTGGCATTGCGGGTTTGAAATGATCAAACCCGGGTTTTCTTTGTAAATTACGGGTTGAAATGATATATTACCCGTATCACTTTACCTAGGCTAGAAAATGAAATACAGACCCGTTGTTAAAATATGTTTTTCTAAAAAATTTTAAAATATTTTAGAAATGTAAATATTATAATATTTTGATTAGATTTGATTAAAAATGATTTTTGTAAAGCATTATTGATTTTCTGAAAATTTATAAGCGAAATAAATAAAGGGTAAAGTTAGAATTCTGAAATGTAAGTTATTTTGGAAATTATAATTGGTGATAAATGTAATTTAAATTAAATATGATAAATTTATGATATTTTGAATCAAATGAATTTAAAATTATTTTGTAATACATTAATGATTTTTGAATAAATTTAAATGTGAAATGAATGAATATTTATGTTGAAATTTTGAAATATAACTAAAATTGGAAATTTGTGAATTTGGCTTAAAAGTGAATTTTAAGTTAAGTAAATAAAAATGAAATTAAGTTATATTTGAAAATTTTAAACTAAGTGTTAATTTAAATTTAATTTAATGAATTTGAAATTTTATGTTGGAATTTAATAAGTGAATTATTATTAAATTTTGATTTTTGAATGGAGATTTAACTTTATAAAATCATGAATATAAGGGTATTTGAATGATTGTTTTAAAAGTGAAATTATATGATTTTATAAGTTAAAAATGGTTTAAATAAAAATATAATTATTTGTGAAATTATACTGAATATTTGAAGTTAATTAACTGCATTTCAGAAATGCTATTAATTCTAATGTAAATGATAACACAGCATTTGTAAATGTTGTAGTTGATAATAATGAACCAAATGGCTAAGTTTAATTAAAGGCTATCATAGCATTTTTGTAAATGTTATAATTGTTGAATTCAACTAAGTTTTATTTGAAACTAATGTAACCCTATCACAGCATTTTTTATGCTATCTTTTGTTAAATCGAACTGTTTTGAATGTAACTTTCTGTAGCAATTTCTAAATGCTGCGAAAGTTGAATTTTCATCTGTTTTAATAAATTAAGTGGATAAATGAATTTTGAAAGACTAAAATTTTGTAAATTTAATAATTTAATTATTAAATATAATAACTTCATTTTATGATTTAAAATGAAGTAATTTGTTTTGAAATATAAACTATTTTGAAATGTGTTTTGTAACGGTATTTAAATTAAATAAAAATGAATGTGGTTTGAAAGATATTATATTTTTGATATTTTGAAATGGATTTTGAATGATATTGAATTTTGAAATGATATTTGATTTTGAAGTATAAAATACCATTTTGAAATTTTAACCACGGGATGTATTTAATTTATAGTTTAACTGATTCTTAAAGGATGGGCGATCCCAAGCATCCTTTAATTTATTGTGTACTTCTACTACAGTTCACTTGAGTTGGTTTACATTATATAAGTATATATTGTCCTGACTCGAGTGTTTTGTGTTTTACTTTACGCTCGGGTCAGCCTGAGTATTCACAGCTTTGGATTCTCTTTCTGGAGCTGGTCTTTGCTGGAGTTTCTGCTTATCTACATTTATATCTACTCTCTGTTTCAGCTGTTCTAGTTTATCTCATGTATTAGTGAAGTTCTATGTATTTGGGATTTCTATTATGTTGTTTTCAGACTGTATTATGTATTTGGTTTGAGACTCTACCGTAGTAGCTTCATGAACTACTATGTATTTTATTCCGCTGCGAGTTATTCTGATATTTCTGTATCTGTGATTGTATTTCATTTGCTCCAAATTTATTTACAACGTGGTATTTTGACAATTCAAGTCCGACATGTGCGGATGCGAATGACTGAAAATATCGGGTTGTTACAGTTCAGTATCCTGACTAGAACTAGAAGTAGATCACAACTGCACGCCACAAATGACTAAAGCTTCCAGATCCTTCCATTCTGCCAACATCGCTAACACCACATTCAGATGTTTTCCACTGAGAGCATCTGCTACCTTATTTCCTTTACTAGGAGTATACTCTATATCGAAATCATAAGCAGCCAAAAACTCTAGCCATCTCTACTGCCTCATATTCAACTTCTTCTGAGCGAATAAATACTTTAATGACTTATGATCGGTATACAACTCAAGCCTCTCTCATAAGAGATAATGCCTGTAAATCTTCAAGTCAAATATCACCGCAGCCAACTTCAAGTCATGAGTAGGGTATCTAACTTTGTGCGGTCTAAGCTGCCTAGATGCATAAGCAATATCCTTGCCCCTCTACATTAAAATTGCTCCCAATCCAGTCCCACATGCATCAATGCATACTACGAACCCCTGGTTACCATTTGAAACTACTGACATTGGCACATTGGTTAACAAATGCTTTAACTTAAGGAACCCTTCCTCACATTTGTCGGACCAAACAAACTTCACATCCTTCGTAGTCAACTTAGTTAAAGGTGCCACTATCCGAGAGAAATCCTTAATGAATCTCCGATAATAGCCAGTAAGTCCAAGAAAAATCCTGACCTTGATTACCATCTCTGGTCTCTTCCAATTATTGACTACCTCGATCTTAACTGGATCAACTGACAATCATTACTTTGAAACTACATAACCAAGAAACTTAGCCTCTTTCTTCCAAAAATGGCACTTGAAAATTTTCGCCTTTAGTTGATTCTGCCTTAGCGTCTCCAATACCACTCTAAGATGAATCTCATGGTCTCTTTCATCTTTAGAGTATACCAAATTGCCATCTATGAATACCAACACAAACCTATCCAAGTGCTCTCGGAAAACTCGGTTCATCAAATCAAAGAAGAAAGCAGGCACATTTGTCAATCCAAATGGCATCACCAACCACTCATACGAACCATATCTAGTCCGAAATACCTCAAAAGAATGCTATCCTCTGCCACTCTCAATTGATGGAACCTCGTCGCCAAATCCAATTAGAAAAATACTCTGGCTCCACTCAATGATTAAAAAGATCATCTATCCTCGGTAGAGTGTACCTAGTCTTGATCGTCCTTTTGTTTAACTTACGATAATCGATGCACATCCTTAATGATCCATCTGTTTTCTTTAAAAATACCGCGGCTGCTTTCCAAGGCGAACTGCTTGGTCTAATAAAATTCATTTCCTCAAGATCCACTAGCCGCACCTTCAATTCCTTCATCTATGTCAGTGTCAATCTACTAAGTAGTCTACAAACAGGTTTAGCTCCTGGTACAAGATCTATCCAAAACTCAACAGCTCGTTTCGAAGGTAATCTTGTAATTGGCTCAAAAACAAGCAAACTCTCTAGCCACACGAACCTGACTAAGCTCTTTTCCAACCTCCATGGCACTCAACAAAGCACCAACACTCTTACTAGAATTATCCACTGGGAAAATGATTCGGTTATGACTATCTGTGTGCCTCGATGATATTTCCTAATCCTGGCAAAATATCCTATCCTCGTACTTACCAACCAATGGATACCCAAAATGATCCCGAAATCTATGAAATCAAAGACATACAAACTGCACGCAAACTTATGACCTAACAAATTAAGTTCTAACTGGTCACATCTCATCACAATAGTTGCATACCCTCCAATTGGATTCGCAATCCTTAAGGAAGTAATAAGGTATGTGGGTTCTATACATAACCTTTCAACAATATACCATGATATAAATGAATGCGATGCTCCGGTTTCAAACAATACCCTAACTGGTATGCTATGAATCAAAAGCGTACCTTCCATCGTATACTTTCCTTTCTTAGCAGCAGTACATCTAGATGATGATGGTTCTAAAGCAAAGACCTTTCCTTTTCCTGCCCTGGTAGCTTCAGAGCACTTATTCTTGTAATGCCCCATCTGGTTGCAATTATAGCATTTCACATTTTGCTTCCCTACAACCAACCTTCCATCACCCGAACGCACTTATTAGCATATTGCCCCTTCTTATCACACTTGTAGCAAACAATATCTACTTTTCCTTTCTTGGCCGCTCCTCCTTTCTAAGCACCCTTCTTCTTGAAGAACTTCCTCTTCTCCCCCAGAGGACCATGGAATTCAATTAACTTCTCTCTAGCTGAAATAGCAAGCATCTCCTTATGGAGGATGGCCATCTCCACCACCACATTAGATGGATCTTAGATATGGGTCATAGCCATTCTTTCTAAATCTGGCCTCGGCCCTCTAATAAATCTTTCATTCCTTCTAACATCAGTGTCGACCAAAGCCTAACCATATTGAGATAGCTCGTCAAAATTAGCAGCGTACTCGATCATGGACATATCTCCTTAGACAAAATCCATGAATTTCCTCCTCAACGCCGATTTGGAAACTTCAGACAGAAACCTCTGCTCGAACCTCCTTCTAAAATCAGCCTATGTCAGCTCTTCCTTTGGAACTCCAGCTGTTACACCATTCCACCAGTGAAGCACTAAACCTTGAAACTATCTAGAGGCTAGCCTTCTCTTCTCTCCATCATCCAATCCTAAATCAGTAAAGATCCTCTCACAACTTAGTAGTCAATTCTCTACTTCAACATTATCCTGTGTTCCAACAAACGGCTTTCCACCAAGACAGTTGTAGTCTTTCTTAACTTGGCATAGTTATAACTAGCTGGAACTACTGGATTAGCTCCTTCCTACAAAAGATTAGCCAAAAATTGATACACCATCCCCTCATCTACTAGCTGATTTCCAGCACCAACATCGGCCTCAGCATTTTGGTTAGCATTAGCCTGTCGACCTTGATTTCTCCGAGTATTAGATCGAGCATTTCCATTGGTAGTGGTGCTTCCTCCGGCTAGATTTCCTCTTTCGTTTCCTACCTCCATATGCTCTTTCTCGTATATCTGCATACGATCCGTAGTAAGATACAAAAGAATGGTCTAAGAGAGAGGGGAATATGTACTTAGACATATACCTATATATATATATATATATATATATATTAATTACAAGTATGTTACCGTAGCGTTAACCCAAACCCTGATCATATTTTTAAATTCATTGGATTATGTTTCAAAAAGATTTTAGGTTTAAATTTTCTTTTTAAAGTTTCACAAGCATATGTTCTGATACTAACTTGTAACATCCCCCTACTTGAAGGTCCAAAACTAACGGCTACGGGTGCTGCATTCATCCATATTTATTAATTCCCGATGACCAAATATGGCGGTGCTAGATACATTGATACATAGATCGCAGAAATATGAAAAAATTTAATAATTCAAAAATATATTTACGCATTCGAGTCAAAACATTTGATGTTCATTACATAATCCCAAAAACGTAACCATGTTAACAAAATATAATTATTACAAATACACCAAGAGCGATATATAAAGATGCCACCCTTGGTTGATCAGAGTATATAGTATGGCTAATATATATGCATTTACAAACAAATACGGAGAAGAAAAGATAACTCTAAATAACTACTGCCTCCCGCACACCTCTGAAAGCTTTATTCTTCTAAGAGGAAAGCCTGAAAGTCTTAAACCTCGTACCATTCAAAATCAATTGAGCACCCTAGAGTTTAAGGAAAACAAAAACTTCGAGTCAGACATAATGTCCGGTATGTAGAATAATCTAACATCTCAATCCTTTTGGATATCTAGTGGGACCATGCCGCTCAACGGAACGGGCCTCGCCCTCACTAGTATCCTAAAACCTTTTTTTAAAACAATATTTTGTGCTCCAGCATCCCCAATGATTAAAACATACATTTTCAAAATATTATGATGATATGCATACTTGAAAACAATTAGGATTTCCCATCCCCTTCTATACTTTATTAGCTTCAAAGTGGGACTGTCCATCCCATTTCCATTTTACTTAAGCCGATGCGGACTATCCATCTCACATCCTATAGTTTCCTAGGATGAATATAAACACTTCATTAAATGTATGGAGACTATCTATCTCCAACATGATGTTGACTATTCATCAAAGATCTCATAGTTTTCCTAGGATGACTATGAACCCTTCATCAATCATATGGAGACTATTCATCTCCAACTTGATGTTGACTATCCATCAAACATCCCATAGTTTTCCTAGGATGACCGTGAACCCATCACTTGCCCATTTGACTCATGCTATCCCCATGAATCTAATTATCTCGTGGTATCCACATGATTAACCTATCTCCATTAGTATCCCTAGTTTAGGTTATATTCATTTATAATTTACATTGGTATTCCTAATGATTGTCAAAACATATAAGTGTTGATATCCCTAACTATTATGTTGAACTCATTAAGCCCACCCCGATATCCTCAAGGTTAAACAACATTTATTTTAGGAGGTTAAAAGAAAACAACTTTTCAATCTCTTCAATAGTATCCTTTTCAAAAGCTTTGCTTTAACCCTTTCGAAAGCAACCTTTCGACCCCTTCGAAAGCACAAACCATAAAAAATTTAAAACAATAGGCTTCTGCCTTTATAACACTTTAAAACCCCCTTTCAAAACCTTTCGACCATGTTAAAGTATTATTTTATAAGGGTAGAAGCATAGCTTCAAAACCACTTAAAAGCAGCCCTTTTGAAAGCATTGACGATTTCCCCTTAAAACCCTTGAAAATCAAACCTTTCGAAACCATTGAACATCAAACCTTTTGAAACCATTGAAACTCAAACCTTTCGAAATCTTTGTAACTTAAACCTTTCGTAAGCATTGAACATCAAACTTTTCGAAACCATTAGGCTTATACTTAAAAATATTACTTTGGGTCGTAGTAAAAATAGGTGAAAGTATCTCTTCCAAAACCACTCTTTATTTTGTAAAATATTAGGGAAGTTTGATGGCATCAAACTATCCTTTCGAAAGCATTAAAACATCTGGGATGAACCTTTCGACAACGTCGAAAGCTTCTGCTTTCGACCCCTTCGAAAGGTTTGGGAAGCGGCTTCTATTTTATAAACAATTAAACCTTTCGACGACGTCAAAAGCTTAAAAAAAAACTTCTTTAAAATAAAGGTGGCTTTCAAAACCATAGCTTTCGACCTTGCCAAAAGCTCTCTTAAAAACAGGCAAGTGATCTTCTTTTTCAAATCAAAGTAATCTAAGGGTCCATCTCCTTGGAAAGCAACCCTTCGACACCATACCTTCCGACTTGGTCTAATTCACTACATACCACTTGAATGATATCATGTGCATTGCTTTTGACCTTGTTGGTCATTGAAATTGAAATGTCTTGGTCAATAGGTCTAAGTCGAAAGGTTGCCAAAGAAGCGGAACCACCTTTTTCTAGGTAAAAGCTAATTTTGCCAAAATAAGCAAACTTTTTGTAACAAACTTGCCTACTTGTAAACATTTGATTGGCTTTCACAAACTTTTAAATAATTTGGATAATATTTACTGCATTTTCTTTGACTAAAATCAAATTAACTTTTAACAACTAACTTCCACTAATGAAAACAATTAAATCATTTAAGTCCTTCTTTCGAAATAGTTTAATTTCCATACTAAGTCATTTAGTAAAAATCCCCAAAAATTCTAGAAATTCACTTTAATCATGTTATCTAACATATTAAAAGTTTCATATCCAAATTCTTAATATATTTATCAAAATAAATTTATAAACCCAAATATCTATATTTTCCTTTGAAAATTCATAATTAATTCTCCACGGCTTGGAAAATTATAAAAATTGAAACCCAACTCCAAATTTATGTTTTCCTTAACATATAATTTTCCCATGGAATTTCAAAATCATTTAACCTCGATTTTACCCTAAAACAGTATATGTCTCCTTTAAACAACTATGTTTAAATATATATATAAATCATAAATTAAGCATATCATCATTCAATACACATAAAACAGATTTACCTTTAAATTCGAAACCATATGATTATAAAACCAAAATAGGGATGTAAAAATTATTATTCACGTTAGATTGGATAAGAAAATTGATGATTAATTTCTTCTAGCTTGAATCCTAAGCTTAAATTTGATTTTCTCTTCTATTTTCCTGATGGCCGGCCTTGCTTCCTCTTCTTACGTTTTCAATTTTATTTGAGATAAAATGTACGTGTATGACTATGGAAGATAGTATAAGGATGGAAAATATGGACGACTATTTACCCTAATGCCCTTATGTTTAATTACTTAACCATTTATAAGTTCATTTAGTTAAATAAGCATGACCACTAAATTTTACTAATCTACCTCAATATCCTTATCTACATTAATCTATTTAATTTATTCTAATTAAATCTCCTGAATAATGTTATTATTAAAATTAGGGGTGTTACAATATATATCAAAAAAGAAAGATTCACGAAGAGATTGGAAGGCTACAAAACCCTTTAAGTGAAGTTAAGGCTAATTTGTGAGTGGAAGCCTTAGTCTTTCTTTTTAGCAATTATTTAGTGTATTTTTTTGGATTTGAATATGCCTCAGGGATTCTGGGATTTCGAAAATATGATAGATAAAATCCCTTAAAATTCTTTTTTATTTCGAAATGTCAATTCTATGTTGAGATTCTTAATTATTTATGTTAATGCTAGAATTTGTTTCGTTTATACAATTTTTTAATAATTTCATAGTCTATTCCACTTCTCCTTCTTCTTTGGGTCAAATTGCGATTCTTCAATAAACGAAGGGGTTTAGATTATGAATTCTATTCGTAGTTTACACCACTTGTTCTTATCCATTTCTTTGTAAAAGAGGAGTTGAATAGAAGATGGTGTTTAGATTGCAATTCTTATTGTTTAGGATGTTCCATTGAATTGGTATAATAAATTGAGTTTCTATTTTATTTACAAGTCTGTTATTGCAGTTTTGGTTATGAATATTTATTCCCTGTTTTGTATATTTGAATCCTAAGAAATCTTGGGAATTTGAAGAAAAAAGGACTTGTAATAAATTTGGTTAGGGAATTGACATTTATCGCTAGTTTAGATCATAAAATCCATGCATTAGAACTTATTAGGCACGATTATTTATATATCTCTATTTGTGTAACTAACGTATAATTATTGCGTATATAACGTAGTTAATTAGGCATTTATTTTCATTTATTTTCCCATTAGGAAGATAATTGATTGTTAGGCAAAAATAAGAGGAGACTCATATATAGCCTAATTATTATTTTAAGGCGTAATAAGGAAGATTCCTTATAAGGCCTTATTTATGAAACAATGAGACGAGTGTGTGTGTGTATGTGAGCATGGACAGTAATTGATGTATGACTAAGTCGTAGGGATGCGAGGTCAATAGAGTTACATGATAGAAGTATGCCCTTCACTTTGAGGCTACCAGCAGTTGTGTACACTTATTGATGTGAGATGTCATTATGACAAATATTTGTAATGTAGCGAGGTTAGTCCCAAATTCTATAGGGAAAATCTACCCTGCTAATCCGACTACCAGTTCCTACGAATAGTCGGACTAATGTGAGACGTCATTATGAGTATGGGCCATAAGACGAAGGGCCTGCTTTGGGGTCTTGAGGTATTAAATGGTTGGACCCACCTTTTTACCCCATATGAAGTATTAAATAGCCAAGGGGCTACATTAGGTGGTATCTCAATGATGGGGTCCACTTCTAGAAATAGGTATTGAATGATGAGGTCTGCCTTAATTAAGGTATTAAATGATCATAGCCTTCCTATTTTCCATAAGGAAGTATTAAATGGCTTAAGTGATTCCATATGATGTCAGCTAGATAGTACCATTGAGGAGCATGCGTTGGAAATAGGTATTAAATGATGGGGTCTGCCTTAATTAAGGTATTAAATGACCAAAGTCTGCCTATTTTCCAATAAAAGGTATTAAGTGGCTAAGGTACCGTCACTTACATTGTTTCCTTTTTGGCAAGGCCGACCGGTTTTTATAGTGTGCCATCCACTTTTATTACAACAAAGTAATAAAAACATATAAGATACAGTTAGGTAGATTTTCTAAACTACTAAACAAGGTTTTTATAGTGGCCCAACCACCGAACACTCGGCACAAATGCCTAGTGAAACTCACATAAACTATTGCCAAAAGCAAACACAGTTACACTTCACAAAATAAGCACCACACATGTGCGAATCAAAAAATTCTCGCCGCACTAGGTAGACCTAAATTAAATCAAATTAGAATTCCAAAAAACAAGTAGCTGTAGAGAAGATCAAAGCAATTGAAATAAACATTGACCAGAAAGTACTATAGTAAACTCACAAAAGATGACTCGAAAAAATTCGCAAAAGATTGCAACCAGATAACCATTACCGAGGCATATAACAAAACATCAGCTAATCAAAAGCTAGCAGAGGCAGGCCAGCCATCACAATATTACAATAAAGATGGACTAATTAAAGCAAAATCACGAGTCAGGAGCTTGATGTTCAAACCCAAAAATGCTAAATCCACAAAACTCCTTCAGCAACCACACTTGATGCACAACATCAGAATCAAAATAGAACATACAAAAGCTGTAAAGATGCAGTCACCATCGCTCAAGTTATTAGCTGTTTATGACATATGATTCGGATATAGGTTTCTAAAAACCTGCTTCTGGAATGGAAGGTATTAAGTGGTTGGACCCGCCTTCTTTTCGTTATAAAGAAGTATTAAATGGTTTAATGGTCTATTTTCATAGACATATTCTTATTTTGAGATATACCGCTAAGTACTGAAAAGGTAAGACTCGAGATTTTTATTCAGTGGGCGTTGTTGTTTTGACTCCCTCCTCATTACAACACGGGTTGAAGACGTTAATGGAAAAGGTGACGCTTGGAGACGGAGGTGATGGACTTGCAGCAGTATTTACCATTTTTATTTGCTTTCGTATATACCCATGTTTTCATACTATTGTTCTAACTTACCTTGTTACGGTTTGATGGTATCTTTTTTTTGACATTGTTATGAATCTGAAATAAATAAGTACATTTTACTATTATATTTTCTTCTATCTGCTATGAGTTTTGAAAGTTTAATTATGGCTCTGAATGTTATTTCTTTTTACTACCAATAACTTATCTTAGAATGGATCTAAGTTTCGATGGGTCTTATCTAGGTCGAAATTTAGGCCTGTTCCAGGGTTGTCACATTTGGTTTCAGAACATAGGTTACCCGATCAATGGGAAAAAACTATAAATATGAGAGACGTATTTGTTATTTTGAAAAAAATTCAAAAAGAATTTTCAAAATTCTACTTATATACCTTGTTTTCTTTAACATACACGTATACACTAGGAAACCCTTTTCTTTCAGCATATAAATACTATCTTAGGAAATCATCACTAAAGATTTAACCTACAGATAGTTGATATGGTTGATAATCAATCTTCTTCCAAACAAAGGAACATTACCCATGGAAGACCACCCATTCGTGGAACGCTCGAATGGTTAAAGAATATCTTTGGAATTTCGAGCATATTCCTATTCCTTTAACTACATTGGTAGCACCCACTGCCCCACACGCCGATGTAACACCCCGTCATGTCGACTTTCCTAAGTTATGTAAGGACTTTCTCAATATGGGAGGGAGGACATACTCTAGAACCGAAGATATTCGAAAGCTAAAGCTTGGATTAGTAACTGCAAAAAGATATTTAGAGAGCTTGAATGGAATGATTGGCTAAGAAGAAGAATAACATCTTGGCATCTCACGTAAGAAGCTTTGAATTGGTGGAACTTTGTGACTGATGAGCACCCTAGAAGGATATTCTCTAGGGATGAATTCAAGGACTGATTTGAGTGAGATTCATGTCTACAACAGAGGTTAGCTTGCAATTGGAAAAGTTCATTCAGCTGAGACAAGGAGATTCTACCCTTAAGGAGTACATAGCTAAGTTTACTAAATTGGTTAAATTTGGGATGAGCCTAATAGACACACCTATGAAAAAGGCTATGATGTTTGTGAAGGGATTAAATTCCCCATCAATAGAAATGCTATCGACCCTAGTACTTATTGGGGCCACATATGAGCCGTTGGTAGAAATGGCAATGCTACACATGGCCAATAAGGAAGATAAGGGAATAAGAAGGAGAAGTATGCATCGACCCAAAAGCAAGGAGGGTCCAAGAAGATGAGCTTTAGGCCAACAAGAAGTCGAAGGGGAAGTTTAAAAAGGATGGGAAGGTGTGTAAGAAATGCCAAAGGAAAGGTCATAAAGCTAAAGATTGTAGGGTGAGTCTAATGAAGGAAGTCTTTAAACGTAGGTGTTATAACTGCCATGAGGAAGGGCATCATAAGGATCGGGGTCCCAAGGCGGCTAAGGAAGGATAAAGCGCACATGCTGACATTATTGAAGCCGTCCCTATTGCCAGTAAGCCACTAAGAGACTAAGAAAAAGCATCTCTAAGAGGTATAACTATTATTTTTGGGATTACTATTCGTACACTATTTGATTAAGGGGCATCACATTCCTTTATAGCTAGGGATGTAGTAAATTCCTTAAACCTTCAAACCCAGATGGTCAACAACCCAGTAGAGGTTTCCAATCCGTTGGGGGTTCGATCCATCCTTTTCTTGTTTGTAAAGACCTAGTGTTAAACATATGCGACGTTGATTTCATATGTACTGCATAAGCTCTAAATTTCGAGCGGTATGGGATTATCTTGGGTATGGACTGAATGTCATATTATAGAGCCATTCTTGACTGTGATAAGAGGGTAGTACGATTAAGGAGTTGTTGAGGTCGTGACCTAGAAGTTCTTTGTACACCCAAAGAATTAGTTGAGTTTAGCCACTTATACTCAGTAAATCTATTTATAGTTAGAGAGTCATCATCTGTACTCGTAGTTTGTGAATTTATTGTTGTCTTCGAGGATATCTCGGGTCTCCCACCCCATAAGGAGATTGAGTTTCGAATCGATTTGGAGAAGAACGCAAGACCTGTCGCTCTACCTTTAAGACATATGGCCCCTAAAGAAAGAAGGGAATTGAATAAGAAAATATTAGGGTTATTGAAGAAAGGATTTATCCGTAGGAGTACTTCTAAGTGGGGAGCTTCTGTTGTATTTGCTACTAAGGCAGATGGTTCTTTTAGATTTTACGTCTATTATAGGGAGTTGAACAAGTTGACAAGGAAGAATAGGTACCCCTTACCTAGAATAGATGACTTATTCGACCAACTTGTAGGGCCTAAAGTCTTTTCTAAATTGGACTTAGCAATGGGATTCCACCAGTTGAGAATTTCAGAGGAAAGCAAGCCGAAGACCGCATTTCATACTCCAGATGGGCTCCATGAGTAGGAAGTAATGGCATTTGGACTGATGAATGCGCCAACATGCTTTATGGATTTGATGAGTAAAATATTTAGAGGGGAACTTGAATTTGTTGTAGTGTTTGTTGATGATACCTTGGTTTTCTCCAAAGGTAAGAAGGAGCATGAGGACCACCTTAGGGAGGTATTGGAGACCTTGAGAAGGAACTAACTCAAAACCAAGTTTTCCAATTGCCGCTTTTGGAAAAATGAAGTTAAGTCCCTTGGGCATATTGTTTTGGAACAAGGATTGGCTATAGACCCTGCTAAAGTGGAAGCTGTCCAAGGATGGAAGACTCCTAGTAATGCATCAAAGGTTAGGAGTTTTCTAAGGTTGGCAGGCAACTATAGGAAGTTCATCAAGAACTTTGCACAAATAGCAACCCCTTTAACCCAATTGATTAAGAAGAATCTTGTTTTTTTGGAAGATAGATGCACTAAGGCATTTGAGAAGCTTAAGGAGTCATTGACTAGTACACCACTACTCACTATTCCAAATGGAGTCAAGCCGTGTAACGACCCGTAAATTAATCACTTTATATTTGAATATTTAAATCATTTTTAAATATTTTAATAATGGATTTTAATAACAAAATAAACATCTTTTAAATAATAATTAATGATATTAAATTCATTTTCAGAATTAGTTTACAAAAATAGCTAGTTCAAATAAAAATAAAAAAATGTGATCGAAAACCGTTTTTCGAAGACATTTTGACACCAGAAAGTTATCGGAAAACGTTATGCACACTTCCGTACATGTGTATACATATAAATGAACATTTCATGATAACTTAATGATTTGGTTACGGTTAATAATCATGCTTAGTTAATATATTACATGATTTGACATTATATACATAAAAATATATATTCTAACCTTAGTAAATTAATGAATTACACAACCATCACCTAAAGCAACCTAGGTTAGTACATTAAAACATGCTAATGGGGAACCTGGGGGAGGGGGTAATGTGTTCAAGGAGAGCTGGAGGAGGTATGGAGCTCCATGATACATGCACACTTTATATTATTTAATTCCTAAGTCAATTTACTAAAATACCCTTCTCATTTGCCTCTAAGTGCCTCCATCCTAACACATTTCTTCACTTTAAATTCTCTTTCTCATTACCTAAAACCTCTTTTACATATTCTTAAACGTCCATGGCTTCCAAGACAAATTCCTAAGCTAAAAAACTAGTGCATATACTTCTAAAAACTTGTTTAAAACCCTCCTACTTCACTTCCAAAAGCAATCTCCACAAAAAAAACCTCTACATCCCTTAATCCACTAGGGTCGAGCCTAATAATGGCCATGGCCAAGTTACTTTATCCTTCCGAGGTCCAAAAACTTGATCTGATCGAGCTAGGAGCATGAGATCTTAGGCTAGTGCAAGTTGTTATAATAATTCGACTTTATTTGGTAGCAACTTTATGAGAAAAACTTCATCCTTAAAACCAAAGTTTTCAAACTACTTTAATGCTCATATTATTGACTTGTGAATGCTTTTTGTTTGTGTGTGCTGATATATTGGTTGTTGGTTTGGTTTATTGCTTTGAAAAGTTGTTGCCTTAGAAGTTAGTATGCATGTAGTAAGCGATATGAAAAGTTAGTGGCTAAAGTTAATTATATTGCTAGTAAATGCTCTCTCCATGTCGTATCATAGTTTATTACCATGAAAATATGCTCATACCCTTGCTATGTGATGTTTGGTTGTATTACTAATGACATGAACTTGTTTACCGAACTGCCCGTATAGCGGTAGTCGCTATATCGACACTTTCGGAAAATCTTTACTTATCGAAACCATTTGGTTTCTTTATCATGCTTGGCTTAGTTTTACAAGTTTAGAAAGTACCTAAATAAAAATGATTTCAAATTTAATTAATTATTGTAATAATTATTATTTAATTTAATCAATTATTCAATTAACAAGGATCAGAGTTAACTAATTAACTTATTAATGATATGTTTTAAATTTAACTAATTACTTAATTAATGATGTTTTTAAATTAATTAATCATTTTATTTAATGATTTTTAAATAAAATTAATCATTTAATAATGATGGATTAAAGTTAATTAATCAATTAACTAACGAAGTTTTAAAATTAATAAATCTCCTTAATTAACGGATTTTCAAGTTAATCAACTTGTTTTAACTTTAATTAGTCTCTCCTTTAATGATGTTTATAACTAATAAATCATTTTTAAATAATGAGACTTAATTAGTTATTTATTAATTTAATTAATTATATTTAAATTTATTAAATAATCAAAATAATGATGTTTTAAAAGTGATTTACCCTTTTTGATATAGGCATTTGAAGTTAATTTATCAACTTAACTAATGAAGTTTCAAAGTGAATTTACCAAAGTAACAAGGATGTTTTGACTTTGTTATTCATTTTAAATAATGTTATTTATTTGTTTATTTATAATTAATTTTTATTTATTAATTAAATTAATGGTGTTTAAAAGTGATTAACTTCTTTTGAATTAAACGCCATCGAAGTCAATCAATCGGCCGAATTAATGAAGTTTTAAAGTTGATTAGTAAATGTAATAAGGATTTTTTAAGTTATTAAATCCTTTTTATAATGATGTTTAAAGTTTAACAAAGCGTTTTAAAGCTGATACTTGTAATGTGAAGCCAATCTCGAATTCGGTTTTTAAAGAAAAATATCACTTATATGGAAATGATTATTTGCATGCTTAACACTAAACGTCGAAGAAATAGACTTATCGCTATTTCAAAAGTTAAGAATAATCGTGAGACATGACTTTGAGGTAAGACTACCTTGACTTGTCCAGTTTATTGTTAACCAAGAAATAGCACAAGTTTGAATTCAACGAGTGGTGATAAATATACACGATTTAATTTCCATATAAGATAGTTTTATATCCTCGATAGTTGATTTCTCGGCTATTGGTTACTTCAGCTTCTTTATTATCGTCATTCTAAGACGATTTGTTGCTTCGTTAAGCTTTGATATCTTTTGTCGGAAATAACTAAAACCAAAGTGCGAAAGGAGGCCAAGCTATGTTGGGTTGCTCCTATTAGGATACTTCCACATCATTTAGATTTGGATTCGGTGGCGCTTTTAGATGTGAAATATTTGGATTCCTGGTAAGATTTGGTAGGGTCCAGCTTGGAGGGTTCCGAGAAGTGTCATAGAGAAATGAGCTTCTCATAAGCATATTTCTAGAGTTATACTTAAAAAGGGTGCACCTTCCATGTCATTGATGGAAATTTTCCTTTCCTTATTTGATTTGTACCTTTGAATCTATTTTTCTTTAATTACAATGAGAAGACTCAACCATTCTTCGCAGTATTTAATTATTGGTTTGTCCATTCTATTAAGTTTGGACTGTTATCTTGTTTTATCCATTATGTCCAGTTTGGATTTATTCATGCTATTTCCATCTTTTAAAGTCTGGATGTTTATATTTATAATGCCCATCTTCTATGTTTGGATTTGTTTCCTATTGTTCTTTTCCATTCTTACGTTTGGTTGTTGTTTATGTGGAAGAAAACCCGTTCTACGCCAGTGGCATGGTCTCATATATTATTGTTAAATATACTCCCTTTTGTTTCATAATTTTACTCATACCCGACATATTGTCTAAACCGAGTTATTTATTTCCCTAAACTCTCGGGTACTCAATTATAATTGAGTAGTCCGAGTATGGCAGGTTTCTCTTTGGAGCTCTTTGAAGACGATGATCGAGCAGGTGACTCCTTAGTTATCTAGTTATTTCTTTCCACTGTGTAATTATGAAAATGTATTTTGTATCCAAAAATGACAAGTCAGAATGTATAGCTGCAAATATGTTTTGTTTAACTCTGATAGCTCCGTGTATGGGGTAACCTTTTGTACTATATCATTTTGTATTATATGTAACCATTCCGTTGTGAGGTATTTTGTATTATATCTTGTTATGTTCTTTATTTTTCCCCATGATAACTTGTCTTTCGGATACTTGGGCAATAGCACATGCATTGGATGTATTAAGTGTTGTTCCTAGGAGTTTGAAAGGCTGGTCATCACCGTTGGTATCAGAGCTTAGGTTTAGCGAACTCCTAAGCCCTGGTAGGATAAACTCACTTAGGATATGACTAATAATGTCCTAGGATATTTGAGAGTATAAATATATATTAAGTGCATATTTGTTGGTGTTATAAAAATAATTTATGTTATTTGATCCGTGGAGTGGTATATGAATTCTGAACGATGTGTCTGATTAACGTCATCGGTATGGATTCCTAAATACTTGAACAGACCTACCGATACAACATTGTTTTAAAATGGTAAATGAAACAATTTTACCTAAGAATATATTTTATATATATGAGAATGACTTTCAAAATTAATATAGTTGTATTGATGAGTTGATTATTAGGAGATGATAATATTTTACTATTATCATTTAGGATTTGTTTAGTTATGCTCGTCCTTGAGAATTAACTATTGTTGAATAGTTCATAAGAGATTTTCCTTAGTAAGGCAAAGGTTATATAAATGGAAATTAGAGAACCTTGAGAACGAACCCCTTGTGAATTCAGTTTCATTATTTGACTAGAAGGTGTCCGGTGAAAGGGTTAAGTTAAAAATTATCTTTTAACAGTGTTAAGCTAAAAGTAAACTTTTAATAAAAAGTTGTTTAATATAATCTGAATGATAGGATAATACATTTAGAATATAAATATATGCGAAAATTTAGTTATAATAAAGGAGAATTATTTAAACATGAGTTTAACTCACATTCAAATTCACTACATCATATACGCGATGCTATAAACTATTGTTGATTTCTTGGATGATAGTTAGATTTGTTCGATTGATTGTTTAATTGAAATCAATCTGGATATTCCATTTAAACTGTTTAAGTGTCATTATAGCAATTTTCGCTATATCGTCATTTATTGAATTCATCCCTAAACCCTTATATGTGTGTTTGAACTTGAGCTTGTGTTTTTACAAAAGTAGATGTTTAAAATTCATTAATCATTTTGATTAATGATATTTAAAATTAATTAATCATTTTAACAATGATGTTTAAAATAAATTAATCTTTTTGATTAATGTGATTTGAATTTAATTAGATCAGTTTAATTATTGATATTGAACTATAATTTATAATTTTAATTAATGATTATTTCAATTTAATTAATTTTTTAACTAATGGTGTTTTGAAATTTAGTTAATCATTTTAATTAATGATGTTTGAATTTAACTAAATCATTTTAATTAATGATATTTGAAATGTAATTAATCATTTTAACCGATGATCATTTGAATCTGAATAATTGTTTTAATTAATAGTATGTAAGTTTTTTAGTTAATGATAGTTGAGATTAATTATTCGTTTTAATTAATTATCGTTTGAATTTAATAAATCATTTGATAAATGTAGTTAATTGATTTAATAAATGAGTTCAAAGTAAATTAACTGATTCGATGAAAGTATTTTGGAAGTAATTAACTATTTTATTAAAGATAATTGATTTGTTTATCAAAGGAAATTGTAAATTTGATTAATTTTCTTTTGAGATAATTGATATTGTTTTAGATTTAAAAAAGGAATTTTTTAAATCATCCTTTAAGACGATTAACATTATTTCGATTTTATAAAGGTATTTAAATTGTTTTATTATCTTTTGGGATAATAAATATTATTTGAATTTTATAAATGATGGTTTATAAATGTGGAAAACCCTTTAAAAGGAATTGTTTAAAAATAAAGCTAAGTGTAGTAAAAAAAATTTAAATGACATTTGTTTTTTTACCTTGTTTTATAGTAAATAATGTTTTAAACGACATTTGCTAATATTATAAATTTATCTTTCAAAAGAAACTTTTAAAGAGTTTTTTAGAAAATTTAAAATATCGGTATTGTTTGAAATAATTTCAAATGATTTTGAGAAATTTTAAATGGAATACATTTTCTTTGGGATAATGCGGAGGGAAAACCTTTCCATTAGTTTTATGGTAATCTAAATAATCTTTCAAGTGACGATCGAATGTTTCCTTAGGCGAACGTTGTGGAGTACTTGACAAATTATTCTCTTTACCATTGTGCAATCAGGATGAGATTAGATCCAAATGAACCCAAAGAGAGTTTTAGTAAATAAAATTGTTTGAAGTTTTAATTCATATAGAAATGTAGTATGTGTTCAAAATAGGAGTTTTGAAATAAAATCCAAGTAATTAGTTTTTAAGTTCCCTTAAAGGGAATTGATTTCCATATAAATAGTATTCTTGGTAAAAGACTATTTTGGATAAATGAATTTTTACTCTTAGAGAAGATAAGGTATAATTTAACACTGATTTAATTGGGTTAGATTGGAAAGGAAGGTTTTGATAACATTGTTTTATCAAAACCATCGATCTTATTTAAACATATAAGCAGTGTAAACGAATTGGTGTCATTGGGCCAGTCCATAAACATCATTTATTATAACAGTTTAATGTAAAAAGGTAGGAGAGTTTTAATAGACATTGTTTTATTAAAACCATAGTTTTTGTTTAAAACTTGTAAGTAGTGTAAACTATTTGTTGTTTTGGGTGAACCCATAAACATCGTCCATTTTAACACTCTAATTTAAAGGGGTCGAGAGGTTGACTCATTTTTAAAAGACCTAAATTTTGACTAGACCTTCACTTAAATTGTGAAAAGTGAAATAAAATTTGTATTTGTATGTACTCTTTGGATAAGGAAGAGCATTATACAAGTAAAT
The DNA here is from genome assembly GCA_030765085.1 of Allium cepa. Taxonomy (NCBI): domain Eukaryota; kingdom Viridiplantae; phylum Streptophyta; class Magnoliopsida; order Asparagales; family Amaryllidaceae; genus Allium; species Allium cepa. Next base: position 585,834,575 of record CM060944.1, on the reverse strand, counting down.
AATGTGGAATAAGTTATTATTTGATGTTCAATAAAGAAAAGACTTCATAAAATATTTTTATACTTAGGAGAAAATTTATGAAGCAATTCATAAACAATTTTACTGTTGGTTGAACAAAAGAGGTTTGAGAAAGTAAGATCCCTGATCTGTTGTCGAGAAAAGGAGCTCCAATGGTACTTTAGAATAAGAATAATAGGGACTAAAAGCCAAATCCAGGTATTAATAAAATTCTAAATGCAAATTAAAGTGATTTAGATATATTGTTATAACTAAAAAATTAATAATTTTAGAAAGTGACTTTCAATTTTTTCTAAAGGGGCATAGGTAATCCTCTAAGCAATAACCAAAGGCTAATGAGCAAAATGGTGTGCTTAGGAAATTATTTATATTCTTAGGCAATCAAGAAAGTTTTAGACCTAAGTTAAGATTTGTCTTTTAGTCATTTAAATTTTAAGTAGTGTTAAGTGTTAGATTTTTCTTTTTATGGATTATGGTTGGTTTGATTGAATTGATTGATTTGGTGAGCTTATATACCATAGTTTATAGAGTTTAAATTTATAAACCAAGGTTTTGAATTTTTATTCTTAGGACCTAAATCCCAGTGACTTTGAAAAGTGATTTTTATGAAAATTTGAGAAATAAATAGGCTGTTTGCTATAGTTTTTGTTTTAGGAGGAACCGAAATATCACTAGAAGCTCTATTTGTTTGATTCTAGAGTTTAACATGTTTTGTTAGGAGGACCTCCTCCTTGACATTTTGATCTGTGTTTTGATTTAGTTCTCTTTTGAGAAATTCGAAAATAAATTTTTGTTATAAAACCCAGGCATTTTGTTCTAAATTTAGAAAATATTTATAAAATATTGAATGCATAGTATTTATTACAAAATATTCTCTTTATTTTGTTGCATATGTTTGTTACATTACTTTTGGGTTGCATCATGTTACTTGGTTGCATACGTTTGTTATGTGTTTATATTGCATATGCTTATGGTAGGAAAGGAAAATAAATAATAATTAATCAGCTTTGCTGAAAACTAAGTAAGTAAACCGATTTTCTTAGGTTGGTTATTACTTCTTTCACTCCATAATAATTTCGGAGAAGAATTTTTTTTAAGGGAGGGAGAGTGTAACGACCCATAAATTAATCACTTTATATTTGAATATTTAAATCATTTTTAAATATTTAAATAATGGATTTTAATAACCAAATAAACATCTTTTAAATAATAATTAATGATATTAAAATCAATTTCGGAATTAGTTTATCAAAATAGTTAGTTCAAATAAAAATAAAAAATGCGATCGAAAACCGTTTTCTAAAATTTCGATTTTTTGACACCAGAAAGTTGTTCGAAAATGTTGTGCAAATTTGTGTACATGTGTACACATATAAATTCACATGCCATGATAAGTTAATTATTCCATTAGGATTAATAATCACACTTAGTTAATATAAAACATGATTTGACATTATATGCGTAAAAATATATATTCTAACCTTAGGAAATTAATTAAGTATACACCATCATCTAATGCAACCTAGATTAGTACATTAAAACATGCTAAGGGGGGATCTAAGGGGGTAATGTATGCTAGGAGGGATGGAGGAGATATGGAGCTTCATGATCTTGCACACTTTGTATTATTTTATTCCTAAGTCTATTTAGTAAAATACCCTCCTCATTTGCCTATACCTCCATCCTAACACATTTCTTCACTTTAAATTCTCTTTCTTATTTCCTAAAACCTCTTTTACATGTTCTTAAACGTCCATGGCTTCCAAGACAAATTCCTAAGCTAAAAAAAGCAGTGCACATACTTCTAAAAACTAGTTTAAAACCTTCCTACTTCACTTTCAAAAGCAATCTCCACCAAAAAAAACCGCTATATTCCTTAACCCATCAAGGCCAAGCCCAATAATGGCCATGTCGCTTTGGCCTTCCAAGGTCCAAAAACTTGACCTGATTGAGCAAGGAGTAGTGCAAGTTGTTGCAGTGATCCACCTTCATTTGGTAACAACTTTGTAAGTAAAACTTCGCCCTTAAACCAAATTTTTTAAACTATTTAATGCTCGTATTATTGAATTACGAATGCTTGTTATATGTGTGATGATTTATTGGTCGTTGGTTTGGTTTATTGCTTTGAAAATTTGTCGCCTTGGAAGTTAGTATGCATGTAATAAGCAATATGAAAAGTTGGTGGCTAAAGTTAATTATATTGCTAGTAAATGCTATCTAAATGTAATATCATAGTTTATTACCACAAATTGTAGGATCTAGATTAACCCTAGAGGGGGGGGGGTTGAATAGGGTTATAGCAAATTTTCTCGAATTAGTGAAGTAAATATGCTGAAAATAAATCACACACAAAATTTACCCAGCTTCGGCAAACCCTGCCTACTGCTGCATTCCCAGATTTCTATTAGAATTAAACAGTCTCCCGCTTACAAACACTCTAACAGACTCGCAAACCCTGCTACCGCCTATAGAGTTTTGCAAACTCGCAACCCCTGCTTACTGAACTAATTCTAACTAGACAATCAGACACAACCTAAAACCTAGGTGGTGATTTACCAAGATTTGATTCACAATTTTCAAACGAAAATATAAAAGACAATAGTTTAAACAAAAAAACAAACAATCTTAAACCCTAATTTAATTAATAAACTAAAAAGCCTTAAAACAATGACCGACCCAAAAAAAAGGATTTTTTATTCCCTTTTTCTTTTAACTCTTCGGCCCGTTCCTCTTTCTTCTTCTCTTGATAATGGAGGTCATTTGTTCTTCTCGTTTCTCCTGATTAAAATTAGGGCTTTCGTCCTTGCGCTCTCTGTTCCAAATTAGGGCTTTTGCGAAGCTTCGATACTACTTCGATCGTTGTTGATTGTGCATGATTTAACCTGGCTTGATCGATTTCGTGTTGCTTTCTTCGGTTGCTTCGGTGAGTTCGATTATTGCTTCGGTAACAATTTTTTTTCTCTGATACTTGTATTCGAAGTCTTGTTTACTGCCGATGATGTTGAATGGTTTATATAGGAATCGAAATCCTATTTTTGCGTTCATATAAGTTTTGTTTGAATTCGTCTTCACTGTGCTTTGGCCGCTTGATAATGTTTTGATGCTTGAGATGATTTCGACTTGTTCAAAAAGCGTATATTATCATAACTTGATGGTCACGGCTTCTCGAATCTCCTTGATTCTTACGGCATTTCAAACTTTCCTATTTTTACATCTCTTACCATTTCAAAAACAAAGATACGAATTTGACTTTTTCAAACTGTACACACACTGTCATGAATTCGAATTCTCTGTACTGTTGAACCTCGTTCATTTGTACTTTGTTTCTTTATAATGCTCGAACTTGTTCATGTGATTCATGCTTTATTTTGACCTGATCATTTATTGTTTCTCGGCATTGACTTTGAGCTGGAATTTGTTTCTTTGATATTGAAACCTGTACTTGCAGTTGTGTAGTTGTTGACTACATCACCATATATCAATTGTTCGGCCTTTGGTTTCATGTGCATTGAGCTTTGACCCTTTGTTGTTCATCTGCATGTAATTGTTGGCTTAGTTTCTGTTGGTCGTGGCTTTGTTTATGTGAACACATTTGTGTTGCATTGCACTTTGATGGCTGATCATTTGTATACATATATGTGTATGGTCGCTGCAGTTTCATTACTACTTCACTAATGCATTTTTCCATGTATTCTGTCTTTGAGCTGCTGTGTTGCATTGAGTTGTTGTTTCTGGCCTGTGCACATTGTTGCATGCATTGAGTATTTCATGTAGTACGAGCATTTGGTTCATCGTATCTGTTGCACTTGGTCCCTGACCTTTGTTGCCTCTGAGTTTGAGCATTTTCACATTTGTAGCCTTGGTCTTTTCTTAACTTTACTTGAGCATCACTGTCTTGTTGAAGTTGTAACTGGACATGTTGCCTTTATTACAGTGGTCTGACTTGAACTTGATGACTTGACTAGTTCATCTGGTTGCACTTTGGTCTACTGCCATGTTGCTTTAGTTGAGTCTGAACTTGACGTTTCAGTTTGTAGCTTGCATGTTGATCTTTTGAGATTTCTTTGTGGTCTTTAGGATTTGCGCTTGCACACTTGCTCTTGTTGGTTGCACACACGAGTTGGCGAGGCAGTGCACACGTGTATGAATGTACACGTGTGTATTGCAGCCACTTATGATTACCTGTCCCTGTAATATCTATGTGCACGACTTTGTGATGAATTCAAGTGTGAATGATGACGAACAACCCAAATAACTGAGGCAAATGATATTTTCAAAAAACCATATTTTATTTTATATTGCAACAATATTTCTTTTTCAGTTTTACCGCGTTAGTGAATATTTTTGCAGATTACTCGGATGCTGGAATCTGACTGGAATGCAGTTGAAGAAAAATACGAGTGTGAGTGATATGTAGTGAGGTTATTAATGTAAATCAAATTGTGATGTATTCAAAAATGTATATGTATAGTGAGAGCATGAATTTGTACTATTCAAGATTGTAATAAATATTTGTTTGAATAAAATATTCATTTGAATTCAAATTCTGTGTTATTTAATTTATTCAACAAATATTTATTTAATCTGTAAAACAAAATAGTATATTAACAAATACATTTAAACGAATGTATATATGTTTATTATCATCAAACAAAAATCATACAAGCGCAAAGCGCATATTCAACAATCTCCCCCTTTTGATGATAACAAACATATATTTAATATTTTGAATGTATTAAATGTATTTGATCATTCAGTTTGCTCCCCCTATTTAAATGCTTCCTCTCTACATGATACTCCCCCTACATATATGCATACAAATAAAAATATGTAAATGAGCCTATGCAAATGAAAAATTATTTGACCTTTGCTTGATTCTATTTGACAAAATATTAACTTTTCTCTCCCCCTTTTGTTATCAGCAAAAGAATAACAGTGTTATAAAAATAGGGATGAAGTGACAGACATGAATCAAACATGTAACTCAATTGAATATAAATATTAAATTTCAATAAAATAAACTCAAACAAAAATCATAATTACCCTTGTCAGGCGCATATTCCACTTTCAGAAGTGATGGGAATAAAATCATGAAAATCATACAGTTCTGTCTATTTGTGGTATATTTATTTCAGGAAATTTGAATATCTACTAATCATGCATAACCGTTAGGACTTTTAAATGAGATTAGCAGTATTCCAATTTAATTTAAAAAAATGTAATCAAGTATCTTCTAACCACGCATGACCATGAGGACTTTTAAATGGGATTAGAATCAACTTGTCTATTTAAATTAATTAATTTTGATATGCGTTCCATACATGCATAACTGTGAGGACTTTTAAATGAGCATGGAAGTACATAATCAAAAATCCAGTAATTCACCCATGCATAACCGTGAGGACTGTTAAATGATAGTGAATACTTTGGATATTTATTTTTATTGAAGAATATAATAAATTGAAGCATAGATAATTTAATAATTAATTAAAGAACGAATAATTTCCTTTGTAAACTACCACAAATTTACATACTATATATGATTTTGATGAGTGATGGTCGATAGAAAGATGATAGAAATAGAAATGACCATGGAATTTTTACCAACCAAAAGTTTTATAATTCTTGTTTAAATTTCTAAAGAAATTTACTAATTATACCATCTCGAGTCATAGTATATGATCAATATCAACACTCATCTTATTTTCAATCACTATATATCTTTTCAGATAATCATTAGGGAGTTAGATTAGTCGATTTCTATAATCCCTAAATCCAAACGTAATCTGGAAAATCTGTCTTCGGGGAGGGGTTTTGTGAAAATATCAGCAAGTTGAGCCTCAGTTGAAATATGTTCAATGCAAATGTCTTTCTTAGCAATGTGATCTCTAAGAAAGTGGTGTCTCACATCAGTGTGTTTTGTACGTGAATGATGAATAGGATTATTTGACAAGTCTATTGCACTTTTACTATCACATTTTATTGGAACTTGTTTATAAGCTAAGCCTAAATCAGAAAGAGTTTGCATCATCCATAAAATTTGAGCACAACAACTTCCTAAAGCAATATATTCTGCTTCAGTGGTGGATAATGCAACACAATTCTGTTTTCGACTTGACCATGAAACTAATGAATGTCCTAGCATGAAACATGTCCCACTAGTGCTTTTTCTGTCAACCAATGAACCAGCATAATCAGCATCAGAATAACCAACTAAATCAAAATTTTCACAAGAAGGGTACCACAATCCATATTTGTGTGTGTGTGAGAGATATCTTAAAATTCGTTTAGTGGCTTTCAAATGAGATTCTTTAGGATTAGATTGAAAACGTGCACACAAACACACAAAAAACATAATATCAGGTCTAGAAGCAGTAAGATAGAGAAGTGAACCGATTATTCCTCGATATTTCTTCTGATCAACAGCAATTCCTTTCTCGTCTTTGTCCAACTTTGTTGATGGACTCATAGGAGTTCTCAATGGTTTGGAATTCTCAACTCCAAATTTCTTCAATAGTTCCAACACATACTTGGATTGTGAAATGAATATACCATCACTGCTTTGCTTGATTTGAAATCCAAGAAAATATTTCAATTCTCCAACCAAGCTCATCTCGAATTTAGCCTGCATGACTTGTTCAAATTTCTCGCACAAGAGTTCATTAGTAGCACCATAAATGATATCATCCACATAAATTTGAACAATCAAAAAATCACTTCCTTTATGTAGTAGAAACAGTGTCGTGTCAGCACTCCCCTTTTTAAAACCGTTTTCCAAAAGATATGTACAAAGGCAGTCATACCAAGCTCTAGGAGCTTGCTTACGACCATATAATGCTTTTTCTAGTTTATACACATGTTTTGGAAAATCATGATTTTCAAAACCGGGGGGTTGTTCAACAAAAACTTCTTCTTTCAAAGCACCATTTAGAAAGGCACTTTTTACATCCATTTGTTTAAGTTTGAAACCCTTATAACATGCAAAACTTAGCAAAATCCTAATGGCTTCTAACCTAGAAACTGGAGCAAATGTTTCATCAAAAACTATGCCTTCTATTTGGTTATATCCTTTTGCGACCAACCTAGCTTTGTTTCTAATTACATTTCCTGATTCATCAAATTTATTTTTGAATACCCATTTAGTTCCAACAATTGGATAGTCATTTGGCCTAGGAACTAATTTCCAAACTTTATTTCTCTCAAATTGATTAAGTTCATCTTGCATTGCTAAAAACCAACTTTCATCATTAAGAGCTATTTCAACAGAATCGGGTTCAATTTCAGAAATAAAACCACTGTCACAGCAAAGTGCACACAAGTTTGTATCAAATGAAGAGCGAGTGTGTATACCTTCCGTCGGATCACCTATAACCAATTCAGGAGGATGATTGGATTTGAACTTTAATCTATCAGTATCAACCGTCCTACTTTCAGCTTTCTCACTAGATGTCCCTTCTTCAATGCCTTCATGATCTATCCCATCGTCAATCATTTTTTCAGTCGTCCTTTCCAGATCAGATTCATCAAATTTCACATTGATTGATTCAACAATTGTCTTTGTTCGTTTGTTGTATATCCTGTAAGCCTTACTCCTTGCTGAATAGCCCATGAAAATTCCCTCATCAGCCTTTGATTCAAATTTTCCAAGTTGATCACCTGTGTTAAGAATGAAACATGGACATCCAAATATACGAAAATAAGAAATGTTAGGTTTCCTTTCATGCCACAATTCATAAGACGTTTTGTCAAGTATTGGTCTAATCATTACTCTAATCATTATATAACATGAAGTATTCACCGCCTCTGCCCAAAAGATTAGAGGTAGCTTATACACACTCAACATGGATCTATCCAATTCCTGTAATGTACGATTTTTCCTTTCAACCACCCCATTTTGTTGAGGTGTTCGTGGAGTAGAAAATTCATGTTTTAAACCATTTTCTTCACAAAAATTTTCAAATTCCAAATTTTCAAATTCGCCTCCATGATCACTTCTCAAGGTTTTAATTGTAACTCCTTTTTCATTTTGAACAAGTTTTGCAAATTTTGAAAAATAGTCAAAAGATTCAGACTTTTTGGCTAAGAAGTAAACCCATGTAAATCTAGAATAATCATCAACCAATACATAACAATAACGTTTTCCATTCAAGCTTGAAATTTCATTTGGTCCAAATAAGTCCATGTGAATTAGTTCAAGGACCCTTGATGTGCTAACAATGTTATTACGGCGAAATGATGATCGACTAAGCTTGCCCAAGGAACATGCTTTACACACTTTATTATTTTTAAATTTATGATGTGGTAACCCTCTGACTAATTCTTTCGATTCAAGTTTTTCTAAGAGACTCATGCTAGCATGTCCAAGTCTCCTATGCCATAAATATGCCTCTTCGTCTGTGGCTACCAAACATCTAGAAAGATTAGATGATCTAATGAAAGCGAGTAAACATTCCCTTTTCTTTTGCCCATAAAAACAATGTTATTAGAAGATTTATCAATGATTTTGCAAGTATCACTATCAAAAATCACGTTCATTCCTTTGTCACATAGTTGGCTAATAGAAATGAGATTGTGATGCAGATTTTCAACGTATAAAACATTAGTCAAGGAAAAAATACCGTTACCAACTTCACCTTTACTAATAATCTTACACTTGCTATTGTCTCCCATGATCACATTTCCACCTTTAAAATTCTCTAAGCTAAGGAACTTCGATTTGTCACCTGTCATATGTCTAGAACAACCTGAATCTAGAAACCATTCTTGTTGTTCCTTAGCCCGCCAACAGACCTACATAAAAAGAGAGGAGGATGACCTAGAGAAACTCTTAGGTCCAATGATATTAGTGATAGAAGCATTGTGAATAAACAATCCCTTTGGAACCCATACTTGTTTAGTCCTTTTATTTTTATTCCAATAGACATGAAATTTGTTTGTAGAATTCTTAGGAACCCAAACTTGTATAAATTTTGTGTTCTTGTTCCTATGACTACAATTTTCAACACGATCTCTAAATATTTCACATCTACCAAAGACATTCTTATATTTTGCATTATCATCAACTTGTGTTTTCCCAAAACCTAGTCCTTATCCGTTGTTAGCAAAAATTTGATTTCTCAATAACATGTTGAATGATTTTTCTCCTCTTGAAAAGTTATTCAGAGATTTCTCAAGATTTTGGACTTTGGTTTTTAGTGTTGTGTTTTCAGTTGCAAGTGAGGTGCATCTATGTATAAAATCCTTTTTCCTAGTGTCAAGGTTTTCCTTAAGACTTAAATTTTCTTTTTCAAGATTTACAAAGCTATTCCTAAGTCTTGATAATTCTGAATCTAAAGTTTTACATTTTTTACAGTCTAGGTTTTGAATATTTTCAAGTTCAGTTTCTAACCTAGAATTTTCATGGACAAGTTCTCTCCTATCAGATTTTAGTTTTTCAATTTTAGATTCAAGAGTATCAATCGTTTTAGTAAGATCACAACATATCGAAACAAGTTCTTTATAAGAATATTCACTTACCTCACTAGATTCCTCCGAGCTTGCTTCTGAATCCGATTTTGACATAAGACACAAGTTAGCCTCTTCTGAGCTATTATTCGAAACTTCCTCTCCTTCTTCATCATCCCAAGTTGCTGCAAAGGCCTTCTTTTTCTTTTTCTTTCCTTTGTTGTTTTTTAGAAGTGGACATTTTTGTTTGAAGTGGCCAGGCTTCTTGCAGTTATAGCACGTTAATTCATTATCGGAATCCTCAGAATTCTTTGATCTATTACCACTTATTTTCTTCTTTCGTGACTTGAATCTTGACCATTTTTTAAGATTATTGACAGCCATTGCAAGCTCTTCAATTGGATCTTCTTCTTCTTCATCGCTCTCTTCTTTGCTCTTTAAGGCAATCGTCTTCTTCTTTGGTTCGAGTTATTGCGTTCTTCCTTTGCTTTTAGCTCAAGCTCATATGTCATCAAGTTGCCAATCAACTCCTCCATGCTTAGCTTACTCAGATCTTTCGATTCATGTATTGCCGTGACTTTTGCGTCAAAGTTCATCGGTAGGACTCGTAGTATCTTCCTCACAAGCTCTACCTCAGTGAATACCTTCCCAAGCGCTCTAGCATTGTATACCAAGGTTGAAAAGCGTCCAAACATATCCTTTATGTTCTCGCCTTTGTCCATCATAAAGTTTTCGTATTCATTGCTGAATAGGGCTAGACGAGACTCCTTGACATGAGAAGTTCCTTCGTGTGTCACCTCCAAAGTGTGCCAAATTTCCTATGTTGTTGTACAATGAGAAATTCTATTAAGTTCATTTTTATCAAGAGCACATATCAAAGCATTCATGACTTTAGCATTTGTCGTTTTCAATCTCTTATCGTTAGCATCCCACCTATCCTTAGGTTTAGGAATCTCAGTACCACCAACGATTATAGTGGGAGGTTTATAGCCAGTTTCAATAATATCCCAAACATCATAATCAACAGAACTAAGATAGATACCCATCCTAACTTTCCAATAAGCATAATCGTTCCCGTTAAACATGGGTGGCCTAGCAATAGATTGCCCCTCAGAAAAAGCATTATTTGGTGAATTCATGACTCTAGAGTTAAAAACAAAATACCGGGCTGTGATACCACTTGTAGGATCTAGATTAACCCTAGAGGGGGGGGGGGTGAATAGGGTTATAGCAAATTTTCTCGAATTAGTGAAGTAAATATGCTGAAAATAAATCACACACAAAATTTACCCAGCTTCGGCAAACCCTGCCTACTGCTGCATTCCCAGATTTCTATTAGAATTAAACAGTCTCCCGCTTACAAACACTCTAACAGACTCGCAAACCCTGCTACCGCCTATAGAGTTTTGCAAACTCGCAACCCCTGCTTACTGAACTAATTCTAACTAGACAATCAGACACAACCTAAAACCTAGGTGGTGATTTACCAAGATTTGATTCACAATTTTCAAACGAAAATATAAAAGACAATAGTTTAAACAAAAAAACAAACAATCTTAAACCCTAATTTAATTAATAAACTAAAAAGCCTTAAAACAATGACCGGCCCAAAAAAAAGGATTTTTTATTCCCTTTTTCTTTTAACTCTTCGACCCGTTCCTTTTTCTTCTTCTCTTGATAATGGCGGTCGTTTGTTCTTCTCGTTTCTCCTGATTAAAATTAGGGCTTTCGTCCTTGCACTCTTTGTTCCAAATTAGGGCTTTTGCGAAGCTCCGATACTACTTCGATCGTTGTTGATTGTGCATGATTTTACCTGGCTTGATCGATTTCGTGTTGCTTTCTTCGGTTGCTTTGGTGAGTTCGATTATTGCTTCGGTAACAATTTTTTTTCTCTGATACTTGTATTCGAACTCTTGTTTATTGCCGATGATGTTGAATGGTTTATATAGGATTCGAAATCCTATTTTTGCGTTCATATAAGTTTTGTTTGAATTCGTCTTCACTGTGCTTTGGCCGCTTGATAATGTTTTGATGCTTGAGATGATTTCGACTTGTTCAAAAAGCGTATATTATCATAACTTGATGGTCACGGCTTCTCGAATCTCCTTGATTCTTACGGCATTTCAAACTTTCCTATTTTTACATCTCTTACCATTTCAAAAACAAAGATACGAATTTGACTTTTTCAAATTGTACACACACTATCATGAATTCGAATTCTCTGTACTATTGAACTTCGTTCATTTGTACTTTGTTTCTTTATAATGCTCGAACTTGTTCATGTGATTCATGCTTTATTTTGACCTGATCATTTATTGTTTCTCGGCATTGACTTTGAGCCGGAATTTGTTTCTTTGATATTAGAACATGTACTTGCAGTTGTGTAGTTGTTGACTACATCACCATATATCAATTGCTCGGCCTTTGGTTTCATGTGCATTGAGCTTTGACCCTTTGTTGTTCATCTGCATGTAATTGTTGGCTTAGTTTCTGTTGGTCGTGGCTTGGTTTATGTGAACACATTTGTGTTGCATTGCACTTTGATGGCTGATCATTTGTATACATATATGTGTATGGTCACTGCAGTTTCATTACTACTTCACTAATGCATTTTTCCATGTATTTTGTCTTTGAGCTGCTGTGTTGCATTGAGTTGTTGTTTCTGGCCTGTGCACATTGTTGCATGCATTGAGTATTTCATGTAGTACGGGCATTTGGTTCATCGTATCTGTTGCACTTGGTCCCTGACCTTTGTTGCCTCTGAGTTTGAGCATTTTCACATTTGTAGCCTTGGTCTTTTCTTAACTTTACTTGAGCATCACTGTCTTGTTGAAGTTGTAACTGGACATGTTGCCTTTATTACAGTGGTCTGACTTGAACTTGATGACTTGACTGGTTCATCTGGTTGCACTTTGGTCTGCTGCCATGTTGCTTTAGTTGAGTCTGAACTTGACGTTGCAGTTTGTAGCTTGCATGTTGATTTTTTGAGATTTCTTTGTGGTCTTTGGGATTTGCACTTGCACACTTGCTCTTGTTGGTTGCACACACGAGTTGGCGAGGCAGTGCACACGTGTATGAATGTACACGTGTGTATTGCAGCCACTTATGATTACCTGTCCCTGTAATATCTATGTGCACGACTTTGTGATGAATTCAAGTGTGAATGATGACGAACAACCCAAATAACTGAGGCAAATGATATTTTCAAAAAACCATATTTTATTTTATATTGCAACAATATTTCTTTTTCAATTTTACTGCGTTAGTGAATATTTTTGCAGATTACTCGGATGCTGGAATCTGACTGGAATGCAGTTGAAGAAAAATATGAGTGTGAGTGATATGTAGTGAGGTTATTAATGTAAATCAAATTGTGATGTATTCAAAAATGTATATGTATAGTGAGAACATGAATTTGTACTATTCAAGCTTGTAATAAATATTTGTTTGAATAAAATATTCATTTGAATTCAAATTCTGTGTTATTTAATTTGTTCAACAAATATTTATTTAATCTGTGAAAACAAAATAGTATATTAACAAATACATTTAAACGAATGTATATATGTTTATTATCATCAAACAAAAATCATACAAGCGCAAAGCGCATATTCAACACGAATATATGCTCATACCCTTCCTATGTGATGTTTGGTTGTATTGATGATGACATAAACTTGTTTACCGAACTAGCCATATAGCAAGAGTCGCTACATCGGCACTTGTAGAAAATCTCTTCTTATCGAAACCATTTGGTTTTCTTATCGTGCTTGGATTAGTTTTACAAGTTAAGAAAATTTTGAAATAATAATGATTTCAAATTTAATTAATTATTTTAATAATGATTACTTAATTTAATTAATTATTTAATTAATCACTTAATTAATAAGGATTAGGGTTAATTAATTACCTTATTAATGATGTGTTTTAAATTTAACCAATTACTTAATTAATGATGTTTTAAAAATAATTAATCATTTTATTTAGTGATGTTTAAAGATAACTAATCATTTAATAATGATGGATTAAAGTTAATTAATCAATTAACAAACGATGTTTTTAAATTAGTAAATCTTTTTAATTAACGGCTTTTTAAGTTAATCAACTTGTTTTAACTTTAATTAATCTCTCCTTTAATGATGTTTACAATTAATAAATCATTTTTAAATAATGAGATTTATTTATTTATTTATTTATTTATTAATATTTAAATTTATTAGTTAATCGAATAATGATGTTTTAAAGGTGATTTACCATTTTTGATTTAAGGCATTTAAAGTTAATGTATCAATTTAATTAATGAAGTTTAAAAGTGAATTTACCAAAGTAACAAGGATGTTTTGACTTTGTTATTCATTTTAAATAATGATAATTAATTATTAATTTATTTAATTAATTATGATTAATTAAAATTAATTAATTAAATTAATGGTGTTTAAAGGCGATTAACTTCTTTTGAATTAAAGGCTATTGAAGTCAATCAATCAACTGAATTAATGAAGTTTTAAAGTTGATTAATAAATGTAATAAGAATGTTTTAAGTTATTAAATCCTTTCTATAATGATGTGAAAAGTTAGTAAACTCTTTTAACAAAGTATTGTAAGCAAATACTTATAATGTGAAGCCAAGCATGAATTCGGTTTTTAAAAGAAAAAGTTTGATTTGTTGGAAATGAATTAATTTTCGTAAAGCGATATCGCTTATATAGAAGTGATTTATTTGTATGCTTAACACTAAACGTTGAAGAAGCATACTTATCGCTATTTCGAAAGTTATGAATAACCGTAAGACATGACTTTGAGGTAACACTACCTTTACTTGTCCGGTATTATTGTTAACCAAGAAATAGTACAAATTTGAATTTGACGAGTGGTGATAAGTATACAAGACTTAATTTCCATATACGATCGTTTTATATCCTCGAGGTTCCTTGACAATCGATTACTTTAGCTTCTTTATTATCATTATTCTATGATGATTTGTTGCTCCGTTGAGCTTTGATATCTGTTTTCGAAAATGACTAAAACTAAAGCACGAAAGGAGGCCAAGCTATGTGGGGTTGCTCCCATTAGGATACTTTCACATCTCATCTTGATTTGGATTTGGTAGCACTTTTAGTTGTGAAATATTTGAATTATTGGTAAAGTTTGGCGGGGTTCAGTTTGGAGGGTTCGAAGAAGTGTCGTAGAGAAATGAGCTTCTCTGAAGTATATTTCTAGAGTTATACTTCAAAGGGGGGTGCACCTTCCTAATCATTGTTGGAAAATTTTATTTTGTTATTTGATTCGAACTTTTGAATCCTTTTTTTAATTGCAATGAGAAGAGTCAACCACTCTTCGCGATGTTTAATCATTGGTTTTGTCCATTCTATCAAGTTTGGACCATTATCTTGTTTTATCCATTATGTCCAGTTTGGATTTTATTCAGACTATTTCCATCCTTTCAAGTGTGGATGTTTATACTAATTATGCCCGTAATCTATGTTTGGATTCATTTCCTATTGTTCTTTTTCATTCTTTTGTTTGGTTATTGTTTATGTGGGAGAAAACTAGTTCGACGTTTGTGGCGTGGTCCCACATATTATTGTTAAATACACTCCCTTTTGTTTCAGAGTTTTACTCATACCAAACATATTGTCTGACCCGAGTTGTTTATTTTCCCAAAATCTTGGGTGCTTAATTATATTTGAGTAGTCCGAGAATATCAGGTTTCCTTTTAGAGCTCTTTGAAGATGATGATAGAGTAGGTGGCTCCTCGGTTATCTAGTTTTTTCTTTCCGCTGTATGATTTTAAAAATGTATTTTGTATCCAAAAATTACAAGTCAGAATGTATAGCTGCAAATCTATTAGATGTAGTACTTTTTTTAACTCTAGTAGCTCCATGTAAGGAGTCACATTTTGTACTATATCATATTATATTATATGTAAGCATTCCTTTGTAAGGTTTTTTCTATTCTGTCTTGATTTATTTTTTATTTTTCCTTATGAAAAATTTGTCTTTCGAATTCTTGGGCAACGACACATGAATACCATGGTTGCATTAAGTGCCATTCCTAGGAGTCAAAAAGGTGGGTTGTCACAATCCGTTTATGATTTTCAAAGATGCATGTGGCATAGGTTGAGGGGCAGTTCTTATGCAAGAAGGGAAGTTAGTTGCCTATGCTAGTAGACAACTGAAGGACCATAAGAAGAGGTATCTAGTGCATGACTTAGATTTAGCAGCCATTATTTTTGCCTTAAGGGTGTGGAGGCATTATCTCTAGGGGAAAGGTTTGAGTTATTAACTGATCATAAACCACTCAAATACCTGTTTTCCCAAACAGATTTTAATCTTAGACAACAGAGGTGGATGGAATATGTAGTATCCTTTAACTTTAGTGTTCAATATACCCCTAGAAAATGGAACGTCGTCGCCGATGCCCTTACTCGAAGATATGCTATCGTAGGTGCTATATATGAATGAACGGTTAGACTTTCTCTCGAATTTTACCTCCAACCGTTAATAGAACCCATCTAAGGTTTTCTAACAGTTATGGAAATTTGACCAGCCTTGGTGGATCGTATAGGGCATAAGAAAGTGAAGGATAAGGGTTAGCAGAGATTATTGAAAAAATTGAGAAAAGGAGAGCATTTTACCCATGCTAGGAAGTATTCAATTGATGAGAAGGGATGTTTGAGAAGAGATAAACATCTTTGTGTTCCGATGATCGATGATTTGATGAGAGATGTGTTTATGGAATGTCATTAATCAAGGATAACCATTCATACCGGAGGAGATAAGATTTACAAGGACATAAAGAGAATTTTCTTTTGGAATGGAATGAAGAGAAGTGTAGCTGAGTTTGTTGCTAGGTATTTGACATGTCAGAAAATAAATGTTGAGTAAGGGATGCCCAAAGAATTATTATTAACTTTGGAAATTTCAATTTGGAAATTCCAATTTGGAAATGGGAACATATTTCAACGGATTTTTTGGAAGGATTGCCAAAACGTCAGAAGGGAAATGATGCTATTTAGGATGTTGTGGATAGACTCACTAAGAGTTCTTATTTTGTTTCGATTCGAAGAAATAGGACTAGCGCCTCTCTTGCATAGATTTATATTAAGGAGGTAGTTTGTCTATATAGAATTCCTGTAAGCATGGTCAATGATAGTGACCCCTTGTTCACTAGCGAGTTTTGAAGGAGCGTGCAAACAGCTTTGGGGACTTCTTTGAACCTTAGCATGGCATATCACCCACAAAATAATGGACAGACAAAGAGGGTGAATAGGATTTTGGAGGACTTGTTGAGAGCTTATGTCTTAGATTTCGGAGAACATTGGGAGCAGCATCTACCTTTGGTTGAGTTAGCGTATAATGATAGCTATCAAGTGACGATTGGTATGGCCCCTTTTAAAGCACTTTATGAGCAGCCATGCAAAATGCCTAGTTGTTGATGGGAAACCACAGACAAAATATTACTCGGATCTTATTTAACATGCGATACCATCGAAATATAGAGTTAATCAGGCAAATGATGAAGGTAGCGCAAGTCCATCAGAAATCTTATGTAGATAGAAGAAGGAAAGAGCTTGAATTTGAGGTTGGAGGTATGGTATTTTTCAAAATCTCCAATTTTAGAGAGGTTATTAGGTTTGGCAAGTCTAGAAAATTTATGCCTAGATTTTTTTGGGTCATTCACAATTCTGGAAGGAATAGGAAAATTGGCATACACATGTCGAGCTTCTTGCAAGTTGGCAGGAGCCCACAGTGTTTTCCACATTTCCCACCATAGGAAATGACTTCATGACACCACTAATAGAATAGATCCCGATCAGTTGGGGTATTTTGAGATAAAGCCAACAGTGCCTTATGCCACTACACACATTATGGAGCACGGTACTAGGAGACCCCACAATAAAATAATTAGGCTGGTCCAAGTACAATTGGGGGACAATCCGATGGAAAGCACATGGGAGACCGAGGAGAAAATGAAGAGCACTCGGCCAGAGCTTTTCAGTGGTAATTTTTTTTTCCAAAATTAGGATTTTGGTTGCATCGTGTGTAACGACCCTGTATTTTATAATTATTTTAATTGAATTTTGATTTTTCTTTATCTTATTTATTTAATTTAGATAATTTTTTATTTCAAATATAAACTTTGATTTTGATGTGAATTAGAACTCCAAACATGATTAAATAGAACATTTACAAAAAAGTGAATTTTGGTCAATATGGTCAAACTTTGAATTTAAAATTTAAAATTTGAAAGTATGAAAAATTTGAATTTTAACTTTTTTAAGAAAGTAAATAAAATTTTGAGAACTCTACTTTTTGTTTCGTTGAAATCTGATTTATAATGTGAAAGTTATTCCCATTTAACTATTGTGTAAAATTTGCTGTATTTAACAAAACTATTTATTTTAATTTATATAAATAATATTTTATTGGTCTTGTAATGTAATAATTTATGTTTATATGGGTAAATAACATGTATTGTATATATTTTGGTTTTAAAATATTTTTGAAAGTGTAATTGACATTTTCCAGTGTCAGTTGTATTTTTGTTTAAAATTTCTAATTTCCAATTTCAATTAATTAGAGAAATTCTTTATTTATTTTTCTATTTTCTTAAGAAATTATTTTATTCTCATTCCCACTTTATTTTGTTCCTCATTTATTTATTTATTTGACTTATTT
The DNA here is from genome assembly GCA_030765085.1 of Allium cepa. Classification (NCBI taxonomy): domain Eukaryota; kingdom Viridiplantae; phylum Streptophyta; class Magnoliopsida; order Asparagales; family Amaryllidaceae; genus Allium; species Allium cepa. Next base: position 585,816,432 of record CM060944.1, on the reverse strand, counting down.
TTTTTTTAAAGCGAAATAGAAATTTTCTAAGGCGAGTGATATTTTATTTGTAAGTTTTAAGTCCTGTTTCCAATTTTTTAAACAATTTCTTTAGCTCTTTTTCTATTTTCTCTAATTTAAATTATTTATTTCATTTTAGAAATGATAAATGAAGTATTTTATTTCAAAATTTTGCTTTAGAATATTTTTAAAATGAAGTAGATATTTTTCCAAAGCCAATGGTGATTTATTTGTAATTTCTAGACACTGTTTTGGCTTTTTAAACAATTTCTAATATTCTTTTTCTAATTTCTTTAAAATTAATTAATTATTTTTAATTTATAATACTTTTTCTCGGTTGTTAAATCTTATTTCTGAGTTTATTATGTTTTATTGGAATTAAAGAAATTAAGAAATTTGAAGAGTTTTTAAAGGCTTTGAAACTTAAGTCCTTTCACCTTCTAAAGTCTTTTCAATTGCCACAACTCTTCATTTATGTTGTTTGGCCATGTACTACTCATTGCTAGCCATGTATTCTTTCTCATTTCATGCAAAGAAACTTTGTTTCTCATCTCCATTCACGGCTAAGCAAAAATTTATTGGTAATGGCTACCTTTTCCACTTTTCTTCTCACTTTTCATGTATTTTTGCCTTGTTTTCTTTGCTACTTTGATTGGCCTCTCCTCCATAGCCACGGCCACCACCTCCTAAATCTCCTCCCTGTCATCATCACCACCTACTCCCTCATCCTTGACCTTGGATGAGCCCACCATGATGCAAAAATCCACAAAAAACTTCGATATTTGCGAAACCATGCTTGTTGACCACCACAAGCTTCACCGCTTCATTATTCACCACCACCACCACCTCTAGCCGCCACCACCACCTTGCTACCACAACTACACATCACCATCTCCTTGTAGAAAGTCATGGCCGAGCCTAGGACCTTGTAAACCGAGCCAAAGATGAAACAAAACTCCACCATATTGCATAAAACTCTTCACATGCCTATGTTGTAACTTCCCCATCATCTCTAGCTTATAGCCATGCATCCCTTGGTCCAAACCAGACCCAAATCATGTCCAAACCTGAACCAAAACATCCTCTAAGCCATGCAAAATAATATAGGAAGCAAGGCAAAAGACTTTGCATTCATATCTCTTTTATTCCAAAGTTATTTCATTTCAAAATGGTATTGTATTTATAAATTATTTTGATTTTGTTTTGGGTTGTAACGCAAGAGTTGTCGCATTGGACCTCGCTCCACTCAAAGTCCGTAGTCTTGTCAGTTAGCTTTTAATTCCGTTGTGTTATTGGTTTTGCAGTCTCCAGCATTTAGAGGTGAGTAAATCTCACACGACACTATGTACTCATGCAATTGTAAAGCGACAACATTTGAATGTGTAGAATTATAAATGATGTTATAACTCCTTGTGATTATTTATGTATTATGTTAAACCTGTTAAATTACATGTCATATCACCTGTTACTGTTGTATATTATTAAACTGTTCATTTATATCTGTTTATCACACTGCAAGTTCCCTGTTAGATTAGAAATCACTATGGGTTGAAACGATACATACCCGAACGGACTTTAGAATAGGGAAAAATCGTTATGGGCTGAAATGATAGGCCTGAACGAATTTTATTTATTTTATTTTACTTGGGACTGCGGGATAGAACCCGGATTTTCTTTGTAATCTGCGGATTAAAATGATATATATCCGTATCACTTGACCTAGGTTAGAAAACTATATATAGGCCCGTGGTTATTTTATAAAGTATTTTGAATATTTTTAAATATTCCTAAAAGTGTAAATTTATGAAAATTTGATTTAAATTGGATTTTTAATGTTTAAATAAAGAAATTTTGATTTTTCTATAAGTTAAAAATGTTGAATAATTAAATGATTAAATTGAATTTTTGAAATATAACTTAAATCGGGAATTTGGACTTTGGCTTTTAAAATGACATTTAAGTTATATAAATAAAATTTTAAGTGGTTTAAAATATAAATTTATGAAATTTGATTTAAATAAATTTTGAAATCTTTTAAAATAAAGAAATTATGATTTTTATATGAGTTAAAAATGTAATAAACAAATGGGTAAATTGAATTTTTGAAATATAACTTAAGTTTGGAATTTGGAATTTTGGTTAAAATGATATTTATGTTATATAAATAAAAAAGGAAATTTAATTGTATTTGGAAAATGGTAAATATGATAATTTCATTCAAATTTGAATTTAAGTGATTTATTAAAGTATTATTGTTTTTCTATGAATTTAAATGGTTGAATAAATAATGCTTAAATGTGTAATTTTAAAATATAACTTGACTTGAAAATGTGAAACTTGGGTTTAATCAAAGATTTAAATTAATTAAATAAACTAGAAATTTAGTTTAATTTGTGAAAAGGGAAATTTAAAAATGTAAGTGTTAATAAATTGCATATGTGAAGGAAAAGAAATTATACATTTGAATTTGTTAAGTAAATTTATTGAAAAATTTGATTTATTTATAGAAATTTATTTTATAAAAATCGTATGTTAAAGGTATGTTAATAAACATTTTTGAATGTTAAAATATGATTTTTATAATGTTTAAAGGGTTTAAATTGAAGTTTATTATTTGCTGGAAATACACTAAAATCTGAAAAATACTTTTAATAGCATTTAGAAATGCTATGGTTTCTGTAAATGAACTAAAAACCTAATAAACAAGCTATTACAGCAGTTCTCAAATGCTGTAGTTGCTGTAGTAAATTTAAAGGGCTAAAACTTTATAAAGGCCTATTACAGCAGTTCTGTAAATGCTGTAGTGGTCTGCTGTCTTTGCTGAAATTAATAAAAACCATAAATTTGAAACCTGAGCTATTACAACATTTATGGAAATGTTGTCTTTGATGTTTTAAACTAAAATTTCAACTAAACTGAGATTTAGCAGTAGTTTTCAAATGCCGTCTTTGCTGACTTAAAATGTTTTCAAGTATGACTTATAACAGTTTTTTTAAATGCTGTGAAAGGCTGAAATTTTCAATGTTTATGATTTTTAACTAAATAAATGAGCTTAGAATGGTTTGAAACTTTGGAAATTGAATACTTGATTTGGAAGTATAATAACTCCACTTTTAAATGGTTTAAATGAATTAATTTGATGGAATATAAATCATTTTAAATGATGATTTAAAAGGATAATAGACGAATGTTATCTTGAATTTAGAAGGTATTTAAAGTTGAATATTTGGATTTGAACTTATATAATAAAGTTTGAAAGATATGATATTTTGAAATTAAAATGATTTGAAAATAAAGTTTTGAAAGATAAGATATTATGATTTTAAAATGATTTGAAAATAAAGTTTTGAAAGATATGATATTTTGATATTAAAATGATTTGAAAATGAAGTTCTGAAAGATAAGATACTTTGACATTAAAATAATTTGGAAATGAAGTTTTGAAAGGATATGATATTATATGTATTAAAACGATTTGGAAGGAAGTTTTGAAAGGATATGATAATTTAATATATTGAAATGGTTTGGAAATGATTTAATCTTTATTTTGATAAAGATTTGGATTGAAATGATATTTTATTTGAAGTATAAATTATTATATTTTTAAGTTATAACCACGGGTTATAATAACGATTGGCTGGCAATGAGACCGGGATCAGATATGGGCATACTCTCTGCCGATACCGAAAACCACTTTGACAACTGTGTACGCGGTGGAGATTCCAGAATGAAGTAGGATGGTGGCGACGTTCTTAAGGCATATTTCGTGGACCTAACTCCCGTGAGTTGGCATAAGGTGGCAGAAACAGGAGCGGTCTCGGGACAGATGAGGTCGCACCTCGTAGCGGACGCATTTCTTCGACACCATACTATTACTTGTGATTGTTTGGGCGCCCCTCCGATTTTTGGGAATGTATTCCGAGGTGGGCGTATGTGTCTGTTGCGTTACCACCAGCCCGAGTGTCGTAATTGGTATATCTACGCTAGCATTGCCTTGTGTGTCGTGTCACCTACCATATCGGGCCTTTACTACGAGTTTCTATTTGTGTCGTACCTATGGAGTATCTTCTCATAGTCTCCCGATCAGGAGATATGCAGATACTGTATAGACTATTGGCATTATTTGTGTTAAGGGGAATATTGGATCACTCCTTAACGCTATTTTAAAGTAATTTTATTTTACCGTAAACATTATTATAATAGCACAATATACCACATAGTAAATAGTTTAATGGATTCTTAGAGGATGGGCGGTCCCAAGCATCCTTTAAGTTACGTGTGCCTTTACTATAGTTCACTTGAGTTGGTTTACATTGTATAAGTATATATGTCCTGACTTGAGTGTTTGTATTTTTATTTACGCTCGAGTCAGCATGAGTATTCACAGATTTGGATTTCCACTCTTTGGAGATTTAGAATCACTGGAGATTATCTACTTGTCAAGTTTATCTTTTTCAGTCTGTTGTTCTAATTTAGCTCTTGTATTAGTAGACTTCTATGTATTGAGACTTTGTTGTATTCTATTTCTTCTATTGTATCTTATGCACTCTGATGTATTTACATAATAGCTTAATGAACTACTATTTCAATTACTTCCGCTGCACTATTATTACTCTGTGTCTGTGATCTGTGATTATTTATTTACTGTATATTCTGATATTTGCCTAATTTTATTTACAACGCGGTATTTTGAGGAATTCAAGTCCGACATGTGCGGAAGCGAATGGTTGAAAATACCCGTTGATACATTTTGTATCAGAGCTTTGGCTTGAGGAAAAACTTAGAATATAAGGTAAATTATCTACAGAATCACCTTCGTTCGAGTTTGAATCTTTCCTCTTTGATTCGAATTTTCTTTGAATTTTGGAACGTTCCATACGGTTCCAAAATCCATTCGTGTCCCTCACTATTCATCTTCTTTTGATTCTGGAGTATCCCATAACTCCGCTTCGAATGATCTTTTTAGTGAGTCGGCGTTCTCGCCAATTTCAAATTGAATTGAAAAAGGGGGAAACTCCTTTACAATTAGCATCGATTCACCAGAGATTTATATTTATCCTTGGTTTAGATGCTAATATCTTTTGTTATTCCAAACTCTATCTCTTGAGATCGAATGTAGATTTACCCTAGAAAAATCCACATTGATCTTATTCTTTAAGTCACGGTTGACCTGGTTAAGGTTGCCCACGATTTACTTAAGCTTACCCATCTCCCTACTCTGTTATTTAATCATCTTGTCTTTTGTTTCCAACCTATCTTCAAACATTTTGAATTGTACTTGTAAATCTATGCTTTGTTTTTTTATATATTGTGTTGTTTTAGTTGTTGATGTTGATTTGGGTTTCCGATCGATTCGTCTGATCAACGCTATCGATAGGATTTCTAAAACACTTTGACAGAACAAACTGACACAATATTATTTTAAAATTTGGTTAATGAAATAAATTTTGATGTATAAGTAAATTTATGGAACTTAATAAATTGATTTAAATTGATCATTTGAAATGATAATACTTGATTTATCATTTACTGTTCTATAAATGAATTTAAAAATAGTTGTTTATAAATTGATTTGGAACTAAAATGAAGTTAAAACAAGAAATTTGAGAATTTAATTTCCGATAGTTTCAAACCTCGTGTTTAAGTTTTAAGGTATATTTTTTAAAGTATTTTCGAATAAGAATATGTTTCTAACGAATTTTAAAGTTTAAAATCAGTGCTCTTCTCTTTGTCGCTGGGAAATAATTTTGGTGATGACTGCAGCATCATCGACATTCATTTTCGAGTTTCGAAGTGAAGAGACCGCTCTGTAGTCTTGCTACAACTTTGTTTTGGGAAATCAAATTGATTTGAATTTCTAAAATATGACTTGATTTATTATATATATATATATAGATATACGATTTATATTTGATTTGATAAATTATGTACATACATTTATTTATCTCTAAATGGTTTGAAGAAATCGAAAAAAAAAATCTTAAATTTTATTTTAAAGAATAAATTCAATTATAGAAAGAAAATCAAAATTTTGGATGAATATTCAAGCATGAAATGATTTAATTGGAAAGTTTTATTTGTAAAATACAATTGCATTCAAATATAACTTACTTAATTTCAGAAGTTAACAATGTAATTGGATAATATACAATATAAAAAGATTTTATAAATAAAATTTGAGTGGTTATAATAAATGTTATACACTTAAATTTTAGTTATAAAATGATTAACAGAGGTAAATATAATAAAGGGTAATTGAATAGCTTGCAATAAAATAATGTTAAAAGAACTAAAAATAAAATAAAGTAGTTATAATAAGTGTAAGTATATTTAACACAAGTGATAAATATATTGAGTGGAATAAATTTATTTTTTATTAGGAATAAAGAAGAATTAAATTTATTAAGTACATTATGAGTATAATAAATGATTATTTTTCAAACCCATGGTTTTAAAATTGGTAATTTAAGGTAACTGGATGATAAGGTAATGAAATTTGAGATAGTTAAGATTTATTTAGCTTGTGTAAAAATTTATTTTCTATTTAAGTTGAAATTTCCATGGTTCCAAATTTATTTTCTTATTTTGTTTTTCAAACTGTCTTTTGGTTGTTCTTATTATCCTTATCTTGCTACAGACTGGTATAGGCATCTTTCTATAATCTTTCTATTTAGAAATCTTTCTGTAATCTTTCATAATCTTTGGTACTTATTTTTGAATCCACTTTTTCGCGCTTGTGTTCTTGATTCTGGAGGATCTGGGAAAGATCATCTCCACCTTGTTAAAAACTTACCTATAACAATAGTGATTTGGTATAATCTCAATCTTCTTGTCACCTTGTCTTAATCTTATTTCATTTCTATCTTTTCTGTGCTTTCCCGTACCTCATTCCTTTTCGGGGACAAAAAGTTTTGAGTGGGAAAGAGTGTAACAACCCTGTATTTTGTAATTATTTTAATTGAATTTTGATTTTGATTTATTTTATTTATTTTATTTAGATAACTTTGCATTTCAAATATAAACCTTTATTGTGATGTGAATTAGAATTCCAAACAAGATTAGATAGAATATTTTACAAAAAAGTGAATTTTGGTCAATATGGTCAAACTTTGACTTTTAAATTTAAAATTTGAAAGTTTGAAAATTTGAATTTTATCTTTTATTATGAAAGTAAATAAAATTTTAAGAACACTACTTTTCATTTCGTTGAAATCTGATTTTATATTGTGAAAGTTATGCCTTTTTAATTATTATGTGAAATCTGCTGTATTTAACAAAACTGTTTATTTTAATTTATATAAATAATATTTTATTGGTCTTGTAATGTTATGATTTATGTTTGTATGGGTAAATAACATGTATTTTATATATTTTGGTTTTAAAATATTTTTGAAAGTGTAATTGACATTTTCCAGTGTCAGTTGCATTTTTGTTTAAAATTTCTAATTTCCAATTCCAATTAATTATAGAAATTATTTATTTATTTTTTATTTTCTTAAGAACTTATTTTATTCTCATTCCCACTTTAATTTGTTCCATGTTTATTTATTTATTTGTCTTTTTATTTGTTTTAAAGTGAAATAGAAATTTTCTAAGGCCAGTGATATTTTATTTGTAAGTTTTAAGTCATGTTTCCAATTTTTTAGACAATTACTTTAGTTCTTTTCTATTTTCTCTAATTTAAATTATTTATCATTTTATAAATGATAAATGAAGTATTTTATTTCAAAATTTTGCTTTAGAATATTTTTAAAATGAAGTAGATATTTTTCCAAAGCCAATGGTGATTTATTTGTAATTTCTAGACACTGTTTTGAATTTTTAAACAATTTCTAATATTCTTTTTCTAATTTCCTTAAAATTAATTACTCATTTTTAATTTATAGTACTTTGTCTTAGTTTTTAAAGCTTATTTCTGAGTTTATTTTGTTTTATTGGAATTAAAGAAATTAAGAAATTTGAAGAGTTTTTAAAGGCTTTGAAACTTAAGTCCTTTCACCTCCTAAAGTCTTTTCATTTGCCATAACTCTTCATTTATGTTGTTTGGCCATGTACTACTCATTGCTAGCCATGTATTCTTTCTCATTTCACGTAAAGAAACTTTATTTCTCATCTCCATTCACGGCTAAGAAAAAATCTATTGGTAATGGCTACGTTTTCCACTTTTCTTCTCATTTTTCATGTATTTTTGCCTTGTTTTCTTTGCTACTTTGATTGGCCTCTCCTCTATAGCCACGGCCACCACCTCCTACATCTCCTCCCTGTCACCATCACCACCTACTCCCTTAGCCTTAACCATGTCTGAGCCCACCATGATGCAAAAATCCACAAAAAACTTCGACATTTGCCTTGAAACCATGCTTGTTGACTACCACATGCTTCACCGCTTCATTATTCACCACCACCACCATCTCTAGCTGCCACCACCACCTTGCTACCACCACTACACATCACCATCTCCTTGTAGCAAGTCATGGCCGAGCCTAGGACCTTGTAGACCGAGCCAAAGATGAACCAAAACTCCAACGTATTGCATAAAACTCTTCACATGCCTATGTTGTAACTTCCCCATCATCTCTAGCTTGTAGCCGTGAATCCCTTGGTCCAAACCAGACCCAAACCATGTCCAAACCTGAACCAAAACATCCCCTAGGCCATACAGAATAATATAGGAAGCAAGGCAAAAGGCTTTGCATTCATATCTCCTTTATTCCAAAGTTATTTCATTTCAAAATGGTATTGTATCTATAAATTGTTTTGATTTTGTTTTGGGTTGTAACACAAGAGTTGTAGCATTGGATCTCACTCCACTCAAAGTCCGTAGTCTTGTCAGTTAGCTTTTAATTCCATTGTGTTATTGGTTTTGCAATCTCCAGCATTAAGAGGTGAGTAAATCTCACACAACACTATATACTCATGCAATTGTGAAGCGACAACATTTGAATGTGTACAATTATAAATGATGCTATAACTGCTTGTGATCATTTATGTATGATGTTAAACCTGTTAAATTACATGTCATATCACCTGTTACTGTTGTATATTATTAAACTATTCATTTATATCTGTTTATCACACTGCAAGTTCCCTGTTAGATTAGAAATCACTATGGGTTGAAATGATACATACCCGAACGGACTTTAAAATAGGGAAAAATCGTTATTGGCTGAAATGATAGGCCTGAACGATTTTTATTTATTTATTTTACTTGGAACTTCAGGTTTGAAATGATAGAACTCGGATTTTCTTTGTAAGCTGCGGATTGAAATGATATATATCTGTATCACTTGACCTAGGTTAGAAAACTATATACGGGCCCGTGGTTATTTTATAAAGTATTTTGAATATTTTTAAATATTCGTAAAAGTGTAAATTTATGAAAATTTGATTTTTAATGTTTAAATAAAGAAATTTTGATTTTTCTATATTTAAAAATATTGAATAATTAAATGAGTAAATTGAATTTTTGAAATGTAACTTAAATCGGGAATTTGGACTTTGGCTTTTAAAATGACATTTAAGTTATATAAATAAAATTTTAAGTGGTTTAAAATGTAAATTTATGAAATCTGATTTAAATAGATTTTGAAATGTTTTAAAATAAAGAAATTATGATTTTTATATGTGTTAAAAATGTAATCAATAAATGGGTAAATTGAATTTTTGAAATATAACTTAAGTTTGGAATTTTGGAATTTTGGTTAAAATGATATTTAAGTTATATAAATAAAAATGGAAATTTAATTGTATTTGGAAAACGATAAATATGATAATTTGATTCAAATTTGAATTTAAGCGATTTATTAAAGTCTTATTGTTTTTCTATGAATTTAAATGGTTAAATAAATGAATGCTTAAATGTGTAATTTTAAAATATAATTTGAATTGAAAATGTGAAATTTGGGTTTAATTAAAGACTTAAATTAATTAAATAAACTGGAAATTTAGTTTAATTTGTGAAGGGGAAAATAAAAAATGTAAGTGTTAATAAATTGCATATGTGAAGGAAAGTAAATTATAGATTTGAATTTGTTAAGTAAATTTGTTGAAAAATTTGATTTATTTATAAGAAATTTATTTTATAAAAATCATATGTTAAATGTATGTTAATAAACATTTTTGAATGTTAAAATATGATTTTTATAATGTTTAAAGGGTTTAAATTGAAGTTTATTATTTGCTGGAAATACACTAAAATCTGAAAAATACTTTTAATAGCATTCAGAAATGCTATAGTTTTTGTAAATGAACTAAAAACCTAATAAAAAGGCTATCATAGCAGTTCTGAAATTAGTTGTTGTAGTAAATTTAAAAGGCTAAAACTTAATAAAGGCCTATTACAGCAGTTCTGTAAATGCTGTAGTGGTCTGCTGTCTTTGCTGAAATTAATAAAAACCTTAAATTTGAAACCTGAGCTATTACAGCATTTATGGAAATGCTGTCTTTGATGTTTTAAACTAAGATTTCAACTAAACTTAGATTTAACAATAGTTTTCAAATGCCGTTTTTGCTGAATTAAAATGTTTTCAAGTATAACTTATACTAGTTTTTTTAAATGCTGAGAAAGGTTGAAATTTTCAATGTTTATGATTTTTAACTAAGTAAATGAGCTTAGAATGGTTTGAAACCTTGAAAATTGAATACTTGATTTGAAAGTATAATAACTCCACTTTTAAATGGTTTAAATGAATTAATTTGATGGAATATAAATCATTTTAAAAGATGATTTGAAAGGATAATAAATGAATGTTATCTTGAATTTAGAAGGTATTCAAAGTTGAATATTTGGATTTGAACTTATATAATAAAGTTTGAAAGATATGATATTTTGATATTAAAATGATTTGAAAATAAAGTTTTGAAAGATATGATATTTTGATTTTAAAATGATTTGAAAATAAAGTTTTGAAAGATATGATATTTTGATATTAAAATGATTTGAAAATGAAGTTCTGAAAGATATGGTACTTTGATGTTGAAATGATTTGGAAATGAAGTTTTGAAAGGATATGATATTTTATGTATTAAAATGATTTGGAAGGAAGTTTTGAAAGGATATGATGATTTTATATATTGAAATGGTTTGGAAATAATTTAATCTTTATTTTGATAAAGATTTGGATTGAAATGATATTTTATTTGAAGTATAAAATATTATATTTTAAGTTATAACCATGGGTTATAATAACGGTCGGTTGGCAAAGAGACCGGGATCAGATATGGGCATAAGCTCTGTCGATATCGAAACCACTTTGACAACCGTGTACGCGGTGGAGATTCCAGAATGAAGTAGGACGGTGGCGACGTTCTTGAGGTATATTACGTGGACCCAACTCCCATGAGTTGGCATAAGGTGGCAGAAACAGGAGCGGTCTCGGGCCAGTTGAGGTCGCACCTCGTAGCGGACGCATTTCTTCGACACCATACTATTACTTGTGATTGTTTGGGTGCCCCTCCGATTTTTGGGAATGTGTTCCAAGTTGGGCGTATGTGGATGCCGCGTTACCACCATCCCGAGTGTCGTAATTGGTATATCTACCTTGGCATTTCCTTGTGTGCCGTGTCACCTACCATATCGAGCCGTTACTACGAGTTTCTATTTGTATCGTACCTATGGAGTATCTTCTCATAGTCTCCCGATCAGGAGATATGCAGGTACTGTATAGACTATTGGCATTATTTGTGTTAATGGGAATATTGAGTCACGCCATAACGCTATTTTAAAGTAAGTTTATTTTACTGTAGACATTATTATAATAGTGCAATATACTACATAGTAAATAGTTTAATGGATCCTTAGAGGATGGACAGTCCCAAGCATCCTTTAAGTTACTTGTACCTTTACTACAGTTCACTTGAGTTGGTTTATATTGTATAAGTATGTATGTCCTAACTCGGGTGTTTGTATTTTTATTTACGCTCGGGTCAGCATGAGTATTCACAGATTCGGATTTCCACTCTTTGGAGATTTGGAATCGCTGGAGATTATCTACTTGTCAAGTTTATCTTTTTCAGTCTGTTGTTCTAATTCAGCTCTTGTATTAGTAGACTTCTATGTATTGAGACTTCTGTTGTATCTATTTCTTCTGTGGTATCTTATGTACTCTGATATATTTACATAGTAGCTTCGTGAACTACTATTTCTATTGCCTCCACTGCACTATTATTGCTCTGTGTCTGTGATCTGTGATTATTTATTTACTGTATATTCTGAGATTTTCCAAATTTTATTTACAACGCGGTATTTTGAGCAATTCAAGTCCAACATGTGCGGATGCAAATGGTTGAAAATACCAGTTGTTACATCGTGACTGCTAAATTGGATGGTAGGAGATGGTTATTACATTTTTTCCACAATCACTTTACACTTGTGTATAAATTTTTTATGCATGTTTAAGATATTTATATACATACTTTCATGATACGATTACACATTCATGCTAGGATTGAGCTCATTTTAGCACGTCCACATTACATAATCATATTGGACTATTGGTCGAGTAGATGGCTGTGTAGAGAACTTAGCTGTATAACATGGATATTGTTGCGCGCTATGTTGTCGCCCCTTGAAAGATTTAAAGAAAAAATCCTTTTTAGGGGGTGGCGGAGAATGTAACACCCTATAAAATGAACCATAAATAAATAAAGTAAATTGAATTAAATATGATAAGAGTTGAAAATGGAAATTTTATAAAAATTAGAATTTGACCACGGAAGTTATTTCGTAGCATTCATGGTGAAATTTTGATCAGTTTCCATATATAGTATGCTGAAAACGGAGCTCAAAAAAAAAGTTACGAGCATTTTAAGTTTCAGATTTAAAGCAATTTAGTTGGAATTCAAATACAAATAAGAACTTAAATTTAGGATTTGAATTTTAAAAATTAGCTTAGAGGTGAAATAAACGTTTGATTAACGTTTAACGTTAAAGTTGATTATGGGAAATAAATCAATTAAAAGCAAAGGAAATAAAAATATTCCCAAAACAAACATACCGGTCAAACCTTTTATTGGGACCGATCGACCCTAGTGGTCGACTAGTTGAAATGGGCGCTCGGCCTGTCGTGCCTGAATAAGGCCAGTGGCGGCTAGGGTTTGAGGGTATGAATGCTTAATATTTCTCCGTTTTAAACTATTTTCATCATATGATTCTGGTGCGTTTGAACCCCTACAAATAGAACCATATCCTCTCCACTTTTTATTCATATTATTTTAGGAAATACAATGAAATTCGGCCATTGAAATCCCTCTAATAAGATTCAGAAACTCCGTAGAGAGTTTAGGTCAGAATTCTACTTAATTCTTATTTGTTCCTTCTTCCTCCAGTCTATTCTTATCCCATTTTTCTCCAATTATTCTGAATCTAATGAATATATATACATCTTCCCTATTTTTGTGTATATATCAAAAGAGAAAGATTTTGGAAGAGATTGGAAGGTTCCATTAAAGTGAAGCAAAGGCTAATTTATGAGTGGAATACCTTAACATTTCTTTTAAGTAATTGTTTAGTGTATTTCTTTTTGGATTTGAATATGCCTTGGGGATTTTGGGATTTTCGAAAATGTGATAGATAAAGTCCCTCAAAATTCCTTTTTATTTCGAAATGTCAATTCTATGTCGAGATTTTCAATTATTTACATTAATTTGATGGAATTTGTTTCGTTTGTGCAATTTTTGATAATTTCATAGTCTATTCCACTTCTCCTTCTTTAGGTCAAATTGTGATTCTTCAACAAAATAAGGTGTTTAGATTATGAATTCTATTCATAGTTTACACCAATTATTCGTATCTATTTCTCTATAAAAGGAGACTTGAATAGAATATAGGGTTTAGATTGTAATTCTTATTGTTTAAGATATTTCATTGAATTGGTGTAATAAATTGAGTTTCTATTTTATTTACAAGTCTGTTATTACATTTTTTGGTTATGAATATTTATTCCCTATTTTGGATATTAGAATCCCATGAACTCTTAGGAATTTAAAAAACAAGGACTTGTAATAATATTTGCTTAGAAAATTGATATTTAATGCTAGTTTAGAGCATAAAATCTGTGTGTTTAGAACTTATTAGGTGTGATATTTATTTATCTCTATTTTCATAATTAACATATAATTATTTCATATGTGGTGTAGTTAATAAGGCATGTGTTTTCATTTATTTTCCCCATTACGAACATAATTGACTGTTCTGTGAAAATAAGAGGAAATCCTTATTTATCCATATTATTATTTTAAGGCGTAATAAGGAAGATTCCTTATAAGGCCTTATTTATGAAATGGTGAGATGAGTGTGTATATATACATATGGAGAGTAATTGATGTATGACTAAGTCATAAGGATGCAAGGTCAATAGAGTTACGCGACGAAAGTCAGCCCTTCACTTTGAGGCTACTAGCAGTTGTGTAAATTTGATTGATGTGTGATATCATTATGATAAATATTTGCGATGACGCGAAGTTAGACCCAAATTTTGTAGAGGAAATCTGCCCAGCTAATCCGACTACCGGTTTTTATGAATAATCAGACTAATTTAAGACGTTATTATGAGTATGGACCATAAGACGAAGGGTCTTCTTTGGGGTCTTGAGGTATTTAGTGGTTGGACCTACCTTTTTTCCCCAGATGAAGTATTAAATGGCTAAAGGGGTACGTTAGGTGGTATCTCAATGAGGGGGTCCGCTTTTGGAAATAGGTATTAAATGGTAGGGTCTGCCTTAATTAAGGAATTAAATGACCAGAGTCTGCCTATTTTCCACAAGGAATTATTAAGTGGCTTAAGAGATTCCATATGATGTCAGCTAGATAATACCATCGAGGAGTACACCTGAGAAATTGGCATAAAATGATGGGGTCTGCCTTAATTAACCACCCCATGAATTGGTTATTCCTAAACGAGTCATGAAGGGTATAACGAACATACCCTGTCTCCACATTGGATCAAGAACAGGGTCAGAGGGATCAAAAACAGCCAATTCAGTATTCATTGAATTGATTTGGTTCATCAATAGTCTTAAGTCAGAATCCTATTTTGACTCTGTGCCATTGATTCCACTATGATTATTAAATAATAATCGAATAATTCTTTCATAGAAATAAAGGACAGAGTACGATTAACCTCTGGATTTGAAATCACTGCTTATATACCTGGTATTGGCCACAACTGCTTCAATAACGAATTATTGGTTTAACTGAATAACTAAAGAAAATAGATAGACCTTTCTCTTCGTCTCAGGTCGATGGATCTTCTCAATTGGAAGATCTCCCATATGGATAATACATATTCCGGTACCGAGCCTAATTCTAATTGTTTTGTTCCGAAGCAAAGATATACATGGAGGTGGTTCGTCCTATTCACGACCAAGAGGTATTGGATTCTCTTGAAAGGCTTACGGTGGATACCCAGGCACCCAGAGACGAGGAAGGGTGTAGCAAGCGACGAAATGCTTCAGGGAGTTGAAAATAAGCATAGATCCGAAGATTCCCGAATAGGTCAACCTTTCGAACTGCTGCTGAATCAATGGGCAGGCAAGAGACAGCCTGGCGAACTGAAACATCTTAGTAGCCAGAGGAAAAGAAAGCAAAAGCGATTCCCGTAGTAGCGGTGAGCGAAATGGGAGCAGCCTAAACCGTGAAAACGGGGTTGTGGGAGAGCAATACAAGCGTCGTGCTGCTAGGCGAAGCAGTGGAGTGTTGCACCCTAGATGGCGAGAGTCTAGTAGCCGAAAGCTAAATGATGATGAGCAATATCGCTCAACCACAGACCTCCTGTTATTGGATCTAATCCTCCACGAAAACTCAAAAAATCCGCGTATTTTGACCAATTCAAGGTGAAAAAGGGGGTTGCTCCCTCGGCAAAACTGGGAAAAAGTTGAGACAAAAGATCCCGATTCAAGATAAATTCATGAGGAAGTAGGATCTCTTTAGGATCAATCGAATGACTAGAGTCTGCCTATTTCCAATGAAAGGTATTAGGTGGCTTAGGTACCGTCTCTCACATTATTAGCTGTTTATGACGCCTGACTCGGAATATGGGATCCTAGAAACCTGCTTCTGGAATGGAAGGTATTAAGTGGTTGGACCCACCTAGTATTAAATGGTTTAATAGTCTATTTTCCGAGACATATTCTTATTCTGGTATATACTGCCCAAGTACTGAAAAGGTAAGGCTCGAGGTTTTTATTCAACGGACATTATTATTTCGACTCCCTCCTTATTACAACACAGGTTGAAGATGTTGATGGAAAAGGTGATGCTTAGAGATGAAGGTTGTGGACTTGCGGTAGTATTAACCATTTTTATTTGCTTTCACTAGTACCCATGTTTTCAGACTATTGTTGTAACTTACCTTGTTACGTTTTGATGTACCTTGTATTTTGACATTATTATAAATTTTAAATAAATGGGTACATTTCAGTATTATATTTTGTTCCATCCGCTATGAATTTTAAATGTTTAGTTATGGCCCTGTAACGTTATTCTTTTTACTACCAACAACTTACCTTAGAATGGATCTAAGTTTCGATGGACCTTTCTAGATCGAAATTTAGGCCTGTTCCGGGGTAGGTTATTACATGTAAAAAAATCAAATGTGCTTATTGTAACAGTTAAAAGACATAGGAAAAAAATTTCAAGTAACTCAAAACAGTAGGCATGGGCAACCTACTAACTTAAAACAATCAACCAACATAATATAAATGCCTTAATTATTGTTCTTAACTTTGATTTTGAAACTTTGAACTACTTTTTTATTCTCATCAAATATTCTTATGATTTTAATTAATTACTTGTAAAAGTTTACATTCCCTTCATTTTAAATATTTATTTGTTTTTCTTTATAATTTATTTCCTTGAGGATACACATCAATTTTCATTTATTCATAATTATTCCATTTATTTCATTCCATAATATTTTGCAAGCAATCTATTTTTTTTATGTGCTTTAAATGAACTATTAAGAAGTTATACTTAGCATGTTTTGTTTTCAAAAGCAATAATAATAGGACAATAAGGGTTATTAAATTCAATCAATTAAAGATGCATTTTTGTATAAAAAAATTATATACTTATGAAAGGATTAGTTGAACGTGTAACGAAAATTAGTATAGTACTCTTAATCCTGAATATTCTAATTCAAATAAACACGAAAAGGCATAAAAGTATAGACAAAAGTAACAAAAACCTGGTTATCCATATAAGCGATAGCGACTTTTATTTCTATTAGCGCTATTTACGTATATAATATAGCACAAACTATAAATTTTTAATTAGAAATAAGTTCATAATAGTATACAGATTAAAAAAATTATTAATCAATGTTCACTAACATAGTAATTAAATGCATGTATTTTTCTATGTAGGATAAAAACTCAAAAATTTCTTTAGACCATAGTAATTTTCAAATGATTTAGAAAAAGAACCTAATATCATTAGAAGACTTTACAAATCCAGTCATTGGTGGAGTCGTTCTAATAAGGATGAAAATGGGACATACAAATAAAAAAAATGATAAATATGGATAAGAGAAATTATCTAGTTATAAATCGAACAAATAAACTGAGAAAAGAAAAAAGACTAATATCTTAGAATAAAGTAAAAGAGTAAACGATTTATCATTTTAATAGTTTTTTCATTATTAAGTAGAGAATGATATGAACCTTGTTGTATGTAAAAAATTTATGTTTTCTTTGAATTATGAGAATGAAAATAAAGATGTGATGGAATATTAACTAAGGAATACAATTAATAATTAGAGTTTAAATTTAATTGAGGACTAAAGGTTAAAAAGGCATAGGTGAAAGGAATAATTGGAAAATGTTTCTTTAAATGATTAAGAGTTGAGTATATAACTTTAAATTAAGTTAGGGATCTAGATATAAAAGGTCAAATATTAAATGTTTACATATTTATAACTAAATTTTGAAACTTATTCATGTAATAATGATTGTTCCTTAACTCTAAATTTTAAATGGGTTAGTGTTTTCTTTATTATGCTTAGTAATTATTTTTAATTAAATTTTGTTACATTTTCTTATGGAAGTTTTAATTCCAATTTTATCTTCTACCAAATAGTTAATGTTTCCCTCTATAAGTTAATTCCCTAATCATATAAATCAAATTTCCATTTCTTTAAAATTTTCACTTTCATTTCTTTTCATAATATTTTGCATATAAATTCTATTTTTTGTTGCATAAAATAATCTCCAAATGATCGAGGTTTTGGTTTTATATATTTTACTTTAAAATCAGCAAAAACACGATTTGTTTTGCAAAAATCAATAAAAGCTCCTACCTTTATCAGTTAAAGTACATGTGATTTCATATAATAATTTAGGTAAGATGCTTACCTATGGATTGGTTGTAGACATTATGCAAATCAACATTACACTCTTAATAAATAGTATTTTAATATAAATACTGACTAACATAAATTGCAAAATTACATACTGTATACCATAAACAAATTAAGGACAGAAATGATGAGTACGAAAAAGAGTAAATATCTAACTAAAATCAAATAACTAAACTAACAAAAGAAAAAAAATGAATAATACCCTAAACTAAAGTGATATAGCAGAAGCTTTTATCATTTACTATCATTCTATCTTTGAATTAATAAGAGATCATTTGTAAAAAAATTACATTTTTTGGCAAGGCCAGCCGGTTTTATAGTGGGCCGTCCACTATAAGAAATTACATTTTGATTAATGAGAATGATAATAAAGATGCAATGGAAAATCAAAATATGATAAGACATTAATTTATCTTAATAAAATGAATAAAATATATGGGGAAAGACAAAGAGTTGAAATTACAGTTAGAATTCCTGCTAATCATTTCCTTTTATCCGTTTCATTGGTATAATCCTTCGTATTTGAAGTTAGTTTGCTACCAATTGATAAGATTTTATTGTAGTCTATGGTTATGATTATTACCTTATAAAAAATTTAATTTGGAGTTTGAAATGGTAAATAATCATATTAGAGTTAAGTAAAAAAGTAATCACTCAAATTAAGGATAGAAAAGGAATGTGAAAAAGAATGAATGAGAAGCAAGAATACAAATAGTCATATATTCTCTTATATATAATTGATAGATAGATATATAAAATAGATACAATAAACAAACAGATTGTATAACGGGTTGAAGAGATTTAATATGAGTATAGAAACAGTTAAACATTAGTTAGACAATCTATTTTTTAATAGGGAAAGTTGAGAAGGAAAAGAATTAAGGGCCTATATGTAAAAATATCACTTGAAATAATGAGCGACTAACATTTCAGTTGAGATTGAATGAAAACAGAGATAAAAATATGAGAAGTTGAATTTTATGAAACCTTCATATAGTTATTTTTTTTATTCAATACCAAATTGAAATTTAAAAATAAGTTAGTTCAAATGTATGTTTAACATTTATTACAATTCTATCTTTGAATTGATAAGAGATTACCATTTAAAAAAATTACCTTTTAACTACTGGGAATGAAAATAGAGATGCAATGGAAAATAAAAATATGACAACACACTTATTTACCTGAATCGAATAAATTATATGGAGAAAGATGAAGAGTTGAAATTTGAATTTTAACAAAGATGGAAAGTGATAAAAGAATGGAGGCTATAATTGTAAAATTTTATTTAAATGAATAGAAATCGAGTCTATGGTTTTAAGGTGAATGAGAATCAGGATATGAAATGCTATATACTTAAATTTTTGTACAATCAAATAGACTTAACTTAAAGAAAATTTTATTGTCTTTAATACTCTAACTAAATTATATTCAACTTCAACTGAATTAGTTGTAACTGATTCCTTCTAATCAATTCCTTTTATCAGTTTCATTGATATGGTCCTTCATATTTAAAGTTAGTTTACTACCAATTGATATAATTTTATTGTAGTCTGTCATTTTAGTTATTACCGGATAATGAAATTTAATCTGGAGTTGGAAATGGTGAATAATTATATTAGAAGCACGTAAAAATTATCACTCAAATTAAGGAGAGAAAATGGGTGTGATGAGAATGAATGAGAAACAAGAATATAAATAGAAATATATTCTCTTTTACGTATATTAGATAGAGAGAACAGACATAGTAGATAAACTGATAGAATAATCAAAGGAAGGTATCTAGTATGGCAACGTTCGAATAATAGTTAGAACATTTTGGAACAGGGAAACCTAAGAAGGAAAATAATTAAGGGTTTAAGTGCAAAAATATCACTTGAACTAAAAAGATATCAACATTTCCGCTGAGATTGAACGATAAAAAAGGAAAAAATGTAAAAGGTTGAACTATATATGTATATATATAGTTATATATATAAATCTTCATATAATTATATTTTTATTCAATTACCAAATTTAAATAGTTGAATAACTTAATTCAAATGTATTTCAATATTTCAATTATTGTCCAGCTCTAAGGACATATATGTAATGAATTTTATAATTTCATATTTTAAGCACATAAAATTGTGCATCACAAATCTTCTTCTCATCGTTAGTGTTAACAAGATTTCTTATCAACACCCCAAGGTAATACTAGAAAAGATGAATATCCTATTTGAGAATAGCAAGTGAAATTCCCTTGGGAATTGTCTTTTAATTTTACTTTATTTATTGATGATTCATAGGTCAGACCTTTGACGTCGTTGAAAGCTTTATTCCTTGGATTCAATAACTTTCATCTCAGTTGAACTTGTATGAGATCTCTTGCAAAAGTTTTCTTTTCAGTTAGGTTAAAATTTTCTGAGTTTTTCCTTAAAAGGTTGGATTTAGTTTTGTCGGAAGGTTAGGGTGGTAGCCTTCTTTGGGTTTAGGCTGAATATCAAATTCCTTGGTGGAAATGTAGTAGCTTTTGACCTTGTCGAAAGGTTAGATCATTTATATGGTGTGGGTTTCAACCTCGTCGAAAGGTATGGGAATGACCTCTTTTGGTTTAAGCCTTACAAATCCAGGTATTTTTATTCAGAGAACAGATTTTAACCTTGTTGAAAGGTTAGCCAACTTTGATTAAAGCTTCGAAAGGTTTCTGGTATTGTTATAGCATACAGAGCTCTCGACCTTTTCAAAAGGTTTGGCCTCAAAGCTGATGGTTTCAGAAGGTTACATTGTGGATTGGTATCATTTGAGTTGTTGACCTTATCGAAGGGTTTAGATTGTAAAGTTGAAGGCTTCGAAGGGTTGCAGTAGTTATTTGAAATAGAAGTGTTGTCGACCTTATCGACAAGAACCTTTTGATGAGTTTGAACGTGAAAATAGCAATTAATCCAACAAAAGTTTAAGCAAACAGTAAAGTAATTGACAAAGTTTAGGACTTCTCTCTTTATCCAAGAAAAGCTTCATTTTATTAAATTCCTCGAATCAACACACAATTAGGGTTATAATGTTTTAATTAAGAAGATACAAGATTAGAATGGGAGAAATCGGATCCCCAAAACATGACTCCTTGGGTTTTATTTATAGATGCAGGTGGCCTCCCTTTCGACTCCATTCTCTAGATTAGGCCGGAAGGTCTTCCTTTTACATGTAGCTGTGAACCTTTCGACTTTGTTGAAAGGTTTTCCCTTCATATGCCATTTTGGACCTTTCAACATTGTCGAAAGGTCTGCTTTTCACCTTCATGAACCTCTTGACTCGAATTGTTTGCCTTCTATATACTGTTGTGAACCCTTCGACCTTGTTGGAAGGTTGTTCTCCACTTGATTGTTGTGAACCCTTCGACCTTGTCGGAAGATTGCTCTTCACTTGATTGTTTATTAAGAGCTGTGCTTCCCTTCAATGTTGTCGAAAGGTTGTATTTCACTCTTTGCTGACTTATGAATGTTACTTTCTTCATAAAACCTTCCGACATTGTCGAAAGGTATCCTGGATGTGCTTTAACCGGTTAGAAAGGCTTGCTATGCTTTCGAAAATGTCACCATGGAGCTATTAGCATTTTCTTTGATTTCTTCATCTTCTGCGAAAGATAGGAACTTTCTAGATACTAAGAGCTAGAACCTTTTAACCCCTCAGAAAGGTTTGAGGGTGTTAAACTCTGATGACTGCATCCCTTCGATTCCTTTGAAGGGTTTGGGTTGTGCTTCTCTTTCCTCTATCTTTGTTGAAAAACTTTTCTACTTAGTCGAAAGGTTGATTTTTGGTGTAACACTTACCCCCACATTAAAAGGGATGCTCTTGACTTTCCAAGACATCTTTGTCGAAAGATAAAAACTTCCCACCTCTTGGCCTTCCCGCGTTGATCTGCGATGTCCATTTAAATTTGATCCAAAGGTCAAGAATTTGGGCGACTTTTCTTATATAGTATGCTTCTTTTCTTTCTTCCACTTTTACCTGAAATCAAAATTATTATATACAAGTAAAAGAATTCTCCAAAACTTCCTGAATTTTGCTTTAACATAACAAGGTAATTTATCAAATTCGATTCATAACTTTTAGACTAATCTCTGCTTTTATCATCTTTCAATCAAACTTCCAGTTATTCCGAACCCTAAAATTGAAATTTAATTTTAGTTTAGTTTTATAAAAATTCTCCTAAATCAGCTTTTAAAATTAATAAAACTCATCCTTGGCTTTGGATTTTGAGGTTGGTAGTGTTTGATAAAGGAGATTCCCTTATCGGGTTTAGCTTTAAATCCAAAATCTTTGATTTTTTCCTTTTGTTTTAATCCTGGGTTTTTGACTTATTGACAATTTTGATACCTATTCCGAAATTGCATTAGATCGATTTCAGATGAAATCCATTTTGTTAATAGGTTTGATTTACTTGTTCTTCACGTTAAATTTGAAAACTTGATTTACAATTGGGTTTGGCGTTAGTTAAACCCAAATGATAACCCGGAACCCTCTCACGTACAATTTGGTAGCACAAATGACTTTTCTAACCCGTTGCATCTTTCGATGGGGTCAAAAGGTATTGTGATGTCAACTTTCCAACATTATCGAAAGGCTAAGTGGTTAAATGGAGTAATCTAACCCTTCGACAACGAGCTCTTGACAAGATTAAAGGGTTTCAAACCTTTCTACTATAGCTTTTGACAAGGTTCAAATTCTTCAACCTTAGAGTTGTTTCTACCCATCTTCGTCAAAACGTTTAAAGCACACATGAGTTGAACCAGAAACCTTTCGACTTCAATGGGTAGGATATGTTTTGACAACTTTGACCAGACCTTTCGACAACATCAAAAATATCAATATTTTTGACTCGGGAATTTTAAAGCCTTGATTTCAACCATGTCGAAAGGTCATTCCACCTAGCTTATGTTGCATTTGAAGTGTATCCAGGCTTCCATAGAGCTTTTGTTGAAAGGTGAAGAATG
The DNA here is from genome assembly GCA_030765085.1 of Allium cepa. Classification (NCBI taxonomy): domain Eukaryota; kingdom Viridiplantae; phylum Streptophyta; class Magnoliopsida; order Asparagales; family Amaryllidaceae; genus Allium; species Allium cepa. Next base: position 585,793,106 of record CM060944.1, on the reverse strand, counting down.
GGTTAACATTTCATCTCTTCCTTTCGACTTTGTCGATAACTTGAGTAATTTATATTATTATATTTGTTCGCTTTCTAGGTTTTCAATAATGTTGATGTATGATGGTTAAGGTTGATGCCATGTTCTTTCCAACATTGTCGAGGACTTGAATTGCTGACTTTTTGACATTATCGAAAGCTTGAGCTATAAACCTTTCGACATTGTCAAAAGCTTAAACAATAAAGTTTTTTGACTTAAACTTTTAGCACCATTTTTTAAAAATTTGTGTATGTTTTTACTCCTGGGCTATCTAAGTAAATTTACTTGTTTAATTTTTGTGTTCTTTCTAAACTCAAATAAACAATAGATTTTAACTAAAACGTTTTCACGTGGCAGAATCATGAGCTCTCCAAAAATTGAAGCTATTGCTAAGCATTCTTCCATCGAAACTCAAAATGAATTCAATGCTATTATTAAAGACTTTGGTATCACCGGGATCGAAGCTATCCCTCCTCAACCAACTGATACCATTGACAACCCTCCTGAAGGGTATTTTGCTTAAATGGCCATCCACAATGGCATGGTGGATTTCTTCCTTTTCTCTAGTTGTTGAACTCATACATGTCTCATGTTGGTGTATCTCCAATACAACTATCCCCAAATGTTTATACTCGTCTACTATGCTTGGAAATGTTGGCATTGGAATATGGATTTCCTTCGCTTAATGCTGAAGTTCTAAACTCCTTGACCAAGTTGGTAAGTTTAAGTAATCTTAACAAGCAGATTTACAGAGTTAATGTATACAAGAAACTAATATCAGATAGTGTCAATAAGTTCAAGGACCAGGAGAATCAATTTTTCTTCGTCAAGTGCTATGCCGATGTTTACGGGACCTTTGCCTCCTCCCGTAAGTCTACTTTAATGCTTTTTTTTTTCTTTACTCTGCATTTTTTGTTTAATCTCTGACTTTTTTCAAGTGAATCTTCCTAGACACTTAGTGATGCTAACAAGAAAATTATCGATTCTTTAACTGTAGATTTTGAATAACTTGGAAGTAGGCTAAGGCTTTTGACCCCTTCGATCCTAAGAAAACATTCTTTGCTGCTTCTTAGACAGAGGATCCTAGGAACTCCTCTCATGATCATGCACACCTCTCGTGGCAAGTGCTTCCTTTACTTAGGCAATGTTGAACATTTCACTTCAATGTCGCATATTTGTGCTGAAACTTCAGGTATATTATTAAAGTAGTATTTTTCCTCTTTATCTCTGGAATTCATTGAATTACTTGGACTGACTTTATATCTGCTTGAATTTTTTTTAGCTCCCTCCAGGGCCATTGTATCTTCAAGTGGTGTTGCCCCTCCTCCATCATCTTCGGAAGTAACATCGATCGTGAAGGCTTTCACTAAATTCAAAAGATCTGTTAAGAGAAGACTAGCGAAACTCTCTAAAGATGCTCCTCCGGCAAAATTTGCAAAAATTACTGATGTGGAGGAGGAAGTGGAGCGCATATCTCCTGAGAAAGTTTCAAAGAGCCCCACTGTTAAAGTCTCTGAAGATAAAAATGAAGCAAAACCCACCTTCTCCGGCAACCTTTCCTCATATTACTATCACTGATTCCCTAACTTCACTAGCGCAGATGCAGCTTGCTTTATTGGAGACTCCTTCTAAGACACAAATTCCTCCGAAGTCGTCATCTTCTGCTCCTCCATCGACTAACTTGGATGAACTTGTCAAGCCGATCCTACATTCATAATCTTTTACTTCTTCTTTTTTGCCATCATTCAATCTAGTCTTTGTAGAAAATTATCGCTATCAAAAGGAGCAACAACTTTTGGTAAGCTGTGACCCAACTGATCCTGTCACCACTGAATTTTTCTAATCGCTAATTTGTGTTACACTTCTTCTTGTTGTAGATTTCCAAGAACTGGATTGCTTTAAATGAACATGTTTCAAGGCTTTCTACTGGATCCTCCAAGCTTAGGAGCAAAATGTTGAACTCAAAAATCAACTATCTTCTTTGACTGCCGCTCAAAATGACACTTCCTCTGAGTCGGAGCGAGTCAAGGCTTCCCTCACCAAGCCTGAAGCTGATCTAGAAGTGGAGAGGCAAGCTCACCAACTCTCCACTGATGAAAAATTTGCAATGGAGCTAGCTCTGAAAGACTCAGAATATGAGAAAGCTCGCTTGGTTGTCAAGAATTCTGTGTTGAAAGACAAATTGAAAAGGACCCGAGCTTCACTCAATCTAACTGTTCAAACCTTATCCGATGTCAAAAAGTAAGTCTTTGAGTTTGCTCAAGCCACCTTGGGGCCCATAATGCCGAAACATTATGAAGATTCTCTCATGCTTGCCTATGCCGAAAATCATGAGAAATGTCATAACTTTGGCTTCCCCTCTCTCGAACCAGCTTTAGCCGAAAGAGTTATGGTCAAAATCAACCAAATTAGGCAAGGTACCAGACCCGAAGTTGAGGAGGAGATAGTTAATGTGGCGAAGGATCTTTTTTTCGATATACGCTCTTTCGACATTAAATCTGATTCTGAAGAGTATGATGATAAATATAACGACCCTAAGGAAAAAGATGATAATGATGATGAAATTGATTGGGATAGTGACAATAATGATGATAACCCCTCCGGAGATCAAGATCTTGGTGGAGACAAAGGAAGGCCTTTCAATGCTTCAGGGATGGATAGTGGTGATCAAAGCAAAGCTATTGAGAAAGAGAAATCCCCTTCAAAGGATATGTCACCCACTTCCCCTGGGCCTCCTGCTGTTCTGGAAGATGAGCCTGCTTCTGCCCAAACTGAGAATCCAACTGAGAAAAAGCAGGCTCCCAAGACTTCAATTCATATCTCTCAAATACTGAATTCCTTGTTTAGATGTCTTTCACTTCAAAGATAATAACTAGTGTTAAATCATTTGTCTTAGATAAAGAAGAAGTCTACTTTTCACTAAAGAACCAAACTTGACAGAAAACAGGCGGAAATTAACAAGTTATATAGGGAGTTAGACAAATTGATAAAGGAGCACAATATTTTGTTTAAGAAATATTACAATATGGACAGGAGCACCTCCATATTAGCATCTTTAAATATCAAGGGGATGCTCCATTACTAAAGAGAGTGCATCTCCGGTACGACACTGTCTTGAAGGAAAATAGAGAATTAATAACTTTATTCTAGATGATGATCGAAGAGAGAGACATTTTAGTTAATTTTTTGTATAAAGCTTATTGTAGACACTCTATCATAGATTTTTGGTACTTAGGAGAATTTAGTGGGGTCTGCTTAGTGTTTTCATAAAAGATACTTAGACGAGTTAAGATCTAACCAACATCCTGGAGCATGCTGGAATTTACCGCGGGTTAGATCGATTCCTCAAGATCTTCGCCCTGAAAAGCTTAAGTATTACAAGGATAAATTTGTTTATAATTTTTTCTCTAAATCTATTTTTCATGAACCAGATGAATGATTGTAAATATATAACAACCAATTGATTTATAAGTACATGTTTTGATTCTATTTTCTATGCTTAGTTTCTTTTTAATGTACTATTTCAGAATATCAGTTCTTTAGGTCAAGTCGTCCCTAGAGACCACTTAAACCAATACGATAAATTGAGAAGGTTTTACTTTGAAAATGCATCAATTTTAAAGAGTTCAAAGTTAGCGAGATATTGTTTCCTTCGAGATTTACAAAAATTGTACTTGGAATACCCTTTCCTCCATTTTGACTTCCTCGGCAATGAGAAGGAAACTTTCTTTAAAGAGATCAAAACATTTCACTCTAAACTAATTATGGTCGTGACAGTCCCCTAGCTGGGAAATGGGACTATAGCAAATGCCCCCAATCATTACCCCGAAAGGAGTTATTATGCCTTTTGATTCGATGGTTACGCTTTCAGCTAAGTCTTTTTATAAAGTTAGAAAAGTAATTTCTAAAATGTAAATGTAATTGCATGTTGTATCCTTTAACTTTGTTGCTATTTTAGTTGTAATATGTTACTATATAATAAAGATACCTTTTATCTCTATCTTGATTTAATTTCACTCCTTTTGTTTAAATAGGTGGTACGATTATCTACAACTTCTCTTCTTTATAATTTATCGTCGCGTGTTAACGCCCTTAAAGAGAAGTTGTTGCAAAGAAATGGAGCGATCGTGCCTAATGATGACATTTTACTAAATTGTTTTGGCGGTAATATTTAGGCAGTGAAATGGAACAAAAGATATGTTATTCAGAAAACCATCGTCAGTGGCTAAAAAGACCACATCGCCTATCTTGAGGTTGATATTAAGAAGAAAGATGAGATGATCAGTACGCTCAAATGTCAAGCGAAGGCTAATCCCACAGCCGATTTTGATCAGAAAATGTATGAACTTATTCAGTAAATTAATTATCTGGAATTAAAGTTAAAAGATAGCCATGCGTAGTGTGCCTCTTTAGAGTTCATTTTGGGTGACAAGACTTCAAAGATTGATCCTCCAATTCCTCAAGTAATCCCTCCAGCGGTCAAACCTACTAGGTCAAAGCATCTCGCGACTTAGAACTTCCCTACTATGCTTAACCCTCTCCCTGGTTTAGATGATAACGTAGTGGGGAATTGGTGTCGAAGGGAAATGTTCGAAAGAGCCAAATATTTTGATGAGAAGCAGAAAGTGAAGTACTCTCAGACCATTAACAAATATGCTACCAAAATTCAGAAACTGGAGCATGACAATCACTTGCTCATCAAGCGTGTCGCAGAGTTAAAACGAAAAAATAAAACAGTCAGGGCCACGAATAGAGCTTTTAATTGCGCCCTAAAGACCAACATCAATACAATTGATGATGAAAACCAAATAAGGAGAAAAGAAAAGAAGCTTAAGGAAGTTCTTAGCAAGACCATCAGACACGTAGTTGATCCTGCAGTTGCAGAAACTCTCGATAGGGCCGCTCAAGATTTGAAACTCCTCTATATATTTGAGCTATGGAAATCTATCATGTATATAATTTTGCCGTTTTGTGAATGACTTCATAACTTATGTAAATCACATAAATTTTGTAAATACCACCTAATTTGCAATCCTTCTCTGTAACGATGTTTTTGAATTGCTCACTCATTGATTTTAGGACTTGCTGAATCTTTTGATATTCCTCGTTGTTTTGATTTCGTTGAAAAGCATGTAGCAAATAATATTTCTAATTGTTAGCTTGAAATCGACATCTTTGTCTGTGTATGTCATTTGCTTAGATTAACAAATCATTCTATTAATTGTACGTCAAATAGCTTATACTAAATGTTAGAATCTCATCTTTAACTAAGATAGAGGATGATCAAGAATGTAACTCCTTCCACTTGGCTAGGAAGTTTGAAATTTGCTGACAGACAATTCTGCCTTTCCATAAAGATATAAATATTAAAATATAACCCTTATTTAATAAAGAACCCGATTAAGAGATCAGTGTGTGAAATTCGAATGTAATGACTCTCCAAACCATTCGCAACATTAATGGGATAAAAAATTTAGAAACTCGAAGCCCTCATTCGAAGACTTTTAATGGTTATTTTTAACATTCCTTGACCCAGATTCAGGCATTTGGGATGAATAGAGATTCAAAGATCTTATACCCAAATAAGGGTTTAAATAAACAATAGTCTTGATACCTAGATTCGGGTATAGTAGGTTTGTGATTGATAATGACCCGAAACCCAGATTTGTGTGTTTAGATGATGATATTTTTATATGAAAGATAAAAAACCCAGATTCAGGTTTTAACAGCCAATGTTTAGAAATGAAAATCCCAAAACCCAGATTCAGGTAATAGAAAGTGAAGTTCCATCCTACTCCTTTTCTTTCGTCTTCTTTGGCATGTATGGACCCTCTAGGTTTTGAATGTATATAGAAATAATTTGATTGGCTTTCTCTTAAGCTAAGACGTCTTAGTCCATGATCGAATATGCTTTTTCTCGAGCTTGAACTTCTTAGTTCATGATTTGATGGGCCTCTTCCCGGGCTTGGACATCTTAGTCCTTTGTTGAATGTGCCTTTTGTCAGGCTTGGACATCTTAGTCCATTGTTTGATGGGCCTCTTCTTGGGCTTGGAAATTTCGTCCATTATTGACTGAGCCTCTTCTTGGACTTGGAAATTTTAGTCCATTATTGATTGAGCCTCTTCTTGAGCTTGGACATCTTAGTCCATTATTGTCCGATGCTCTTGGTTAACACATTTTAGAGGCTGGAACCAAGGACTTAGCCGACCTCCCTCTAGGAGGCCCCCTGCCATGGCCCTTTTGTGGCGTAGATAGAGGCTTGTTCGATGCTCTACCTTGGACATCTTATGTCGTGGATAGAGGCTTACTCCTTCCTTCCTCCAAGAGGCACCTTAACGTGGCCGTAGTGTGGAATAGATAAGGGCTTATTTGGTGCTCTACTCTGGCCATCTTATGGCGCGGATAAAGGCTTACTTCATCCTTCCTCCAGGAGGCGCCTTGACCTGACCAGAGGCACAACTAAGGTCATGTCTGCTGCTTTAACCTGGCCATCTCATGGCGCGGTTAAAGGCTTGCTTGCCCTCCCGCCAGGAGGTGCTCTGCCCTGGCCATCTCGGTGCGAATAGAGGCTTTTCTACCATCTTAGGCAGTATCCAAATATGACGAGAATTTCACTTCAAACCGTGTAGACTTTTTCTTTCAAAAAGTTGATCTTCATTAAATTTTTCTCAAATCTTTTTTACAAATGCACCGATCTTTCCTTGTTTGAAGAAATTGATGATTATCCAATTTAAGGCCCTACAATGGTTGGTTTCATGACCATTCATCATATGATAATGATAGAAAGATCCTCCAAGTTCCTTTCATGTTTTGGCTTTTTCTTTTGTGATGGCCAATAATTAAGTTCATCTTTAGTAAGCAAGTAGATGTTTTCCATTGATGTTGTTAAGTTGCATTCTCTTGGAAGTCTAGACTTGAAACTTGACTCTTGAGGATAACACTTGGCTTTTTATTTTTAGGCCCTATCATTTCATGCTCTTCAATAGCCTTTCTCTTTACTACCCTTTGACTCTCTTGGGTTGGAAGTGCTCCAGTTGCAGTTGGTTGCCATTTATGCGCAGATGCGTTGTAGTCATTCATTATTTCCCTTTCAAAGATTGTGCCTTTGGAATCATGTTGAATTGTTCTTCTCATTTGACTAAAGATGTTATCACTTCCATTTGTTTTCTTTCCAAGTGCAAAGATAGCAGTAGGACCCACATGAAAATGATTTAGACTCCATTTTTCAGGATCATAAGATTCTTCTTTCTTTTTGTTTATAATCCTCAAGGCTTCGAACCTTAGTCTTTTCTCTTCATCTTGATTGGAGCCTTTTATGTTTACTTAGGTGAATCTTGTCAAATGTAGTTTAGAAGACCCTTTTTCGGTTCTTTTAAATCTTTCGGCCATGATCACACAAAAATGGATACACTCGATGAAAGATTAATCCAGGGGAAAATAGTAGTGTTAGGCGGTTAACCAAGTCGAAGATCGAGCCCTCCTTCTAGCACCGAAAATGTTAACAAGATTTTTTGTCAACACCCCAAAGTAATACTAGAAAAGGTGAATATCCATTTTGAGAGTAGCAAGTGAAATTCCTTGGGAATTGCCTTTTTATTTAACTTTATTTGTTAATGATTCTTATATCATACCTTTCGACATCGCCGAAAGGTTTTGTCCTTGGATTCAGTAATCTTTTGTCTTAGTTGAACTTGTATCAGATCCCTTGCAAAAGTTTTCTTTTCGATTAGGTTAAAATTCCCTGATTTTTTCCTTAAAAGGTTGGATTTAATCTTGTCAAAAGGTTTGGGTGATAGCCTTCTTTAGGTTTAGTCTGGATATCAAATTCCTTGGTGGAAATGTAGTAGCTTTTGACTTTGTCAAAAGGTTAGATCATTTATATGGTGTGGGTTTCAACCTTGTCGAAAGGTATGAGAATGATCACTTTTGGTTTAAGCCTTTCAAAGCCAGGTATTTTTATTTAGAGAACAAAATTTTAACCATGCCGAAAGGGTAGACCAATTGGATTAAAGCTTTGAAAGGTTTTTGGTATTATTATAGCATATAGAGCTCTCGACCTTATCGAAAGGTTTGGCCTCAAAGATGATGGTTTTGGAAGGTTACAAAGTGTATTGGTATCATTTGAGTTGTTGACCTTGTTGAAGGGTTCAGATTGTAAAGTTAAAGGCTTCGAAGGGTTGCAGTACTTAATTGAAACAAAAGTGTTGTCGACCTTTTCGACAATAACCTTTTGATGAGTTTGAACTTTAAAATAGGAGTTAATCCAACAAAAGTCTAAGCAAACAGTAAAGTAACTGATAAAGTTTAGGACTTCCCTTTTTATCCAAGAAAAAGCTTTATTTTATTAAATTCAACAAATCAACACACAATTAGGGTTACAATGTTTTTATTAAGAAGATACAAGATTAGAATGGGACAAATTGGATCCCCAAAACATGGCCCCTTGGGTCTTATTTATAGATGTAGGAAACCCCCCCTTCGACTCCATGCTATCGACTGGGTCGGAAGGTCTTCCTTTTACATGCAACTGTGAACCTTTCGACTTTGTCAAAAGGTTTGCCCTTCATATGCCATTTTGGACCTTTCGATATTGTCGAAAGGTCTGATTTTCTTTATGCCTTCATGAACCTTTCAAATTTGTCAAAGGGTTTGCGTTCTATATAATGTTGTGAACCCTTCGACCTTATCGAAAGGTTGCTCTTCACTTGATTGTTATAAATCCTTCAACCTTGTCAGAAGGTTGCTCTTCACGTAATTGTTTATTGAGAGTTGTGCTTCCCTTCAATGTTGTCGAAAGGTCGTCTTTCACTCTTTGCTGACTTATGAGTGTTTCTTTCTTCATAAATCTTTTGACATTGTTGAAAGGTATCTTGGATGTGCTTTAACCGGTTCGAAAGGCTTGTTATGCTTTCGAAAAGGTCACCATGGAGCTATCCACATTTGCTTTGACTTTTTAATCTTCTTTGAAAGATAGGAACTCTTTGGATACTGAGAGATGAAACCTTTTGACGCCTTCGAAAGGTTTGAGACTGTTAAAATCCAATGACTGCATCCCTTCGACTCCTTCGAAAGGTTTGGGCTGTACTTCTCTTTCCTTTGTCTTTGCTGAAAGACCTTTTGACTTAGTCGAAAGGTTGATTTTTGGTGTAACAATTAGGATCATATTTTGATGTTCATTGTCAATATACAAACTTTAGCAAACAATTTTTCATAATGATAAATATATAATAAATCAAACCCTACGATCAACTCGATTTTAACATAACTAAGAAAAATTACTTAATAAAACCTAACCAATTAAGAAACTATACCAATACTACAATTTCACGAACCAAAAGCACTATTCTAATATTGTACCTCAATATGAAGTGAAAATAAAATGTTGACTTCAGGCGATAATGGAGATATTTACACAACATTATTAGAAAACCCATAAAATAAATGAAACTAAGAATTTAGCTTAAAATCTACAATAAAAAAATTAATTTTGATAGAGAAAATATTCAATTGAAATTTTTGTTTAAAATATACCTTCGGTGATGACAGATTGAATGGAATGCACATAGATTTTACTTGATAAAATTTGAGATTCTAATGCATAACATAGTGAAGAAGGCGCATTAAACAAATGAGATATTAATTTCATTTTTTGAAGAAGCAAATGGATTATGGAGACAATGGAGCGTAAAAGATAGTTAGAGTAAGGATAAATGTAGAAAAGCCATTGAAGCAAGGATATGGAAAAATGGAATCAATTTGATCAGGATAATAAAAAGTTGATGAGAAAGAGTAATAGTAAATTAATCCAAATAACTGAAGGGAAAATGTGACTTTGATTTTCCAAAATAGGTTAATGTGATAATTTTTATTATCAATAAATAAACTGGAGGATCTAATGATAAAACGTTTGCTCAAACTATGGAGAGGTGAGAAGAGAGAATACTAATGGTCCCATATTCCTGTTTTGGAGGGGATTAGGAAAAATGACAAACTTTAAAGAAGAAAAATTAGGCTAAAGGATATCAAGTTTTATTCTTAAACAGAAGGACAAATGTTATTTATAATTCAGGCTGAAGGACAACCTTCGAAAAAAATTTAGGCTAAAGGATAAATACTAGTTTTATTTTTAGGCATTATATTTGGTTTTACACTTTGAAAAACTAGCATTGTCCTTCGGCCTAAAAAACAAATTTGCCGTCTTTACTAATTTATTTTCAAAATCTATCATTGTGCCTATTTTCCTGTTCTACTATTTTATATATAATAGAATAGATAGTATAAGAATAGTATTTTGTTGAAGGTTTATACCATGAAGATAGGCAAGTAAGGAGAGAGCAATATTTTATTTTTAGAATTCTAAGAAAATAGGATGGAAATTGTGAGAGATCTGCTAATAATGTATATAATATGAGATGTGGCCTAATAAAATAAAACTAACATATTTTAACTAACAATTATCACGTTTTCCTCTAATGTGTGGTCTAAGTAAAATGTTAAAATTAGTGTATATATAACAAAGATTCTTTTTATTTAAATTAGTTTAGAGCGCTTAGAGTTCAAAATCAAGGCCTTTAGCGGCCACCGAAGTTAGATGTCTTACCATTTGAGGCAATGGTCATTGGCATGATTAAAAAAAGTAGTTCACCAAAATATGCTCAAATTACACATCCAACATCAAATTCTTTGACTGCTCTATAAAAAATTTGTCAGACAAATCAATCAAACTTTATTGAATACTAATAAAAATTTCTCTATTCAGGGTCTTGCACTTGAAATCTTACTTTTGTTGAAAGAATAGTTGTTTTTCATTTTATTTAAGAGCATGGTTATTACTTTGTAAAATGAAAAGAATAAAGTTTCATCCCTATGAGGTGCAAAATTGTACTCTTTATGATTCATGTTCATTTCGAAATGCTTACACAATTAACGAGAACTATCTACCCATATCATTAATGACTCACCATTATAATTGGAACAACACGAGATTAAATGTGCAGTGTGATAATTTATGATGGTGTACTTTAAAGTAATTAGTACTTTCAATTACCCTGATAATTGAGTATTTTTTGAATAGTGATATATATATATATATATATATATATATATATTACATACAATCACGCAGATATGAATTCTTTCAAAGTAAATATTGAAATACAACTTAATATTTACCGCAATCACTATTGGAAATTTAGAGAGAAAAAAGATTTGTCCTTCTTTTCTTTTTTGGACCCTTTCTTATAAGACTTCATGCTCAATTTTAGTGAAGAAATATCTCTTTTTCAATGCATTTTTTGTTCTCTTTATTTTTTACCAAATTATCTCATATTTTGACGTATGTAAATAAGTAATATGGTATACTAACAACATGATAATACAACATTAAAGTAATTATATTACCATATTCACACTAGCAAACAAATAAAGCAACTGAAATATCAACTTTCTTCAATGGACCTGCTTAGGAAGATATTGTTCAAGCATAGACCAATAAACCAAATCAATTCCCATTTTGAGGTATTTATTATTGATTGTTATAGCTACTATACAATTGCAATAGGGAGACCAAATATTTCAAGTGTGTTAGCTACGTATATGTTTTAAAAATAGAGTTAGTTTGTCTTAGAGTTTCACGGTCTTCATGATACATTGAAACAGCAATGTTATATTTTGATTTTAAAATAAAAAACAATTATTTTAAAATATTAAATAATTATAATATTTATAATATATATATATATATATATATATATATATATATATTACATGAAGTATATATTTGATTTTTATATTAAAATAAGCATCATGTATTGAAATTATTCAGTGTAATCAAAATCAATTATATGTTGGGTGGGACAATACATGCACATATAAAATCATGACATATATATAACTATCATATGATTGTATAATAAAAGTAAGATATACAAGTCGTTGAATGAACGTTGATTAGAGATAACTCGTATATTTGGCTAGAATCAACCATTAGACCTTGCCACGATTTAATGCATCGTTTTTATTTCATTTTGATGTATTTTAACCTACAGGAGCTCGGCTATTATAGATGGATATTAAGACGACCGCTTTAGTCCTCCAGTATCCAATATACATGTATGACGCGCTGTGGTGGTACTCGACCAATACAAGATGGTAACCAAGAATGTAAAATAGAGAAAAATCCAAACACAGAACCTGTAGAATATCTCACAGCACATAAATAAAATGTAGTATAACAACAAAGATGTAAAATAAGAGAGAAAGTAATATAATCAAATGAACCATATGTAAGAACATCAGAGTGTAGTAGGTTAATAGACTATACAAATACTGAAAATAAAAAGCTTATACACCCCAAGTCTCCAAAATAAACTTTATAACCGTCTCTAATTATATAAGTACCTACATAGCTCCATAGTACTGCATAATTGAATAAAAGCAATAGTAAGCTCCAAATACACACACACACACACACGTGTGTGTGTGTGTGTGTGTGTGTGTGTATGTATGTATGTATATGAAAGCGCAGCTTCCTGCTCGTACTCCGTACAGCTCCATGCGCTATTCGAATCTATTATCCATAATATACTCATTTAAGAGTACCCAAGGTAATAAGAAGCAAAACATAAAACCTAACAGACAACAGTCTGGTGTGAGCAATAAATCATCTCAAAATGCTATAAAAATCGTATACAGTAAATATGGACATATGTATGTAGAATTATATCTGACATGTCCTTGCATCTAAAGAGTTAGCACATAAACGCAATATACGCTAAACTACCATCACAAGTGGAAAATATGGGATATAAGGGTATCACATGGCATACCAAGCACTTGACAAACATAGCATCCGTCACACAGCCTCGCATCTCTCACTTAAGTGCTTCAGATATACGATAACTCTCTTAGATGCTCAACTCATTTCCCACATAGATGGCTAAGGATTGGACAGACGCAAGCGTCCAAAATATGGTGTATACTACCTTGGGTACACGCAGACTACTTGTCCAACTAATGAGCATCACAACCAGAAAGTTATATACCAATTTCTTAGCACATATACTGATAAAGAACTATCCCATAGATGCTTAACTCTTGCCCACACAGATGGCTAAGGATTAGACACATGCAAACATCCAAACACATGGGTACACATAGACTACCCTGAGTACACATAGACTACCCTTTCCTACTCACGAGCATCACAATCTCATGTTCTACCCTACGAGCTATCATGCAAAATTCTTTATTTTGGTCCACCGCCAGATGTTATAGTCGCTTGCCACATCGAGTCGTCGAAGTCATCGTACTTCGTTGATTTCCATCCTGGGGTCGTCCATCCTTACCTCGAATCAACTTTCAAAACCATTAAGCAACCCCAAGTCTTGCCCCAAAGCCAACTCCCCAAAAGCCTTACTTCATGTTCAGTTCGGCCTTCCTTTGTTCGGTCTGGAGCCATACTTCCCCCTAAATAGAGGCAACATTGAACATATACTCATGTTCGGCACGTCCACCAACCAGATCATGCTTCCACCATACAGAAACCATACCGAATAGGAACTCCTATTCCGCACCCCCGCCAACCAGACCACTAGCTACCACCAGATAGGATTTCTTGTCCGATCCTCCACTTGTCGAGCCAATCTATGCCAGACCAAGCATCTCCAAACCAAATGCTTCTCCTTCTTGAAGCCAACCCCCAAGCAATGCTTCAACCAGACTGATCATACCAAACCAAATACTTGTAGCTCCTTGAGCACTTCCATCGCATTGATTCCATCGCTACACTCAACACTTTAACCCTCATGCACTACCTATGCAATGATACCACTCCAAACAATCTAGAATCTACCCATCGAAGTTTGAACCTATGGTTTCTACCTCTAGTTCGCTCCGATAAGCGTTTTCAAAGCATAAAATCAAACACCATACATGCACCAAACAACATTCAAACATGCAAATCACATCATCTACCATAACATTCATCATACAATGTATATATAATCTAGCCTAACACATACAAATGCAAGCATACACCAAATTAACATAATTAGAACACTTTAAATCATTTTAAAATTCGTTTTACATCAGGTTTGATATTAGAACAGCATTAAAACTTGATTTTGACTTTAAAAATGGATCTAAAGTATATCAAAACCTATAGATACATATATAGTAAGGTGAGAGATGATAAACCACTCACCAAAGCCCCTAAAAACTAATTTTTGCACACAAATCGAGGTAGATTCGAAGTGTACAACAAAGACCATAATTTTCTTCCCAAAAATGTAGATTTTATGATCTCAAATGAGTCCCCTTAGTAATCTAACCCTAATCTAAGATTTAGACTTGATTTGGAGGAGAAAAGAGAAGGTTTTGGTAGAGAAAGGGTAATGGAGGCTTAGATCTATGTGAGAAGGTGCAAAAGTGATTTGAGGATGATGGTTCAGCCATATAAGATATCCAAATCCAAATTAGGTTAGTAAGCTTACATCCAAACTCACTAATTACCCACTAAACTGCTCCAAAAACTTCTAATCTTCAACCAGCCGTATCTCTTACCCAGAAAGTCCAAATTGCTATTATGATTACTCTATTGAAAGGAAAACCATCATACATTTCCAATGGAAGTGGTCTCGGATATTAATTCGGCTCCTACCAAAAGTTATAACCAATACAAGTTTCCATTGATTAATCTTTCGAAACATTTTTAAAATATAGGAAATGTCTCTAATAGGCATTTTCCAAAGTTATAAAGTCATTCGACTTCATATGAATTTAAAAATAACATATTACGATATTCTAATACGTAAAATACATAAAATTAAACATAGCTACCCTGCATGCATAACATCCATGAGCAAACATATCAAACATGCACACAAGAGTAAGAAATGATATCTATGCCTATCCTAGCATTTAGGATACTAAACTGTCCAATATGACATCGAAAGTGAAAGTAAATGCGATAAATAAAAGTCTCACCAAGTAAAGAGCTTGGGATAAGCAGTCACTATACTCTCCTTGGTCTTCCAAATACAATCGCCTTCACTCTCACTCCACTGAACCTACACCAACTCTATCATTTTTCTCCTAAGCTGCTTTGTATCACGTCTGATGCTACATATAGGCTTACGAGGTCTCGATGCTTCCAGTTCAATATCGACACCATCAAGCTGGTTTGGTTCAACTATCACGCCTGAGCCATGAACAAACTTTTGCAAGTGAGAGACCTGGATCATGTCGTGTCATGCTTGCCCGCCATCTTTTGAGGTATGTCGATTCTAAATGCTAGATTCCCAATCTTCATAAGTATCAAAAAAGGAACAACAAATCTTGATGCCAATTTCCCTTTAGTACTGAATCGAACAACATTCTTCAACGGAGAGATCTTGACAAACACCATATCATTGACAGAGAACTCTAAATCATGTCTTCTCCTGTCGGCATAGCTCTTTTTTCATCCTATGCAGCTTTCATTCATTACCGAATGATCTCGATCTTATCCGAAGTCTCTCTAATCATATCTAGCCTAAGTATCAGTTTCTCGTCTGCTTCCCATCAACGCGAAGCAGCATTGCACGGTCGGCATATAATGCCTCAAATGGTGCCATATTGATGCTGGACCGATAACTGTGTTGTATGCAAACTCTACTAAATGAAAATGATCGTCCCACGAGCTACCGAAATCGAGAATGTAAGCTCGTAAGCGATCCTTCATGATATGGTTTGCCCATCCGATCTGCCCATCAGTTTGTGGGTGATAAGCTGTACTAAAATGTGCTATATCCCTAATGCCTCTTGTAAGCTCTTCTAAAATCAAGTAGTGAATAAAGGGTCTCAGTCAATCACAATGCTCTTTGACACACCATTGAATCGCACAGCTCAATTCACATACAACTCGACCAATTTGGATGTTGTTCTACTTGACTTGATGGGTATGAATCGAACGCTTTTCGTCTATCTATCGACTGTGACTTAGTTTCTATCATACTCTCCTATAGACCTCAACAATCCATCGATGAATTCCATCGAAACTTGTTCCCTCTTTCACATCTGGAATCTCAAGCGGTTGCAGCAAACCACTCGACTTCTTCTACTTTGCCTTTACCAGCTGGCAGTACATACAATTCGTGATGAATGTATCAACATCTTTCTTCATCCCTTTGCAATAAAATGTCTTCCTCATGCCACGATATATTTTATTTCCATCGAAATGTATAATCAATCTTGAATGATGACACTTGTATATCACCTCATCCCTCAACCCATCAATATTTGGAACAAATATTCTCTGATCCTTACGAAGCCAACCATTATGGTCGAGCCTGTAATGCTTCATCCCCTTGGATCCTACCCCTTCGTCTATCTTCGCCATGATCTCTGTTAATCTAGCATCTCGCCTCTTACTAGTACCAATCTGGTTAATCATAGTAGGTCTGATTGTCGGGCTAGCTGACATTTACGAATCTAGCTCACATCAAGGTCTAAAATCATAGCCCACGATAAAATCTAACTGTTTCCACTCTAGAAACATTCCTCCCGAGCTAGCATGTCTCCTACTCAAAGCATCAGCAACCACATTTCCTTACCAAGCGCATAGGAAATGCCAAAGTCATAGGAGGCCAGGAACTCCAACCATTGCTACCGAAAAAGGTTAAGATCCTTCTGGGAGAATAGATACTTTAATGACTTGTGGTCCTATACAATTCAAAACTCTCTCCAAGCAAATAATACCTCTGTATGATCAAAATGAATATTATCACCGCTAACTCCAAATCGTGAGTTGGTTACTTCCACTCATATGGTTTCAGGTGTCGACCAGCATAAGCGACAACCTTTCCCCTCTTCATCAACGCCGCACCAAGTGCAGTACTACAAGAATCTATATATACTGTCAGCTTCTCATTCATGCTCGGAATGACTAACGGCGATGCGCTCATCAACCTCTCCTTCAAACTCATAAACGCGTACTTTCACCTCATGTCCCAAACAAAAGTTCAATTCTTCTTCATCAAGTTGGTTAATGGTGCTGATACCTTAGAGAAGTCCTGGATAAAACGTCTATAGTACCCCGCCAGTCCAAATGAACTTCTCACGTCTATAATCGTCTTTGGTCGATCCCAATCTTGCACTGCTGCACCTTCCCAGGATCTCTAACGATGCCCAGCTCCAAAACAACATGACCTAAAAATCGCACTTCCCTCATCCAGAAGTGACACTTCAAAAAATTTGCCTTTAATCAGTGTCTTTTCAACACCTCAAACACAATTCGCAAATACTCCCCGTGTTCTTCCTCCATCCTGAATAAACATGGATATCATCCATGAACACAAGTACAATATATGGGAGTGGATACTTGTTCTTCTTCGTCACCTTACTCAGCTCAATGTAATCTACACAGAACCTCAAAGAGCCATCCGCTTTAGTGGTGAATGAAATAGGTGCACCTTATTCAGATATGCTTCTATGAATGACCTTGTCTCAATAGGCCATTTACTTGCACCTACAACTCCTTTTGCTCTTTGGATGCCATATGCCTCAGAGTCATAACTATCGATCTAGCATTCTTCGCTAAATCTATAAGTAACTCTATCTTCCTGTGTGGCGGTAATCTAGCCACCTCCTCAAATATATCCAGATACTCTCCAGCTATAGGCATAGATGATGACTCATCCTATGGATTCTCAAGTGAAAATAGAAAGTTAACCGTAACTCCATCCTCTGGTAGGCAGCCAATCACTACCATCCGCCCCTCCACTACCCTAATCGTCACCAACAACCTCTCACAATCCACCACTACCACATACTTCCCCAGCCAGTCCATCCCTAGAATAATACTGAACCCACAAAACCCAAAACAAATCAGTCACAACCAAATAAACATCCATGATTTGATACGACTAAATCTCAACAAACCGTGCATAGGCTAGTAGATCCACCAACAGGGTTTGTCACAATCAAAGGTCAGTCAACTATCTTAGGTTTCAATCATAATCTATTTACCACATCACTAGATATGAAGTAGATTCAAATAAAGCACGTATGAGTGTATAAGAAATAGAAAGCATATCATGTATAATGACGCTCTTCCCCTTCACCTTCATTGATGGAGCACTCGACGAAGCTGGAACAATGTTCATGCATAAGAAGACACAACCTGCTTATTTCTTGGCAGTACTGGACAATCCTTCTTGATATGCCCTAATTCGTTGTAGTTGAAACATCCTTTCTTCTCGTTCTTGCAATCTATGTCGAGGTTGCCCTTCTAACCATGGTTGTAGCACGTAGGCTCTTATTTTTTATTCTTTTGGTCATCCTTATGAAATAGTTTCTTCTTGTTGTCCCACTTTCTCTTATCTTCCTTATCAGCTTGCGGCTTTGGCTTGTCCTGGGGAGCAACAGCCGACTTAGGCTTAGGGTACAGACTCTCATTCCGAAGAGCCTTCTTCACCAGCCACTCAAAGGTCTTATCTATATGACTCACGAGCTTCTCTCCAAGATAATCATCCAGGACAATGATAAACTTATCATTCTTTTTTAGCAAAGTATTAATAAAAGATAGGACATACTTCGATAGCATGTCAAACTGAGCCATTTACTCCAACACGGACATATCCCCTTGTCTCAAGTCAGCAAATTCCGAAAGAGCACCGACTTTAAGCGATCGTGTGATGACCCACCTTCCTAACCCTTGGGAATGTCACTTCATACATCAACGATATTCATGTACCCTTGCCCAAGCATCCGAAAGATGAATTGTTTGGCTTAAAATAAAAAGAACAAAATAGAAAATCTTATAATGAAAACTGTTAAATATGTCTAACGGTTACATAAAGTTACTCCCTAACATAGAGTTATCAGAGTTACACAAAAGTACTACTAGGATAGGTAGTACAACAACCTTCCGTTTACATATGCTGAAACAAAATACACATACATACACAACTAAATAGTGGAAATATATAACTAAATAGATAAAAGCCTCCTACTCAAACGACATCTTTAAAAGAGCCCATAAAGACCTACTACTCTCGGACTACCAAAATATAACTAAGTCTCGAGAGTTTAGGAAACAAAAAACTCAGGTCAAAAAATAAGTGTGGTATGAGTATAACTCTAAACAACATGTCTAATTAAACAACAACATGTGAGGCCACACCGCCAATATGTGGAACGGGTGTTCTCCTCACATTAACAACATCCAAACATAAAGAATGGAATCAAATAATTAGACATCGCGAAGAGTGCTAGACTCTTCCCAATGCAATTAAGGAAAAACAAATTCGAAGGTTCAGATCAAACAAAGAAAGGAAAAATTTCCAACAATGACTAGGAGTGTGCACACCCCTTACCGAAAATATACCTCTAGAATATTTGCTTGAGAACAATGATAGCCCTGAGACATGTCCAAACCGAACCCCGCCAATGGTTATCGAGAATTCGAGTATTTCACATCTTAGTGCATAGATATCCAAACCAAATCTAGAGTTGATGTGACAATACCCTAATGGGAGCAACCCACATATCTTGGCTTTCACTCGTGCTTTGGATTTAGTCATTTTCGACAAAGGATAACAAAGCTCAAATGAGTGCACATCGTCTTAGAGTGATGAAATACAAAGAGAACCAAGACAATCGATAGCCGACAAACCAACCATTGAGGATACAAAATGACCATACATGGAAATAAATTCTCCAATACCCACCACTACTCGTCGATTTCGAACTTGAGCTATCCCTCGGTTGAAAACGAAGCTGGGCAAGTTGAGGCTGTGTTACCTCTAGGCATTGCCTTGATGGCATTCTTAACCTTCGAGATTGAAACAAATTCATACCTCGACGTTCAGTGCTAAGTATATGAACTAAATCATTTCCATAGAAGTGATATCAATTTATATAATTAGTTCATCTCCATAAACGAATCAAACTTTAAATTTTAAAAACCGGATTTGTACTTGAGCTTCACATTACAAGTATTAACATTAAACACCCTTATTAACACTACGCCATAGATGACCTTCTGCAACATTTTTGCATGGTGTTGCCAGGTAAAATGTTGCGATAGCTATACAATTTTGGTCCTACTGCAATGTTGAATTTTTGGTATTGCCTTAGCCATAAAAATGCGTTTCTCTAGCTAAACAAGTGTAATTGATGCAACATTTTTTATAGTGTTGCTATAGCAGACCTTTGCATATCTTTCGCATCGATCCGCGCCAATCTACCAAGGCAAATCCTATGTTGGAGAACGTGACACCTCATCAATCCGAACACCACTCCATTCGCAACCCTAAACCTAAACGAAAAAAAAGAAAGAAATAATGGCGGTATCTCTGTTATTCGTTCCTCCTCCTTCAATAACTAGGGTTTCGCAAATTCGAAGACGTCGACTTTAAATGTTCAATCGAACTTGCTTTCCTTGCTCGAGGGATTGCTCGTCTCTGAGATGCTTGCGGTTGCTAGGGTTCGTCCTTTTGGGCTTCGCTCAATTCATCGATTTCGTGCTCGTCAATATAAGGTGAGTAATTCTATTTACTCACATCTAGTTCATCTCTAATATGGCGCTTCTGCAATTCGATTTTTGTTTTATATGTGGTGATTGGTGACTTTTTTGACTTGGTTCGATTTTGCTCGATGTTGATAAATTTTTCTATGACTTTGGCATTTACTATCTTTGGTTGCGAATTGAGTTTAATCATGTTGTATCGACTTGTTTTGCTTTGTGCTTTAGATTGTCTGACCATTGTATTTCATACATAATGTTGCTCCATTGTTTTGTCTGGTTTTTGATTAAAGTTGGTTTGTTCCATGGTTCTTCTGATGCATTTTCTTCTGGTAGCACTTTCGTCTTTGTTCGAGTTTACTTACTGCTTTATGACATCGGTCATTGTATCATTGACCTGCAGCTCGAATATCATAATTTCTGCACTTGTATTTGTTTCTGGCTTCAAGTATATATGCCCTGAACATGAGTTTGTACTATGATTGTTCATCTCGGTTGTGCCTTGATCTTTAATGATCTCTTTGTATTTCTGTTGACCTCGGTCACTTTGGTTTTGTGATGGTATTTGACTTCGGCCTTAACTTGAGGCTTCTGCGTGTAGTTGCAGCACCCACTGTGTTGTTAATTTGAGTTGATATTACTTTGTTCCACTGGCACATGATTTGGTTCATTTTTTTCTATTGTTGCTTGGGTATTGAACTGTTTCATGCTTCTGTTTGGTCTGATGCTCCAAGTCACCACCTCTGATCAGTTGCATTATCGCCATGCTGTAGTTTGATCTTGGGTGCCCTTGGTCATTCGAGTCTTTGTTGGTTTGCAGTGCTTTATCATCAACATGCTTGTGGTGTTCACTGTTTTATATGTGGTAATTGGTGAATTCTGTCCACGATTGCACTTTACCTGTACCTTTTAGGGTGAATTGTTTTGCAATTTTACTTGTTTTGGCTAGTGCATTCGGCTTGTACATTGTTTAAATTGCATCCTTGAATCTGATGCATTGTGATATTTGAGTCAGTTAGCACTTTTGTTTCATGAATGCGTGCTGCCTAGCCTTTGTTCTGTGTTGCTATACCTCTGGTACACTCACTCATTTGAGTTTGTACTTTGTCACTTGATGGCTTCAAGCCTGAACTACTTTGTTCTTATTTGGTATGCCACTATTTTATGTACCTTGACTAGGTTGTGCTGTCCAGTTGAGTTTGGCACTTGAGTTGTCGTTGCTTGACTGTTTAGTTTCCTGGTTAATCGCTTGTGTCAACTGCAGTTTTATTGTGCAGTTGTTTCTTGCTTCCTTTTGATACTTGCAGTTCACTGGACTTGACTCTTTGCATTTTGTTATTGACTTGGCTATGCAGTCTCGAGTCTGGCCCTTGTGACCTTATGGTGGCTGCAGTTTTGTTGCAGTTTTCCCTTGTGTTCTTGTGGTGGCTGCAGTACATCTGGTTTTAGTTGTTTGCACTGTATTGGGTTCTTGTGCCATGATGTGCAGCCGTGCATATTGATGTTGCTTCATTTTGTTTTACTGGTGCATTTGGTTGTACCTGTTTTTGCTGGTTAGAGCTTTGCTTTGAGATATAGTCCCTGTTCTCAGGTGTATATTTGATTTTGGCGAGGCAGTACACGCGAGCGTGTACTGCAGCCAAATCAGAATTGGCGTTTTAATTGATATTTTAATTGGTCGACTCCATGTTTTGATTATGTAGTTGTGGTTTTGTTGCATTAGAACTATTGAAGCAGTAACATTCCTTTTGGTCCTACTGCACTGTGTATATTTTAGTTCGGTGTTTTTGGTCTATGTTGCTGCATTTGCTTACATATCCACCACTTGTTTGCCTCTCTGGCTTCTAGTTGCTTTGAGCAATTGGGTCTGTTTAATTGCAGTCTACATTTATGATAGTGGTTTTGCACTTGAACCTCTAGCCTGTTGCACTATTAGTTTCATTTTGTTTGTAGTTGTGTTGAGTCACGATAGCAGTGACTTGACCTCTGCAGTTTCGATTTGCTATTAATATTTGGAGTCATGATGACATTATATATTGTAGTGGCGAGGCAGTACACGCGAACGTGTACTGCAGCCACACAGTATTGACGTTTTGGATCGATATTTCAATTACTTGAATTGTTTTGTGTGTCCAATTCAATATTTTGAAATTGTAATTTGATTTGTTTTGATTTGATCCTTTTTGTTGTTGTCTAATTATCTATTTGATAATTAGATTATGAGTTTCTAATTGTTTATTTAATAATTAGATTTTGTTGTTAATTGCCGTCTAGGCAATTCTGTCGTTTTTCTAAATTATGAATTTGCTGATTTGTTGTTTAATACTGTTACGTGTTATATTTACCGTTATCTGATTTCTTATTAAAGGATTGGATAGACGAGATGTATTTTGACTGCCATCTATTCGTTATTTAATTATTATTGCTTCCGTGCATTAATAACCGAGTTTGAATTAGACGGACCCGTGCATTATTTTCTTTTGAATTTAATACTCGGGCCAGACCGAGTTATTACAGGTTGTAGATATCCTGCTTTGGGTTGCTGCTAGAGCTATGAAGTCTTTTCGTATCTTTTGGAGTAGTCGTTGTCATTTTTAGTGGTCAGTGTATCTGATCTAGGATGATATGTATTCATGTATATTATTGTCAGTAATGTACTTGTATATATAACTTCCAGTGTCGACCGTTGTAGTTGTATCATATGTACTGTATCACACGTATTGTAACTGACATCAGTTATTATATATATGAGACTTTTTGTTTTATCTGTGTTCCACTTTTTTATTATCTGTGTTATTATTATATTTATTGTCCTAAACTATTATGAACCATCGTCGTTCATGTTGCCATAGGGATGGACCCAGTTGGGTTGTGGGCCCCACAGTGTGGTCCCTACAAAATGTGGGACCCACAACTTCAGAAAGTTAATATCTATAGCAACATTTTTGGAATGTTGCTACAGATACCTATGGGTGTTGCCATAGACCCAAATAGGGTTCTATTGCAACAATATTACTTATGTTGCCTTAGATAGTCAAAATGTTGCTTTTGAGGTCTAAGGCGACGGCAAAAATTGCATCACCCTAAAAGTGTTGCCATAGACCTATGGCAATATTTTTCGGGCCTGAGCCAACATTTTTTTTTGTGTTGTAGAAGGCCATTTATGGCGTAGTGTAAAAAGGATTCATTAACTTAAAACCATCTTTATAAAAAGGATTTAATAACTTAAAAAAACTTTGTTGAATTGATTAGTTTGGTTTTAACTATCGTTAATAAGAATGATTAATTATCTTTAAACTTCGTTAATTAATTTGACTAATTAACTTCAAATACCATTAGTTAAAAAGGGTAAATCACTTTTAAAAACATCGTTAATTAAATTAAATAATTAAATTTAAAATCATTAAATGATTAATTAATTTAAAACATCATTAAAGAAAAAGATTATTTAAATTTAAACAAATTAATTACTTTAAAAGTCCTTAATTAAAAAGAGTTAATTAATTTTAAAAACCCATTAATTAAAATAATTAATTAACTTTGATCCATCATTATTAAAAGTTTGATCAACCTTGATCATCATTAGATAAAATTATTAATTTTAAGTATTACTAACAAAGTAATTAATTAATTTTAACTAATTGTTATTAAAATAATTAATTAACATTAATCCTTATTAATTAAAATAAATAATTAAATTTAAAATAAATATTAAAATGGTTAAATAATTTTAAACTCATCGTTATTCAAAAACTTAACAGACTTTGTAAAATCAAACCCAAGTACGAGAATAAACCAAAAGGTTTCAAAGAGATTTTAATTTTCAAAAGGTTTCGAAGAGATTGTATTTTTCACATAACTTTAGTATGACATATATATAAGAGCAAATAATATTACATGAAAAGAACATAACTTATATCACTTACTTAAACTTTTTCAACAAGTTTTCAAATCACTTACTAACTACCGTGTCATCTTTTCAAAGCATAAGCCAAGCCAACAACCATTACATTTCATTAAATATACAACAAGCAATTATCAACTACTAAAATGAACAATATTATAGTTATATTTTTTTGGTTTAGAAGGTGAGATTTTACTCACCAAAAGTTGACTAAATCAAGTTAGCTTCTACTAGAACTTGGAAACGGCCTAGATGTTCGGTTTGCCTTAGGAAAAACGAAGTTTTGGAAGGCTTAAAGGGAAAATATGGTTCGGCCCATGCATCAAGTACGCTCGACTATGGAGGGTTTAGGCAGATATGGATCTTGTTTTGGTAAGGAGAAGGCGTAGTTGAAAAAGAAATGAATTTTAGTGGTTTTTGTTTAAGAAAGAAATGTAAATGAGTGGATATTTCTCATTTTGAAACTAAGAAAGCCATGAAAACTAAAGTAGAACTTGAATGAAGGTTTTGAAAATGAAAATAGAAATGAGAAAATAAGAAAAAGAATTAGGAAATTTGTATATATACAAAGTGAAAAAATTAAATTACTAAATTAACCTTAGGGTACATACCCTTCATTCGCATCATGCCAACTCATCCACCATGCTTCCTTCTTCCTTGCTCACGTGACTTGGTCCCCCCTTCATTTTCTAAGCCAACAGGCATTTAGTTACTATATGTACTTATGTTTCTTAATGTTTCACAAAGCATCTTTTAATTTTAATTTTAAACTTAGGAAATTATCACATCACACTTTTTAATATTCTTAAATCATATATAAATATGTACTATCATTTCTAAATCCTAATTTGTTTAGAAATGTTTGTTTATATGCATAATAATGTGTTCAAAATATTTCGGACAAATTTTAGATAACAAAAATTCGAAAATTCGGAAAATAACTTCATGTCACATTTTTGATTTTTCTTCGAACTAAATATTTTTGTAAAAAAATTTTGAAAACCATTTCACCCTCACTGGTTATTATTTAAAAGAGTTTTATTTTAGCTATAAAATCAATTAATCAATTTTTTAAAAGTATATTAAATATCCATATTTTAAAATGATTGATTTACGGGTCGTTACAACCGTACATACTTCTCTTCAAATCTTAGCTTGAACTAGTCCCAAGTAATCTGATCATCAGAAGTAGTAATCTTGATGGCATTCCATCACCCCATAGGTTGTCCCTGAAGCTGTCTGGAATCCAGCTTCCTATTTATCCCATCCTCTAACTCCATTCCTCGAAGATGCGTTTGCAGGTGTCCAACCAATCCTACACTTCAATGGTTGATCCCGTTCTAAGAAACGGTTTGCCACATAGGGTGGAGAAATCGTTGATCAATTTGGCAAAGTCAGCCCTTAGCGCTTGCACTGGAGTGATGCACACATAAAAATGTACATTTTAACTCTCATATTTAATCTTCTTCTTTTAAAAAAATAACATAATAGGGTATTTTACATGCTTTTACTAAAATATAAGAGTGTTTTCAAATCATCATTCACTCATCTACATTTAGGAAAAATGGTAATTTTATTTATGCATTAATTTTAAGAAAATTTCTTTGCACGATTTAATTTAATTTTGTAGAAAATTGAGTGTAGATTGGAAGAAGTATCATGGATAATGCATGCATATATTTTGGAAGAACAAAGAAAGAAGAAAAGAAAGAATAATGTTTCATGGAGGAGCTCAACTACGCACTTGCTAACAGACCACAATCAAAAGCAAAAGCATATGTTAGTGGAGACTAATTTATCATCAGTGATGACTTGAGGCCACACAGAATTAATGGTATTTTTAGTACTTCCCTAAAAAAATGTTAGATTTTAGAAGTGTATGAAAACCATCTTACGGCTCATGTAATATATATATATATATATATATATATATATATGTAGCTATAAAATAGAAATAAAAATTCTCCTCTTTAATGGCTTCTTAGCCTTCTCTTCTGTTTTTTGCACTTTTATTTCATGCATTATTTATTCTATTTTATTTAACAGTCTTTTATTTCACACAAGTAGAGTAAATTTCCTTATTTCAAATTAGTATAGATTTACTTTTATGCAATTAGTTGGTGCTCTTTCCTTTTGACTAACATTTTCTTTCTTTTTGTTTATGTTGAAATCCATTTATGTTGATATGAATTCAAAGATGAGAGGCTAAACCCATTCAATTTAGAAGTAGTGAAGATCTCACGGATTATGTAAATTTAACATTCTGGTGTCATTTATGATCTTTTATTTTTGTGCTTAATGTGAATATGGATGTTGATGGAAGTTTGATGTTTATTAGTGTTTTTGATAGTCTACGTTGTTGATCACAAATAGGCTATACTTAATCAAATATAAACACACGTTACATATTCATCTAACTAATTGATTTTGATAATGAATTTATAATTAGAACCAAAATTTGATGTTCTATGTTACTTGATCAAAAAATAGTAAATAGATCATACTTAAAATATATTTTACTTATAACTTCATAATCATTTTTATAAGATTTGATAAGTGGGTTTGGATGGTGTGTTAAAGTTTGATGGTTTAAGTTATGTTAGTCAATATCAAAAATAGACTATACTTTTAGTAAATACAACAACTATTTCTACCTGTGTTAAAAAGAGATATTATAAATTTATTATGTGTTGATTATATGAATCTATGAGTGGATTTATCTTTAAATTGAACTTTTAATCTCATTGCTTTGTTTCTGATTTTCTCTAGTTTTTCTATAATTTCTCGTTAAATATATTTTCAAAACTTTTGGGATACTTTGATTGAGTAATTTTTACATTTGTCATGCTCTTGTGTTCTTTATTACGATATAATATGCGGTTTTCTAATCGGTAGAAATCCGTTTCCGAACCAAGTTTTTGACGCCGTTGCCGAGAAGAGCAATTTAATTTTAATTTTACTCTTTGAATTTTTTTTTACATTTGCATTTATTTTATTTTGTGTTGTAAAAAAACAAAAAAGAGAGAATAAAATAAAATTTTGCATTTGTCGTTATGTTTTGTTCACTTGTATTTGGTTTCATTTGTGCGTTTGTTCACTTGTCTATTTTGTGAATTTAGTGTTATTAAAGAAACATTTTGAGTTTCATTTTGCATTGCAGTGTTACATTTCATCTCTTCTCTGTGTGCATGTCCTTTCATTCTCTGTTGTTTACATATTTGTTCTCTGTTTTCACACTACTGTTGCAATTAATTTCAATTCTTCTCTGTTGTTCTCATGTGCATTTTATTTTGTTACATTTTGCTCCACCTCCATCACAACTATATAATTACTCAATCAAAACTACAACCACAGCCTCATCCATCTATGCCTGCACACTGCAACATTGCCCTCCATAACCAGTACCCAAACAAATCACCACCACAAACAGAAAATTTAGTCACTAGTGTAGAAACAACCCCTCAACCTGCATCACAGCAAATACAACAAGTTCAACTGCACCTCCATCTCACCTGAACAACCATCAACCATCAGCCTGTTGCAAATCAACCACGTAACGACGACCAGAAACCACGACCTAGCCTCCTTCATCGCCATTTAATCTCCAACAAACACCACCACTTCCTCCCCGAACTTCCTAACCCTTTGAATCACCCGAAACTAGAAACAACCCACACATACGACCATACCTCACATACCTCATGCAAGAATCAACCCAACCTGAACAACAAACACCGCAATCTCTCATCTAATAGCCAATAACCATTCTCTGAATCACCCAATTCTATCTGCCTCCGCCTCATTCATTGTTCCTCCACCACAACCACCATCTCCGCTTCTTGATCGAAATCCAAAGTCGCCACCAATTTATTTGTTTATTTTTACTTCGCGTTTTTCTTTTCTTAACTGCGATCCCTTCGGTTTTTATTATGATTTTGCGTTTTGTGTTTTAACAGAGAAGTGAGACATTGGGCTAGGTTGAGTTGTGTAATGGGCTGATTTTAATTTTTTTGTTTTGTTTTTGTTCTTAGTATAACTTCATCTCTTTTTTTTAAATAATAATAATAATAATAATAATAATAATAATAATAATCAGTTGTTTTTTGTTCGGCCTTGGGCAATTGGGTTTGTTTGTAGCTGGGCTGTTTTTATCTTATTTATTTTTAGTATATATTCAATTTTCTTTTTTCTAAAAAAATCGTTTAACTTTAGGTTTGATTTTTGAAATTTTTTCCTTTTCTTTTTTTAGAATGTTTTTGTTTGCCTTTCGCAAATGATAAAAAAAATTCTTTTGTTTTAGTTCTATCCTTACAAAATGATCGTTTTCAACACTTTTACAGGTTGCAACTTGTAGGAAATCAAGAGAAGAAGAATTGCTTGTTATGCTTTACTTGACTAAAAATAAATAAATTTGCAAATAATTCTACATGCTCCGGTATCGTGTTCTTATCTCTTATTTTTATTTTATTTTTTGCATTATTGGTTGCTTGTATTTATTAAAAAAAGAATTTATTTTTAATTGCACCGTTAATGCAAGTTTAATTTCAATTTTGCATCATTTTATATTTGTTTTTATTTTATAAGGGCGCCATCCAAATTCACATAAATTGGGGATTTCATCGTCCTTTTCTTGACTCACAAATTGCATTTCATTATAGAAAACCAAATTAAACAATAAGGATTAGACGCTTGACTTAAGGGTGTCACGGGCTCATCTAGAGAAAATATGTATTTTGACAAATTGATTTCTTTTAACAAAGTTTCTCTTCATATCCAAGGCAATGGCAGAGTCACAATCATTTATAATTATTATGCAGATTCATAACATATTATATTGATTGTTTCCCAGAAGATACTTAAACCTTCACCTGCATTACTACAGTTATTCGTAATGCACTGATAATTCCTGTATGTTACCTAGCTAAGAATTATTTCGTTGATTCACGTCATAATGTCACAATACAATTTTGAATTAGGAGCTACTAAGAACAAAAAATATCTGATCAAGTCCTTGCATTCAATTATATTAGTTTTTCATGTATTTATAAAAAAGAAAAACATAAAAAAACATTTTCTCTTTTGTAAAAAAAACAAATCGACTTCCATCTTTTTTATCTTACTTTGTTGTTCACTTTTTCTTTTTCTCTCTCTCCTATTAATCTTCTCCCTTGTGCATGAGTATTTGGATTCATGACACTTCAACGAACCGTTTAACTTGAACAAACAGTCTTTCCACTATGACAAACAAAAATCCTCCTCGTACTCTCATGGACAGATTTTCCCGATCGAGTTTTTGTTCCTTCTTGCATTACCTTACCCGCCCCAAGGGGTAATTATTAAATTCATTCAAATCATATTAACACAGCTCCAAAATTTGGCCATTTTGAAAATGATGATCCTTATATCTTTCTAGCAAAATTTGAACAAGTTTGTGCAACTATAAAACTTCAACAATTATGCAACAAAGGAATAAAACTTAAGTTTATCCCATTCGTACTTACCGACTATATCGAAAAGAGGTTATATAGCTTGTCTTCAAATTTTAAAACTTGGAAAAAATTTGTAAAGAAAAATTACCCCTTAGAAAAAACAACCAAAATTCGATATGAAATTGTAAATTTTCATCAATTTGGAGGTGAATCCTTTGGAAAATATTTTAACAGATTTAAGGAACTTTTAATAAAATGTCTATATCATAATTTTGAAAATTGACTCTTCGCCAAATTTTATATAACAGACTTGAAAATAGCTCTCCAAAAATGTTTGAATCAATGTATAAGGAAACCTTTTAGCACAATATCACCACGATGCCACTTGGCAATTTCTCAAAAACTTAGCTAAAAAATCAACTCAATGGGAACGATCTAATGAGAAATCAATCCATCTAAGATTGAGTGCACGTTCGATTGGATCATCGTTAGCCTAAGAACTGAAAATCAATGCAGAACTCAAAGTGTATAGTCAACGCTTTCAATTGCCCTGGTCGACCTTCAGGATCCGATTGTTCAACACACGTTAACATCCATTGGATTCTGAGCATCAGGCACTTGGGTTCGTATTTAAAGTAGAAGATCGAAATTAAATATACCCGACCGTGTTCAACGTCACGATTTCCGTCCAGAATGACACATAATTCTCCTCGATTCAACATTGGTGCTGGGCGTCAACTCCTTCTGAAGTTGGGTCTTCCACAGATCAGGCTTTTATCGCTACACATGTCGGTCCTAGGCATTTAATCACTGTTGAGTTACAGAGGATAATAGTACCAGCAGAACCAGTTCAAGATCAGTCTCATCCCTTAAATAAACGAATCTGGTTAAGAGTTTTAGATGATCCTTCGAAACAAATGCCAATAGTACTCATCTCTAAGTCATTCCAAACTATATGCCGACACTATGGATTTCCAAAAGGTGATGATTTTCCTCCCAACATAGAAACAATAAGCGCATAATAAGTGCATGTGCATGAGTGTTGTACCACCCTTCAATCCATTTCTCCATATGTTCCTTTAGGAGGTCTGGTTTGCTTTTACTCAAGTCCATCCCAACGGTTATGCCTTGCTGAGCTTCTTCTACATCCTTTTTGTGAACCAATTTCAGCCACCTTCGACCTTTAGGGAGCTAATACACGTCCTGAGCTTCAAGAAATAGAGTGAATCACCATCATATATAATTATTGAAATCTAGTACTGGTAAGGTTATGATATGAAAGCGCTCCATAAAAAAGCATTCCTACTTTAAAATTTTGTTCGATGTCCATACGGCTTCAATAGGCTTTGGCTCTTTGCAAGCAAGACTTCTTCCTTTCTACTCTTCCCCGTGCTTGGATTTTCATTATCCAAGTGTTTAACCTGTTATATCCATTCTTCACATATATCCCTGCTTGAGACACAAGTGGCGCACACTCCAAGACTATTAAGGCCTTCAAAAGAGTCAACATTTAATTTTGTACCACTACCTACCTGCTAACGAATGAGAACCTTCATTGATGCAACCTTCTACCTTTCCTAGATTACCTACCAGGTCTTTTGCCCCTATGCAAAACTCCAATGAAGATATCCATGGGGAGTTGGAGGCCTATCTGGCATGGAAAACATCGATGAATCCATCGATATAGCAGCGGAAGTGCACATTGCCGGTGAAGTGCAAGTGGAAGGGAAAGAAAGGGTTGAAATGGATATACTCCATGAAGGAGGAGAGGGAAGAAAATAAGAAAAAGAAGAAAGGGAAGAAAAGAAGGAGATGAAGAAACGATGATGATGAGGACTTTGATCAAGGAGGAAACGAGTCATGTAGAGTGACATCTCCAGAAGATTCTTGCTACGCCATGTTCGAAATAAATAATTATCAGATTCTCAATAAACAGTAGAACCATGTACAACACCGATAGTGGAGGTGACTCTTCATTTTGGTTCTTTAGAAGACATTTTTGGCTCATCGAGTGATTTTGACATTCTGATTGGTGATCTCCTTGAAGAATACCCTTCAGGATTCAACTTTTCATCCGGGTATCTTAGTCGAGCGAGGCGAGACTCCATCTTTACTACCTTTCAAACACGGTTCGTCGAGTACTTAGAGGGGCACCGGGGCTCCTCAAACTTCTAGTATCATGATGACACATTCCTTGCATTCATTAACATTCCAATGTTGCAATACTGATGTAATCCTTTCTTTTGTTTCAGATATAATGGACGAAGACCGATTTGGCTATCTTTACCATGGTGTTTCCGAGAAAAGGAAGCTAACCCCTGAGCCTTATTCTCCTCGCTCCAGCTCTTATAGGAAAAGAGAGATAAATGAAGAGAGAGCCCAAAGAAAGGAAAGAGAATGCAAGGCGGAAAGCGACTGCCAAGCGGAAATAGATAGAAAGAAAAGA
Organism: Allium cepa; assembly: GCA_030765085.1. Lineage (NCBI taxonomy): Eukaryota > Viridiplantae > Streptophyta > Magnoliopsida > Asparagales > Amaryllidaceae > Allium > Allium cepa. The sequence goes on along the minus strand of CM060944.1, from coordinate 585,760,802 downwards.
CAAGTAGAGGGGAGAGAATCTTACGACTAGAGAAAGAGATACAAAGATTTGCGTAACCACCATGGTTCTTCTTTTGGCCTTTTCTGCCTCGATCTCAAACACAGATCCCCCCACAGCGAAAAATTCCAGCATCACTTTCTTTGACTAACACAATTCCTTTATCCCCACAATCCAAAGGGGTTTCTGTCAGTCCAACTCCTGTTCCAACCCCATCGAGCTAGATGCAAACTGCTTTCTCAGACTTATTCATAACTGGTGTCAAGTTCGATCATTACCTCAAATACATTCTTAGGGAAAGGGAAAACTGCAGGGTTTGAGGGATCCAAGAGCTCATATTCCAAGGGTATAAGTTGAAGGAACTTTGCTTTGCCCTCTATAACAGCAAAAAAATTAACCAAACTGATATCCAATCGTTTGGGTCATAGAAGAGAAGCTATGACATAAACATAGAGGAGTATAAGAAGGATTTGGCCAAAGCAGAAGAAGAAGGAGATGCGGCTTGGGCATTAGAGAAGAGAACCGAAGATCTGACCAAGAAATGAAACACGCTCACAATCAGGCTGACATTGTGATGAAAAACCATGTAAAAGATTCTAACGAGGAGAATTCTTTCTCAAAATACAGCTCATAAGCAATGGCCTGATGCTCTTAAAGAAAGGAAAGGCTCTACAGAACAAGGAAGCCGAAATCCAATAATTTTGTACCGATAAGAAGAAGCTTGAATCCACCTTGCTTCTAGTAAATATTGGGAAATCGGATTCTGAGGTCGACCATGCTGCAACCATGAACAAACTAATGGAGCTGAAGGAGAAAATGGCAAAAGAAAAGAAGACCTGGATTCCACCCTTCAGTGGTTGTTCACCAACGTTATCCAATATAAGAACTTAAAATGGCTGGGTAGCACTTATATCATCACTCTTGCTGATGCTTAGGAAGAGGTACTATGATGTGTGGAATCAGCTGGTGAAGGCCTCATCGAAGATGAATTGAAAGCTAAGTACCTTGATGCCGATAACATCAAAAAACCTAAAGTGGGAAAACCTATCCTCGCCGTGGAGGACGCTGCTACTGCTGAAGTATCCATTAAAGCTTCTGCTAGCTAAAGTGCATTGGTGCGCATAGATTCATTATCTCCTAAAATCCAAGAGCTTTCAATGAAGGTTCCAACATTTAAGGGGCCCGCTCCAAAGCCTCCTAGATTATCCCAGCTTCTACAGCAACTACCTCCAACGAGCCATGTATTCTCGTTTCCATTTCTTAATTGTTTGCAACCAAATTGGCCATAAACGCCCAAGAATAGAATTAAGTAGTGAAATAAATGAAGAAATTAAATGAAAACAAAGGAAATAACATTAAATATCAAGAAAAATGCAGTAGAAAGCAAAAACAACAAGATTTATGGTAGCTCGGCGTTGATTGCCTACGTCCGCTTTGAATATTCTCTTTATTGCTTCACAACTCACTTGATTACAATTACAATCAGTAAGAAATAGTAAGAGATCAGAAAAGAACAAAAGGAGATCGGTTATAATAATGGTAGATTTTACTTGCAAACCAAAAGTCCCTCAAAATGGCCCCCAGTGCCTGTATTTATAGATGAGGGCAGCCCCCAATCTGACTGAAACTTTGGCATTGGACCCCCTCAACCATATGGGCCCATCATAGGGAGGGATAGGCCCAACCCTCAATGGATAGGGGTCGGTACCTACCCCTTCATGGGTTGAGTTTGAGATGGCGACCTCTATGGTGACTTTCTTATAGTTTATATCGATGATGTTTCAAATATCAAGGCAATTAGATGGACGGAGCTCTAGTCCTTGTGATACTTTAGTTGGAATCTTAACTTGGTTTGAGTGGTGCCGATCCCTTCTGGTCTCCCAACATATGCAGACCCCTTCCTTACATATCATGCAACTCCAATTCACATTCTTCATGCCAAGCCATGTCGATCCAAACCCCTTGAACGTCCTATGCCGATCCATAGCCTACAAATGAGCCATGCCGACCCCTTTGGCTCCACAACTCATGCCGAGCCTCTTCAGTTCTATTCAAGTTGACAATCCTGCCACGAAATCATGCCGACCCATGCATGTTACGCCAATCCAAACATGCTATGCTGATCCATACACACTGTGCCGACCCGAACACACTATGCTGATCCCTCCATATTATGCCGATCCTTACATATCTCACCTAATTTGACCAACTGTCCATGCCGACCCCTATTTCAACCAAACCAAACTCCATAAATTCGACATCCTGCATTGTCTATCTATTTACCTTGGGCTGTATATAGCTATTCAGACATTATATTTTGGTCATGTGTACGTTTTCTCATGACCATCCTTCTCATCAACAGTCGAGTCTGGCCTTCGCAATCAACCCTGTGTAGCCGGATCAAGGTACCAGGTAACACTTTCCTCTCAAAGTACATCTTGTGAATAACATGATGTGCTTTGAATTGGAGAAAACTAGGTTACTTGGAACAAGCCTATCCAAGTCCCTGGTTGATCATTGTTCCTTTATTAACCTTCGATGATATAGGTCTGATGTCTCATTCCATTAGAATGCATATATTTGATCATATGAGATCTTTAGGTTTTCTTCTGATTTGACATCAAGCTTGATCGTTCCAAGCTACACCGTCACTTCAGTGACTTTCAAAAAGATGAATTCACGAATCTCTTTTGTGTATGCTCGTACATGTGTTTCTGTTGTTGACTCCCAAACATGTTCGGACATCATTGGTCTCTGCCAAAGTGCTTTATTATGCAAGCTTCCATTTATAATCTAACCTTCATGATATCAGTTGCCATTTAGTTTCCAAACATCAGCAATTGCCCTCTGCTTTCCTTCCTATCTCACTCAATTCATCATTCACGCTTTTCTCCCCTTTCCTTTCTTTTTAAATTACACTATTACATGCATGTATATTTCGTTCTTTTGTTATCTTATTTATTTATCATTTATTATTTATTATTTATATTTTTTTGAAGGGGTCAACATTTGATATGCCAACCCCTTGGCGAATTTGCATGGATAGGGGTCAGCTGGCCCTGGTGCCGACCCCTCTTCAATCTAGGGACTGGGTCAATTGGGTATGACCGGTTCATCCTCCCCTTCTCTCTCCCCCATATAAATTCGTATCTTCTTCTCTTCTCCCTTCACCTTACATTTACAGTACTGAAGCTCTTTTTTTCTTGTTCATTACTTAGCCAAACACTTCGAAAAGGCTTCCCTTTTTAACTTAAACTCAAGTTGGGTCGTGAATCTCGAGCTCGGACGTGTTTGAGTCCATTAGGTGTACTGCCTAGTGGGTTGATTATGTCATGCCGAGAGAGAAGGAGAAGGCAAAGGACTAGAATAAAGAGGAAGAAGAAGAAAAAAGGAAAGGGAGAAAGGAATGAAAAAGAGGGTTCGGTAGTAGCTTTTCGAAGGGATGATAGGAATTGTATTTGTTTGAAGAATCGGTACATGCTGGTTAGGCGAGGGTTTGGTGTTAGTTTCCTAGGTTTAGGGAACGGCGTAGATAAGTATCTTAAGAGGGATCGGTATAGAGGCTTATCTATGGGGGTCGGTCTAGGAATTAAAATTTAAGGTTCGTCCTAAAAGGTTAAGCATAGGGATCGACATCTTGGCTAGAAAGAATTTCAGGGATCGGTAATGAGGGTTAAAGCATAGGGTTCGATATGTAGGCTAATGGGAAGGGGTTGATATAGCCTAGTGAACCCAAGTGTAGGGATCGGCTACGAGGTTAAGACATAGGGATCGACATCTAAGGCAAGGATCGGTGTTGACTGTAAAGACCATCTTAACTTTAGTCGTTCAAACATTTAACTACATACTGCCTTGCCCCGACATAAAATGATTATGAACAACGTGACTTGCATACTTGGACCAACAAATTTAAGTTTAAACGAACAAATTTCCAGTTTACTTAACATAAACTAAGTATAAAAATCAAATATACTCGAACAACGGACTTCATAACTCAGAATGTCAACATCCGATCTTAAAGCTTCGCTTACCGTTCAATTTTCACATCACTTGAGATGGTCAGCGATGACAGTCTCTCTGGATGATGATTCTAAGCTTTGACATGTTTCTTTGGCTTCTTCAGTTCCAAACTACTTGTGTTTATTTCATATTGCACTGCACTAGTTCACACACGACACGGGAGGACATGCTATTATTTATAATATTGATTATCTATTAAGTATAGCTGCCACAGACCTCAGGTTACATGAGGCGACCAACCACAATGTCTTTTGAATCGGCCACGAGATCAAGTTCTGCTACCTTATTTGATTAACCTGGACCGAGTTAGCGAACGTCACAAGTAGGGGTAGCTGACCCACAAGCAAATCTTTTTTCCGACATTCAGTTCTTCCTATAGAAGTTATTGATCCATCTCCTGATGCTGTGGAGGATGCCATCATTCTAAACAATGCAGCCGACTCACAAGCATCCAGAATTGATGAAGCCGCTCTTCGTTGATTATGTTATATCCATGGAATTCCTTTCGAAAATGTTCTAGTCTGCCGAGGCAAGACAGACCTCACTTTCCCCTAGGCGAATATACTACATGTAACAAGTTCATGTGATGGGCCAGACGTGTGCCTCCCTTCAATTCTTTTATTCGGGAAATATTGAGATATTTGGGGATCTCTCCTACTCAGCTACACCCTAACAGTTATTTTTTTTTATCCATGGCACTTTTCTTCTCTTCATGAACGTTCTATTTCATCCATTAACTCCCAAAGACATCCGATACATTTACAATTTCAAAAGGCAAGCTGATAGTCCTTCGTACGTCTTCCTTGAACCCCTGCCCCAATGCCAGGTTTTAATGGGCGTATGAAATAAGCTTTCCTTATTCAAACATGAATTGTTCTACATACCGTCCCCAGGTCTTAATTGCCACTTCCGACTTCGTCTTTAGTTCAAAGATTCAAGTTGTAGCTTCTTCCTCAATCGTACTAATATCTTTAATTCTTTCAAGTGTCCGCCCTCGACCTTATGGCATTGGGTACTCAAGGGTTGTTGTGGCCATTCACGCTACTCCTGTGGAGGATCGGGACATCAAACTCCTTGTCACCGATGAGTTGCTCCTGTTATTCGGGTTGTTAGAAGATGATCGCAAAATTGGTCTCCCTGGAAGAAAAGCGATTTCAAAGACTGTCGAGAGAAAAGAAGAAATAAATAACCCCGTGGTGCCCACTATTAGGGGAACCAAAGATGATAGATAAAGGAATCGAAAGATGTAGAGTCGAGATACGAAGACATAAGCCTTGAAAAAATGCCAGCAGTTGATGCGCCACATACCATCCAATTGGAACCTCCCTCGAAGAGGGGAAAAAGTTTGGCGTACAAGATATGAAAAAGAAAGGTCGGGGTAACCCCAAAATTCATCATAACTCCGATTGAAAAAGAATCGTCTTCTCAACAGATGGAGAGCTCATTGAAGGGACTCTCTAACGTTTTGATCTCGGACGACTTATTAAATTAAAACTTCACTAATCTTGACATCGAAGGGCTTGACTCACTCGTAAGAAGCGACGAAGGCGTGCAACCTTCTAACAGAGGAGAAGAAACTCCAATGAGTAAAGCTAATGCTAATGGTTCGTCCGGGGGAAACATTACGACACACACAAGAACTTGCACTCCACCATCCACTTGTGATTAATTCTTCACATAACAACTCATAATATGCTCTTATTTGGCTCTTTTATAGGTGTAATGTCTCACTCGCATGCTTTCGATTGCCTCCATGGCTCTTCCACTTACTATCGCTCGGGTTGGGACTCCAAATCTAGAAGATGCCGAGACAAAGATGAAGGACGAGACATAGACCATTATTCTCAAGAATCTTCTTCTTCATCCAGAAGGAAGTATTAAACCCACGTTCTATGCCAAGGCAATCCATCTAACCATCCTGCTCATAGCGAGGATAAATCCGCACATCAAGGTTCCCAAGCAGCCGCTCTCTATGATCAACACTCTGGATCATCAAGTACTAGGCAATCTAGCGAGCGTCGCAAACATCCACTGGTTGCGTCTGGACAGATGCCCCCGGTTCCTGCCCAAGATCCAACCACAATGAAGAAACTAGCTGAACTCAAAGCTACTTTCCCAAAAATCTACTTTGACGGGCTAAAATCCATCCCCCTAATACACATCATTCCTGGAAGTGCCAAAGAAAGCTCATTATCTTGCATGAATGACGTGTACGTCCAGCATGAAGCGTTCATTCATTTAGTTGAAAAGTCTCCTAAGTTTCCATCGAGCGCCATCATGAAATTGATTGCCTTAAGTTAGAGGCCATTTATGACAAGGATATTATTAAACATCAAGATGCTAAGCTGCTTGAATGTAAGGCTCAACTTGCCGAAGTAAAGAAAAATACGAAGGAAACGGCTGAGGCAGTAAGTCGCCTGGAGGCTTCGCATAAGAGGGAACTTGATGCTGCACTTCAATGCAGTGGCATCCTAGGTTTAGAGAAGGACTCATTACAAAAGGAGAAAGATGTCATAGCTACCGCATTGAGGAGTTAGAAGAATTATTGTCCAAAGAGAGGGATGAAAATATCAAGGCATAAGAAGAGTCGCAAAAATACTACGAAGAGATCGTCAAAACAAGGAACGTAAGGATGAAACTCATTGAATAACTAGCCGAAATCGAAGTCTTGAAAGATGCCACCCGTGAAGAGGGCAGGAAAGAGGTGCTTGCAGAAGCCAACTCCCGAGTTGAGGCAGCGACTGAGTCCGGCAGGAAAGTGATCAAGAACTTGTTCAACCCGCTCATTGCCGAATACAATGCAGAAGTTCTCCTACACCGTGACTTGACTTTTCTAGGAAAAGGCTATCTCGAATTTCTCGTCGAAGATTGGGAGATCATCACAAAAATCAAGTAAGAAGAGTTGGGAGTGGCGGTACTTGATGAAGAGGCACCTGTGCAGGTAGTGCTCCGAGGAAATGAGCCGTTTGTATGGCTGCCACAAAACTTCAATTCTGCAAAGCTTCTGCACTGACTAAGGAAAAAGAAGACATCGTAGGGTCTTTCGGAGCTGATTCCCAGGGTCCTCTTCCTACTCAATCGGTTGGAAAATCATCTTTCCAACCCATGGAGAAATACATCGCTTATGATCCAAACAGGCCCGCACTTGGCCCATACATGTTGTCTCCCATCATTGAAGGGGGCACCCCAACGACCACTTAGAACCAACCGGATGTTGGTACCATATTGAACTCTTTTGAATTAAAAAGTTGCTATTTTCAACACGTAACGGCTATAAACTAATGCTTGTATTTTGATGAATTTTTCAGGTCATCCTGGTTGTGAATTAACTCCCAGAAGCGATGTCGCCACAGAGCACCAAGGAAAAATGACCGAGGCTTCGGCTGCTACATATACTCCAGGGCCCGACGCCTAAGTAATTGGGGCACTCGACGAAGACAAGCCTGAAGACCCATCTTTTACTAAAGAGCTTGATGACGTTGTGGTCACGGATGCTTCGTAGCATATCACTAAAGTCAGCATGAAAGAACAAATTGAAGAGGAGGAAAATTCAAAACGGAAGTCAATGGTTAACCCAATATGGTGGTAGTTGAAGATCCTCTCCTTAGGCCTGTGCAACTCATGTCTCCTGGCGAGACAACTCCCGTCGAGGTTCCTACCCCTTCCTCAAGTGCCTACAATAAGGGCGGCAAAAGATCTCAAAAGAGATGCTTGACCAATTCGACTCTTGAAAAACTGAAGAAGGAGAATAAATCAAAGAAATAGTTAGCGTCTTGTGTTATTGTACATGGTCTATATAAGTTAGGCGTGCATTTCTTTTCTTAGTAGTAGGTGCATGGGTGTGGATCCCGAACTTTCGAATAATTTTTTAAGGAATTTTTAAGATTGTGAATAGAAGTTTTTGTTTCCTTTGATCAATCATCATGTGAATTATTACTTTAACAGTAGAGTAATTTCCTCTCTTCCATGCACTTGTAATAATTTCCATAAGTTTTGTTAATAATTCACTATCCCGATCTCAAAGCCTCTTAGTAGGCGCTACCTTAAGTCGTGAGCAATGTCGAGCCAGAATTATAACTAACGACCGTACCTTGCCACTAATAGTCTGAAACACTTCCGTTGATTTGAGATCGGAATCTGTGGGATAGCAAAATATTGAAAGCTCGTTTGTCCACCCATTGGGTTTTCGAGCTCGCCTGTTGTCTAGGGACTTAGCATTTTTTAGTCCATAGTCAAGGACTTCAGATTTTTCACCGTGGGTAGTATTGCTTCTGCCTGAATGGTTTATACTCTAGTCTGTGTCGGGGACTTAGAGTACTCTAGTTCGCATCAGGGACTTAGAGATTTTTGTTAAATCGTTTATACTCTAGTCCGCGTCAGGGACATAGAGTAATCCAGCCCGCATCAAGGACTTAGAGATTTTTGTCGAATCATTTATTCTCTAGTCAGTCAGGGACTTAGAGTACTCTAGTCCGCATCAGGGACATAGAGATTTTTGTTAAATCCTTTATACTCTAGTTCATGTCAGGGACTAAGAGTACTCTACTTCGCACTACGTACCTAAAGATTTTTGTTAAATTGTTTATACTCTAGTCCGTATCAGGGACGTAGAGTACTCTATTCTGCATCAGGGAGATAGAGATTTTTGTTAAATCGTTTATACTCTAGTCCACGTCGGGGACTTAGAGTACTCTAGTTTGCATCAGGGACCTAGAGATTTTTGTTAAATCGTTTATATTCTAGTTCGCGTTAGGGACTTAGAGTACTTTAGACTGCATCAGGAACTTAATGTTTTTTGTTAAATCGTTTATACCCTAGTCCGCGTCAAGGACTTAGAGTACTCTAGTATGCATCAGGGACCTAGAGATTTTTGTTAAATTGTTTATACTCTAGTCCGCGTCAGGGACTTAGAGTACTCTAGTCCGCATCGGGACCTAGAGATTTTTGTTAAACAATTTATACTCTAGTCCGTGTCCGGACTTAGGGTACTCTAGTCCACATCAGAGACTTAGAGATTTTTGTTAAATCATTTATACTCTAGTCCACGTCAAGGACTTAGAGTATTCTAGCCCGCATCAGGGACTTAGATATTTTTGTCTAATCGTTTATACTCTAGTCCGCGTCAGGGACTTAGAGTACTCTAGTCTGCATCATGGACTTAGATATTTTTGTTAAATCGTTTATACTTTAGTCCACGTCAGGGACTTAGAGTGCTCTAGTCTACATCAGGGACCTAGAGATTTTTGTTAAATCATTTATACCCTAGTCCGCGTCAGGAACTTAGAGTACTCTAGTCCACATCAAGGACCTAGAGATTTTTATTTTTCTCCCACTGTCTGCGACCTTTGTTCCTCATTACAATCTTCGCCTTTTGATTCATCTATGAGGATTGACAAATGAGAAAACTTGCAAAGCCCTCTTCGTTCAATCTCATCGAGGATCGATGTGACTGGTCGACTTCTAATTTTGCAAATATGTCCACACATCATAGATGTTGATATCAATTAGCTCCAACGCATATTTAGCATAATATACAATAACTGTACCTTATGCAAAGGAAAGTTCAAGATTTTATTCATCATAAGAATAGGAACAGAACAACTTGTCATATTACACATTAAAAAAGACAAATACCAAAGCAAACATCAAAAACAAACACTACTGCAATGTGAAAGAAATAATCTAGGTGAAATTGCGTCATAAATGCTTGCTATTCCACGCTCTTGGAAGAATCACACCATCAACAATTGCTAGCTTGAAAGTTCCTTCTCCAAGCCTTTTTTCGAAGACGTATGATCCTTCCTATGCCGGGTTCATGTGCGACGGGACTGAAAAAAATCATTTCAGGACAAGGTTGCTAACTTCAAAGGTTCTTGTTCGGACTTTAGTATTATAGTACCAAGCAATTCGGTGTTGATGTGCAACTGCTCTCAAATCGACCTCCTCACGCTTTTCATTGATCCAATGACTCCAATAAGAGATTTTGGTTTGCTCTGGGATCATAGCAAGTCACTCGATGGGAAGGGACTTCGAGTTCTACAGGAACGACTGCTTTGGCTTCACAAGAAAGAGCAAATGCAATGTGGCTAGTCGCAAACTTATAAGTGGTCCTATAGGCCTAAAGCGTCGTAGGAAGTTCATCTACCCATTTGCCTTTATCTTTTTCCAAATTCTTTTTCAGGATAGACTTTATAATCCTGTTTACATCTTTAACTTGTCCATTCGCCTGAGGGTGAGCGACCTCCGCAAATCTCTTTTCAATATGGTATCTCCGGAAAAACTCCTTAAACTCAGCACTATCAAATTGAGTTTCATTATCAGTCACGATAGTTCATGGAAGATCGAAACGACACACAATGTTCCTAACAACAAAGTTGATGACTTTATTAGTTATGATCATAGTTAACGACTCCACTTTGGCCCCTTTGGTGAAGTAGTCAACAGCGACAATTGCATATTTCATGCCGCCTTCGGAAATTGGCAAAGTGCTAATGATATTGATTCCTCATACAACAAATGGCCATGGACTAACCATTTTGTGTGATCTCCGTCGGCGGTGCTCTTGGCACTTTCACATATATCTGGCATTTGTCGCATCGTCTCACATAATCGACGGCATCCCAATTCACAATCGACCAGTAGTACCCATAACGGAGTATCATTTTTGTTAGCATTTGCCCCCCGATGTGATTGCCACATTATCCCTTTTGGACTACTTTCAAGACACGCTTTATCTCATTATGGGAGATACACCGGAGTAAGGGAACAGAAAACCCCTTTCTATACATAGTTCCTTCTTGCATAATATACCATGAAGCTTTACGAAGGACTTGTTGCTTTTTGTTTCTTCTCTCAGGCAAGATTCCGTGCAGCAAGTATTATTTAAATGAAGCCACCTATGATTTCCTTTCGGGATCCATTTTTGATACTCGATCTACTTCCATCAAATTTATACGTGGATTATGTAGTGTCTCGACTGGAATCAAGCCCATCTATTGTGCATCACTTGGGCTCGCGAACTTTGCCAACGAGTCGGCTTCTCTATTTTGCTCATGCGGGATGTGCAAAATATCATAGCATTCGATATATGCCAACAACTCCCGAATTCGGGTAAGATATGGGGCAAGTCATTGTCCCTTTGCTTGGTGGTCCCCTCTAACCTAGTACATCACCAGTTACGAGTCACAAAAGATTTCGATAGATTTCACCCCAAGCTCTCAAGCATGCTTAAGTCCAAAAATTAATGCCTCATACTCAGTTTCGTTGCTCGTAGCAGGAAAATCAAGCTTCTAAGCATAGCAAATTGACCGGTTCTCGAAGGTTACAAGAATGATGCCCGCTTCGGAACAGTGATTATTGGATGCTCCATCGGTATATAGCTTTCATCATGCAATAAGGATTACACCACTCTTTATGGGCTCGTCCTACATGGTAAATTTTGCTATGATGTTTGCCAATGCTTGTCCCTGGATAGCTCTTTGAGGAAAATATGTAATGTCGAGCTGACCGAGCTCGGTGTTCCATTTAAGCAGCCTTCCAGACGTCTCGAGTCCTTGTAGGACCTATCATAAAGGCTGACCAGTGTATACATTGATTGGATGTGCTAGGTAGTATGGGCGAAGTTTACGTGATGCAATCACCAAGCAGTACTCCAATTTCTCTATCTTCTGGTGGTTTCTTTCTGCCCCCGTTAATCGTTTACTAACGTAATACACCGGTCTCTAGATTTGGTTCTCCTTATGAATCAAAGCAGCACTTATGGCATGTGGTGATACAACTAAGTAAATGTACAACTCCTTATGATCTATCGGCTTTAACAAAACAGGGAGTCTCTCCAAATCACTCACCAAAGCTTGGAATGCACCTTCATAACCTTGTGTCCATTCGAAATTCCTCTTCCCCTTCCTTATCAATCGAAGAAAGGAATTCATTTATTGGTCACCCTAGAGATGAACCGACTCAAAGCAGTGACCTTCCTGTTTAGGTTCTGCACCTGCTTAATAGTTCTAGGTGCTTGAATATCCCGAATGGCTTGAATCTTCTCTGGATTCACTTCAATTCCTCGTGCATTAACAATAAATCCTAGGAACTTCCTTGACGCAGCACCGAATGAGCACTTCCGGGGGCTGATTTTCATGTTATAAAATCGAAGGATATCGAACATCTCCATTAATTATCGAATGTGGTCGTTTGATCGTTGTGACTTCACGAGTATATCATCAATTTAAGCTTCCATCATCCTCCTGATTTGATTTTTAAACATTCGGTTAACCAAACGTTGATAGGCTGCTCCTACATTCTTTAATTCGAACGACATTACTACATAATAGTATGACCTGACGTCCGTGACAAAACTGGTATGCTCCATATCTGGGACGTGGATCGAGATTTGGTTGTATTCCAAGTATGCATCCATAAATGACAACAATTCATGCCCTGCAATTGAATCAACCAGCTAATCAATCTTTGGTAGGGGAAAACTATCATTTTCCATTTTCCTTCTTCACCAACACGGGGTTAGATATCCATTCGGGATAGAGGGCATCGCGAATAAACCCATTAGCTTTAAGTTTATTCACTTCCTCCTTAAGAGCAATGGATCTCTCCGTATCCATGCCTCTCCTTTTCTATTTCATAGGGACATACTTTGGATCAATATTTAATGCATGTATCGCGATGGCAGGCGAGATCCTACACATGTCAGAAATGGTTCCAAGCGAATACGTCCAGATTCGCTTAGATGAAAGATGTAAGTTCTCTCATCATCGAAGGGTTGAGTTGCGATCTAATCTTCAACACTTGTGATGGGTCTTCGCGGCTGACTGCGATATCAATCGTCAGTTCAACCGACGCTGCCTTTGTCTCCTCGGGTTCCTCCTCATCATCCCTCGGATCTATATCTTTATAGAATCGACCGTGGTGCCTAAGACAAGACTTAAGTGCTATTTGTCAACCTTTAGTAACTTGGATGCGGACAGACTTGTCTATAGCCTTTCCCTTTTCTTTCGTTGAGCTTCTCTCAACTCAGCCTCATAACAGGCACCGCCAGTTGCTTGATCGTCATTCATAACACCTACTCCTTTATCTCTCAAAAATTTCAACGTCAAACACTATAGGGCCAATGCTGCCCGAAATTCGGCCAGGGCCGGACGGCCTAGGAAAACATTGTAAGGTGAATCCACATCCAAAAAAATGAACGGTAGGATCCGCACCCTCTTACGCTTAACTTCTCCTATTTTTACTGGCAATTCAACATATCCAATTGCTTCGGTTGCCACACCATTGAAACCGTGTATACGAGCTTTAGACGATTTTAAATCTTTAGCCTCCATTCTCATTTATCGCATGCGTTCTTAAAGGTAATGTTCATAGAGCTTCCACAATCAATCAAAATTCTTCTCACCAGGGCAAGGCCAATCATGGTAGAGATAACCATCGGATCAATAATAGGGGCCTCTACCCTATCGACATCTCTTCTTCTAAATACTATATCATCCGTCATTGTACGCAGTTGCTTGGCCGGAGTTTCATTCTCCGTATTCGAACAACATTCAAAGTCCACATGTCTCATTGAACTAGCATAGCGCTCCATTTCTTGCCAACTCCTATTCGTAGGGTGCAGTTCACCAACTATCGTGTTTATTACCAACCTCCCACTGGTTTGAGTGGACTCCTCAGGCTGGCACGAAGCTTGCCCTTGATTGGGATCAAACGTTCTCTGTCCTCCATACTATATATTCTTGACAAATTGCTGCAACTTTTTCTATCGAATAAATTCCTCAATGGCATCATGAAGAGCACTACACTCGTCAGTATTATGCCCGTAATATTCATGAAACTGATAGTGCTTTCCGGTTTGCTTTTGTTCCTCGGTCGATTCTTTTGGACGTGGCTTCGTATATTGGAAAGTATTATAGGTGGACGGATAGATGTTCTCCACGGATCCATTCAAAGGTGTATAGTTGTCATAAAGGAAATCTGGACCTTGACTTTTCGGGCTCCCTTTTCCGGTCGCGATTCCCCTCTCCACTCCTTTTATGTTGACTCGGATTGTTTTGAACATTGACCTGCACCTTCCCAGAACTCTCGCCAGACTGCTTTACTGTAATGTTGCTCTGTACAGCTTCTCCACTTGTCCCTATAGCGTTGTTTTTAGACAGCCCGACCTCTTCTTTTCTCATGAACTGGGTCACCTATGAGTAGAAGGGATCCAGCGTGGCCGGCAGTTTTCTAGCTAGCCAATCATCGAACTGGATTCCGGGTCAATCCCTCTTGTCACGGCCATAAGTATCGCATGGTCATTAGCAATACTAACTTCAGTGACAACAGCGTGAAATCTCTGCAAGTAGCTGTTTAGTGATTCCCTCGGAGCGTGGATGACATTGGACATTGACATCACATCTTTGGGGTGAGTAGCGTGAATCTTAAACTTCTCCACAAATCTCATTGCCAGCTCATCAAATCTCGAGACTGATCGCGTGGGTAGTCTTGTGAACCACATTGTAGCGATCCCAAATGGAGTTATAGGGAAGCATCTGCATTTGGTAGCATCATTCACTCTGCCGAGTCCATCAACAATTCATACCTCATGATATGCTGCCTAGGGTCAGTCTTCCATGCATAAGCAGGCATTGTAGGCATGTTGAACCTTCTAGGATACTCCGCTTGTAAAATACTGTTGGTAAATGGGATGTGACTATTAGAGACTCCCCAGTCATCATTTATCGAGCCCTGGTTCTCCCTCATCAACTGTCTAACCATCGCGGATAAATTCGGTGTCTGGATAGGTAGCGCCAAGTGGTTTTCGTGCTCCATCCCGTGTGGATGTTCTGGCTGGTGTCTCCAGGGCATTTCACGCCCCCTTGACCAATCATCATCCAGATGTGTATTTCGAGCATTCACTTCATTATCATTCTAGAGAGGTAGTTGGTTAGCACTAATCGTGCTCGAGCATCCAAATTTCTGGATCCAAGTCAAGTATGACCCCCCAACTACAGTGGAGGAGCAGTCCCACTAGTTGAGGGATCAGTACCAAGCCCTAGGGAGGGATCGGCACTGATCTGGCTTGACAGGCCGCGATGGTCTACTAAGTGCTGCTCCGATGTCCCTGCCTATGTTGCTTCGAACCTGCGGCACCTTCGCCTGTAATGTTCGTTTGAAGAAGTTGAACTATCTGATGCTGAGTATGAAGCGAGACATCCTCCGGTGCTTTGGCACTTCTGTTGAGCAATTTGGTTCATCAGGTTGGCATTAGCCTGGATTTGTTCATTTAGTTGCCTACGACTTTCCACCAACTCCCTCATCAAGTCATTAAATTCGGCTTGGGTAATGGAATCAGCAGGGTTTTGAACTACAGCAGGTTCCACATTCACATTAGCAGGTTGGTTTCTTGGGCCCCCTTGTTGGACACTGTAGTTTCGTTGGCATCAACATTGTGGGAAGTAGATCTGGTGCACCTTACCATCCTAGATTCCTGCGCTTAGATCTTGAAAAATATGAATAGTATCTGCAAGCTTCTAAAAATGAACCTAGATCTCCTTCGAGGAATTGGTTCAATCCAATAGCAATAAAGGTGATTCTAATAGCTTGAGAATCGACGCTATTAGGGAAAGCACCAAAATGTTTGCAACCAAATTGGCCACAAACACCCGAGAATAGATTTAAGTAGTGAAATAAATGAACAAATTAAATGAAAATAGAGGAATAACACTAAATATCAAGAAAATTGCAGCAAAAAGCAAAAACAACAAGTTTTATAATGGTTCGACGTTGATTGCCTACGTCCACTTTGAATATTCTCTTTATTGCTTCACAACTCACTTGATTACAATTACAATTAGTAAGAAATAGCAAGAGATCAGAAAAGAACAAAATGAGATTAGTTACAATAATGGCAGAGTTTCACTTGCAAGCCAAAAGTTCCTCAAAATGGCCCTCTGTGCCTGTATTTGTATATGAAGGCAGCCTCCAATCTCACTGAAAATTCAACATCTGGACCCCCCCCCAACCATATGGGCCCACCATTGGGAGGGCTAGGCCCAACTCTCAATGGATAGGAGTCGGTATCGACCACTCCATGGGTTGAGTTTGGGCTAGCGGCCCCTATAGTGGCTTTCTTATAGTTTATATCGATGATGTTTCAAATATCAAGGCGATTAGATGGACGGAGCTTTAGTCCTTATAATCCTTTAGTTGCAATCTTAACTCTGTCTGAGTTATGTCGATCCCTTCTGGTCTCCTAAAATATGCCGACCCCTTCCTTGCATACCATGCAACTCTGATTCATATTCTTCGTGTCAAGCCATGCCGATCTGAAACCCTTGAATGTCTTATGCCAATCCATAGCCTACGAATGAGCCATGCTGACCACTATGGTCCACAACTCATGCCGACCCCTCTCCACTTCTATTCAAGTTAACCATCCTGCCATGAAATCATGCCAACCCATGCATGTTACGCCAACCAAACATGCTATGTCGATTCATTCACACTGTGCCAACCCGAACACACTATGCCGATCCCTCTCTATTATGCCGATCCTTGCATACCTCACCCATTTGACCAATTTTCCATGCCGACCTTATTTCAACCAAACCAAACTCCATAAATTAGACATCCTGCATTATCTATCTATTGACCCTATTTACCCTGCGCTATATATAGTTGTTCAAACATTGCATTTTGGTCATGTGTACATTGTCTCATGACCATCCTTCCCATCAACAGTCGAGTCTGGCCTTCGCAATCAACCCTGTGTAGCCGAGTCAAGGTACGGGGTAACATCAACATATCATGTCGACCACAGAAGAGGGTGAGATCACTATATCTACTACCAAAGAGATTCTAACCGATGAAGGTATATCCCTCATCTCTCTAGTGTTCGATATGCTTTGGTTCTCACTTGAGACTGTTACTAATCTTTACTTCTCTGTTTCTGAACTCAAAAGTCACCCTTCGCTTCCTCCTCCTCTGCCAATCACATAAGGCTTAATCCCTACTGTAATTACTACTGAGTCAACCTCCGTAACTATTAGATTGATGATCGTTCCAAGCCTTCCCTTCGGCTCCATTCCTGGTCTTGATTTGAAAAAAAATTCATTTCTAGAGGGATTGGACGACACTTCTCAGTTCATGAGGGGAAGACATTACCATTACAAGCGCCTCGGGCCCGATTAGTTCCATTTCTATCGTAGAGAGGCTGAAGATTGATATTTCCAAAGTAAAATTCAAGCCAAGACCGGACCTGAAAAGCTTGGTGGTTCCGAGGATCCAAAGACATCTACGAGAATACTCCCCATTACCATAAAGCCTCTTAAGGGCAGCATCATTGGAGCTACTACAAAGACCTTCGATCCCCATGTTGACCAGCTTGAAGATCCAATGATCATAATCACTGAAGGAGATGCCACTCTCTCTAAAGGCAGCACATCCAAAGGGAAAACCAAGGGCAATATGGGTTAGAAGAGGCCCTACATTGGTGTAGGAAGCAAAGGTGGAAAGAAGAAGAAGTGGCATAAGAAGTAAGCTCTCCAGTTAACCTTAAGTGATGACGAGACCATTTCCTTTTATCTCTATTTGGTTGTACATTTTTGTTTTCCTTTTGTACATAGGTCGTGCTTTTATAGCACCGACCCCCACAACTGTTGTATATAAAGGTTAAATGTAATGAAAAATTGTTTTTCTATTTCAATGTCTGTTCCATCTACATTTCTGCACTTTATATTTTGTTCCTTCCTATATACAACTTCTTGCATATATGATATAACTTCTGTTCTATAATCCACCCATATTATACATGTTTTTGTCTGTACAATGCTTTTACTTACTGTAACTCTATACATATAAGTAAAATTCCGGCAATTAGTTTAAGTATAAGCCATTATTTATCTTTATTTACTGTTGCCAAAGGGTTTCCGTTTGGTTAAGCAAAATTAATAGTTAACCAACTCTTTAATTATTCCTGTTTATCCTGGGTCAAGTTTCCTTCGACCAATATCCAGTCATAAATAGTTCGAATTTCGTGTTGTTTCCTACTTCTGGGAAAACGGTGGTTTGTACGTTCATATCCTAATATCCTTGATCTCACCAATATCCTATTTCCATGTCGTTTCCTTTTTATCCATTGATTTCCACCATTCGGCTGGGCCAAGTGTGTCCCATTGGGCCATAAAGGGATCATATTTCCTATAACTCCATGACACCGAGTCCTGTCTTTGGGACTTAGCATTCCAAATGCATGAGTTTCGGGCATCATTCTTTGACCTAGCCAATCTCTAGACATCGATCAAAGGTTAATAACATAGGGAAATTATCTGATTGCTCCCAAATCCGAATATACTCTCCTGGTCTTGATACTAGTTCAAATAGTCTAATCGTATTTAATTTCGAGCACTCATTTCTGATATCGCCTATCTCGAGGCCTTGGTCGGATGCATTCATTGACTATTCTCGCTTTTCCTCGGCCGAGCTCATCCTATAAGGCCTCAAACATTGTGTAACAACCCTAGATTTTTGCATATAATTTAAATTTGACTTTATCTTATTTTGAAATTATTTTTAAACTTGTTTTATTCCAAACATTTCATTTTAAAATATAAATTTTGATTTTGTGTAAATTATAATTTCAAACTTGTATAAATTGGATATTTTACTGAAAAGTGGATTTTTGGTCAAATGGGTCAAACTTTGACTTTTAAATTTTAAATTTAAACATTTAAATTCTTTTATCTTTTGTTATAAAAATAGATGTAATAACTTGAAACTGCTTTTCGTTTCGTTGAAAACGGAGTTAAACTGTAAAAGTTATATACATTTCAATTTTGAGTGTAATTTGATTTATTTAACAATTTTGTCTATTTTAAATTATATAAGTTATATTTTCTTTGTCATATTTTATTTTAATATGTGTTAATATGTTATTTTGTGTATATTTTTGTCTTTTAATATTTTTGAAGTGATAGTATAATTTTTCTAAAGTTTACTTGAATTTATTTCAATTTTTAAAGCCTAGTTTCCATTTTTCTGCTAATTTCTTCATTAAATTATATTTAATTAAAATATATTTATTTATTTTTTTGGTGAATTCATTTTTATTTTGTGTTCTTATCTTTATTTATAAATATTTTTTTCAAGTACATAAAGATTTTCTAAAGTTCATTTGAATTTGTTTCAAATTTATAAAGCCTAGTTATGTATATATTGCCATTTTCTTTATTTATTTGATTTTATTTAAATTTATTTATTTATTTTTATTATTTATTTTGTTTTATGAGTTTATTTATCTTTGTTATCAGCCTTGTTATGTATTCATAAATTTAAAATAAATTTGTGGAAATTTGAAAAGACTTCAAACTCTTTATCTTCTGAGTCCTTTCATCTCCCACCTTTTCACTTAAACAAACACCTTTACAACATTTTTGGCCGTTCATTTTCATTTCTTCTGCCGTATTCCCCTTTATTCATGTGAAAATAACTTCTCAAAAACTTCTCACAAAGATTTGCACGGCCAAAGCTTTTCTTCTTTGATAAAGAATTGGTAAATGTTTTCTTCTTTATCTTGTTTACAATGTTTTCTATTGATCATTGCCATTGTTTTCAACTAGATGTGACCGGCCCCACTTCCTCCAGCTGCTAGGCCGGCCCCACCACTACCACAACCAGCCACCACCACCTCCATATCACCACTCCATCAGGCTGACCTTCCCTAGGCAAGAGATCCACCCTCCATTTACACAAACCATCATCATATAGTCTAGCCGAGCATTCCCTTCATCTACCACCACTTCCACCACCACCACCAGCCCAGACCTGACCATCACCCACTTCCACACCACCACTTGAGCACCAGGCCGAACCCCTAGACCCCTTGGCCGAACCATATTGTGGCATGAATTGATGATTTTTGCTTTGTTGTTGTAGATTCAAACACCTTCATCTTGCACCATCTTTTAAACCATGTTAGGCCGACCATATAGACTCAAGACCAGATCCAAATTCAACCCTTAATAGTACATTTCAGACCTGTAGCTAAAGTATAGGAGGTTGAAAGAAAATGCAATGATTTTGGATTTGTTTTATACAAGTATTTGTAGCATTGTTTATTGAAAATTTTGGATGAAATCTTATGTTGTTTGTAATTGTTCTATGTAAATGAATTCAAGGTGTATAGCTTTGGCTCTCCACTCTCAAGTCGTATCTGTGTCGTTGTGCCTTTGTTGTGTCAGTATCTGTGCTTTGGTGTTGATCTTCAGCTTGTGACAAGTGAGTAAATCTCACCAGACTAATATGTACTTGTATAGTTATAAACCGACATCGCTTGAATCTGTAATGCATTTCATCCTGTTATAACTGCTACATTATTATCATACGGTATTCATACATGTTATTACACTTTTTATATCATATGTTACTGTTATTTCATGCTATTTCAGTTATTTATATCAGTTATCACCATTGCAAGTTCCCTGTAGACTAGAATCACTATGGGTTGAAATGATACATACCCGAACGGACTTTAGAATAAGGGAAAATCATTATGGGATGAAATGATAAGCCTGAGCGATTTTCAATTTATTTCATTTACTTGGGACTACGGGTTGGAAATGATAAAACCCGGTTTTTCTTTGTAAATTACGGGTTGAAATGATATATTACCCGTATCACTTTACCTAGCGTAGAAAATTATATACAGACCCGTAGTTAAAATATGTTTTTCTAAAAATTTTAAAATATTTAGAAACTTAAATATTACTATATTTTGATTTAAAATTAATAAAAAATAATTTTTGTAAAGTATTATTGATTTTCTGGAAATTTATAAATTAAATAAATTATGGAAAAGTTAGAAAATCTGAATGTAAGTTATTTTTTGAAATTTTGATTTAATCATAACTGGAAATTATAATTAATATGAAATTACGATAAATTTATGATAATTTTAATTTAAAAATGAATTTAAGGTGATTTTATAATATATTAATGATTTTTGAATAAAGTTAAAATGTGAAATAAATGATTATTTAAGTTGAAATTTTGAAATATAACCAAAATGGGAATTTGTGAATTTGGCTTAAAAGTGAATTTTAAGTTAAATAAATAAAATTGAAATTAAGTTATATTTTGAAATTTTAAACTTAAATGTTAAGTTGAAATTTAATTAAATGAATTTAAGATTTGAGGTTGGAATTTAATAAGTGTATTATTATTAAATCTTGATTTTTGAATGGAAATTTAACTTTATAAAATCATGAACTTAAGGAAAATTAAATGATGTTTATAAATGTCAAAATGTATTATTTTATAAGTTAAAAGTGTTTTAAATAAAAATATAATTAGCATTGAAATTATATTGAATATTTGAAGTTAATTAACTGCATTTTTGAAATGCTATTAATTGCAATGTAAATGATATTACAGCATTTGTAAATGCTGTAGTTGATGATAATGAACTAAAAAGTTAAATTGAATTAAAGGCTATTATAGCATTTTTGTAAGTACTATAATTATTGAATTTAACTATGTTTATTTTAAATTTAAGTAAACCCTATTACAACATTTTTAAAATGCCGTCTTTTGTTAAATTGAACTGTTTTGAATGTAACTTTCCGTAGCGTTTTCTAAATGTTGCGAAAAGTAAATTTTCACTATTTTGACAAACTTAAGTGAGCAAATGAACTTTGAAGGTTAAAATTTTTGCAAATTTAATAATTTAATTATTAAATGTAATAACTTCATTTTTGATTTAAATGAAGTAATTTGATTTGAAATATAAACTGTTTTGAAAAGTGAATCGAAATGGTATTTTAAATTGAATAAAATGAATGTGGTTTTGAAAAGATATGATATTTTGATATATTAGAATGATTTGAAATGTGGTTTTGAGAAGATATGATATTTTGATATATTAAAATGATTTGAGATGTGGTTTTGAAAAGATACTATATTTTGATATATTAAAATGATTTGAAATGTCGTTTTGGAAAGATATGATATTTTGATATATTAAAATGATTGAAAATGAAGTTTTGTAAAGATATGATATTTTGATATATTAAAATGATTGAAAATGAAGTTTTGTAAGGATATGATATTTTGATATATTGAAATGATTTGACATGAAGTTTTGGAAAGATATGATGTTTTTGAAATGGTTTGGAATTAATTTAATCTTTATTTTGATAAAGATTTGGATTTGAAATGATATTCTGTTTTGAAGTATAAATACCATTCTAAATTATAACTACAGGTTATAACAACGATTGGTTGGCGAAGAGACCGGGATCGGATATCTGACATACTCTCTGTCGATACCGAAAATCACTTTGACAACCGTGTACGCGGTGGAGATTCCAGAATGAAGTAGGATGATGGCGACATTCTTGAGGTATATTACGTAAACCCCACTCCCGTGAGTTGGCATAAGGTGGCTAAAACAGGAGCGATCTCGGGCCAAGTGAGGTCATTCCTCCGATCGGACACATTCCTTCGATACTATACTCTTACTTGTGATTGATTAGATGACCATCCTTCGATTTTGATATAGAAGTGTGTTCCGAGGTGGGCGTATGTGGCTGCTGCGTTACCACCAGCCCGTGCGCGTAATTGGTATATCTACCCTGGCATTGCCATGTGTGCCGTGTCACCTACCATACCGAGCCTTTACTACGAGTTTGTTTTTCTCCTGTAGCCCGTGTGGTATCCTCTGACAGCCACCCGGTGTGGAGATGTCTTGATATTGGATGGACTGCTGGGACTATTATGTGTGAAGGGTGATATGGGTGCCTGGAACGCTACTTAAAAGTAAGTTTATTTTACTGTAGACATTATTATAATAGCGCAATATTACTACATAGTAAATAGTTTAACGGATCCTTAGAGGATGGACGGTCCCAGGCATCTTTTAAGTTACTTGTACTTTATTACAGTTCACTTGAGTTGGTTTACATTATATAAGTATATATTGTCCTGGCTCTTGTGTTTGTATTTTTATTTATGCTCGGGTCAGCCTGAGTTATTCACAGATTTGGATTCCACTTCTGGAGATTGGAATCACTGGAGATTATCTGCTTATCTAGTTTTATCTATTCTAGTTCTGTTGTCTATTCAGCTT
Organism: Allium cepa; assembly: GCA_030765085.1. NCBI lineage: Eukaryota > Viridiplantae > Streptophyta > Magnoliopsida > Asparagales > Amaryllidaceae > Allium > Allium cepa. The sequence continues at coordinate 585,737,677 of CM060944.1, read as the reverse complement.
GTACTTGGTTATCATCTTGAGGCTTCTGTTGTACTTTATTTATTTTGTTGTATTTTATTTAACTCTGATATATTTTCATAGTAGCTTCATAAACTACTATCTCTTTTACTTCCGCTGCATTTCTTACTCTGTGTCTGTGTTCTGTGATTTTTATTTACTGTATGTCCTGAGATTTGCCAAATTTTATTTACAACGCGGTATTTTGAGCAATTCAAGTCCGGCATGTGCGGATGCGAATGGTTGAAAATACCTGGTTGTTATAGTTGGTATCAGAGCTTTGGTTGCTCTAGGCAAAACTCAGCATATATGGTAAATGTATTTACAGAATCACTTTCATTCGAGTTTAAATCTCTTCCTTCTTGACTCGATCCCTTTGAATTTTGGAATGTTCCCTACGGTTCCAAAATCCATTCGTGTCCCTCACTATTCGTCTTCCTTTGATTCTGGAGTATCCCATAACTCCACTTCGAATGAGCTTTATAGTGAATCGGCCGTCCCACCAATCTCAAAAAATTCATTTGTAAAGGGGGAAACTCCTTTACAATTAGCATCAATTCACCAGAGATTTATATCTATCATTGGTTTAGATGCTAATATCTTTTGTTATTCCAAACTATGTCTATTGAGATCGAATGCAGATTTACCTTAGAAAATCCACATCGATCTTATTCTTTAAGTCACGGTTGACCCGGTTAAGGTTGCCCGCGATTTATTTAAGCTTGTCCACCTCCCTATTTTGTTATTCAATCATCTTATCTTTTGTTTCTAATCTATATTCCAAACATTTTGAATTGTACTTGTAAATCAATATTAATGTTTTGTTTTATATTGTGTTGTTTGAGTTGTTGATGTTGATTTTGGTTTCCGATCGATTTGTCTGATCAACACTATCGATGGGATTTCTAAAACACTTTGATAGAACAAAACGACACAATATTATTTTAAAATTTGGTTAATGAAATAAATTTTGATATAAGTAAATTTATGGAACTTAACAAATTGATTTACATTAATCATTTGAAATGATAATACTTAATTTATCATTTATTGTTCTATAAATGAATTTATAAATAGTTGTTTATATATTGATTTGGGAACTGAAATGAGTTTAAAATAAGAAACTTGAGAATTTAATTTCCGATGGTTTCTAACCTTGTGTTTAAAGTTTTAAAATGGGTATATTATTTAAAGTATTTTCTAATAGAAATTTGTTTCCAAGAAATTTTAAAGTTTAAAATTAGTGCTCTTCTCTTTGTTGCTGGAAAATAACTTCGATGATGACCGCGGCATCATCGACATTCATCTTCGAGTTTCGAAGTGAAGAGATCGTTCTGTAGTCTTGCTACAGCTTTGTTTTGGGAAATTTAATTGATTTTAATTTCTAAAAAAATAAGGCTGGATTTATAATATATATAGATATATGATTTAAATTTGATTTAACATATTATGTATATATATTTATCTCTAAATGATTTGAAGGAATTAGAAATTTTATTCTAAACTTTATCTTAAAAGAATCATTTCAATTATAAAAAAAAGTCAAAATTTTAGATAAACGATTCAAAATCGAGATGAGGGAATTAGAAAGTTTTATTTGTATAATAATCAATTGCATTTAAATATAACTTACCTTAATTTTTAAAAGTTAACAATGTAATTAGATAATATACAATATAAAAAGATTTTATAAATAATATTTGAGTGGTTATAATAAATGTTATACACTTAAATTTTAGTTATAAAAGAGTAACATAGGTAAATAGAGAAAAATAAAATTTAGATAATTTTATTTAAATAACTTAATAATCAAATTTGATTTAACATGGAACCTTAAGTCTAACCTAGGAATTTTAATAAAGGTTATTTCTTGAAATGAACATGTTTGTGTAATAAACAATGTATCTTTGAATAGATAAATAAAATACATTTTAATGTGGCATTTTGTAATAAAGTTTATTTAACTTGGAATCATGGTTTAATTGATGTCTAAAGGAATAAATGTGTAAAGTAATTTGATCGCTATATTTGATATGATAAATATTTTATTTATGAAATAGATATGTCTTGTAAAATGAATAATTATGATTTAAATAGTTAAGATGTATTTTTAATATCACTAAAATTTGATAATTGATAATTTGGTTTTCAAATGGAAATTTCTAGTCTAACTTATTGAAGGAATATCTTATTTATGAAATGAGTATTTTAAATAAAGTGTTAGGTTATTTGTTAAATTAAGAGTTAATTAAAATAGTGAACTTTTGACTTAATAAATGAAGTATAGTTTGATTTGGATATTCCATTCATAAAAGTTTGTTTTAATAAATTATAAGTAAATAATATCCAAATGAATATTTCTGAAATTGAACTGATTGAAATACTAATATATCTACCGTAGTACTTTAAAAGTGCTGCTGTTTCTAAAAATACAATGTTTGGAAATTTTCTAATTGAATAAATGAACTTAGAACTGTTACAACTTTGAAATGAATATTATTTGACCTTGAATTTAATGGTTTAAATGAAGACTATTTTAAAGGTGTTATGACTTTCTAAGTGTTATGATTTTTAGTAGTATGATTCCCAAAATATAACATCTCTAAATTGTTATGATTCCAAATATTATGATTTCAAATTTATTAACTTATTTTGTTTTTCAAACTATCTTTTAGTTGTCCTTATTTTCTTTATCTTGCTACAGAATGGGGAGGCTATTGCTTATACCAGTCTGTTTGGAAACCTTTCTATAATCTTTGATAATCTTTGGTACTCATCTGGATCTGAGCACTGCTTACCATCCACAGACCGACGGTCAAACGGAAAAGGGTGAATCAGATTCTAAAGGAACTTTTCGTGCTTGTGTTCTTGATTTGATCATCTTCACCTTGTTAAATTTACCTATAACAACAATTATCAGGTATAATCTCAATCTTCTTGTTACCTTGTCTTAATCTTATTTCATTTCTATCTTTTTTGTGCTTTCTCGTACCTCATTCCTTTTCGGGGACGAAAAGTTTTGAGTGGGGGAGAGTGTAACAACCCTAGATTTTTGCATATAATTTAAATTTTACTTTATCTTATTTTGAAATTATTTTTAAACTTGTTTTATTCCAAATATTTCATTTTAAATATAAACTTTGATTTTGTGTAAATTATAGTTTCAAACTTGTATAATTGGATATTTTACTGAAAAGTGGATTTCTGGTCAAATGGGTCAAACTTTGACTTTTAAATTTTAAATTTAAACATTTAAATTCTTAAATTATATCTTTTGTTATAAAAATAGATGTAATAACTTGAACACTGCTTTTCGTTTCGTTGAAAACGGAGTTAAACCATAAAAGTTATGTACATTTCAATTTTGAGTGTAATTTGATTTATTTAAAAATTTTGTCTATTTTAAATTATATAAGTTATATTTTCTTTGTCATATTTTATTTTAATATGTGTTAATTTGTTATTTTGTGTATATTTTTGTCTTTTAATATTTTTGAAGTGATAGTATAATTTTTCTAAAGTTTACTTGAATTTATTTCAATTTTTAAAGCCTAGTTTCCATTTTTCTGCTAATTTCTTCATTAAATTATATTTAATTAAAATATTTTTTTGGTGAATTCATTTTTATTTTATGTTCTTATCTTTATTTATAAATATTTTTTTCAAGTACATAAAGATTTTCTAAAGTTCATTTGAATTTGTTTCAAATTTTGTAAAGCCTAATTATGTATATATTTTTAAACTTGTTTTATTCCAAACATTTCATTTTAAAATATAAATTTTGATTTTGTGTAAATTATAGTTTCAAACTTGTATAATTGGATATTTTACTGAAAAGTGGATTTCTGGTCAAATGGGTCAAACTTTGACTTTTAAATTTTAAATTTAAACATTTAAATTCTTAAATTTTATCTTTTGTTATAAAAATAGATGTAATAACTTGAACACTGCTTTTCGTTTCGTTGAAAACGGAGTTAAACTGTAAAAGTTATGTATATTTCAATTTTGAGCGTAATTTGATTTATTTAACAATTTTGTCTATTTTAAATTATATAAATTATATTTTCTTTGTCATATTTTATTTTAATATGTTTTAATATGTTATTTTGTGTATATTTTTGTTTTTTAATATTTTTGAAGTGATAGTATAATTTTTCTAAAGTTTACTTGAATTAATTTCAATTTTTAAAGCCTAGTTTCCATTTTTCTGCTAATTTCTTCATTAAATTATATTTAATAAATTTTTTTTTGTGAATTCATTTTTATTTTGTGTTCTTATCTTTATTTATAAATATTTGTTTTCAAGTACATAAAGATTTTCTAAAGTTCGTTTGAATTTGTTTCATATTTATAAAGCCTAGTTATGTATATATTGCCATTTTCTTTATTTATTTGATTTTATTTAAATTTATTTATTTCTATTTCTTATTTATTTTATTTTCTGAGTTTATTTATCTTTTTTATCAGCCTTGTTATGTATTTATAAATTTAAAATAAATTTGTGGAAATTTGAAAAGACTTGAAACTCTTTATCTTTTGAGTCCTTTCATCTCCCACCTTTTCACTTAAACAAACATCTTTACAACATTTTTGACCGTTCATTTTCATTTCTTCTGTCGTACTCCCCTTCATTCACGTGAAAATAACTTCTCAAAAGCTTCTCACAAAGATTTGCATGGCTAAAGCTTTTCTTCTTTGATAAAGAATTGGTAAATGTTTTCTTCTTTATCTTGTTTACATTGTTTTCTATTGATCATTGCCATTGTTTTCAACTAGATGTGACTGGCCCCACGTCCTCCAGCTACTAGGCCGACTCCACCACTACCACAACCATCCACCACCACCTCAATATCACCACTCCATCAGGCCGACCTTCCCTAGGCAAGAGATCCACCCTCCATTTACACAAACCATCATCATATAGTCTAGCCGAGCTTTCCCTTCATCTACCACCACTTCCACCCCCTTAGCCGTCACTTCCACCACCACCAGCAGCCCAGACCTGACCATCACCCACTTCCACACCACACACCACCACTGAGCACCAGGCCGAACCCATAAGACCCCTTGGCCAAACCATATTGTGGCATGAATTGATGATTTTTGCTTTGTTGTTGTAGATTCAAACACCTACATCTTGCACCAAACCATGTTAGGATGACCATATAGACTCAAGACCAGATCCAAATTCAACCCTTAATAGTACATTTCAGACCTGTAGCTAAAGTATAGGAGGTTAAAAGCAAATGCAATGATTTTGGATTTGTTTTATACAAGTGTTTGTAGCATTGTTTATTGAAAATTTTGGATGAAATCTTATGTTGTTTGTAATTGTTCTATGTAAATAATTTCAAGGTGTATAGCTTTGGCTCTCCACTCTCAAGTCGTATCTGTGTCGTCGTTCTTTTGTTGTGTCAGTATCTGTGCTTTGGTGTTGATCTCCAGCTTGTGACAAGTGAGTAAAAATCTCACCAGACTAATATGTACTTGTATAGTTATAAACTGACATCGCTTGAATCTGTAATGCATTTCATCCTGTTATAACTGCTACATTATTATCATATGATGTTCATACCTGTTATTACACTTGTTATATCATATGTTACTGTTATTTCATGCTATTTCAGTTATTTATATCAATTATCACCATTGCAAGTTCCCTGTAGACTAGAATCACCATGGGTTGAAATGATACATACCCGAACAGACTTTAGAATAAGGGAAAATCGTTATGGACTGAAATAATAGGCCTGAGCGATTTTCAATTTGTTTCATTTACTTGGGACTGCAGGTTGAAAATGATAAAACCCGGTTTTTCTTTGTAAATTACGGGTTGAAATGATATATCACCCGTATCACTTTACCTAGCGTAGAAAATTGTTTACAGACCTATAGTTAAAATATGTTTTTCTAAAAATTTTAAAATATTTAGAAACGTAAATATTACTATATTTTGATTTAAAATTAATAAAAAAATAATTTTTGTAAAGTATTATTGATTTTCTAGAAATTTATAAGTTAAATAAATTATGGAAAAGTTAGAAAATCTTAATGTAAGTTATTTTTGAAATTTTGATTTAATTATAACTGGAAATTATAATGAATATGAAATTATGATAAATTTATGATAATTTTAATTTAAAAATGAATTTAAGGTGATTTTATAATATATTGGTGATTTTTGAATAAAGTTAAAATGTGAAATAAATGATTATTTAAGTTGAAATTTTGAAATATAACCAAAATGGGAATTTGTGAATTTGGCTTAAAAGTGAATTTTAAGTTAAATAAATAAAATTGAAATTAAATTATATTTTGAAATTTTAAACTTAAGTGTTAAGTTGAAATTTAATTAAACGAACTTAAGATTTAAGGTTGGAATTTAATAAGTGTATTATTATTAAATCTTGATTTTTGAATGGAAATTTAACTTTATAAAATCATGAACTTAAGGAAAATTAAATGATGTTTATAAATGTGAAAATGTATGATTTTATAAGTTAAAAGTGTTTTAAATAAAAATATAATTAGCTGTGAAATTATATTGAATATTTGAAGTTAATTAACTGCATTTTTGAAATGCTATTAATTGCAATGTAAATGATATTACAACATTTGTAAATGCTGTAGTTGATGATAATGAACTAAAAAGTTAAATTGAATTAAAGGCTATTATAGCATTTTTGTAAGTACTATAATTATTGAATTTAACTATGTTTATTTGAAATTTAAGTAAACCCTATTACAGCATTTTTAAAATGCCGTCTTTTGTTAAATTGAATTGTTTTGAATGTAACTTTCCGTAGCGTTTGCTAAATGTCGCGAGAAGTAAATTGTCACTGTTTTGATAAACTTAAGTGACCAAATGAACTTTGAAAGTTAAAATTTTTGGAAATTTAATAATTTAATTATTAAATGTAATAACTTCATTTTTGATTTAAATGAAGTAATTTGATTTGAAATATAAACTTTTTTGAAAAGTGAATCAAAATGGTATTTTAAATTGAATAAAATGAATGTGGTTTTGAAAAGATATGATATTTTGATATATTAAAATGATTTGAAATGTGGTTTTGAAAAGATATGATATTTTGATACATTAAAATGATTTGAGATGTGGTTTTGAAAAGATACAATATTTTGATATATTAAAATGATTTGAAATGTCGTTTTGGAAAGATACGATATTTTGATATATAAAATGATTGGAAATGAAGTTTTGTAAAGATACGATATTTTGATATATTAAAATGATTGGAAATGAAGTTTTGTAAAGATATGATATTTTGATATATTGAAATGATTTGACATGAAGTTTTGGAAAGATATGATGTTTTTGAAATGGTTTGGAATTAATTTAATCTTTATTTTGATAAAGATTTGGATTTGAAATGATATTCTGTTTTGAAGTATAAATACCATTTTAAATTATAACTACGGGTTATAATAACGATTGGTTGGCAAAGAGACCGGGATCGGATATCTGGCATACTCTCTGTCTATATCGAAAACATCTTTGACAACCGTGTACGCGGTGAAGATTCCAGAATGAAGTAGGATGGTGGCGACGTTCTTGAGGTATATTACATGAACCCAATACCCGTGAGTTGGCATAAGGTGGCTAAAACAGGAGCGATCTCGGGCCAAGTGAGGTCATTCCTCCGATCGGACACATTCCTTCGATACTATACTCTTACTTGTGATTGATTAGATGACCATCCTCTGATTTTGATATGGGAGTGTGTTCCGAGGTGGGCGTATGTGGCTGCTACATTACGACCAGCCCGTGTGCGTAATTGGTATATCTACCCTAGCATTGCCTTGTGTGCCATGTCGCCTACCATACCGAGCCTTTACTACGAGTTTTTTTTCTCCCATAGCCCGTGTGGTATCCTCTGACAGTCACCCGGTGTGGAGATGTCATGATATTGGATGGACTGCTGGGACTATTATGTGTGAAGGGTGATATGGGTAGCCTGGAACGCTATTTAAAAGTAAGTTTATTTTACTGTAGACATTATTATAATAGCGCAATATTACTACATAGTAAATAGTTTAACGGATCCTTTGAGGATGGGCGGTCCCAGGCATCCTTTAAGTTACTTGTACTTTATTACAGTTCACTTGAGTTGGTTTACATTATATAAGTATATATTGTCCTGACTCGAGTGTTTGTATTTTTATTTACGCTCGGGTCAGCCTGAGTTATTCACAGATTTGGATTCCACTTCTGGAGATTGGAATCGCTGGAGATTATCTGCTTATCTAGTTTTATCTATTCCAGTTCTGTTGTCTATTCAGCTTGTACTCGGTTATCATCTTAAGGCTTCTGTTGTACTTTATTTATTTTGTTGTATTTTATTTAACTCTGATATATTTTCATAGTAGCTTCATGAACTACTATCTCTTTTACTTCCGCTGCATTTCTTACTCTGTGTCTGTGTTCTGTGATTTTTATTTACTGTATGTCCTGAGATTTGCCAAATTTTATTTACAACGCGGTATTTTGAGCAATTCAAGTCCGATATGTGCGGATGCGAATAGTTGAAAATACCTGGTTGTTACACATTGTCATAGAAATCATGGTCGTACACTAGTTTATATCTATTGGAACTAGTGCTTTGGATGCCTATCTCGAAGCATATCTTCTCAATCTCACCTCTCCGGGTGTCGATTGAGTGTGTCTGTTGACTGTCCTTGGTTATCCTCGGCTGAGCACATCCTATTAAGCCGTAAGAACGGTCATTAAATTTTTAATCACGCATCAATTTCTATCTCTCAAAACTGGCATTTTAGCTACTTGATTCCGATCATCCCTTATCCAGTTTGCCTATTTCCAAAAAATAGTCAGTACCAAAGGGATAAGGTTGTATTATCCGATCAACCCTTATGATTATACTCCCATGTCCAAATCCTAGATCAAAGCAGCCGGTACCTGTCTTTAGCTACCTAAATGTACTGGTAATCATGCAGCATAGTGTTTTGCTTATAAGAACACTGTTCCATTGGTTCAAGAAGCTAATTTCATTTATAAACGAAAACAAGACAAATCTTATCTTATTACATTGCCCACAATATTTCTAGCGTGGCTTGTTTATTGAAAATAAACTAAATAAATCCAATTGAAATATCATCACATCAGGTTGCTATTCCATGCTCGTGGGATTGTGATCCTATCAACGATTGCCATCCAACGCAGCGGATCGCTCTTGACCCGGACTGTGCCTTTTCCCTTTCTTCTATTGCTTTGCCTCTTTGGGCTCAACGACGTAACATTCCCGACTAGCACTCTTGTTAGCACCGATCAACCCCACCTCGTTCTCCATGTGGAACTTCATCATCAGATACTAAGGTGCTAGTGCTATTCTAAAATCAGCAAGGGTCAGTTAGCCCAAAAAGGTGTTACGTTCCGAGAATACATCCATAACAACAAAATTTTGAATCCACACAGCCTTGTGGTATCCTTCACCAAACTTCGTGGACAAATCAGCTGTCCCTATGTGTAACATCCCCCTACCTGGAGCCCCAAAACTAACTGCTACGAATGTTGCAGTCATCCATAGTTATTAATCTTCGGCGACCAAATAAAACACATTCCCACATTCCATTCAAAACATTTGATGTTCATTACATAATCCCAAAAACGTTAACACATTCAACAAAATATAATTATTATACATGTACCAAAAGCGACATATGAGGATGCCCCCTTGATTGATCAGAGTATATAATAAGGCTAATAAATATGCTTTTACATCCAAATACCCAGCGGAAAAGGTAACTGTAAATAACTAAATGCCTCCTACACAACTACGGAAGCTTTATTCTTCTAAGAAGAGAACATGAAAACCATAAATCTCAAACTACTTTAAATCAATCGAGTACCAAAAAGTTTAAGGGAAAAACAAAAACTTTGAGCCAGACATACAACCTGGTATGAATAATAATTTAACACCTCAATCCATTTAGATATCTAGTGAGCCACGCCACTTAGCGGAATGAGTTTTACCCTCACTAGATCCTAAAACATTTTTAAAACCATATAATGTGCTCCTGCATCCACAATGGTTTAAACATACATTTCAAATTATTATGATGATATGCATATATAAAAACATTTAGGATTTCCCATTCCCAGTTTAAATTGACACCCTGTCGTAATTATAGTTTCCAGGGTCACTATTAACCTATTTGTTTTCATAGGTTTACTAATAACCTTTTCCTTATACATGGACACCCTGTCCTATTTCAAAGTTTTCATGGGATCACTAAGAACCTATGTGCCCATGCTAGTTAACTTAATTAATTCATTGCCCCCCGAACTTATTAGTCATTCCAATAACTAATCCCTTATCCTAGTTTTCATGGGTTGACTAGGAACCTATGGGTTTATCAAGTAGCTCACTTCTCGTCCTAGTTTTCATGGGTTGAGTAGGATTCTACTGATGCCTCCATTAACTTCTTTCTTATCCTAGTTTTCATAGGTTGACTAGGAACCTATTGACTGATGTCAATTCTTAATCCGGATATTGTTTTTATGGGTTCACTACAAACCAATTAGCCCCTTCCAACCTACATTAATACATAGTTTTCATAGGTTTACTATGAACTTGTTGGTTACCTCCAATAACTACTTAATCATAGTTTTTATTGGTTTACTATGAACCTATCTCCCATACAACTTCAAGGTTTAAGCATCCTATACTTTGGTCTCTCTGACTCCTTAGATGCAATTCTACTCATTTAGGAGTTTAATCAAATTATATTCACTACTAGGTTAGCCTAGATGGTACATCTACCTCTTTATCACCAAAATACAGTTATGGGTTCTTTATCATGTGAATATACTTATATTTGAAGAAGCAAACATAACAATTTAACAATACCACTCCTGTGGATCTAAGAACCTTGAAATACATTTCATAAAGAATATAGTTTATCACTTTGACTTATATTTTTATCAAGGCCACACTTCTTCAAATTTACGCACGTAAAGTTATTTCAAATCTCCTTTATTTAGCCATACGTTTGTCCTTTAAAATTTGAGTTTGGGTTTTAAAACCTTTCGACACCTTCGGAACCTTGCTTTCGACCTCATAGGATGACCTCCTTCGAAAGCATAAAAATATATCTCTAAAACACTAGGCTCCCGACTTTCGAATACTTTAAAATATCTCTTTCGAAACCTTTCGACCAAGTTAAAGTATTATCATATAAATATAGAAGCATAGCTTTTGAAACCATTTGAAAGTACCTTTTCGAAACCAATGAAGATTGCCCTTGGACACCATTGAAAGCCTCCCTTTTGAAAGCATTGGGTTTATACTTAAAACATCATTTTGGATCAAAATGAACATAGGGAAAAGCACCTCTTTCGAAACCATTCTTTAACTCAAAAAGTATTGGGAAAGTTTGATGGTTTCGAAACCATCCTTTAAAAGCATTAACACATCTGGGTAAAACAATTGAAGGTTAGCATTGAAACCCCTTCCGAAACCAATGCCTTCGAAACTCCTAACCCCTTTCGAAAGCATTAGGAAATGGCTTGTATTTATAAAACAAACTGAACCTTTCGACAACATTAATGTTTTTAATGCCATCGGAATGTCATCAATTCACAGAAGGGTTTCGACTTGGTCGAAACTACCCCTTCCAAAGCTTTAAACGAAATCTAAGTAACTCCTTCAGAAGCTACTTCTTTAAAACATAGGCGGCAGCTCTCTTTGTAACGACCCGTATTTTTACGTGTCGACATAACATAGTTGCCATTAAGTCGTTAGTATTGCTTAAGTCGTTCAGAGTTATATCGGCTAGAGCTTGAGTCGTGTAGAGGTTAAGACATCCGGAAGATGGGTCGTGGCAAAGCATAGGTCGGTTGGACCGACCTAAGGGGAGTGACCAACCTGAGGAAGTTAGTGGTTAACGGCTTAAGGTGTTTGCCGACTTAAGGATTGGGATGACTTAAAGGATAGGTCGTGGACGAGTTAAGGAGTAGATTGGCGACCCATAGGTTTGGACGAGTTAACGGTTTAGTGGAGTGAACGACTCATAGGATGACCGACTCATAGGGGTGACCGACCTAAGGAGTTTGCGACCTAAGAGTTAGTAGCTAGCGGCTTAGAGATAGGTCGGTCGAAGCGAGTTACCGACCTAAGGAGAGTAGGTCGTTCGAGCGACTCAGGGAATAGCTTAGGGTTTGGTTAGGTCGGCCATAAGGCTATATAGTTAGGTCGTTGACTCGGAACTAGTTAGGTCGGCTATGCTGTTGAGTCGCATGAAGCATGAGTCGTTAGGTCAGGCAAGAGTGTTGAGTGATAGGTCGGTAAACCGTGGAGTGTTAGGTCGTGTGTTTTAGGTCTTTACCGACTTATGTTAAGTCGCGTGCATGCATGGGTAGGTTATGGATGTGCATGTACGTTAGGTCGTAGGTCGGAGTAGTTGAGTCGTTAGGGGCTTGAGTCGTGAGTCGGCTAGAGGATAGGTCGGTGACGACTCATGGGGGCGGCCGACTTATGGTATTATCTGCCTATAAATAGGAGTGCCTATCTTCATTTTTTGGGAACCGGATTTTGAAGCGACGAAGTGCTTCCATTTTGAGAGCTCGACTACAACATTTCTTCACTTCTTTTCTCCACTTTAATCTAGTGCTTACATCCATCCAAGATCGAAGATCCAAGAGCCAAAAGTTGAAGATCTACATCCAACAAAGAGAGATTTCATCGTTTGAAGCGGAATCTTGTCGGGTCAAGCTAGATCCTTCACTGTCCAGATCTGAAGTTAGTAGCTTTTGAGGTGTTTAGGTGATTTGGAGAGTGGTAGTTATCTCTCACACGGACCCAAAGGAGTATATTGGATCGATGGCTTGTTTGTGTGTTAAAGATAGTGATTTCATGCATTTTCCCTAAGTCTGCATGTAGATCCATTGTTCAGAAAGTTTTGATATCTGTTTTAATACATGTTAACCTATGCAAGTTCATCCATTAAGTTGTAGTGATAATCTCCATTATTCATGTTTGTTAGATTTGGACTCTTTATTTACAAGATTGCCATTATTGTCATAATTGTTTATTTAGATCATGGTGAATGTTTGATTACCTTGGATTAATGATTGCCTTGACTGATTGTTATGAATTAGTTGATTTATGGTTGGATCTAGACAAGTATGGTCGAAGATGATTCAGAAGCTAAGGAAGAGGCTCTTGAATGGGAAAGCTGTCGTGGCATATGAAGCGGGTGATGAAGCTCATATGGATGGATTGGATGATGATGTTAAGATAGAGCTTTGCTATAGATGAGATGAGGCGAAGCATCATGTGATGTAGCCTTGGTATAATCAAGACGGGATTACTCCAAGCATGTTAATAACTCGAGGGATGGTTCGAGTTGGTTGATAATGGTTGGCTCGAGAGGTAGCTTGGGCTAGTTTGAGAATAGTCGTCGAGGAGGATGACTAGAAGGCTTGGATTTCATCGTTGTTGAAGGTTCTAGCAAACTCAAAGCAAGAGTACAGGGGAACGCCCTAAAGACTACAGGTAGGTGGTCTGGACGCCCCAAAGACTACAGGTAGGTGGTCGAGTACTCTGGGCAGATTCGATAGTCCTAGGCACGGGTCATGATGACTTGCGGAGTTTGTCTAGAACCGGGGTTACCATTAGCCCTTGACGGACGGCTGAAAGAATGTGCCGGTCATTCAATTAACGGTGGTATCGAAGCAAGGATAACGGTGATAGCCAGAGTCATGGATGTTTGGATGCTTTGATTGTACCATCATTCGGTCTCAAGAGTGATGCTTTCTGGGTGCTTATCTGATCTTGGCTTAGGCCTTGGGGGTTTGTATTTGGAAAACATCGACCTTGATCCGAGTGATGATTACTTTACTTTGAATGTTTGATTTCTATGTTTACTGCTACTTAGTGTGTCTGGGGGCTATCACTGTAGGAAGAGGTGGAGTGGGATGGTTTGGGTTCCTATTCCTTTTATCCTTTATGCTCTTTTGGTATGTTGTTAGTTAATTTACCGCTCACTACGACTGTTGTCTGACTCAAGGTTTTATGTTCAACTCTTATTACCTTGGGCTTTTCATCCATGATGGGATGGGCAGACTAGGTAGCAGGTGATAGGTGCTGTTCTTAGTGATCAACGATGCTGATGACGAAGACGAGCTGGAGGCTTTTTGCATATTGTTTTCTTACTATATGTACTGGATGTTCCGCTGTTTGTATATACTCTGAGTGTTATGTAGTGAGGCTTGATGTATTGACTATTCAGATTGTTGTAATAAACTACTATGAAGCTGCTTTGATGTGATTCTGCTTTGTGAAGCTTCACTATATATATTTGTCTATTGCATTTTATCCATGCGCTGTGAGTTACGATAGACTATTCTGTGATTTTATTTTTTTTACCCTGACTATCGTCCATAGCTGTCTGGCACACTTTCAGCGCACTACTTTCCTTGTTTTGGTGCGGGAGTTATGGGCGGTCGTCACATTTGGTATCAGAGCTTTGGTTAATCGATTTGGACACTTATCTTGGAAGTCGGTTGGTGGATCATTTGGACGATCCATTTGAGAAGCATGTGGAGAAGGCTCTCAGGCACAAGAATCTGTTTCCAAAAGAAGAATCTGCTATTGCTGTGACCAAGGGGGAGTTTAAACCACAGCAGTGGGGAAACAAGAAGAGGAAGCAGCAACAACAGAAGGGTAAGGATGGCCAGAAGAAGCCAAAGGGTGAAGTGACCTGCTACAACTGTCAGCGGAAGGGCCATCTCTCCAAAGATTGCAAGAATCCTAAGGTGCCGGGAAAATTTTACAACTGCGACAAGCTGGGACATATCAAGAGGAATTGTCCAGAACCGCGGAAGGACAAACAGATTGTGCAAGCTTACGCTTTGGGGGCTGTTCCATCATCTTCGAAAGCTCCTACTGCTGAAGAGAAAGGGAAGAGTGTGGTGGTACAAGGTACCCTTTCCATTTGTGGTGTTCCAGTTAGAGTGTTATTCGATACTGGAGCGTCGCATTCTTTTGTTAGTAATGAACTTGTAGGCCGGTTAGGTTTGGAACCGAAAATTGTTGATAGACCATTGGTTGTGACTAATCCAGTTGGGGGTTCGTCTTGTTTGTGTATGCTATGTCGTGACCTGGTTGTATCGAGTCATGATTGCTCTTTTGTTTGTGATTGTTTTGTTTTGAACTTTGCGGGGTTCGGAATTATTTTGGGTATGGACTGGCTTAGGAAGTATGCGGCAAAGGTTGATTGTAAAAGGCTGGAGGTGACAGCCGAGAATGTGGAAGAGCGAAAGGTTGTGATACGATGTAAGCATAAGGAAGGCGTCTTCATGAGCTTCATGTATTCGCTGGTTGTTCCACGGGATGGACTGTCATCGGTGCCGATTGTGAATGGATTTGAGGATATCTTTGATGAGGTCAAAGGGTTACCGCCGCATAGGGAGATCGAGTTTCGCATCGATCTAGTTGAAGGAGCCAGACCTGTTGTGATGCCTCTTAGGCGGATGGCGCCTAAGGAACAGCAAGAGTTAAAGGTGCAAGTTGATGACCTTTTACAGAAAGGATTCATTCGGCGTAGTGTGTCCGAATGGGGTGCACCAGTTGTGTTTGCAACCAAAGCGGATGGATCGTTGAGGTTGTGTGTGGATTATCGTGAGCTGAATAAAGTGACTAAGAAGAACAAGTATCCATTGCCGAGGATAAACGACTTGTTTGATCAGCTTCACAAAGCCAAGGTGTTTTCTCAGATGGATTTGGCAACGGGATTTCACCAGTTAAGAGTGGCAAAGGATAGTGTGCCAAAGACTGCTTTTAGGACACCATCTGGTTTCTTTGAGTGGCTGGTAATGCCGTTTGGATTGACAAATGCACCAGCATATTTTGTGGATCTTATGAATAGAGTATTCAGGGAACAGTTGAACAAGTTCGTACTTGTGTTCGTGGATGATATTCTGATTTATTCCAGAACTGAAGAAGAGCACAAGACACACTTGCGTATTGTTTCGGAAATCTTGCGAAAACATCAGCTGAAGGCTAAGTTTTCGAAGTGTCACTTCTGGAAGAGTGAAGTGAGGTTCTTAGGCCATGTTATCTCTGTAAATGGAATAGCAGTTGATCCCGCCAAGGTGGCAGCAATCCAGGATTGGGTTAGACCTAAGAATGCATCTGATGTGAGAAGTTTTCTTGGATTAGCAGGATACTATCGTCGATTTATCAAAGACTTTTCCAAGATAGCTGCACCATTAACAGGATTGACGAAAAAGAACCAAGTATTCAGATGGGATGCTAAGTGTGAGCAAGATTTCGAAATCCTGAAAGAGCGACTGACAAGTGCTCCTGTTTTGACCATTCCGAGTGGGAATGATAAGATGGTGGTTTACACCGATGCATGTGGTACTGGACTTGGAGCAGTGTTAATGCAGAAGGATAAAGTTGTTGCGTATGCAAGTCGATAGCTAAAGCCACAAGAAAGGAATTATCCGACTCATGATTTGGAATTGGCAGCGATTGTATTTGCTCTGAAGATGTGGAGGCATTATCTATTGGGAGTTCGATTTGAGTTGTTTACAGATTATAAGTCGTTGAAGTATCTTTTCTCCCAAATGGATTTGAATCTTCGACAGCAAAGGTGGTTAGAGTTTTTAGCATCATATGATTTTGGTATAGCCTATACTTCGGGAAAAGGTAACGCAGTGGCAGATGCGTTAAGTCGAAGACATGCAGGATTGAGGGCCATGTTTTCAGAATGGAAGAGTCTTGAGTATTTGGCTGGATTTGACTTCAGGCCCAGATGTGAATTGGAACCTGAGATGTTGGCAAACTTATCGATAAGACCTTCTCTTGTGGAAGAATTGGTGAGAGCCAAAAGCGAGACGATAAGCTTGTCAAGGTTATCCGTGATTTGGAATCTGGGTTGGAACCAGAGAAGGATAAAGGATTCGAGGTCGATCGAGAGGGTTGGCTTCGGAAACAAGGACGACTAGTTGTTCCCGATATAGATGAATTGAGAGATGAAGTTTTGAAAGAGAGTCATCACTCGAATTTAACAATTCATCCAGGTGGAAATAAGGTGTATCGGGATATGAAGAGAACCTATTACCGGGAAGGTATGAAGAAGGATGTTGGAAATTTTATTTCCAAGTGTATGAAGAGAACCTATTACCGGGATATGAAGAGATGAAGATGGATTACTTCAGCCATTAGAAGTTCCTACATGGAAGTAGGAGCAGATATCAATGGATTTTATCGATGGACTACCTAGAACAAGAACGGGAAATGAAGGGATTTGGGTCATCGTAGGTCGTTTGACTAAGAGTGCAAGATTCATTCCTGTTCGATCAACCAGGACTGCATCGAAATTGGCCGAGTTGTATGTTAAGTGGGTAATGCGATTCCATGGTATTCCGAAAAGTATAGTGAGCGATCGAGACCCATTGTTCACTAGCGGATTTTGGAAGAGCTTTCAGGAAGTTTTGGGAACTGAGTTGTGTTTGAGTACAGCTTATCATCCCCAAACAGATGGTCAGACCGAGAGGGTCAATCGAGTTTTGGAAGATCTCCTCAGAGCATGTGTCTTGGACTTCAGAGGATCATGGGAAGATCATCTTCATTTGGTGGAATTTGCATATAATAACAGTTACCAGTCAAGCATTGGTATGGCACCATATGAAGCATTGTATGGAAGACCGTGTAACTCTCCGACATGTTGGTTAGAAACAGGAGAAAAGTTGATACTTGGGCCAGAAATGATTCGACAGACTTCGGATTGCATAGAGATCATTCGGCAACGAATGAAGGCAGCCCAAGACCGTCAGAAAAATTATGCTGATAATCGTCGTAAGGATTTGGAATTCAACGTAGGTGATATGGTTTTTGTGAAGATTTCTCCATTGAAGAATGTTATTCGATTCGGGAAGAAAGGAAAATTGACTCCGAGATTTGTTGGACCATTCCCGATCATCGAGCGAATTAGAAAGCTCGCTTATAAGTTGGAGCTACCGGAAAAGATGACTAGTGTGCACAATGATTTTCATGTATCTTATCTACGGAAGTATGTGCACAACTCGAATACAGTGGTTTCTGCTGATAGCTATAAAGATTTAGAGGTTGACCCAGTTGTTATGAGACCTCGTAAGACGCTTCGTGTTGTAGAAACCGACACGAAACAGCTTAGGAGGAAGACGATTACGTTGCTCAAGATACAGTGGAGTGATGATGTTAACGACTGTACATGGGAGGAGGAAGAGAGGATGAAGGCAGCTCATCCTGAACTCTTCGAGGTATGACCCTAAGGTGTCGTGACATCTCACGACATTGTAACTTGTTCTTATCTTAGAATTCTGCATGCTAGGCTAGTAATTGGATGCATGGTTTATTGGTTGCTATGGATGGTAGGCATGCAGAATAGTTTTGGTTGCTCTTGTTTGTTTGGAATTTCGGGGGCGAAATTCCTAAGGGGGAGAGAATGTAACGACCCGTATTTTTACATGTCGACATAACATAGTTGCCATTAAGTCGTTAGTATTGCTTAAGTCGTTCAGAGTTATATCGGCTAGAGCTTGAGTCGTGTAGAGGTTAAGACGTCCGGAAGATGGGTCGTGGCAAAGCATAGGTCGGTTGGACCGACCTAAGGGGAGTGACCGACCTGAGGAAGTTAGTGGTTAACGGCTTAAGGTGTTTGCCGACTTAAGGATTGGGACGACTTAAAGGATAGGTCGTGGACGAGTTAAGGAGTAGATTGGCGACCCATAGGTTTGGACGAGTTAACGGTTTAGTGGAGTGAGCGACTCATAGGATGACCGACTCATAGGGGTGACCGACCTAAGGAGTTTGCGACCTAAGAGTTAGTAGCTAGCGGCTTAGAGATAGGTCGGTCGAAGATAGTTACCGACCTAAGGAGAGTAGGTCGTTCGAGCGACTCAGGGAATAGCTTAGGGTTTGGTTAGGTCGGCCATAAGGCTATATAGTTAGGTCGTTGACTCGGAACTAGTTAGGTCGGCTATGCTGTTGAGTCGCATGAAGCATGAGTCGTTAGGTCAGGCAAGAGTGTTGAGTGATAGATCGGTAAACCGTGGAGTGTTAGGCCGTGTGTTTTAGGTCGTTACCGACTTATGTTAAGTCGCGTGCGTGCATGGGTAGGTTATGGATGTGCATGTACGTTAGGTCGTAAGTCGGAGTAGTTGAGTCGTTAGGGGCTTGAGTCGTGAGTCGGCTAGTGGATAGGTCGGTGACGACTCATGGGGGCGGCCGACTTATGGTATTATCTGTCTATAAATAGGAGTGCCTATCTTCATTTTTTGGGACCCGGATTTTGAAGCAACGAAGTGCTGCCATTTTGAGAGCTCGACTACAACATTTCTTCACTTCTTTTCTCCACTTTAATCTAGTGCTTACATCCATCCAAGATCGAAGATCCAAGAGCCAAAAGTTGAAGATCTACATCCAACAAAGAGAGATTTCATCGTTTGAAGCGGAATCTTGTCGGGTCAAGCTAGATCCTTCGCTGTCCAGATCTGAAGTTAGTAGCTTTTGAGGTGTTTAGGTGATTTGGGGAGTGGTAGTTATCTCTCACACGGACCCAAAGGAGTATATTGGATCGATGGCTTGTTTGTGTGTTAAAGATAGTGATTTCATGCATTTTCCCTAAGTTTGCATGTAGATCCATTGTTCAGAAAGTTTTGATATCTGTTTTACTACATGTTAACCTATGCAAGTTCATCCATTAAGTTGTAGTGAATCTCCATTATTCATGTTTGTTAGATTTGGACTCTTTATTTACAAGATTGCCATTATTGTCATAATTGTTTATTTAGATCATGGTGAATGTTTGATTACCTTGGATTAATGATTTCCTTGACTGATTGTTATGAATTAGTTGATTTATGGTTGGATCTAGACAAGTATGGTCGAAGATGATTCATAAGCTAAGGAAGAGGCTCTTGAATGGGAAAGCTGTCGTGGCATATGAAGCGGGTGGTGAAGCTCATATGGATGGATTGGATGATGATGTTAAGATAGAGCTTTGCTATAGATGAGATGAGGCGAAGCATTATGTGATGTAGCCTTGGTATAATCAAGACGGGATTACTCCAAGCATGTTAATAACTCGAGGGATGGTTCGAGTTGGTTGATAATGGTTGGCTCGAGAGGTAGGTTGGCTAGTTTGAGAATAGTCTTCGAGGAGGATGACTAGAAGGCTTGGATTTCATTGTTGTTGAAGGTTCTAGAAAACTCAAAGTAAGAGTACAGGGGAACGCCCTAAAGACTACAGGTAGGTGGTCTGGACGCCCCAAAGACTACAGGTAGGTGGTCGAGTACTCTGGGAAGATTCGATAGTCCTAGGCACGGGTCACGATGACGTGCGGAGTTTGTCTAGAACCGGGGTTACCATTAGCCCTTGACGGACGGCTGAAAGAATGTGCCGGTCATTCAATTAACGGTGGTATCGAAGCAAGGATAACGGTGATAGCCAGAGTCATGGATGTTTGGATGCTTTGATTGTACCATCATTCGGTCTCAAGAGTGATGCTTTCTGGGTGCTTATCTGATCTTGGCTTAGGCCTTGGGGGTTTGTATTTGGAAAACATCGACCTTGACCCGAGTGATGATTACTTTACTTTGAATGTTTGATTGCTATGTTTACTGCTACTTAGTGTGTCTGGGGGCTATCACTGTAGGAAGAGGTGGAGTGGGATGGTTTGGGTTCCTATTCCTTTTATCCTTTATGCTCTTTTGGTATGTTGTTAGTTAATTTACCGCTCACTACGACTGTTGTCTGACTCAAGGTTTTATGTTCAACTCTTATTACTTTGGGCTGTTCATCCATGATGGGATGGGCAGACTAGGTAGCAGGTGATAGGTGCTGTTCTTAGTGATCAACGATGCTGATGACGAAGACGAGCTGGAGGCTTTTTGCATATTGTTTTCTTACTATATGTACTGGATGTTCCGCTGTTTGTATATACTCTGAGTGTTATGTAGTGAGGCTTGATGTATTGACTATTCAGATTGTTGTAATAAACTACTATGAAGCTGCTTTGATGTGATTCTGTGAAGCTTCACTATATATATTTGTCTATTGTATTTTATCCATGCGCTGTGAGTTACGATAGACTATTCTGCGATTTTTTTTTTACCCTGACTATCGTCCATAGCTGTCTGGCACACTTTCAGCGCACTACTTTCCTTGTTTTGGTGCGGGAGTTATGCGCGGTCGTCACACTCTTTCGCAGGCCTCTTTGAAATATTCTTTTGAAACCATTGGTTTTGACTACTTTGAAACCTATTTATAAACAGGCAAGCGCTTATCTTTCAAAACCAAATGAAACAAAGGAACCAACCCCTTCAAAAGCAACCTTT
This sequence comes from Allium cepa, assembly GCA_030765085.1. Classification (NCBI taxonomy): domain Eukaryota; kingdom Viridiplantae; phylum Streptophyta; class Magnoliopsida; order Asparagales; family Amaryllidaceae; genus Allium; species Allium cepa. Next base: position 585,716,315 of record CM060944.1, on the reverse strand, counting down.
CGACACCCTACCTTCTGCCTTTCTCCAATCCACTACGCACCATCGAAATCATACCACTTGTATTGGTTTACTGGTTTCATCCTAGATGGTTTCAACTAGGTTAGGGGCGGAAGCTCTGAGTCGACCTTCTAAAGGATGCGGAACCCATTTTTTGAGCAAAAAGGCTATTTTTACCAAGTAAAGCAAACTTTTTGTAATTAACTTTCCCGCTTGTGAACATTTGATTGACTATCTTAAACTTTCAAATTATTTACTAAGATTTGCCGCATTTTCTAAGATAAAAAACGATGCAACATTTAACAAATAAGCTCTTCCTATTAACATAATAAGTAAATCATTTAGCTCCTCCTTTAAAAATAATTTAATTTCCATACTAAATCACTTAGTAAAAGTCCCCAAAAATTTCAGAAATTCTATTTAATTATTTATCTAACATATCAAAATTTCAGACCCAAATTCTTAATATGTTTTCCAAATTAAATTTATAAACCCAAATAACCATATTTTCTTTGAAAGTTCATAATAATCTTTCCATAGCTTGGAAAATTCTCAAAATTGAAACCCAACTCCAAAATCATGTTTCTCATAACATAAAATTTTCTCATGGCATTTAAACATCACAAGATAGCAGTTTTGAGCTAAAACCGTATAAAAACTCCTTTAAACAATCTTGTTAAAATCAAATAAATCATAAATCAAGCATATCACCATTCAATATATCATAAAAAAAGATTTACCCTTAAATCCGAACCTATATGATTTTAAAACTAAAATAGAGATGTAGTGGTTATTATTCACCTTAAATTGGATAAGGAAATTGAAGATTGATTAAGATTGATTTCTTCTAGCTTGAATCTGATGCTTTACTTTGATTTTCTCTTCTCTTCTTCCTAGTGGCCGACCTTGCTCTACTTCTTACATTTTTAGTTTTGATTATGATAAATAAACGTGTATGGTTAAGGGAAAAATAGTATAAGGGGAAAGTATGGGAAGTTATTTACCCCAATGCCCTTAAGTTTATTAAGTTAGCAATTAACCATTTATAAATTCATTCAATTTAATAAGCTCGGCCATTACATATTTATTAATCAACATCAATCTCATTATCTACATTATTCTATTTAATTTATTCTAATTAAATCTCCTGAATAATGTTATAAAATTAGGGTGTTACACTATGGCTTTCTTTGCCTTTCCAGCAAATCCTTGAATCCTGAATTTACAAGGCTTTGCATCCTTTGGACTGATCCTCGTTTGGAAAATGTTCGTTTGAACATGACGTTCACCGAGCTCTCACAATCCACTAGAAAATGATGCATAGGTGCCAGCCCAATCACAATTGTTATTACCGTGGTATCAAATGATAGTACCTTAATCCCATTAGACTCCCGATCCCTAAAGACAATATCATCCATTATCAACCGTTGATACTTTTCTGTAGCCCTATCCTCAATTGAGAGATAGCTTTCCTATCGTATATGCTTCAAAGAATCTACATATCTTTCCATTTTATTCTACCTTTCTTCCACTTGATGAGATCTTCTTGTTATTGTGTTGATAACAATTCTTCTATCTGGCTGCCTAAGCCCCTCTTCACTGGGTCCAAGCTAGTTTCCTTAGGCGTTTGATCCTTGGGGTCTACCTTTTTTTCCGTTATCCTATGGCTCTCTAGCATATTCCTGTAATTTTTTTCTATAACAATTCCTCAATGAAATCTCTAAGATGCCTGCACACATTCGTGTTATACCCATGAGTTTCATGGAATTGATAAAATTGCCCGAGCGCTTTTCTGCCTTAGCCGTCTCTCTCTTTGGTGGATTCTTGTACACTTTCATGCCTTTTGTGGCAAGATATATGTTTTCGAGTGTGTCATTTAGAGGCATGTACTCATCGAACCTCATATTCCTTAGATGTTTCTTGGCGTCATTCTATCTGTCCACAACGCCTTGGTTTCTCTTCCTTTGATTTCCAAAATTATCAACATTCACGACCATGTTATAGGAGCTCTCATCGGTCTAATTAATTGCTACATTACTTTGAATTACTACTTTCAACTATCCACCACCTATTTTCCCTGCAACTTGACTTGCTTCTTCCAAATGCAAGAATTGGTCTACCTTCTAGTGGAATCCCTCCATAGCTATTAACTGCTTCATCCTCAGCCATTTTCCAAAGTTTGTATCTGGATGTATGCCTCAGACCAATGCCATCAACACCATACTCGCGTTTAGATTATTAATTTAAGTAACAGCAATATTAAATCTATCTAGAAACTCTTTCAATGACTCCTGAGGTCCCTAAGAAAGGCTTGACAAGGACATCATGTCCTCAGGCAGGCGGTGTGAAGCCTGAATTGATCCAAAAACTTCTTTGCTAACTCATCAAAAGTCGAAATGGATTATATGCACGTAAATGTGCATATTTTTACCATCATATTTAATCTAATTAAATTAAATAAATGATCATATTGGGTATTTTAATTTGTTTAAACCTAAATTCAAATTATTTTCAAATCGTTACATATTCATCTTCATATAGAGTCAAAATGGTCATTTTTATGCATTTATTAATTTATAAAAATTTACTTGAAATTTTCTATGTCGTTTTGTAGGAATTTTAGTGAATTTTTCAAGTGGCTGCATGACGACATGCATGCACAAGAGTGAATACAAAGGAATGGAGATGGAAATAATTCAAATGATGATCATGGAGGACCCCACTTACTCACTCACCTTACTGTACACTTAGGAGCTAATACACATGCTAAAAGGCCATTAAATCTTCATGCACATTTAATGCATGATTATTTGAAGTTAATGATAACTTGGTCACCACACTTCTTAATTTTGGGTAGTTTCTAAAAAAGTGAATTAGGTTTTTAAACTTGTATAAATACCCCTTATGTTTAATGTAAGACACTCTCCTTTAGTCACTCTTAGGTTCTCTTCCTCTTAGTTAGTTTTAGCTTAGAAATAAAAGAAAGCTTTTTTTTACATGGCTACTTAGTCATTTCTTTTATGTAATTTTTTATGCAACTTTAATACACCGCCCTTCTCTTTTCTTGTTTATTTCCTTTCATGCTAGTAGTGTAGTTTGAATTTAATGCAAGTAGATTAGTTTTATTTTTTGTTAATTAGCACTCTTTTCCTTTTCTTTTTCATTCATGTTACAAGCTACATTTGTTGATTTAGTAACAAATATGAGAGGCTAAACCCCTTCAATTTAGGGGTAATGATGCTATTTAATTATGTAGTTTCAATACTTTGATAATTATTGCACTCTTTTTGTGCTTAATGGAAAATGAATGTTGATGTGATTTATTGTTTCATGTTGAATTTGATAGTCTATGTTGTTCATAACAAATAGGCTATGCTTAAATAATCACAAACAAAAGTTACCTCTTCATTTACATATGATTTTGGTAATGAAGTGATTTCAAAATTAAAATTTGATGGTCTATATTTCTAATCAATAGTTAATAGGTCATCCTTAAAATAGATTTTATTTTCAACTTCATTGTCATTTTTCATGAGAATTAAATAGTGGTTTAAGGGGTATGTTATAGTTTGATGGCTTATGTTGAGCGAATTAATAGCATAAATAAGTCATATTTGTGATAAACACATCATTTAAATTCACTAATGACCAAAAAAGAGAGATCATAATTTCATAATTTGTTGAACTATGTGATCTAGAGAGTGCATTTATCTCTAAATTGTCTTTCTACTTTCATATTTTTATCACTTTTAATTTGCTAGTTTTCTCATGTTTTAGCTTAAACACACTCTCTAATCTTGGTTAATTTGATTGAACAGATTTTTAAAATCTAACATTTCCCTGTGGATCGACCCGTACTTGCCACGCACTAACTTTTGTACGCCGTGTGCTTGCGGTTAAATTTATTTCAGAATTTGTTGACGGTTTTCTAACTCGATAGAAATTCCGTCGTCAAACAAGTTTTTGACGTCGTTGCTGGAGAATAGTCTTGATTTTAATTTTTTATTCTTCGAATTACTTTTATTTGATATTTATTGCATGTTGAGTGCATTAAAAAAAGTGTTTTGTTGTGTGTTTGAGTGATTTTTGTTTCCATTTTATTTGTGTGTTTGTGTTTTCTTGCATTTGCATTGCATATTCTATCTGAAAAAAACATATACGCAATTTCATTTAAAATAAAAATATTCCCTTTCCATTTACATTATATGTTTTCCATTATCCATTTTCCATTGCCATTGCTTTTCATATTTTATATTTTTACATTGCCATTCATTTCATTTCCATTCTCTGTTCTTTCCACTTCTCTGCATACATATCAATCTGCTGTTTATCACTACATACCATCCTCTACTTGCAAACTTCTTTGCCTCATTGCCATTTGATCACTACCATTTTCCTCACTGCCATTTACATCCCTTTGATCACTACCATTTGCCTCACTGCCACAATTTCTTTCACACTTTCACTACCACTGCCACCACTCTGTCAATCCATCATACTTCTGTGCAACAGTTCACGTATCACCTGACCACACTATTGCCCACTGCTGCACCCCTACCCATACTTCATTTCACTACCATCTGCTCACCATCCTTATCATCTAACTACTGCAGCCTTGCCATTCACTGCCTCAACTTCGCCATACCAAAGCATAACTTCATACTTCGCACAACATACAACCCGAACAACAATTACAACAACACTCCATCATCTTCCTTTCCATACTCTTCACAGTGCCAAACACACCACTGCAACCCCCAAAGCCAACATCTATACTTCATAACTCACATTGTCGTGCACATAGCCGTGCACAGACAAACTCACACCTAGCTGCACACTGCTGCAAATTCCACTTCTTCAAATTCACTGTCCATTTACTTTACCATTCAACAACCTGCATTGTGAACAGTCACAACAAACTGCCATATACCTTTCAACAACATATCACCTTGCTTCAAAGCCTCCTGCACATTTCTATTTCTTCACATATATTTCTTCACATTTCTATTTCTATTTCTATTTCCAGCAACATTGATTCAGCAACATATCTCCATCAACAACATCCCTGTAACATTCAACACCACTCAACAACTTCATATCACTTACTCAACAACATTTAACATTCAACGCCACTGTCTTCACTGATCCTAGTAGCACCATTCACTTCAAACACACTGTCATCTACTTCCTCCAACACAACTGATCATCCATCACCAACCCTTCATTACATAAACTTGCACAGCACCCAACTGTCAACACCGTCAAACTTCATTCATTCTCATACCAAACACTTTATCCCATACAGCACATTCCTTCACCATAAATTCAGCTACATCAGTCTTCATAGCATCTGCCACATCAACCGAACACTCCACCACCTCCACATTTTGCGATTGTATCCCAAACTGAAACCGCTCCACTTTCTGCAACCTGATCACCGCACTTCCAATTACCGCAATCATTCAAGAAACCCAAAACCCGCAGTCAATTTACGAACAACTTCCCTCTGGCCTCCTATTGCATCCACGACCAAACTCCAATTTGAACTACCACAGTTCGAATTGCGAATTGCCAATTCCAAGCAAAACACCCGAATACGCGATTGAGCAAAATCGCCTGCCGCCGTCAATTTTTTTCTTCTGATTTCAATTTTGCGAATGGGGTATTCGTGAAAGAGTGATTTCTGTTGTCATTTTATTTGCATTTATTTTATTTTATTATTTATTTATTGTTTTTTGTTTGCGGGTGTGGATGTATTGGGCTTGTTAGGTCTTCGTTGGGCTGAGTAAAAAAACGAAAAAAAGAAGAAGAATACTGTTTGAGCAGTTTTTATGTTTTAATTGTTTGAGGAGCTTTGGCTTCTAATTGTTTATGGAATTGCCCTTTGTTGTTGTTCTTCTCTTTAAAAAAAAAAGAAAAAAAAACATTTTTCACTTTCATTTGTTTTGTTTTTCACTTGTTTTATTTTCTTTTTTTATAAACATATAAAAAATTAATAATAAAAATAAAAACTGTATATATCTTGGTTCGCTTCTTTTCAGGTTGCCAAAACAGAAAATCAAGAAGAATCTCTTTGCCTTGCTTGCTTGCTTAAAAAACATTGCCGCTAAAAAAATAAATAAATAAATTGCTAATAATTCTGCACGCTCTGATATCGTGCCATTTTCCCTTGTTTTTATTTGAATTGCATTATTGGTTGTTTGCATTTGAATTTATATATAATTTTTTTCTCAAAAACCAAAAAAAAAATCCATTTGTAATTGCATTGTTAATTCACGTTTAATTTCCGCTTTGCATTTTATCCTTAGATTTTGATTAGTAATAATGATTAGACATCGATAACTCTTAATTGTATATTGACAAGTTGTCTTCTTTGAACAATTTAAATTCTTGGTGTCTAGGCTACGGCAGAGCAACCTTCGGTTGCATTGCTACGATGATTCGTGGTGTAGAGATAAATCTTGTCCGTTACCTGGCTGAGAACTATCTTGTTGGATTAAGACAATGTGTGATTATACAATTTTTGGTTAGGAGATACTTAGGATAAATTATTTGTAATTAAAACCTTGCATTAGTTCATGCATATTTAAGTAAAATTTCAAAATCCAAAACTTAAAAAAATTGTAAATGTTCCTTTTCCTTTGAATTTTTTTAGTTTTTTTTAGGGAATCAAAAATCCAAATATATATATATATACATACATACATACATACATATATATATATATATAATCTTTTCAAAATAAAAAAATTCAAAAAACAAAATACAAAAACAAAAATCAAAATTTCCTTTTAAAAAATAAAATTCCTTTTGGTAAATAGTTTTCTTTTATTAAAAAAAATCAAAAACATTCTTGTAAATGTCCGAATTTCCATATTCACATGAATTTTACGATAGTTGTGAAAATCAATATAATCCATATAATTTTACACCAAATTCTTATGGATATTTCAACAGCAACTATTGTTTAAACGATTCAAATTTTGAACCACAAAATTTTCAAAATGATGACTAACCTTCAAATCTTGAAAATAACATTTCATCTTTACTTGAATCTCTACACAACAAAATCAAATGATAAATGATTTGTGTAATTCTTATTGTGCGATAACTCAAGTCAAAAATTTCAAAGTAATCAAGATTTGAATTCACTTCAAAATGCAAATGATTTCGAGTATTCTAGGATCTAGATTAACCCTAGAGGGGGGGTTGAATAGGGTTATTGCAAATTTTCTCGATATAAACACAGAAACAAAATGCAGTAATAAATATGCTGAAAAAATAAATCACACACAAAATTTACCCAGCTTCGGCAACCCCTGCCTACTGCTGCATTCCCAGATTTCTATTAGAATTAAACAGTATCACGCTTACAAACACTCTACTAGACTCGCAGACCCTTTTGCTCTCGCTCACAAACACTCTACTAGACTCGCAAACATTTGCTCCCGCTCACAAACATTCTACTAGACTCGAAAACATTTGCTCCCGCTCACAAACACTCTACTAGACTCGCACACCCTGCTCCCGCCTATAGAGTTTCGTTTACTCGCAAACTCTACTCCCGCCTACAATAGAACTTTGATTACTCGCAAACTCTGCTCCCGCCTATAGAGCTTTGATTACTCGCAAACTCTGCTCCCGCCTATAGAGCTTTGCAAACTCGCACACCCTGCTCACTGAACTAATTCTAACTAGACAATCTGACACTACCTAAACCCTAGGTGGTGATTTACAAAGTTTTGATTCGAAAATAAAATAAAAACAATAATTAAAAACAAATAATTAACACTATAAACCCTAATTAAAAATAAAGCCTTTTTAACCAAAAAACGGCCCCTTTTATTTCTTCTAGCCCGTTCTCTTCTTTATTTTGCTCTGTAGAAAATAATGTCGGCCTGGTTCCTTCTTTCGTTCATTCCTCTTGGCTCTTGAAATTAGGGCTTTGGTAAAATCGAAGGCGCCGCTTGAATGTAGATCGACTACAGTAGCTACTTCTTTGTTTTGATTCGGTAATCGACCCTCTAGCTTTGTTTAGCTTTCGGCTGCCCCAATTTTTGATCGAGTTCAACTCTGATGCATCGGTATGTAATTTCCCTTTTTGCTTTTACAATTTTGGCTTACTCGAACTCGATGGATTTGAGATTGCCGATGATGGTTTATATAGGGTTTGTAACCCTAGATTTGCGTTCGTATAAGTTGATTTGAATTTGTCTACTGATATTGCTTTGGCCATTCGATTATTCTTGGATGCTCGTGATTTCACTGACTTTTTCAATTTCGTGTACATTGATATTACTTGGTTGACACGGTGTTGATTTATTGCTTGGTCAATACGGTTTTGAACTGTGATGATCACGGCTTGATTTTTAACTTCGTCAATTACCTTTGCTACCTCGATTTTGACTTGTTCATTATATGACTTCGGTCATTTTACTGTTGACTTTGGCTTCTTGAATTTCTGGCCCCTGCATAATTCAGCTCTGATATATATACATTGTTCATCCCTCTGCTGGCTTGACTCTGATCACTTTGATGTCATGAATTTTTGTTCACTAATTGCAGCATGTTCGCTGTGGCATTGCATTGTCGTGCATTTGTTTTCAGTTTTATTCATTGGTCATTATTTCTTTGCTAATGCATACTTGCTGTGCATTGGTTCTCTGTAGTCTGCACTTGTATAGTTGGTTCCATATTCATGTATCTTGATGTTGTATACACTTTTTCATGCTGCTGTGATGCAGTGTCCTTCACTGTTGTATCTTTGGGAGTTTGCACTGCTTCATGTTGAATTCATTGAAGTATTGATTGTTGCATTACTTAATGTTGTCACTATGTTCGACATGGTCTTTGTAGTTGGTGATTTGCACTTGCACACTGTCTTTACTGTGGTTCACTGCATCACTATACCCTGTATCTTTGAATCTTGATTCTGGTCAACACTTGTATTTGTAGTTGATTCTTTGAGTTTTTCTGAATATTGTTGTATTTGGACTTGTTCATTGTAGAATGTCACTGAAGTCTTGTGCTTTGTGTCTTGATGCTCGGCCTATTGTGCATTTGTGGTTCCCACTGTATTGCATTTGTATCACTGTATCATGCTTGGCTTTCATGTTCATGTGTTTGTACTGGGCTCGACATTGCTGATACTTTGGTTCTGTCTTGAATTTGTGCAGTCCATGTTGTTGTTGGTCTTCGTTGCATTCATGTCATGTCGCCTTGTGTTGAATCCAGTTTCAAAACTCGGGTTTGACCTTGTGCTCGAGAGTTGTGACTTTTATGTTATTGCACGTGAGTTGAACCCGGTTTTTCATTTGGGTTTGACCTGTGCTCACCTGTCCCTGTAAATCAATCAAGTGTATATATTGGCGTGCGCGGCCTTGTGGCATATACAGTAATACACTGTGTATGTCACAGGTTGTTCGTGTATGATGAATTCAAATTCAAATTATGACGAACAACCCAAGTAACTGAGGCAAATCATATTTTCAAAAATTATCTTTTATTTTTGAATTGCAAAAATATTTCTTTTTCAATTTTACTGCGTTAGTTTATATTTTTGCAGATTGCTCAGATGCTGGATTCAAACTGGAATGAAGTTGAAGATAAATACGAGTGTGAGTGATATGTAGTGAGGTGAACTGTAAATATGAAATGTGATGTAATTGTAATCAAAGTTGTATAGTTATAGTGAGAGCTTGAAATTGTACTATTCAAAAATGTAATAAATATTTATTTGAATAAAATATCTGTTTGAATTCAAATTCAGTGTAATTTATTTTATTCAACAAATATCTATTTAAACTGTGAAAAATAAAATAGTATATTAACAAATACATTTAAGCGAATGTATATATGTTTATTATCATCAAACAAAAAATCATATAAGCGCATATTCAACAATCTCCCCCTTTTGATGATAACAAACATATATTTAAGATTTTGAATGTATTAAATGTATTTGATCGTTCACTTTGCTCCCCCTATTTGAATGCTTCCTCTCTAGATGATACTCCCCCTACATATATGCATACAAATAAAAATATGTAAATGAGCCTAGATGCAGATGGAAAATTATTTGACCTTTGCTTGATTCTATTTGACAAAATCTTAACTTTTCTCTCCCCCTTTTGTTATCAGCAAAAGAATAACAGTGTTATAAAAATAGGGATGAAGTGACAGACATGAACCAAATATTTAACTCAATTGAATATAAATATCAAATTTCAATAAAACTCAAACAAAAATCATAATTACCCTTGTCAGGCGCATATTCCACTTTCAGAAATGATGGGAGTAAAATCATCAAAAAATCATACAGTTCTGTCTATTTGTGGTATATTTATTTCAGGAAATTTGAATATCTACTAACCATGCATAACCGTTAGGACTTTTAAATGAGATTAGTAGTATTCACAATTTTTATTTAAAAAATGAAATCAAGTATCTTCTAACCTCACATGACCGTGAGGACTTTTAAATGGGATTAGAATCAACTTGTCTATTTAATAAATTAATTTTGATATGCGTTCCATACATGCATAACCGTGAGGACTTTTAAATGAGCATGGAAGCACATAATCAAAAAAATCCAAGTAATTCACCCATGCATAACCGTGAGGACTTTTAAATGAGAGTGAATACTTTGGATATTTATTTTTATTGCCAAATATAATAAATTGAAGCACAAATAATTTCCTTCACAAATTTAAAGATATTGAAGAACGGATGATTTCCTTTGTAATCTACCACAAATTTACATACTATATGTAATTTTGATGAGTGATGGTTGATAGAAAGATGATAGAAATAGAAATGATCATGGAACTTTTACCCAACAAAAAGTTTTTATAACTCTTGTTATGAAATTCTAAAGAAATTTTCTAATTATACTTTCTCAAGTTATAATATATGATAAATATCAACACTCATCACTTTTTCAATCACTATTCATCTTTTCAATAATCAAGGGGAGTCAGATTAGTCAAAATAGTCATTTAAAATCAAATTCAAAAATTATAAAAACAATTTTTCAAAAATGACTAATCTGTAAATATGGTCAAGCATGATTTTCTCGAGGGGGTTTTATAAGAAAATTTTCTGCTATTTGAAAATTATTTCAAGTGAAAAATATGCAGATATTTTCTTTGAAAAAAAACGATGCAGCAAATGAATGTTTCAAAAATTAATCACGTTACACTAATAATTTTTCTATCAACTATATTACCAGTGTAATCTGCATCTGAATTTAAATTTCACTCAATATTCACTCGTTGGATGTCAAAGACCAGATTTATGAAATTTCAACAAACTATCTCAGAATGAAATTTGAAATGAAGCCATGTTACCACTCAAACAAATGTCATAGTGTTAAACTTAGAAACCATAGGATGAACAACTATCAACAGTCATTAAAACTTCATTATTATTTCAAAACAATTTCTTGAAGTTTCAACAATTTCATAAAGTTTCAACAATTTCAAAAATTTCTTAAAATCCTTTTTATAGCATGAGTAAACAGCAATCAATCAACATCATAAATTGACCAAATAGATTAAGTTTAATGATGAAAGGATGGTTGGTCTACTTTCAAGCACAGATCAAAGTAAGAACAAGTCAAAAGAAATCTTATCAATTAAGAATAAGTCAGAAAAAAAATTATCTCTTTTCAACGTCACAATCTTTGGCTGATTTCATTCAGAATACGGTGCAGATTATCACATTTAATATATCGTTCAAAACAATTTTACCTGTTTTACCTTTACGATAATTTTTCGTTGTTGTCCATTGTGATTCTGTCACCTTTATACTAGGCTAAGGAACTTTGCTTTGTCGCCCGTTGTGTTTCTGGAACAACCAAAATCCAGAGAACACCGTTGTTGTTCCTTAGCCTGCCACCACACCTACACGATGAAAGATTTATGTGACCTATTTGTTTTTATAGGTCCATGATTGTTAGTGGCAGAATATGAAAAATATGTTTGTGGAGACCCAAAACTATTTATATATGTTCCTTTTGGCACCCAAATTTGTTTGACTTTCAAAGATTTTATATTTGTGCCTTTTGGAACCCAAATTGGTATAGTTTTCACGTGTTTGGGTCTATACCAACAATTATTGTGATTATGTCCATATTTTCTACAAATCGTGCACATTGAATTTTCTTGATTAATCTTGTTTTCAACAATTTTAGATTGATTATATCCAAGTCCTTTTCTAACCGTGTTAACAGTTTGCTTTCCTAATAGGATATTCAAAAGATTTTTCACTTTTTGAAAATTTATCTAAAGTCGCTGACAATTGTTGGACTTGTATTTTGAGAGATTCATTTTCGTTTAACAATTGTGTGCACTTTTTAATAGAATTCTCTCTTCTAGTATTTTCAATTTTTAAAATCAGAATTTCATTTTCAAGTGATTTCATTTTAATTTCTGATTTTTTAATTTCTTCTTCAAATGTTGGACACTTATCACACTTAGGGATCCTACTTTGATAGGTTTTAACTAATTGGTCAAATTTTTCATTTAATTCTATCAAAGTATCTTTTTGTGATTCAAGTTTAGCGTATTTTTCCCTAAGTTGTTCAAAACAGCCATTCACTTCGTGGAAATAAATAAGTAATTCAGAGTGAGTAAGTTTTGATACCTTGCTTGGCTCGTCGTCGTCGCTATCGGTTATATTCCCATGAAGGCACATATCTGTTTTCTCACTTTCACTGCTATCGCTTTTATTCCACATGGCTGCAAATTTCCTTTTTGAATTCTTTTCTTTGTTGAGTTGAAATCGGGGATATTTGGGCTTGATATCACCGGGTTTGTTGCAGATGATCCCGTGTTCTTCAGAGTTGTCTAGTACTTTAATTATTTTGCTTTTCAATTGTTGATTTAGAGCTAGATTTCCGTATTTGTTGTTCCACCTTTTGAATTTCTTTATTATTAACGCCAGCTCAGCTGCTCCATCATCATCATCCTCATCACAACTGCTATTTACCAATCCTGTTAAGCATATTTCTTTAACTGAGTCGGTTGTGGAGGACTTCTCATTGCTGTTGACTTTTGCACCATATATTGCATCGAGAGTTTTCCAAATTTTCTGTGCATTTTCACAATGAGAGACGAAATAAAAATTATCACGATTAATATGAGAATATAATATATGCATAGCAAGAGCATTAATCAAGACACCCATTTTCAATAATATCCCAACATTTAATATTAACAGATTTTAAATAAAATTCCATTTTCAATTTCCAATTTAAAAAATCTGTTCCATCGAAAATAGAAGGAATAATATTGAAACGACCCTCAACAAAAATATTATTTGGTGGATTCATGACTCTAGAGTTAAAAACAAAATACCGGGCTCTGATACCACTTGTATGATCTAGATTAACCCTAGAGGGGGGGTGAATAGGGTTATTGCAAATTTTCTCGATATAAACACAGAAACAAAATGCAGTAATAAATATGCTGAAAAAATAAATCACACACAAAATTTACCCAGCTTCGGCAACCCCTGCCTACTGCTGCATTCCCAGATTTCTATTAGAATTAAACAGTATCACGCTTACAAACACTCTACTAGACTCGCAGACCCTTTTGCTCTCGCTCACAAACACTCTACTAGACTCGCAAACATTTGCTCCCGCTCACAAACATTCTACTAGACTCGCAAACATTTGCTCCCGCTCACAAACACTCTACTAGACTCGCACACCCTGCTCCCGCCTATAGAGTTTCGTTTACTCGCAAACTCTGCTCCCGCCTACAATAGAACTTTGATTACTCGCAAACTCTGCTCCCGCCTATAGAGCTTTGATTACTCGCAAACTCTGCACCCGCCTATAGAGCTTTGCAAACTCGCACACCCTGCTCACTGAACTAATTCTAACTAGACAATCTGACACTACCTAAACCCTAGGTGGTGATTTACAAAGTTTTGATTCGAAAAAAAATAAAAACAACAATTAAAAACAAATAATTAACACTATAAACCCTAATTAAAAATAAAGCCTTTTTAACCAAAAAACGGCCCCTTTTATTTCTTCTAGCCCGTTCTCTTCTTTATTTTGCTCTGTAGAAAATAATGTCGGCCTGGTTCCTTCTTTCGTTCATTCCTCTTGGCTCTTGAAATTAGGGCTTTGGTAAAATCGAAGGCGCCGCTTGAATGTAGATCGACTACAGTAGCTACTTCTTTGTTTTGATTCGGTAATCGACCCTCTAGCTCTGTTTAGCTTTCGGCTGCCCCAATTTTTGATCGAGTTCAACTCTGATGCATCGGTATGTAATTTCCCTTTTTGCTTTTACAATTTTGGCTTACTCGAACTCGATGGATTTGAGATTGCCGATGATGATGGTTTATATAGGGTTTGTAACCCTAGATTTGCGTTCGTATAAGTTGATTTGAATTTGTCTACTGATATTGCTTTGGCCATTCGATTATTCTTGGATGCTCGTGATTTCACTGACTTTTTCAATTTCATGTACATTGATATTACTTGGTTGACACGGTGTTGATTTATTGCTTGGTCAATACGGTTTTGAACTGTGATGATCACGGCTTGATTTTTAACTTCGTCAATTACCTTTGCTACCTCGATTTTGACTTGTTCATTATATGACTTCGGTCATTTTACTGTTGACTTTGGCTTCTTGAATTTCTGGCCCCTGCGTAATTCAGCTCTGATATATATACATTGTTCATCCCTCTGCTGACTTGACTCTGATCACTTTGATTTCATGAATTTTTGTTCACTAATTGCAGCATGTTCGCTGTGGCATTGCATTGTCGTGCATTTGTTTTCAGTTTTATTCATTGGTCATTATTTCTTTGCTACTGCATACTTGCTGTGCATTGGTTCTCTGTAGTCTGCACTTGTATAGGTTGTTCCATATTCATGTATCTTGATGTTGTATACACTTTTTCATGCCGCTGTGATGCATTTTCCTTCACTGTTGTATCTTTGGGAGTTTGCACTGCTTCATGTTGAATTCATTGAAGTATTGATTGTTGCATTACTTAATGTTGTCACTATGTTCGACATGGTCTTTGTAGTTGGTGATTTGCACTTGCACACTGTCTTTACGGTGGTTCACTGCATCACTGTACCCTGTATCTTTGAATCTTGATTCTGGTCAACACTTGTATTTGTAGTTGATTCTTTGAGTTTTTCTGAATATTGTTGTATTTGGACTTGTTCATTGTAGAATGTCACTGAAGTCTTGTGCTTTGTGTCTTGATGCTCGGCCTATTGTGCATTTGTGGTTCCCACTGTATTGCATTTGTATCACTGTATCATGCTTGGCTTTCATGTTCATGTGTTTGTACTGGGCTCGACATTGCTGATACTTTGGTTCTGTCTTGAATTTGTGCAGTCCATGTTGTTGTTGGTCTTCGTTGCATTCATGTCATGTCGCCTTGTGTTGAATCCAGTTTCAAAACTCGGGTTTGACCTTGTGCTCGAGAGTTGTGACTTTTATGTTATTGCACGTGAGTTGAACCCGGTTTTTCATTTGGGTTTGACCTGTGCTCACTTGTCCCTGTAAATCAATAAAGTGTATATATTGGCGTGCACGGCCTTGTGGCATATACAGTAATACACTGTGTATGTCACAGGTTGTTCGTGTATGATGAATTCAAATTCAAATTATGACGAACAACCCAAGTAACTGAGGCAAATCATATTTTCAAAAATTATCTTTTATTTTTGAATTGAAAAAATATTTCTTTTTCAATTTTACTGCGTTAGTTTATATTTTTGCAGATTGCTCAGATGCTGGATTCAAACTGGAATGAAGTTGAAGATAAATACGAGTGTGAGTGATATGTAGTGAGGTGAACTGTAAATATGAAATGTGATGTAATTGTAATCAAAGTTGTATAGTTATTGTGAGAGCTTGAAATTGTACTATTCAAAAATGTAATAAATATTTATTTGAATAAAATATCTGTTTGAATTCAAATTCAGTGTAATTTATTTTATTCAACAAATATCTATTTAACCTGTGAAAAATAAAATAGTATATTAACAAATACATTTAAGCGAATGTATATATGTTTATTATCATCAAACAAAAAATCATATAAGCGCATATTCAACAAGTATAACCCATGCCAATTCAATTTTGAACTCCAAAATGAATTTCAAAATCAAAACGAAAATGTGATCCACTTTTCAAATAATTTTGGCAATGGTATTAATCTCGACTATGATATGAGTGAAATTTTTTGTTCTCAACAAATCCAAATCAAAAATTTAATAACTATAAATTGGATTTTGTTGAACAAATAGACAAAATCTACAATGATCACATGGATTTATCGTTCGAAACATATATGCAACAATGTGAGAAACAAACCAAATCCCAACATGTGACGAGTCAAATGATAATCCATATTTTACCTAAATCGACAATTTTCAAATAACAACTTTTGAAACTGAAAATGATATTCTTAGTGACCTTGTTGAAAGTACGGTAATTGATTTGGATTTCAATTCTCTTGAGGGTGAGAAACTCGATTTAAATTTCAATCTTACTTTTTCCATTTTGAAAATTTGAATACAACATTGTTTTTGAAAATGATATACGTTGATAATCCAATAAAGGAAGATGAAATTAACGAACACGATTTCTTTGGACTTTTCGACAATGATTTTTTAATTTTGATGGGGAAGATTTAAATCCCACTTTGATTTGAAATCCATAATTCCGATGAAGTTTTCAATGATATATTTGAATTTCAAATTGGTGAAATTAAACTTGAACTTCGACCAATTGTTTTATCGACCCTAAAAAGCATCGAAATAAAACAGCTTGTACGATTTTCAATAAAACGACATTCGCTTTTCCAAATCAACATTCAATTTTGAAATCTTTTACGGTTTGGTTTTCTGTGCTTAAATTGTGTCTCACATACTTGACGGGACAAATGAATCGGTCTTTGGAAAACCATTTCATGTACTTTTTAACAATATACTTTCTAAACTCTTGTACAAGAATCTTTTCATTTTCATGCAAATACGATCTTTCTTTTATTTTTGTTTCATTTTTCTTCATTCTCTTGGGTTAACGTGGGGACACAGTCAAAATCAAGTGTTGGGGGAGGGGTCTAATCTTCATTTTTATTTTTTTATGGCATTTTCTTTCCAAAACTTAGAAGAAGAAAAAATCTCAATTTTTTTAAAAATCATTTTTATTTTATTTTTAAAGAAACGCCATAGGATAAATATATGGTCTTGGTTTATTAAATTGAAATTTTGAAAATTTACTTGTCTTAACAAAAATAATAATGAAGTCTGATTACAAATAACAATTTTTTAACTAGTATATAGGAAGATTCATACGTGTTAATTATGAAATACGTCCTAATTGAAAATCTTTGTTTTAAAAAGTGGTTGATTTAAAGTAAATATATAACTTTTTTTCTTCCAAGTTAAATGATGCTAAAATGATAATGCGAAACTCTCTCTTCAAAAAAACACTGAAAAAAAGAATTGTATATTTTTTTAGTAAACACCTTGCATGTGTTCATACTTGTGTGTTCACTCGCCATGCTTTGTACCCTTCTCATGTAAGTCCGAAAGGCAGTGCACGATCGGTATATCTTGCCTCAGTTTATCTGAGTAAGGTGTACATATATATAAATTCTTTTACTAATAATGCCTACAGTCAGTAAGTATTCAAACTTGTGTGTTCACTCACCACGATTTGTATTCCCCTTACATCAGTCCGCAAGGCAGTACATGAGTAATGTATCCGACCATAGTTTATCTGAGTTAGGCATATGTAAATATTGTTAATATCAATAATTTTTTCAAAAGAAAAAAAATAGAGAGAGTAAGCAATTGAAATCCAAGCACTATTTTTACTTATTTGATTTGACTTGTTATTGAAAAGAAATGAAAATACCACTTTAAAAAACTTTGATAATCAACCAAGGATCCATTTCATAGTTGCACTATGTTATCAACCGAAACAACGAGTTAAACTATAGTCTGTTTGTTATAATAACTTGAATTTTGTTGGAAATTTTGACGGGTAAATGACTTAATTTTCATGAAAATGACCAAAATCTATATTTTACCTATTTGTGTCGATCTAAAAGTAAACCCTTCATATGTATATAATTTCAAAACTTGCATTCATCTCTTTCGTAAATATATCATGCATTTTGTAATTATGTTCACCTTGCATTTGGATTTTTTGGGCAGTATCCGCTGAAAGCCCTCACGAGACAACACTCGTCCTACTGGGACACCTAGAGGTTTAACGGCCTGTTGCATATGCTCAATGCAATCGTGTTCCCTACGAAAACGAATTTTTCTTAGTTTTTTCCTTTATTCGAGGATGAATAAAAAGATAAGTGTGGGGGTATTTGATGTGCACGTAAATGTGCACATTTTTACCACCATATTTAATCTAATTAAATTAAATAAATGATCATATTGGGTATTTTAACTTGTTTAAACCAAAATTCAAATTATTTTCAAATTGTCGCATATTCATCTTCATATAGAGGCGAAATGGTCATTTTTGTGCATTTATTAATTCGTAAAAATTTACTTGGAATTTTCTATGTTGTTTAGTAATCTTACAAGTGCTTCATGAAGATATGCATGCACAAGAGTGAATACAACGGAATGAAGATGGAAATAATTCAAAGTGATGATTATGGAAGACCCCACTTACCCACCCACATTAATGTACACTTAGGTGCACATGCTAAAAGGCCATTGAATCTTCATGCACACGTAATGGATGATTATTTGAAGTTAATGATAACTTGGCCACTACACTTCCTAAGAAGGTATTTTGGGTAGTTCCCCAAAAAGTGAATTAGGGTTTTAAACTTGTATAAATACTCCTTATGTTTAATGTAAGGCTCTCTCCTTTAGTCACTCTTAGGTTCTCTTCCTCTTAGTTAGTTTTAGGTTAGAAATAAAAGAAAGCTTCTCTTTTCTTTTCAGGGCTACTTAGCCATCTCTTTTATGTAATTTTTTATGCAACTTTAATACATTGTCCTTTTCTTTTCCAGTTTATTTCCTTTCATGCTAGTAGTGTAGTTTGATTTTAATGTAAGTAGATTAGTTTTATTTCTTGCTAATTATCTCTCTTTTCCACTTCTTTTTCATTCATGTTGCAAGCTACATTTGTTGATTTGATAACAAATGTGAGAGGCTAAACCCCTTCATTTTAGGGGTAATGATGGTATTTATTATGTGGTTTCAACGCTTTGATAATTATTGCTCTCTTTTTGTGCTTAATAGAAAATGAATGTTGATGTGATTTATTGTTTCATGTTGAATTTGATAGTCTATGTTGTTTATAACAAATAGGCTATGCTTAAACAATCACAAACAAAAGTTACCTCTCCATTTACGTATGATTATGATAATGAAGTGATATTAAACTAAAATTTGATGGTCTATATTTCTAATCAATAATTAAAAGCCATGATTAAAATAGATTTTATATTCAACTTCATTTTCATTTTTCATTAGAATTAAATAGTGGTTTAAGGGGTATGTTATAGTTTGATGGCTTATGTTGAGCTAATTAATAGCATAAATAAGTCATACTTATGATAACACATCATTTAAATTCACCAATTACCAAAAAAGAGAGATCATAATTTCATAATTTGTTGAACTATGTGATCTAGAGAGTGGATTTATCTCTAAGTTGTCTTTCTACTTTCATATTTTTATCACTTTTAATTTGCTAGTTTGTTAGTTTTCTCATTTTCTAGCTTAAACACACTTTCTAATCTTGGTTAATTTGATTGAATAGATTTTTAAAATCTAACATTTCCCTATGGATCGACCCATAATCGCCATGTACTAACTTTTGTACGCCGTGCGCTTGCATTAATTTTATTTTAAAATTTGACGATAGTTTTCTAACTCGATAGAAATTCCGTCGTCAAACAATGGATTTTGATGCGAGCCAAGTAAACCACGTCAACGTGATCCTATCCAAAAAGATAGAGAAACACCTACATCAAACTACATATGTTGCTCTGGCACCATCCATATGCTACTCATACTTAAAACAAATGTGGTCTGGGGTCAGTAGTCCTGTTATGTAATGACATTGTAGGCATCGTAAAATTCCTGGGATACTCTTCCCTTAAGGTGTTCTCCATGAATGGAGTTCTATTAGGCCTAGAATCCCAGTCTTCATTCTTTCTCTACTAATTCTCCTTCAACAACTGTATAATCATGTTTACTATATGCTCCTCACTAGCCTGTTGCTCTAAAGGACAACTATCAAGTGCTATGTGTTTGACTCTATAAAAGGTCTCGGTTTGCTCGCTGATGTCTAGGTTTTCCAATCTTCAGGAGAACCACTCCTTTGGTTCTTTTTGATGTTTGATTGGCTCTATAGTAGCAGTTTGAGCACCAAATTATGAGACCTAACATCTAGTCCATGCTCATCACCTGCTTATTGCAAATCATCCTCAGAATCAGATAAGTTGACATCCTCGGCTTCCTGCCCCTCTAAGGGCCTCAAATTCATCTGTACTAACTTGATTCTGGTCGGTACCAATTTAAATTTCCTTAGTAGGGTCTCTTCCAATCCCTCCAGCACTCGTCCATGCCGTTCTAGTAGTCTTTTCCTTTTTCTTTTGTTTTTGCTTTCCATCTCTTCTATTCTGACCAAAAGAAAATGACTTATCCTCCTCAAAACCAATAGGTGACGACTCCCTCATGCTCCCGATCCTGTATGACTGCTGATTCAACAAGGCTATGCTAGCATCCATTTTGTTAAGTAGAGCCTTCTGATTATCTGCCATCTTTTGATTCAACTCTGCCATCATCTTATGGAAATCCACTCGTGTAACCATTTTTGAGGGGGTAGATGTTCCTATCAATGCTACTGCCAGTTGGTTTGTAACTTTAACAAGGTGGGAAACTCCTTCATCTGCACCAGCTACCGCTCTAGAACTACCATAGTTCCTTAATGGTGCCATTGATTCCAATATAAAATTCCTTCAAATCTTTTGATGAAAACCTTCTGGATCTAACCTCTTGATTCTCTAGTTTACGTAGATAGCTAGATTTATGACTAAGTTGAATTATTACCGAAAGCACCAAAATGTTGAGTTGGAAAATGGCACAACCTAAAAATGACCTAAAATGGAGATATGTAGCATAAAATGATAAAACTAAGCAAAAGACACCAAATTTTTTATAGTAGTTTGGCAAATCTACCTAAGTCCACCATAGTCTTATTATTCAGATATTTTAGTCATAATTATAAGGGATTTCAAGTTCTAAAAGCCTAGAGTAACAATAGGTAGCTTCCTTTTTGACTAGGTCATGTAGAGAAATAGAGTGAAGAATTTGAAGTGCCAAAAGTCCTCTACTAATTGCTCTAAGTCTCGTATTTATAGAGAAATCATCCCAACTAAGTCATAGATATATGAAATACCAGTTCGAACATCATATCCGAGAAAGCAGAAAGGGAGATGGAGTCCCAACTGCTACAAAATCATATTGGTACCAAGCTAATCAGGTTGGTACCGATCTGATTCCCCGACTATGAATGTTGCCATCTCTTTCTACATTTCCTTCTACCTTCGATCCATCGAGTTCCAAGCACTTTCTCCTTAGAAATATGATCATTGTCGAGAGGTTCTAACACTTCCATACCTGACCAAAATAATATCCATCGAGGTTTTATGTGTCAAGGGGCATGGTGTAAGTGTGGGTCTGAGACCCACAGGCGGAAGAGGTCCCGGAGGAGGAGCCCTCACTCGTCGGCATATCCGACTCCTACGCCCAATCACTCATCCTCTCCACCTCAAGTCTCTCTGTAGTGCTAGAATAACTATTAGATTAGTCAATAAAAAGATTCTAGCATGGAACCATGGCATCCTCCAAAAGGGTTGGGTCGTAAATTTTCCACTCAGCATGATCACCTTTTTTATTCCGCTCTAGGTCCGACATAATGTCCTTGTTTTCATCATCCACAACCACCTCTGGTACCACCATTATCAGTTCTCTAATTACGACCCCTACAGGCCTTGGTAGTTGTACAATTAGGTCCCTTCGCATAGGTATAATACTACATATTTTCTACCTCAGGCCTAACAATCCTATCCAGTAGAGGTTCTCATCATTTAGAATAATGGCCAGGTTCTTGGTGTTGTTTATAGGTGCCTTGTTCCAATGAATGTAGTCCTTATACATATGGGTGCATATTCTTGCCTCGACGGAGTTCATTGTAGCTCAAAAAATAGGAGTGGTTACAAAAAAAATCATCGTTAGAAAATCTTTAAAAGTAGTTAAAAAGGATAAATATCAGGCAAGTTGTATGCCCATGAAGTGGCTCTTATTGATGCCTTGAAGATGGCAGTGTTTGGTAGGTTAGATTTGGCATGTCGACAAAGCTTAAAGATCAGCCTGATCAAGGTCGGGTGTAACGACCTATGTTTTATGTATCGTATGATTGTAAAATATTATTTTTAAATTTTATTTGAGGTTGTATAACTCTACAATTTTAAAAAATGCCTATTTGTGACATTTCTTATCTTTAGAATATCATCCGACAATTTTGCCCTTGAAAACATGTAACGGCTATAACTTTTGATATAAGTTGGACTAGCATCCGAAACTACTTGCTTTGTAAAGATATGATGGTTTCACTTTTCCGTAGAATGGTCATAATGGCGATTTTTACTTTCTGGCTAGGAGATATGGCTATTTGAAGATGGACAATTTCTAGACCAGCTTAATGGGTAACTAGTGAGTTTGAGGATAGGCTCATTAAAACATTTCGGGATTTTCACCTATATTGGCTGAAACAATCAACCCCAAATCATTTTTATCATCTTCCAAATAGATCTAAACCTCCAGTGATCCATTCTCCATCCAAAAATCTCTATTCTCCTCCAAATCAAGTTTAAGCCATATATTAATGGTAGATTAACAAGGGGATTCATTTGAGATCTTCAAATCCACAATGTTGGAGAAGAAAACTTGGGATTGGTTGTTGATTTTTGGGTTTGGCTTGATTTGCATGTAAAATTTGGATTTTAAATGTTTTGGTGAGTGATTTATCATCTCACACATTATTATATATATATATATATATATATATAGATTTTAACATGTTGTGGATCCATTTTTAAAGTCAAATTTGAGTTTTAATGCTGTTTAAACTCAATCTATAGTAAAAGCGTGAATAGATGGATTTCTGGTGTTGTAGACATGTTATTTGGATATTTGTTTACCTTGATATATGATAGGCTATATTGTAGACACCTTGCATAATGAGTGTTATGATTGGTTGTGTGATTTACATGTTTGGATGTTGTTTGTTGTGTGTAAGGTGTTAGTTTGTATGCTTATATGGTTGAAAACACTTATAAGAGTGAGCTATAGGTAGGAACCATGTAATCAGACTTCGACGGATAGACTATAGAACGTTTAGAGTCATATCATGCATAGGTGATGCATGAGGGTTGAAGTATTGGATGCAACAATAGTATTGGCACGAAGATGGCATGCTGAAGGAACTGCATGTTTTGGTTTGGCTAAGGTTGTCTGATGGTAGTTTGAGTCCAGTGGTGGCATGGTCCGGTTGTTGGCTTTAGGAGTGGGGAGTGCTAGTTTGGATCTATGTTAGCTTGACGGCGAAAGACCATACGGGAAATCCTATCCGATAGTGTCATACTAGGTGGTGGAAAACCAGACAGGAAATCCTATCCGGTAGCTGTTTGGTTTGGCAGTAGAGGACCGGATAGGAAATCATGTCCGGTGGTTGCTTGGTTCGGTGGTGAAGACGGAACATGAAATCTTGTTTGGTAGCCAATCATGGGATTTTGTTCAGTGGATTCAGTCTGGCTATAGAAGGAGGGCCGGACAGCTTTTGAGGTGTTTGCTTTGGGCTTGGCATGGAGGGGCTTTAGGGGCAATGCTTGGAGATTGGTTGGTGGTTTTGGGAGCTGGTTTGGAATATGGATGGATGACTCCAGTATAGCTCAAAATGACTTTGAAATAGCAACCAATGAAGTGCAACGAATTCAACGACTCAATGTGGTAGTTGATTATGGCATATGGTGATGGACCAAGAGGACGAGTTCTGCATGATAGCTTGTAGAGTAGAGCATGAAGTTGTGATGCTCATGAGTGAGACATGGTGGCCTGTGTGTACCCATGTGTTTGGACGTGTATGTGTGTCCAGCCTTTAGCCATCTGTGTGGGCATAAGTTGATCATATGTGAGGTAGTTTTACTATCGGTACATGTGATAACGGGTTAATGGGTCTAAAGTTGTGATGCTCTTTGTTAGGATAGGGTAGTCTACGTGTTCCTAGGGTAGTCTATGTCTACACATATTTTGGACGCCTATGTTTGTCTAGTCCTTTGCTATCTGCATGTGCAATGAGTCGAGCATTTGTAACAGTTATCATAAATCTAAAGAAGTGATTGAAAGATGCAAGGTTATGTAATGCATGTTATGTTTGTTGTGTCGCTGATATTCTGTGTGATACCCTATACCCCATATTTCCACATATGATAGTAATGTATCATATACTGTGTTTATGTGCTAAATCTTTGGATGCAGGGACAAGTCAGGTATGGTCTTCATACCCTATGCTCCTATTTACTATATACAATATTCATAGTATTTTAAGATGATGCATTGTTCACACAAGACTGTTGTCTGACCCGAGGCTTTATGCTTTGTTTTTTATTATCTTGGGTACTCTAAAATAGGTAGATTAGGGACAACAAGTTTGGATAGCGCATGGAGTTATATTAGGTACGAGCATGAGGAAAAGCTTTTATATATCTATACTTGAAGCTTATCAACGTTTATATTCCACTGTGCAGTACTGTGGAGCTATACCACTACTTGTATCACTTTAAAGACAGTTTGGAGTTTATCTTGGAGATTTGGGATTTATAAACTCTATTATTTTAGTTTTTGTATAATTTATGAACCAGTTGCACTTTGATGTTCTTATTTATGGTTTATTTGATTATATCACTATCTTGTGTGTTTTACATCTATGTTATTATATTATATTTTGTGTATGCGATGTGAGTATTCTATAGGTTCTATGTTTGGATTTTCTTTGCTTTTCACCTTTGGATATCACCTTAATTCGGTCGGGTACCTCCATGACGCAGTATACAATCATATTGGGTACCGAAAGTGTAGGACGGTCATCACATTTCATAACAAAGTAAGGTTGAATAAACATCCTAAGTTGATATTTAAATCCATTAGAGATATGGAGCTATCACTATAGAATGGATTGAGCGATATATGAGAGAGCTCACTAGTTATATTTCATATTTCAAAACTATATAGTAGTACATATATGGTAAAAAGATGCATTACATTCATGGACACTACTTATTTCTTTTAGAGAGACTGATCATTCTTATTATATCTTATAAGAATGAGCCAGTTAACAAGGAACTGTTAGGAACTCCATCCCTGGAGTTGAGCAGGGAGCAGGATGCGGAACTGCTAACCTCGATTTGTAGAACATGTTCGTTGAAATGTTGCTAATCATGGGTCAAAATGCCCAAGTTTCCCCTGCCGGGGGTGTTGGTGGTAGTGCTCCACTGCAAGCATCGTGTGCTAACTTTGCCAAACCGAGCAATAATCACTCCACTCTAGGAGGCAAACCATTTCTTGGAACATAATCAACCGTTGAAAAGCAAGATTGGTTGGACACCTGCGAATGCATTTGTAAGGTTATGAGTTAGAGGATGCGATAAAGACGAAGATGGTTTCTAGACAGCTTCAAGGATGAGCTATAGGGTGGTGGAATGCCATCAAGATTACTATTTCGGATGATCAGATTCTTGGGAGCAGTATAAGGCGTGGTTTGAGGAGAAGTACATAATAGCTGCTCAGAAGTAAGTGCTCTTTCGAATGTTTGCTGACTTGAGATAAGTGGATATGTTAGTGTTGGAGTACGTGGCTGAGTTCGATGCGCTATCGAATTATGGTCTATCTTTATTGATACTCTGCTCGAGAAGAATGAGAAGTTCATAATGGGCTTAAATGACTACTGAAAGAGGGGGCTATGCGGTAGGATCGTATAATATGGAATAGCGGAATGATATAGATAAATAACGATAAGCAATAAGTAATGTAGACACCAAGACTTTATACTGGTTCGGACCTCTTGTCCTACGTCCAGTCCCTAAGCTTCTCTTAGGAATTCTACTAACAATCCTCACTTAACCCGGAGGAATAAGTTTACAACTTACCCGAACAACCGAACGGGATTTCTTGCCTCATCTACCGAAGAGGACTTCAACTCAATTACTAAAAACAATATTCGACTTGTTGTGTTCTTGTCAACACTAATGAGTCTAATGTAGTACAATATTCCTATAATCTTATTCTCGAGAGTATGCAATGTGTTTGTGAAGATTTAGGAAATGTGAATTGCTATGAATCAAAAGAATGTTATAAGCAAAACAATGATTCAAGCAATATATTGGTGATTGCTTTTAGAATATCTGGAGAATATGATCAAGAAAATAGTAAGATTAAATCAAGAGAATTCGGTCAATTGAATGATGTTAGAATCGTGTATTTATACTTGTAGAAGAGGTGCATTTGTTGTCAAAGGTTGCAAACAAGAGATGCTTCCATTTCCATTGGAGAATGGTTGCAACTCTTGGGAGGAAGAAGGTGTCTTTCCAGAGGAAATTCGCAGGTTCAAATTCAGTCGACTGAGCAGGGAATTCAGTCAACTGAAAATATGAAGTAAAATTTTCAGGAACAAATTCAGTCGACTATGCAGGAAGTTTAGTCGACTGTGCAGGAAGTTCAGTCGACTGAAACTGTGCATGTTTATATTATGTGTACCAGTTTCAGTCGACTGGCCATTCCTGTTCAGTCGACTGAACTACTAAAATATGCACAGTGAAAGTTTAAATAAAAATGAAGTTCATAAAATGTGTTCTAGTGTTCGTGCAAGCCTCTTGAGGATAGATTTTAACAATAAATCTAGACTAAGACCTATATAAAAATCATACTTATGTTTGTTTTGTCTTCATCGATCTTCCTTTAGCTTTGCACATATCTCTTTCTTTTTTGTTGAAGCACATTGTCATTGATCAAAATCTTCGCGTATCAACATTCTCCCCCTTTTTGATTGATGACAATACTGATTTATTCTAGAGATGTATTTACTTATTTTCTCCCCCTGAATGTATGCACTATCTTTCCTACAAAACAAAGTTAGTATCATAGCTTTTCTCCCTCTTTGTCATCGACAAAAAGGAAGAATTAACAGTAGAAATATTTTATCAAAACAACCACTGAAGCATAGAGAATAGAAAATTTGCATAACCATGGCTTAAAAAAGTTAAAAATGTTGCGTCGAACAAGCACAAAATGGCTATTTATACAAGCCATAAGAAAGTTATAAATAAACATCAAACCATACAAAAATTACTCATATTTAACCCCGTCATATGAACCTTCTATTCCTCCTGTTGGTTCACGTATGACGGGTCCTCCTGTTGGTGATCTGTATGCTCTTCCTCCTTGGCCACCACTAGCTCCGCTTGTGCTGCTACTTGTTTGCTCTTCGGATGACGTTGATGTAAACATAGGTGCCGGACGTTTGCCGCGAGATGTCGAAGCAGTAGTGGTGCTTGAGCACGAGATTGCATCCCATAGCTTGTTGAAGAATCCTTTGATTTTTTCAAGCTTGTGATCTCCCTTTTTAAGACGAGTATCAAGAATTTGTTGATTTCTTAATAATATCCCCAATGATTAGTTGGTAGTAAAGCTTGGGTCAACAAGACGAATTTCATCATCTTGCTCGAAATGTTCTTCATGGTGAGGTTGTGGAGGTTGTTGTTGTTGTTCTTGATGCCTCGTTTCCCATTCGGCAAGTGATATTATAGGAGGAGGTCGATATGGGAGTTGCATTAGGCTTATGGTCCGGTGGTTAATTTGATGGACCATTGTATTCTCCGACTCGGGTAATGGCGTATCGACATTGAGGAGAAGTCACATGATATATTCTCCAAAATAGATAGTTCGCATTTTGCCATTATTAAAAGTGAGAAACTCATCAAGAATAAGTTGTAACCAGTTGACTTGTATATTGCCAAAAATAGCATATAGAGCTCGATAATTAATTGGGTAGACAATTTCGTATGAGCCCGTGCGTGGAGTAATTGTTCTCATTAGAGCTTTATGAAGGATTCTTGCTATAGGTCGAAGAGAGGTGGACTTAAAATCTCTAAAGTTGATATTATCATCCATAAATCGATGGTTTATGTTATCGCGAATTTATGGATTGAATTCTATCTTGTCTAGCTTTCTCCCGACATTTGGTGATTCTAGAATGTGTGCTATTCTATCTAAGGAAAACCAAACTTTCTTTCCACATACCATGCTCCAAACACTATTGTTTGGATTTCTTGGAGTTTGGCTTCCAAGGTTAAGGTTAGCATAAAATAATTTGACCATTATATGATTTATGGCATGGTCATTTCTTTTCAAATCCAAAAGAGAAGTTAAACCTGCTTGATCGGTTAACGCTTGGATGTTGTATGTTTGAAAGCTTTGGAAATCAACGAAGGAATGCTCGAAAATACGGAAATTCTTCATCTTATCCCACCTAGTGACAACTACTCCATTGTAAAGCCATTGCGCTATTTGAGTATCAATTGGCTCGGAGGATGAAGAAGAAGAAGCTCTTGATCTCTTTGGTGCCATTTGAGTGAGATTTGAGTGAATTTTAAGGAATTGGGGGCTAGGGTTTTGAAAATAATTGGAGAAGAAACTGTTTTGGAAAGTAAAAAGTGAATGGATAGGTAAAAAATTGGTGGATAAAAGGGGAAAGTTGCCTGGGAATTGGCGTTCAGTCGACTGAATAGACTATTCAGTCGACTGAATTGAAGGCCGAAAATTTTCTGGGTTGAATTCAGTCGACTGAACAGGGTTTTTAGTCGACTGAATTTTTGTCTGAAAGTTTCTGTTTGTATTTCAGTCGACTGTGCAGAGGAATCAGTCGACTGAATTGTAATTTTTTTTCTCTTTCTGCCTTAAGTTTAGTCGACTGAGCTGGGGGTTTCAGTCGACTGACCCATGTATTTTGTTGTCTTTGTTAATTTTGAAAGAAAACACTTTATTTAAAGAAATAATTACAATTATATAGATGTAACACCATGAATAGATTTCAAAACTATCTATTTCTTAGGGGATGGACTTGGAGTCTTTTTCCCTTCATTCTTCATATAATTTATATCCCATGAATTTGGACTATATTGAGGAGTCTTAGGAGACATCTAAGGATTCACAGGATCGACTGATGTACGGTAAGATGAAGACGGATCAAGTGAACTAACGGGGCGAGGTAGGGGTTCAGCCACTTCGTTCTTTTTTGAGCCACAAAAGCGTAAACTGATTTGCTCTAGGAAGCTTAATCGTCTAGCCGTAACTTTTTGTTCGAAGTATAATTCTCGTTGCATATCTATTTGTTGTTGTTGAAAGTGATGAATTTCATCAATCTTTCTTTTTGTGTCTGGAGAAATAAAGAGTCCGCGTTTCGCTTTCTTGGATTCTGGTGTGTAGCCAGTACGATAATTGTTCCATTTGTAAACTTGCTCATGTGTCGGTGTTGGAGTGGGAAGTTTTGGAGATGTTGGAGTGTTATCGACTGAAGAGGTGATGTTGATCGGGGAAAAAGAGTTGTTGGACGACATTTTTATAATGAATTTTTCAAGCTTTTATTCATGAGAATGAGTTGTGAAAAAGAAATATTTTTACGATATATTTATAGTAGGGATTTTCTAAATATATAGTGGTTATAATTCTTTAAAGTTTTTCATCCACTTAATGATTTAATGGTTACCATAATTCAGTTAAAAATGTGTGGTTTACAAATAACTATTATTTCATAATATATTATGTAACATATTCGAAAATAAATTGAAAATCTCATTTTTTCTTTATTCAGTCGTCTGAGCATATAGTGCTAGTCGACTGAATTGTGTAGATTTTTCTAACTTTCTCTATCTGATATCTTTAAAAGACATTATTCCTAACACTCGTCGTAATTTTATGAAGGAGTTTTCTAATAGAGGTTTAGTAAATATATCGGCAATTTGATTTTCGGTAGAAATATGTTCTAAATTAATTATTCCTTTTTCGATATTGTCACGTAGAAAATGGTGACAAATATCTATATGTTTTGTACGAGAGTGATTAATCGGATTTTTAGATAAGTTTATTGTACTTGTATTATCATAGTATACTGTAGAATTTGTCAAATTTATATTAAAATCTTTAAGTGTTTGTTGCATGTATATAATTTGAGTGCAAGCTACAGCAGCTGATATATACTCTGCTTCGCAGGTGGAAAGCGAGACACAATTTTGTTTAAACCAAGATACAAGTGATTTTCCAATGAAATGGCAAGTACCACTTGTACCTTTTCTATCTGTTCGAGATCCACCAAAATCAGCATCACTGAATGACACTAACTCAAATGGACACTCCTTTGGATAGAAAAGACTGAAATCTTTAGTGTTGTTAAGATATCGCATAATTTGTTTTATCGCTCTTAAGTGTGATTCTTTAGGGTTAGATTGAAAACGTGCACATAAACAAACACTCATCATTATGTCAGGTCTACTAGCGGTTAAGTAAAGTAAGGAACCTATCATACTTCTAAACAATTTTTGATCTACACTTTTGCCATTTTCATCTCGATCGAGATGTGCAGTGGTACTCATAGGAGTAGGTTTAGCAGAAGTGTTTTCCATGCCGAATCGTTTAATTAAATTAGAACAATATTTTTCTTGGTTTATAAAAATTCCATTTGTTAATTGTTTGATT
Organism: Allium cepa; assembly: GCA_030765085.1. NCBI lineage: Eukaryota > Viridiplantae > Streptophyta > Magnoliopsida > Asparagales > Amaryllidaceae > Allium > Allium cepa. The sequence goes on along the minus strand of CM060944.1, from coordinate 585,685,477 downwards.
TGAAGTCCGAGAAAATATGATAATTCTCCCATATGAGACATTTCGAACTCATTAGTCATTATATTTGAAAATTCTTTACATAAATTTTCATTTGTTGAACCAAAAATAATATCGTCTACGTATATTTGAATTATTAAAATATATTTGGTAGTATTTTTAATAAAAAGCGTTTGATCTACTTTTCCAATTTTAAATCCCGAATTTAATAAATAACTTTTAAGTCTTTCATACCAAGCACGAGGTGCTTGTTTAAGACCATATAGTGCTTTCTTTAATTTAAATACATGATCCGGATATTTTTCATATATAAATAAAGGAGGTTGTTCTACATATACATTTTCTTTAATAAAACCATTTAAAAATGCACTTTTAACATCCATTTGATAAAGTTTAAAATTGTGAAAACATGTAAAGGCTAATAGTATACGTATTGCTTCAAGTCTTGCAACGGGAGCAAAGGTTTCTTCAAAATCAATACCTTCTTCTTGATTATACCATTGTGCTACTAGTCTTGCTTTATTCCTTGTTATATTACCTTGTTCATCTACTTTATTTTTGTAAGTCCATTTTGTTCCTATTACTGATTGATTATTAGGACGGGGGACTAATTCCCAAACATCGTTACGTTCAAATTGATTTAATTCTTCTTGCATTGCGATAATCCAATAATCATCTGTTGATGCTTCTTTAGGATTTTTAGGTTCTATTGATGAAATGAAAGCTACATGACCCATTTGATTTAGTTGATTTCTTGTCCTAACTTGAGAATTTATTTCTCCTATTATATTTTGAGTTGGATGATCTCGTAATATTCTAGGAGGAGATTTTAGTTCATTATTACTATTTTCAAGGTTTGTTTCTTCTATATTTATCAATTCTTCATCATCTTTTATATTAAAAAATTTATTAAATTTTTCATCAAAAGATATATGCAAAGTTTCTTCAATTATGTTTGTTCATTTATTAAATACTCAATATGCTTTACTTCCTTCTGAGTATCATACGAAAATTCCTTCGTCGGCTTTTGGATCGAATTTTCCTAGTTGATCTTTTGTATTTAAAATGAAACATTTTAATCCAAATATTTTAAAATAAGATATATTTGGCTTTTTGTTATTAAATAGTTCATAAGAAGTATTTTTAGTTAATGGTCTAATTGATATTCTATTTAATACATAACATGCAGTAGCAACGGCTTCTGTCCAAAAATGTTTTGGTAGAGAACATCCATTTAATAATGTTCTTGCGCATTCTTGTAATGTTCTATTCTTTCTTTCTACAACTCCATTTTGTTGAGGAGTTCTAGGAAATGAAAAGTTATGATTTATTCCTTTCTTTTTACAAAAAGTTTCATTTTCGAATTCGCCTCCATGATCGCTTCGAATATTTTTAATTTTCAAAACTTTAGTGTTTCGAATTCTTTTGACAAATGTTTTAAAATGCTCAAAAGTGTCACTTTTATTTTTCATAAAAATAGTCCATGTATATCTTGAAAAATCATCAACTATTACAAATACGTATCGATTATGATTAATTGAATGAACTTGTGTTGGTCCAAATAAATCCATATGTAGTAATTCTAATGGTTGTAAAGTCGAAATATTTTTCTTAGATTTGAAAGATGATTTCGTTAATTTTTCTTTTTGACAATCATCACAAAGATTATTTATTTTAAAGTTTATTTTGGGTAAACCTCTTACTAATGCATTTTTAGAAAGTTTTCTAATAGTTTTAAAATTTATATGACAAAATCTTTTGTGCCATAACCAAGGATCATTATCTTTGGCAAGTAAACACATACTTGTATTATGATTAATATTCATATTTAGAACATAAATATTTCTATCTCTATTTCCTTCAAAAACAATATTTTGGTTTTGATCAAAAATACTACATTTATTATCCGAGAAAGTTATTTTAAAACCTTTGTTACACAGTTGACTTATGCTAAGTAGATTATGTTTTAAATTTTCAACTAATGAAACATTTATTATAAAAGGTAAATTTGATGTACCGCAATTGTTCACATCTCCTTTGCCAATGATATAGCCTTTTGAATTGTCTCCGAAGGTTACCTAGCCACCATCAAAGTATGTGATGTTTGTAAGCATATCTTTGTCTCCGGTCATGTGTTTTGAACAACCACTGTCTAATATCCTTTTCTTCTTTTTGAGTGGGACCTGAAAATAAATATGAAATTATTGGCACCCACCTTTTAATAGGGTCCTAAAAAGTTAGAGTTTTAGGAAACCAAACCCAATTTGGTTCAGTATCCTTTTTATAAATATAGTTTTCATTACGATGAACATAATCCATAAATGTTTTAATATATTTATTTCTTATTAATACATTGTTAGTCTTTGGTACCCAAATTTTAACTACCTTGGTTTCTACTTTTGTTTTAATAGGTTTCTTTAGCAATATTTGTTGTTTTGAATCAACATTCCTGTTAAGTTTTATATTTTTCTTATTACGAATTTTTGACTCTTTTTTATAACCTAAACCTTGTTTGTTTGAAGATGATTGAGAATTTTCTAATATCTTAGATAAATTTTCTCTTCCTTTGTTAAAGTTAGAAACATTTTTAGTGATGTCATCTAATTTAGCTTGAAGACTATTATTTTCTAATTCAACATGTTTAATCTTAATTTTTAACTCGTGATTTTCAGAAACAAATACATCATTCTTTTTCTTTTGAGTTTCAATTTCTTGACTTAAAAGTGATAATTGAGTTTTCGAATTTGAATAAGATTCTTGAACTTTTTCAAGTTTTTCTTCAAGAATTTTCTTTTCATCATTTAACATATCTCTCTCAAACTCAGCTTTGTTTTGATTTTCACGAATTTCCTTAGTTTTCTTTTTAAGAATTTTTATTATGCTTAAAAGTTCAGTGTTTACTTCAATTAAATCATCGAAAGTTAAATTACTTACCTCAGAATCTTGAGCCATGAAGCATACATTTGCCTGTTCATTGTCGCTATCATTATCATTTTCGGATGAAGATGAAGATGAATCGTCCCATGTTACAGAAAATGCCTTCTTTTTGAATTTATCCTTCTTGTTTTTGTTGTTGAAGCTTTTCTGATTTTCCTTCATTTGTTCTTGACAATCCTTTTGCATGTGTCCTTTCTTGTGACAATTGAAGAATTCTATATTTGAGGATGAAGGTTTGTTCAAGAAATTCTTTTTGAATCCGTTTTTGTTTCCTTTTCTATACTTTAAAAATTTCTTGAAATTTTTGGCTATAAATGCTAGATCCTCGTCTTCAGACTCTGATTCTTCCTTTTCCGCATGAAAAGCAACATTCTTTCTTTCTTGAGCTTGATCTTTCTTAGCTTGCATATTTACTTCATACGACATAAGATTTCCAATCATTTCTTTTGGTTTCATTGTAGATTGATCATTTGCTTCCTCGATTGTTAGTACTTTTCTCTCCCATTCATCAGTGAGTGAATTTAGAACTTTAGACACAATGTCGAAATCCGTGTATTTTTCTCCTAGTCCTATTAAGGCATGATGAATGTCTTGAAATCTCGAGTACATGTCATTGATGGATTCATTTTGTCGCATTCTAAAGTTTTGGAATTGGTTCTTCAGCATGGATATCTTTGTTTGTTTAACTTTGTTTGTGCCTTCATGTATGACTTTAAGTGTTTCCCATATCTGATATGCAGTAGTACATATTCTAACACGGTTGAATTCATTTCTATCCAGGGCGCAAAATAGCATATTCATAGCTTTGGCATTTGCACTAGCTTCATTCTTCTGAGTTTGCGTCCATGTAGGATAATCGGTCGTGGGTACGACAAACTCTGCTTGAGTAGCATTCCAGGCTTCAAAACTTGTTGCTTGCATATAAATCCTCATCCTTGTAGCCCAATAGTTGTAGTTTAGTCCATTGAATATGGGGGTCTTTGGGTAGATTGTCCTTCCGCAAATGTAGAACTATAGGCAGATGCTGTGCTTGTACTTGCGTTATTTTCCATATTATCAATATGTCTGATAACGGTGTTATGGTTATAGGATGACCTCGCTCTGATACCAATTGAAAGAGGGGGCTACGCGGTGGGATCGTATAATATGGAATAGTGGAATGATATAGATAAATAACGATAAGCAATAAGTAAAGTAGACACCAAGACTTTATACTGGTTCGGACCTCTTGTCCTACGTCCAGTCCCTAAGCTTCTCTTAGGAATTCTACTACAACCCTCACTTAACCCGGAGGAATAGGTTTACAACTTACCCGAACAACCGAACGGGATTTCTTGCCTCAACTACCAAAGAGGACTTCAACTCAATTACTAAAAACAATATTCGACTTGTTGTGTTCTTGTCAACACTAATGAGTCTAATGTAGTACAATATTCCTATAATCTTATCTCGAGAGTATGCAATGTGTTTGTGAAGATTTAGGAAATGTGAATTGCTATGAATCAAAAGAATGTTATAAACAAAACAGTGATTCAAGCAATAGATTGGTGATTGCTTTGAGAATATCTAGAGAATATGATCAAGAAAATAGTAAGATTAAAGCAAGAGAATTCGGTCAATTGAATGATGTTAGAATCATGTATTTATACTTGTAGAAGAGGTGCATTTGTTGTCAAAGGTTGCAAACAAGAGATGCTTCCATTTCCATTGGAGAATGGTATGAACTCTTGGGAGGAAGAAGGTGTCTTTTCAGAGAAAATTCGTAGGTTCAAATTCAGTCGACTGAGTAGGGAATTCAGTCAACTGAAAATATGAAGTAAAATTTTCAGGAACAAATTCAGTCGACTATGCAGGAAGTTCAGTCGACTGAAACTGTGCATGTTTATATTATGTGTACCAGTTTCAGTCGACTGGCCATTCCTGTTCAGTCGACTGAACTACTAAAATATGCACAGTGAAAGTTTAAATAAAAATGAAGTTCATAAAATGTGTTCTAGTGTTCGTGCAAGCCTCTTGAGGATAGATTTTAACAATAAATCTAGACTAAGACCTATATAAAAATCATACTTATATTTGTTTTGTCTTCATCGATCTTCCTTTAGCTTTGCACATATCTCTTCCTTTTTTGTTGAAGCACATTGTCATTGATCAAAACCTTCGCGTATCAACAACTACTTGGGAGAGAAAGTTGTGAGTCATATTGATGTGTCATTTGAGAGGTTGGTGGAGAAGGGATTTCGACATGAGAGTCTATATCATAAGCCTAAGTTGTATGCCAAAGCGATAAGTTGGCGGGGGAGACAAGAGGAAGTGGGACAACTACAACAAGAAGATGTAGCTTCAGAAGGGTGGCCAGGAGAAGGACAAGTAGGAGCCTACTTGCTATAATTATGGAGAGAAGGACCATCTTAGCAAGGACTGGACAAACGAGAAGAAAGGATGTTTAATTGTACAAGCTAGAGCATATAAAGAAGGATTGCCGAGAGCCACTGAAGAATAAGCAGGTTGTATCTGCTTACGCTTTGAATGTTGTTTTAGCTTTGTCGAATGCTCCATCGGCAAAGGGGAAGAGCGTCGTTATACAGCGTACAGTTTTTATTTCTGATACACTTGTATGTGTTTTATTTAATATTGGACTTCACATTCCTTCATATCTAATGATTTGGTAGTTCGATTGGGATTGAAACCTGAGTTAGTTAACCGACCTTTGATGGTTAGAAACCCAGTTGGAGGATCGACTAGCCTTTGCATGATTTGTCGGGACTTGCCCTTATCGAGTCATGGATGTCTGTTTGTGATTGCTTTTTTTGGTTTTATAGGATTTGGTATTAACTTGGAAATGGACTAGCTGAGGAAGCATGTGGTAGTAGTGAATTACGAGAGGCTGTTGATGACTATAGGGGCTTTGGAGGGGCAGACGGTATTGATTGGCTACATTCCAGAGAATGGAGTTAAGATTAGCTTTCTACATTCATTCGAGATTCCACATGATGAGTTGTCATCTGTGCCTATCATGAGACAATATCCGAACATGTTCGAGGAGGTGATCGGATTACCACCATATCGAGATATTGAGTTCCGCATAGACTTAATGAAGGACATTAAGCCAATAGTTACGCCTTTGAGGCGTATGACACCAAGAGAAAAGAAGGAGTTGTAGGTGCAAGTGAATGAATTAATGAGGCGAGGATTCATTCGCAGGACCATATCTGAGTGGGGTGCACCTATAATATTCGCCCTTAAGGCGGATGGCTCTCTGAGATTGTGAGTAGATTATTGTGAGATGAATAAGGCAAAGAAAAAGAATAAGTATCCACTTCCACGTATTGATGACTTGTTCGATCAGCTCTATGATGCCAAGGTGTTCTTTCAGTTGGATCGTGCAATGGGGTTTCATCAACTGAGAGTGGCGAAGGAGATTGTGCCGATCACAACGTTTCATATGCGGTTTGGATATTATGAGTGGTTGGTTGTTTCGTTCGGGCAAACCTAACCAACGTACCGGCATACTTTGTTGATCTTATGTACCGTGTTTTTAGTGATCCACTGAATAAGTTTGTAACTATATTCATGGATGATATCCTTATTTTATCGAGGATGGAGGAAGCACACTAGGAACATTTGTGTATTATGCTCATGGTGTTGAGAAGACATCGATTAAAGACGAAGCTTTTGAAGTGCCACTTCTGGAGGAAGGAGGTGCGATTTTTGAGTCATGTTGTTTTTAAGCATGATATTGCTGTAAATCTTGTGAAGGTGGCAGCAATATAGGACTAGAGTCGACCCAAGACCGTCGTGAAGATGTGAAGTTTCATTGGACTGGTGGGATAATATAGACGTTATCCAGGACTTCTCTAAGGTAGCAGCACTGTTAACTAACTTGATAAAGAAGAATCAAACTTTTTTGGGGATGTGAGGTGAGTGCATGCATCATAAGTTTGAAGGAGAGGTTGATGAGCACACCGTTGTTACTCATTCCAAGCGGGAATGCAAAGTTGATAGTATATACAGGCGCCTATGGCACTGGATTAGGTGTAGTGTTGATGCAAAGGGGAAAGATTGTCGCCTACGCTAGTCGAAAGCTAAAACTGCATGAGAGGAAATATCTAACTCATAATTTAGAGTTGGCGGTGATTATATTCACTTTGAAGATATGGAGACATTATTTACTTAGGGAGAGGTTCCAGTTGTATATGGACCATAAATTATTAAAGTATCTCTTCTCCCAGAAGGATCTTAACCTTCGTCGGCAGCGATAGTTAGAGTTCCTAACCTTCTACGACTTTTGCATTTCCTATAAGAATGTTAAGGGAAATGCAATCGCTGATGCTTTGAGTAGGAGACATGCTAGCTTGGAAGCAATGTTCCTAGAGTAGAAGCAGTTGGAGTTTATCGTTGGCTATGATTTTAAACCTCGATGTGAGTAGAGCTAGAAGTTTTGGCTAGCTTGATGATCAGGCCTACTTTGATTGAGTGGATTGGTAATAGTCGAAGCCAAGATGCTAGAATAGAGGAGATCATGGTAAAGATAGACGAAGGAGTAGAGTTTGAGGAGATGAACTGCTACAGGATCAACCGTGATAGTTGGCTTCGTGACAATAGGAGATTGTTTATTCTGGTGTTGATGGATTAAGGGATGAGGTGCTATTAAAGCGCCATCATTCAAGATTTATTATACATCTCGGTGGCAATAAAATGTACAAAGATATGATGTAGACATTTTATTAGAAAGGGATAAAGAAGGATGTTGGGACATTCATCTCGAAGTGCATGAACTGTCAAATGGTAAAGGCGGAGCGGAAGAAGCCGAGTGGTTTGCTGCAACCGCTCGAGATTCCTGAGTGGAAACGGGGATAAGTTTCGATGGACTTCATCGAAGGATTACTGAGGACTAGAGGAGGATACAATATAATTTAGGTCATAGCCGATAGATTGACAAAGAGTTCAAGATTCATACCCGTAAAGTCTAGTAGAATGACATCCAGATTGGCCTACCTTGGTCATATATGAAGCGGGTTGTGCGATTCCATGGTGCCGAAGGGCATTATGAGTCACCGTGACTCTTTGTTCACTAGCGGATTTTGGAGGAGCTTACAAGAGATGTTAGGGATGAAGCTGCAGCTTAGTATAGCTTATCACCTATAAATGGATAGGAAGACAAAGAGGGTAAACTGTAACTTGGAAGATCTCTTGCGAGCCCGCATTTCTATTTTGGCAGCTCTTGGGACGATCATTTGCATTTAGTAGAGTTCATATACAATAATAATTAGTCCAGCATCGGTATGACACCATTTGAGGCATCTATGGCCGACCGTGCAATGCTCTTTCTTGATGGTGGAAAGCAGGCGAGAAACGGATACTTGAGCCAGATTTGATTAGAGAGATTCGAAGAAGATCGAGCGTAACAACCCACACCCCAGTAGGCTTGAATTTTCACTAAATCAAAAACTCAAGTCCACCAAAGTACGGATCGTTGGTTTGGTATCCTAAAGTTAAAACGAAAGAATGCATATTAGAGCATTAACGGTAAACTTACATCAGAATAACAAAATATAATAAGTTACATATATTCTGACCAAAATTTGACACTTCCATAGTCAAGTGTCCTTATTAGCACCGAACACGCCAAACATCAGTACATGTCCTTTAATCTATCATGTGGGTTGTAATAAGGAAGGGTTAGAACAACGTTCTGATGACTGGTAAAATCATACATTTTGTATATAACACTATTTTATGTCGATTCTCTTTTATGTCATGTTATGTCTATTTACATTTTTAGTTAGTTATCTTGACTCCATGTTAGTGTAAGATCCGTTCCCATCAATCCTCTATAGAATCATAACTACGTATACATAAAATATATATCTCATGGTCCCCAAATGGACCTAGATACTATCCCCGCTAGTATCCCTCAATCAGCACCCCATCATGATTCATCGCCCTTACCGTGTCACGATCTCATTACCGTATAACTTAAGGGACTCCCATAGTGCCTAATGATGGATTTTCATACATTTTTTCGTATTCTATTTTGCTTTTGGGGATTTACTACTTTGTCTGCTTCATATTGTGCACACGGCTTCACGGACCACACCAACCATTTTTGAAAGAACTCCTTTTGGGTTAACTAGCCTTGCACTAATAAACAAACTAGCAAACAACTGTGGCGACGCATAACCCTACATGGCCTACCTTGGTAGAAAGTGAAGACTGGTTAGGTGTAACCCTGCCTTTCCTGTTAATCGCTAAGGCCTAATAACATCGCCCTATACAACACTGCCTCTGAATTTTGATACCAACCTTTGTTGTATAGCACCTAATACCGCTCATCATTCTATTTGGATTGCATAATGCAATCAAGGAAATACCCTCCTAAATCTATATTTGAAGCAGACTAATCTGTCTATTGGGCGTATTCCTTTATCTATATGTAATGTATACACTCCACATGTCCTATGGTTGGATATGTCCTACATCAGTAAAATGTTACACAAATGTTAGTAGCCCCTTACGATGAGCATGCTTTTATTGTGTAACTTTACCGACCCCACATTCCAACTTTCTCAAATGACCAAATGTCATATTATTCATTTAATTATATTTTAATCATAATAGTTCACATTCGTCATAAGCACATATTTTTTTAGCAAAGCTAGCTGGCTTTACAATGGGCCATGCCACTGTATATATAATGTGAAAACAGGTGTTCTGCATATGCACAGTACAACTAAATTGCAGAAAAACCCAATGAAAAAGAAAATAAAACATAGGAGCTAGGAAGAAGGTGCCTAAGCTACTAAACAATAGGGACTATGTGCCTTCCAAGGATGAAGCACTCCTACCAACATTAAACGACGGGCTAATAGCATAAAAATATCTAGAGAAAAGAGTTGCAAGTTTCGAGTGAAAACCTTCAGATGTAAGAGAGTAAATATAATTCCTATCCCAAACGATGTCATAAAACTTACTTTTATTCTCCTCACCAATCTTACCAACCCTAGTAAGAGTCAGACCCTCGCCCTCAAGGTGACAAATAAGAAATCGATTCTCACCCACAACATCACTAATGAAAGCATAAAAAGTGTCAGTTTCCAGCAAGGACCACATATCAGATGTAACATGAACCCACGCTCTCTCCTCAGAGTTCTAGATGATGGTCTCGAACAAGATAGTAGTAGCATGCTCAGAATCAGCCGTGCCATCAAGAGCAACCACAAAAGGAACATCAGTAGTAGCAAGCTCAGAATCAGCTGTAATAATAAAAGTAACAATGGTAGGAACATCACTAGGAGAATCGTCAACAACAGTGGGAACATCATAAGCAGAAGGGGAAACAGAGGGATCAGAGGGGATAGGAGTAACCTTCTTGACCCACTTCCTAACAGGAGGTCGAGGAAGTGGAACCCAAGTAGATAGGGGAACAAGATCAGTAGGGGCAGAACTAGAACAAGCAGTAGAAAGGTGCCTAAAGGACCGACATGTCGTACAGATCTGCAGTTTCCAACTGTAGCGAACTCGGACCTCGGCAAAATGACCATCATCAAGTCTGACTTTCAACATCGAAGGCAAAGATTTGTCAGGGGTTATCTCAATTAAAGCTTTGGCATAAGCTAATCTCTTTCTGGCTACCGTGTTGGCATCATAACATATCACCTTACCAATAAGACCTACTAGCCAATCAATCCCAATCCGAGGTTGAAGAACAGAAGGAATTTAAGAGAAGTGGGCCTAGATAGGAATAGATAACACATGATCCTTTGCCCAATCGAGAGACGTGGTTCATGTGGTAATAATGAAAGGTTTCTCATCAATGAGAATAGAATCGACCTTTAGAATACGTTGTCTTTCATCACTACGTGAGAATTTGAAGTAGAATATGACATTATCATAATGAACACTAATAACCCCATTAGGCTTCCATATCTGGTTGCAACGTGCCTTAACTAGCTGATAGGCAAGGTTAGAGTCGAGGAAAAATCCCACCAAATAATCCTTCCAATAATCAACACCGGCCTTAATAACTTCCACCGGTGGAAGAATCTTTCCGTCAATCTCAACTTTATCAAAACAACAGGGAGAATGAAAACCTGCATTTTTGGCAGTTTGGTGAACAAAGATAACCACTGGGAAACATGCCGAGGAGGAGAAGCAACCATCGGAACCAGACCTGCACCACATGGAGAAGATCCAGGAGAGGAGATAACGTGCTCAACATTTTTATGAACACCTGGAGTGCAACTAATAGACTGACCAATGTCAGTGGATACGAGACCATCTATCACAACTACACTTTGAATATCAACCCCTCATCAACGGCCATAGCCACCACCTTGTCAGCCTTACCCCCGCTACTTTTTTCAATAAACTCAGATTCAGAAACACCTAATTCAGTTACTATAGGTAGACCAACATCCAAAATCGACCAAGCATTATTAGAGGAAGAAGCTAAGAACGGCGTCAGTGGGGACTCACCGGATTTCGAATTGTTGCTATGAATAGGAGGAGTAGGTAAAGATGGGTATACTAAGTCAGATAGAATACCAGACAGGGGGATTACAGTCACCTCCATAGGCAAAGCACAGTCATAAATAGTATGAGCAGCAGCAGAAAGCTCCGATAAAATGCTCGGAGGCACAGAACCTTGGACGTTTGCAGCAGCCAAGAGCTCGCTTGATTTGCATACTAGATCTGAATTCATACTCTTCTTCATGGGGATGGGAGAGACAAGCGAAGGGGAGGGTGGGAAAGGCAAAGACGAATGAAGGAGGGAGGCAGAGGAAGAAGTGGAAATGTGAAAATTACCAAAGGATCGTGAAAATCACCAAATCAGGGATTGCTATACTTATATATATATATATATATATATATATATATTCTTCCATATTTACTTAATTAAGTGTTTCTTCTTTTCTTTAAATTTATTTATTGCTTTCTATTTTCTATTTATGTTTCCATGTTATCTCTTTATTTCTTCTTGCCCATCAGTTTTATTTTCTTTTCATTTGCTTTCAAAATTTATTGGTATTTAACATCTTAACTTTTCAGGACCTTTTTACTTCATTCATGTTTTACCGTTTAACTTTTGGATTATATTACATTTTAATGCATTGAACTACGTTTATATCTTGAAATGTTAGCATAGTAAATTTCCATATCTTATCTAAAGAAAGAGATATCTGTACGGTGTTTGTAATTACAAGGAACTATCTTTTTATCTCTTGAAATAGACGGTACAAAATACAATAATTATCCATATTTTGTACATATATTTCTTTTTAGGTGTATTCTTTGTCATTTCAAACACCATAATTTCAATTATCTAAACTTGATGGTACATAGAAATCTACTTGCAACATTCCAAATTCCAATGAATTAAGATATCACTAAAACTCCTAAAATCTTAAGAAACTTTTCCTTTAATTCAATTCATATCTGTCGCATGACTACCAGTTCTAATCATTATGTAATAGATTACAATTTATTCAATAATAAAGTTAGGCAATTTTTCAAATTTCATCAAATCTTATTCCGTAGTAAATTTCACTAGATTCATTTCATCAAATCCATTACGCATAAATAATAAATTTATGTCTAATCATTACGCACTTATAGATTCATGTCTAATCATTATGCACTTTCAAATTTATATCCAAATTGATTATAAATAGGCATAATTGAAACAGATCACAATGAAATAAATATAATTTTATTACAAAACATGTAATTCTTCAACTCACCTCTTTTTAAGCATTCCGAAATCTCCGAATCTAATCTCTTCCATTCGTATTTCTACTTTAACTACCTATATGGATTCTCATAAAACATATACATGTTGATCTATTAGAATTCAGATTATAAAGGAGAGATTTAGCTTGATTATAATTTTCAATCCGGTTTTATAGTTTACCTTAGTTGTAGTGACTTGACTTGAACCTATTCTCTATCTCCATCATTTTCTACAATCCCACGGTAGTGTATATGTAAAAAACTAGCAACCTAGAACTATATCTAAGAATTTAGAGTTGTGAAGGAGAAGAGAAAATGGCAAATCTTTCATGCACATTAGAATATTATAAGTTTGGAAGAAAGGGTCTAGGTCTATATTTATAGAGTTCCAAATCAATACCAATTGTTCGGTTGAACGATATTAAATCCAAATCGACTGGGGACAAACTAACGGTCGTTTCTAAAACTCATGGGTTGATCGCCCCATATTCATGGTCGACCGCTAACCGTCTACCTGGATAAATGTAGGGTTGAATTATGCTTTGTTTTAAATGGTGATTTGTTTTCCACATTGATTCATTAGATTTGTTTCCCTTTTAACATATCCTCTATGATATTGTTAACCTTGATTATATTTGTTAATTTTATTTCCGTTTGTTTATTCAATCGTTTGTTTCTTTCCCATTTAACTCCGATTGCAATAATTTGTTTCCATATACACATATCCTCTTAGATTTTAATTCAATTTTAACATTTTAGTTCCCATTAACGTTACTAATCGGCGCTAATTAGATTTTATTACCATATTTACAAATATAATTATTTCCATGCTTAAATTTCAAACGTTAACAACTTTTTCATTTGAACTCTGATCGAAAAAGTTTATATGTGAAAATTCATCAGAAAATCACCACGAACCCAATGTATGAGTTTCATAGCCATATTTTGATATTTGCAAAAAAAAAATATTTAGCACTATCACTTTTTTATTACGTTTCTTTAAAATTGCGAGGTGTAACACTCTCCTTCCCTTAAAAGAATTTCATTTCCAAAATTCCTCAAGGGTTGAAAAACGAAAAATAATGTACAACCATTCTAAACTAAAAAATCACGAGTGTGCAAACAATTTTGCAACCAGTCGTGTACAAGTGCACAGTGTATCACAATATATGATATGCATATGAACCGGCACCTCCTATATGAATGCATTATTCTAAAATAATTTTCGAAATTATGGTGCAGACATCCTAAATAATGACAATTCTTTATGCATGCTTCTTTTGAAAACAAAAAACTTGTTTCCACATCCAAACCTTTCCACACTTCTATGAATAGAAGTATAGTTCTGACAATTTTACATCCAATCCCTTCCACCCCAATTCCTAGCACGCTATTGCTAATATCCACATTTAGAAAAATTCGGTATTTTAAACCTATTTTCTTATGCTTGAAAATGGTGTAGATGGAAAATTCCATATTTCTATCATGCTCTTATGAATCCATTTTCCACTTTTCCTTGGAACCTTCTCTTTTGTCCCCAGTTCTCTTTCATAATTTCCAAGTACAGTCCACATTAGTAAGTTGTTATTTTAAATCTTTAAACTTTAAAACATGGTTTATTTAAAAAATTATTTTTTGTTAGTAACAAGATATGAAGAAAGTAAGTCCCTAGCTATAACAGCTTTCTCCTTTGTTTCTAACCGTATTTTATCCTACTATGACTTTTGCTGCACAGTAAACTCAATGCTAACAAAACTGTTAACTACTCCACACGTCAAGTATGTAGCTTTTCAAAATTTGAAAACTTTCTTTTTCCATCCAAAAATATTTTTATATTACTTTCTAAAATATCCATAAAAATTTTGATTTTAAAATTTTCATAAGACATTTTTCAAAAATATTTTTATCTTTCAAAAAGTATACACATATATAGGTTTTTCAAAATGAATTTTTCCACGTCTCAAGAAGTCGAGGTTTAATCAACAACCCTATATCCATAATGGACTCTCCTTAATTTAGGCAGTAAATTTTTAAGTTTCAAAAATATATCATTTATTTATAATAGCAACCAGCAACCAAGCTCAATTTTAAATTCCAGCCTTTGAGGAACAAGGACATGGACCCATGGCTACGCAACATCTTTTCCCTGTCCTCTGCTCATTGAAATTTATTTCGTGATTTTTGGGACTTACAGTCTTATTTCATTTCTGTTTTAATAGTCAATTAAATAAATTTTCTTAATTTATTTCTTAACTTCCATCCTAAAATTTCCTTATCTTTATTGTTTTCCCATAACATAGGGGTCTACATAGAAAACATAGAAAAATGAAAGATTCCAATTATATCATATGTTTTTTTTACTCCTAATGAAGACAACTAATGTTTACAACCAAACCTAAATAGAACAACTGATGGATATTCCCCTTTAACCTTAAACTAACGCTATTAATGCCGTGGCTCTGTCACCTCTGACTTGAATGAGCCTTTCTAACATGCCATCATTACTCTCTCTTCATAGCTTTACCCTTTACCCCATCTTACCTAGGCAATCATTTTTATATATTCCATATTTAAAATTTTTATTTGGTCTTCGCCCTTTTTTCAAAAATTAAAAACTTCAAATTTTTCGAAATACTTAATCCCAAAATCTGTCTTTAAAAACTACAACTTAGATACTTTTTATTAAATTCAAAAATACTTGGCATCTTCAACTTTTAAAACTATAATCTAACATTTTTGAATTTAATTTATTCATTGAATCTAAAATAAATGTTAGCAAATTTATTTCTTTTTGCCTTACAAATTAACGTTTTCTTTTAAAGACCTTTTAAACATTTACTTCTGAAATATCGGGATTTTCGGTCCAAACTATTTATTAAGTTTTCCTTTTAAGACTTATTTGCTACACCAAACCATTTCTAAAACATCTTTTATGAATTGTAAATAATAAAAATAAAGTAGATATGAACAACTCTCATGTTGTTATTCTTTCTATCTCCACTCCCAATCTTTGGTGGTGTGTCTATTAGCATGTTGGGGGGACTTCTAAATAAGTGCTACCAATGTGCACGACTATGAGAAAATATTCATTTTATTATGTTGATTCTCATTAGATATAGAAAATTTTCTTTTCATGAACTCCTACATAATTTCTAATTACTTCCCTTTTATTATACATAAAGATGCTATACTTTAATGCATTGAAACTACTTTTCGCTTTAAAAGAAATTGTTAACGTTATAATTCTCTATGAATCGTTTAAAAGAGAATTTATGTTTTGTGTGAAATTACAAGGAATTATGCTTCATTTCTTTATTGAAATAGGTAGTACAAAATATAAGATTTTCCTTATTTTGTGCACCCCTTTCTTTACATTTACGTTCCTTGTTATTTCAAATAATACGCCTTTATTTGTAACTTGATTGATTCATAGAAACTTATATTGTTATCCCTCTTCATTTAATGACTTAAAATATGTTGAATCCCAACCTAACTAGAATAAATCAAATCTTATTTCTATTTATACTTCCTAACATATCTACTATTCAAATCCTTTACCTAAACTGTACTTATTCCAATTATTTAGAGTTCTAAATCTTCTTCCTCGTATTAATTTTCTTATTCCAAACTTGTACCACTTTCTATTGTCCAACCATAAATTTTTTTTTTATAGCTTAAAAATTCTCTTTACATCGAAAAATCCATGAGCTATAGTACTTTATCATTTCTTTTCGAAAGAAAATAATTTTCTACAAAATTTCATTTACTAAAATCTTAAATTTTTAACAAATTTTAACTTATGCTTTTTATTTACACTTTCTTTTCTTTATAAAGAAACTAGTGAGCTATATGTGCTCTATATTTTTTTTGAACCATTGGTTTTTGTAAAACCCATTTATGAAAGCATTTCAGCATAACTTAATATTTCTGTATTTTAAAGTCCAATATTTGCTTACTTTTTCGATGTATATTTTTCTCAACCTTTATAATTATTTTCTATTAGGTTGGCCTCAAAACAGCTTTTTATTTGTTCATTTCCTAAAACGCTTCTTTCCTAATTTTTGAAAATCCGATTATTATCTTGGAGTGACTGTTTTCAAACCTTTCTTCGGAAACTCAACTACTTCTAGATAACCTACAATATACAGATTCTTATTTTTCCCTTATCTGGACCTATTGTACATCATCAATCGGCATTGTAGGAGGATCTATAATCATTAGGCTATTAAATCCCGACTAGGGAGTCATGTACCATCCAACTTTAGGGATTTTTCTACTATTCTATGGTTGGAATTATTAGGATTTAGCGTATAATATATTTTTAGTTATAGGTAGAATACAAATATGCTCACTCAGCATTTCCTAATTTTTCTAAATTTACTAACCTAGGTATGATACCAAATGTAACAACTCATACTCTATCTTGAGTTTTCACTAACTCCAAAAACCAAGTCCACCAAAGTATGGATCGTTTGTTTGGTATCTTGCAATTAAAACGAAAGAATGCATATCAGAGCACTAACCATAAACTTACAATGGAATAACAAAATATAATAAGTCATATATGCACTGGCCATGATTTGATACTTTAAAAGTCAAGTGTCCTTGTCAGCACCGAACACGCCAAACACCAGTACATGTCCTTCATTCTCTCCCGTGCGTTATATTGAGGAGGGGGAAAGAACTATGTTTTGGCCACTAGTAAAATTATACATTTTTTACATAACACTAGTTTATGTCGATTACCTTCTACCTTACGTTATGTTTGTTTACATTTTTAATTAGTCGTCTCGACTCCATATACCCATACGATCCATTCTCATTAACCCTGTGTAGAATTATAGTTATGTATATATAAATTTATATCCCATGGTCGCCAAATGGATATTGATACTATTTCCACTAGTATCTCTCAATCAGCACCTCGTCAGGATTCATCGCCCTCGTCGTGTCACGATCTCATTACCTTATAACTCAAGGGACTCCTATAGTTCCTAGTGATGACTATTTATAATTTTTTCATACTCTATTTTGCTTTTGGGGATTTACTACCTTGTTTATTTCCTATCGTGCACTTAGCTCCACGGACCATCCATACCATTTTTGAAAGAACTCCTTTTGGGTTAACTTGCCTTACCCTAACAAACAAACTAGAAAATAACCATTATTGAATATGCGAGTCTATGATTTTTGTTTGATGATAATAAACATATATATATATATGTATATTTAAATATATTTGTTAATGTACTATTTTATTTTCACATAATTAAATAAATATTTGGTGAATAAAATAAATAACACGGAATTTAAATTCAAACAAATATTTATTACAATTTTAAATAATATAAATTTGAGCTCTCGCTATATATATACAAATTCAATGTCAATACAAATTCGATTACATCATAATTTATCATTTATAAATGCACCTCACTACAATTCACTCATTCACTTGAATTTATCTTCAACTTCATTCTACGTTGAATCCAGCATCTGAGCAATTTGCAAAAATATACATTGATGCAGTAAAATTGAAAATAAAATATCTTTGCAGTATAAAATAAAATGTAAATATTATTTGCTTCAGTTATTTGGGTTGTTTGTCATCATTTAAATTTGAATTCATCATACACGAATAGCTTGTGACATGCACAATGGATCACTATACAAGCCACAAGGCCATGCACACCGATATACACTTGATAAAACTATAGGGATAGGTGAGCACATGTCAAACCCAAGTGAAAAGCTGGGTTCAACTCAAGTGCAATACAAATAAAGTCACGACACGAGCACAACGGAAAATTTGAGCTATAAGATGGATTCAACACAGGTGCAAGTTCATGAAAATGGTCAAGACAACTAAAACAAGCCTCGACCAAAAAATCCAAGTGTACAAACAGTGGTGAATGCAGATACAACATGCACCAGATCAGGTCAAAGTAAACTAGATCATCAAATGAAACAAAGACTAGACACAATGCAACAGAGAAACAACTCAACATCCATGCACATGAGTTCGAATGAAAAATCATATGTCTAGAGACCAGACTCAAAGCAACTCGAGCTAGCTAAATGAACCAGCTCTCAAGTCCAGACCACATAAAGTATGAAAACAATGAACCAGTACAATGTGAACTAGCTCAAATGAATCAAAATGCAGACCATACATATACACAGAGTTGGCACAATAAAAACATGCAGACAAAACTAACTACAAACTATATGGCGATACAGCAATGGTGCACATACATATCTAAGTGCAGACATGATGATCCACAAAGTATACAGGAACCAATACACAGTGAATCAAAGGAAATGGAATGCGTAAATGAGACTAAAGCCTACACAAATTCAATATATCCAAGACAGATTCCAAACACAGTGAAGTACAACATCAAGACACAAATATACAAGTTCAATGACTCGACGCACAATGAAATTGCACTAGACCAGATCACAATGTGCACAAATATGCAAACAAAGTATGCAGTGATAACACAAGTGTAGATCCAACGATACATGCATGCACACTTACAAATGTATATATGCACATATATGAAGACACCCAGAAATAATCAAGCAGTGAATTTCAAAGTGGTCGAAGTCATGTAACAAGTTCAATATAGCAGTGAGTAGTGCACATGTCATGTAAGCAGTCAGTGCTGAAGTCATAGCATAAAGTTCGAACCAAAAATAAGGTCGCAGGGGATTACAAACAAGAATCAAATAATGTCAAAAGCTGTGTCAAAAGCCGTGGTTTTCAAGAAACCAAATCAAGTGATCGAAGTCAAAAAAGAAAATATTACCGCAGAGGAATAATTCAAAAAATATCATCGCATAAACAAGTCAGTGCCGAAGTTGAACAAGTCAGAAATCGTAGCTGTGGTGGCCACGAAAGAGATCAACACCGTGATTATCAAGTAACCAAATATACGAAATTGACAAAGTCAGAAATCAGCGTCAACACTCAATCAAAATCATATGGCCAAGGAATTATCAGAGCGAACGAAAATCAAGGGGTTCGAACCCTATATAAACTCATTCATCATCGGCCGAGAAGATTATTCGAGTTAAATAACAACAGAGCATAATCATTCAACTCAAATCATCGATTGAGTTCAAGCAAGCAAATCAGAAAAAGCAAAAGGCATAAATTACATACCGAAGTCAAGATCGAACTCGATCGAGAAGCAGCCGAGTGCAACTCAAGGAGACGATCAATCGACAAAGCTAGCAACGCATAATCAAACATTCGATCGATCAATTTGAAGTCGGCGGATTCTAATTCTCCAAAGCCCTAATTTTTAAAGACGAACGAGAAACGAACGAGCATGCATTTTTAAAAGATTGAAGAACAAGGAGTCGGCTGAATAATACAAAAGAGAAAGGGGAATTAACTTTATCACTGATTTATTTTGGGCCGGCCTTGTTATTAACGCTTTAGTATATTAAAACTAGGGTTTATTTATTTTAGTGTTTTAAAGTGTTTTTAATTTCTCTTTTAAACTTTGTAATTACTAGTCGTGTGACTAGGGGACGAACTATGGTGGTGTAGTTCGAGAATTCGCAACTCAGTGGCTGAGTTGTGGTAGAGTTTTGAGCGTAGGGTTAAGGCTAGTCGATAGCATGTGTCGCGAGTTTACATGTGCAAGCGTCCGACTGCTTAATTTCTAGTAGAAACCTTGGGGGCAGCACATAGGCAAGGTTTTTGCCGAAGCTGGGTAAATTCTGTGTTGTTCTATTTTTGCATTTATTATTCTGCTATTATCTGTGCTGCTAAAATTCTGATATATCTGTGTTGAAAATATTTTATAAACTTCCGCAATAATTTTTTATAATTAATAGTATCACCTTATTCACCCCCCTCTAGGGTGAAATCGATCCTACAAGTGGTATAGAGCCTGGTTCAAAAGCCATTTTTGTTTTAAAAAGTTTGATTTTTCAAAATGAATTCTTTTTCTACAAATTTGAATTTTTAAAATGGCAACTTTTGCTGAGGGTCAGTCTAGTATTATCCTATGTATTTTTGATGGAACAAATTTTTTGAATTGGAAATTGAAAATGGGATTTTATTTAAAATCTGTTAATATTAAATGTTGGGATGTTACTGAAAATGGGTGTGACATAACAGATGAGAAAATTATCTCGATTAATGCTCTTGCTATGCATGTTTGCACCAAAAATGGTCACAAACCCCAATATCATGAAAGCACCCGTATATGAATACAAATCAGCAATATTCAACACAAATCTCTGATCTAAGCAATATCAAGCACAGTAATTCAGCAATAACAATCAGAAACACAAGATTTATAGTGGTTCGGCGATCTTGCCTATGTCCACTCTGAAGCTTATGATTTTATTGATTCACTTGATGATTTCAATCCGTTACAGTGGACTACAGCAGATTCTCGCTCTGATATTTGAATACAACGGTGATAAAAAGATGTAGAGTTGAATCCGGTAGAGTCTGGACGTCCAATGGCCAAAAGATCCTTTTCTGTAGGCTTCAGGGGGCTATTTATAGGTGTAGGAAGCTGAGATCGCACCCAAACTTCGGGAGACTTCTTATGGCACGTGAGTGGGCCCATGCGACCAACCCTACCAAGTTTCGACTCGATCTGTGATCGATACGAAATGATTTCGTATCCATCAAAAATTGATCCAATCGAGCTGAAACTTGGCAGGAACATTCTTTACCTTGTATGGAAGACGCTGTGAAAATTTCGTCTCATTTGGATCTGTGGTTTGGGAGATATGATCGATACGAGTTGGAGTTTCTGGGTTGGCTGTTCACTTCGAGTCGATCACTTCGAATCCATGTATTCGAATCGATGGACGCACATGTTTTTGAGACGACGTGGCGCACACTCCTTGGATCGATCCACTCCTTATGTCGAGTTGACTGCTTCGCATCCATGAATTTCGCCTCATTTGTATCGAGACTGTTATCCAGTTTGAATCAATCAACTCCGTGCATTTCGTATCAACTTTCAATGACTAGTTCGAATCGAGATAAGCGGCTTAGCTCGTATCGATGGTGATGTCTCCATTCAATGGATACGATTTTGATGGATACGAACTGAAGCTGCCTGATGGATTCGAATGAACATCTCGTTTATCGATTCGAACAAATCATTGGTCAGCCGATATAAAGTTCATGGATGCGAAGACCTGACCATTCCGATCGATACGAAGCCGATGGATACGAACCGAGGTGTGGTGATGGATACGAGCCTATCGATACGAAGTGTGGCCTAAAGATGGATACGAAACATTGCTCTAGGATGGATACGAACGATGGATTCGAACTGCTCTAAACTCAATGGATACGAACATACTGAGGCGATGCCAGCCCGATGGATACGAACCCGATGGATTCGAAATGGACATCTCCTCGACTATTTGATGGATACGAACAACGTATTTTAGCTAATTTGCATCGATCATATCTCGTTCATACGAACTCCGATTAATCTGAAATTTGAAACACTGGCTTTTATGATCTTGCTTGTCATGTCTGGTCAATTGTGGCCCGATCCGGACTCGGACAAAATCCATCGATATGTATAGCGAAGCAATGTATAACCAATCTTTGAGATGAGCTGTCTTTTGTTTTCGATCGATCTTTTGGTATCACAGGCTTTGCCAAAAAGCGGGATAAAATTTTCCCCTCAAAACATGCCTTGCGGTAGGAAGGTGTGTTTTGTAATGCCATAAGCTGGATGTTCATATCCTGTCAACAACCTATAGAAAACTCGTTAGTTCCATATGACCTCGAATGACGATCGTTCGAGATCGTGTGCCACTTGAGGTGAATCGGGACCGTTCGCGGTCGATGCCGTTCGCGGCGAATGATGAGACGGGACCGTTCGCGGTCGATGACGTTCGTGGCAAACGATGACATAGGGCCGTTCGGGGTCAGATGTCGTTCGCGGTAGATGGAGAAACGGGACCGTTCACGGTCGGATGCCATTCGCGGCAAATGGTGATACGGGACCGTTCGCGGTCGGATGTCGTTCGTCGCAGATGATGCAATGGGACTGTTCGTGGTTGGATGTCGTTCGTGGCAAAATGTGAAACGAGGCCGTTCGCGGTCGTGTGCCGTTCGAGGCAAACTGTGACCGTTCGAGGTCGGGTGCCGTTCGAGGCGGAGTGCGATCGTTCGCAATCGAATGTCATATAAGGTGAGTTGCGACCATTCGCGGTCGGGTGCCGTACGAGGAAGAATGTGATCGTTCGCGATCGGATATCATACTAAGTGAATCGTGACTGTTCGCGGTAGGGTTCCTTTCGAGGCAAATTGTGATCGTTCGCAATCGTGTGCCGTTCGAGGCGAACTGTGACCGTTCGAGGTCGGGTGCCTTTCGAGGCAAATTATGTGTGCCCGGGGGGGGGGGGGGGACTTAGTATTATTGATGCCAGATTTCATGTTCGGGGGAGTTTCATAATCAAAGACTTTGGCGGTTCATCGCCATACAGGAGTTGCTCGTGGACCGTTCGCGATCCAACGGGCATACAAGTAAATTCTTTCACAGAATTGCAAATATCAAAGAAATGATCATACAATTCCACAACAGAAATGTCCAAACAAACAAGGTCCAAATGTCCAAATCAAAATCAAAGCAAAAAGTAAGACGAAGATGTCAAAGCGTAAACTCTTACTATGGTGCGGTCAGTAGTCATTCAGGGCATGCCTATGGATCGTGCGCGATCTCTTACATGTGTAAATGATTTAACCGTGTTAGTGGGAGGTTTACGACTTGTTCATCGTTATTTCAATCAATCAATCAATTGATAATCAAACGTTGTCCTGGTTCAGGGTCACCTCTAGCTGATGTAGACGGTGGTCGCTCTGGCTCCACCGCTGGAGTTCGCCTCCTCATATACTGAAGTAGCATACCGTTCCTGAAATGCCCTTCCACCTCATCCTTCAGATGTCTACAATCATTAGTGTTATGACCGTTCAGTTCATGGAATAAGCAATATTTATCTGATTTCCTCTCGTCGGCAATTGGATCCCTTCGCATTGGTCTATGATACGGAACCTGCTCCCTAGTATCCTGATAGATTCGTTCCAAACTATCATTCTGCTCTGAGTATGTCATGAACCTTGGTTCCTTTCGTGGTCGCATTGATCTGTTATAGTTTTCCCCAGCCTTTCGTTTTCCCTTGTTAGTTTCTGTACCTTTCTCAGGGGGATTTCCATCTTTAACCCATAAACATTAATTTCTTCTGATTCTTCTCTTTCTGCACTTGCATCTTCCAATCGCAAAAACTTTTCTGCCCCGTGATAAAATTCTCCTAGATCCATAGGTGGATCTTTAGTCAATGAATTTCTGAACTCTGTGCCGTCAGCTATTTCGGACATAGCTGCCATCATAACCATGGATGGATCTGGTCGATCCACCGATGCTGCTGCCGCATTGAACCGCCTCAGGAAACTCCACAAAGACTCTTCATCTTTCTGCTTCAAAATTGCCAAACTCATCACATTCTTGTGTCTTGTAATGTGAACCCTAAATTGCCTCATGAATCTCTCAGTTAAATCTGCCCATGTTCCTATGGAGCCACTCTCAAGCTGCCTAAACCATAACGCCACGATATCCGTCAGATATAATGGGAAGCTCCGGGCCATAACTTCCTATGATGCCCCCAACACTTCCATATGCCTCATGTACCTTGTCAGATGGACCTCGGGGTCCGTCCTCCCATCGTACGTCTCCACCGATGGTAACTTGGACTCTGGTGAGTTCCTAGCCATCCTAATTGCAGGAGAAAAGGGACTCCTGTTCACATCTTCAAGATCTCTGTTTACTAATCTGCCCCTCATAGCTCGTCTGACCATCTCAGCCAATCTACCATTGTCTCCAAGATGCAATCCTCGTTCATCGATGTCGACCTGCCCCCCGAGTCCATGAGAGCCTTCTGGAATCTGCCCCCGGCTGAGCGTTCATCCTTCTGCTACCTCCAGGTTGATCAAATGCCCCTATCTCTCTCTTGGATTGGATCAACATGCTCCAAATGTGTGCCTCCTAATCCAGGTGCTACGCCGGATGGTCCTGCCCCATTCTGGACTCCATCTGCTCCTCGGTTCTGCGCTCCAAGTTGTGCAATCTGTTGAAACAAACTCTGGATCAACTCCTCCTGCCTCTTCATCATTGCCTCCATCTCATCCCTGGTGATGAAGACTGAAGCTTGGTTCGCTCCTGAGGAATCCTCTTGACTTCCTTCATGTTCACTTCTCTCTGGCCTCTGCCTTCTACTTGTTTGCCTTGTCATAGCTCCTTAGATCTGAATTCTTAAATCTTCAAATTCAACTTCTCCTGAATTAGCCCTTTCAGTGAAAGCACCAAAGTATTTGCACCAAAAATGGTTACAAACCCCAATATCGTGAAAGCACCCATATATGAATACAAATCAGCAATATTCAACACAAATCTCAGATCTAAGCAATATCAAGCACAGTAATTCAGCAATAACAATCAGAAACACAGGATTTATAGTGGTCTGACGATCTTGCCTACGTCCACTCTGAAGCTTATGATTTTATTGATTCACTTGATGATTTCAATCCGTTACAGCGGATTACAGCAGATTATTGCTCTGATATTTGAATACAACGGTGATAAAAAGATGTAGAGTTGAATCCGGCAGAGTCTGGACGTCCAATGGCCAAAAGATCCCTTTTCTGTAGGCTTCAGTGGGCGATTTGTAGGCGTAGGAAGCTGACATCGCGTCCAAACTTCAAGAGACTTCTTCTGGCACATGAGTCACGCGACCGGCCCCACCAAGTTTCGACTCGATCTGTGATTGATACGAAATGATTTCGTATCCATCAAATATTGATCCAATCAAGCTGAAACTTGGCAGGAACATTCTTTACCTTGTATGGAAGATGCTATGAAAATTTCATCGCATTTGGATCTGTGGTTTGGGAGATATGATCGATACGAGTTAGAGTTTCTGGGTTGGCTGTTCACTTCGAGTCGATCACTTCGAATCCATGTATTCGAATCGATGGACGCACGTGTTTTCGAGACGACGTGGCGCACACTCCTTGGATCGATCCACTCCTTATGCCGAGTTGACCGCTTCGCATCCATGAATTTCGCCTCGTTTGTATCGAGTACTGTTATCCAGTTTGAATCAATCAACTCCATGCATTTCGTATCAACTTTCAACGACTAGTTCGAATCGAGATAAGCGGCTTAGCTCGTATCGATGGTGATGTCTCCATTCAATGGATACGATTTTGATGGATACGAACCGAAGCTGCCTGATGGATTCGAATGAACATCTCGTTCATCGATTCGAACTAATCGTTGGTCGACCGATATGAAGTTCATGGATGCGAAGACCTGGACATTCCGATCGATACGAAGCCGATGGATACGAACCAAGGTGTGGTGATGGATATGAGCCTATCGATACGAAGTGTGGCCTACTGATGGAAACGAAACAGTGATCTAGGATGGATACGAACGATGGATTCGAACTTCTCTAAACTCAATGGATACGAACATACTGAGGCGATGCCAGCTTGATGGATACGAACCTGATGGATTCCAAATGGACATCTCCTCGACTATTTGATGGATACAAACATCGTATTTTAGCTAACTTGCATCGATCATATCTCGTTCATACGAAATCCGATTAACCTGAAATCTGAAACACTGGCTTTTATGATCTTGCTTGTCATGTCTAGTAAATTGTGGCCCGATCCGGATTCGGACAAAATTCATCGATATGTATAGCGAAGCAATGTATAACCAATCTTTGAGATGAGCTGTCTTTTGTTTTCGATCGATCTTTTGGTATCACGGGCTTTGCCAAAAAGCGGGATAACATTTGCCCCTCAAAACATGCCTTGCGGTAGGAAGGTGTGTTTTGTAATGCCATAAGCTGGATGTTCATATCCTGTCAACAACCTGTAAAAAACTCGATAGTTCCATATGACCTCGAATGACGATCGTTCGGGATCGTGTGCCACTTGAGGTGAATCGGGACCATTCGCGGTCGATGCCGTTCGTGGCGAATGATGAGACGGGACCGTTCGCGGTCGATGCCGTTCGTGGCAAATGATGACATGGGACCGTTCGCGGTCGGATGCCATTCGCGATAGATGGAAAAACGGGACCGTTCGCGGTCGGATGCCGTTCACGGCAAATGGTGATACGGGACCGTTCGCGGTCGGATGCCGTTCGTGGCAGATGATGCAATGAGACCGTTCGTGGTTGGATGTCATTCGTGGCAAAATGTGAAACGGGGTCGTTCGCGGTCGTGTGCCGTTCGAGGCGAACTGTGACCGTTCGAGGTCGGGTGCCGTTCGAGGTGGAGTGCGATAGTTCGCAATCGAATGTCACATAAGGTGAGTGGCGAACATTCGCGGTCGGGTGCCGTACAAGGCAGAATGTGATCGTTCGCGATCGGATATCATACTAAGTGAATCGTGACCGTTCGCGATCGGGTGCCGTTCGAGGCAAATTGTGATCGTTCGCGATCGTCTGCCGTTCGAGGCGAATTGTGACCGTTCGAGGTCGGGTGCCGTTCGAGGCAAATTATGTGTGCCCGGGGGAGGGGGACTTAGTATTATCGATGCCAGATTTCACGTTCGGGGGAGTTTCTGAATCAAAGACTTTGGCGGTTCATCGCCATACAGGAGTTGCTCGTGGACCGTTCGCCGATCCAACGGGAATACAAATAAATTCTTTCACAGAATTGCAAATATCAAAGCAATGATCTTACGAATTCCATGACAGAAATGTCCAAACAAACTAGGTCCAAATGTCCAAATCAAAATCAAAGCAAAAAGTAAGACGAAGATGTCAAAGCGTAAACTCTTACTATGGTGCGGTCAGTAGTCATTCAGGGCATGCCTATGGATCGTGCGTGATCTCTTACATGTGTAAATGATTTAACCGTGTTAGTGAGAGATTTACGACTTGTTCATCGTTATTTCAATCAATCAATCAATTGATAATCAAACGTTGTCCTGGTTCAGGGTCACCTCTAGCTGATGTAGACTGTGGTCGCTCTGGCTCCACCGCTGGAGTTTGCCTCCTCACATACTGAAGTAGCCTACCGTTCCTGATATGCCCTTCCACCTCATCCTTCAGATGTCTACAATCATTAGTGTTATGACCGTTCAGTTTATGGAATAAGCAATATTTATCTGATTTCCTCTCGTCGGCAGTTGGATCCTTTCGCATTGGTCTACGATACGGAACCTGCTCCCTGGTATCCTGATAGATTCGTTCCAAACTATCATTCAGCTCTGAGTATGTGGTGAACCTTGGTTCCTTTCATGGTCGCATTGATCTGTTATAGTTATCCCCAGCCTTTCGTTTTCCCTTGTTAGTTTATGTACCTTTCTCAGGGGGATTTCCATCTTTAACCCATAAACATTAATTTCTTCTGATTCTTTTCTTTCTGCACTTGCATCTTCCAATCGCAAAAACTTTTCTGCCTCGTGATAGAATTATCCTAGATCCATAGGTGGATCTTTAGTCAACGAATTTTTGAACTCTGTGCCGTCAGATATTCCGGACACAGCTGCCATCATAAACATGGATGGATCTGGTCAATCCATCGATGCTGCTGCCGCGTTGAACCGCGTCAGGAAACTCCTCAAAGACTCCAGTTTTCTGCTTCAAAATTGCCAAACTCATCACATTCTTCGGTCTTGTAATGTGAACCCTAAATTGCCTCATGAATCTCTCAGTTAAATCTTCCCATGTTCCTATGGAGCCACTCTCGAGCCACTCTCGAGCTGCCTAAACCATAACGCCACGATATCCGTCAGATATAATGGGAAGCACCTGGCCATAACTTCCGGTGATGCCCCCAGCACTTCCATATGCCTCATGTATCTTGTCAGATGGACCGCGGGGTCCGTCCTCCCATCGTACATCTCCACCGATGGTAACTTGGACTCTGGTGCGTTCCTGCCATCCTGATTGCAGGAGAAAAGGGACTCATGTTCACATCTTCAAGATCTCTGTTTACTAATCTGCCCCTCATAGCTTGTCTGACCATCTCAGCCAATCTACCATTGTCTCCAAGATGCAATCCTCATTCATCGCTGTCGACCTGCCCCCCGAGTCCATGAGAGCCTTCTGGAATCTGCCCCCGGCTGAGCGTTCATCCTTCTGCTACCTCCAGGTTGCTCAGATGCCCCCATCTCTCTTGGATTGGATCAACATGCTCCAAGTGCGTGCCCCCTAATCCAGGTGCTACGCCGGATGGTCCTGCCCCGTTGTGGACTCCATCTGCTCCTTGGTTCTGCGCTCCAAGTTGCCCAATCTGTTGAAACAAACTCTGGATCAACTCCTCCTGCCTCTTCATCATTGCCTCCATCTCTTCCCTGGTGATGAAGACTGAAGCTTGGTTCGCTCCTGAGGAAGCCTCTTGACTTCCTTCATGTTCACTTCTCTCTGGCCTCTGCCTTCTACTTGTTTGCCTTGTCATAGGTCCTTAGATCTGAATTCTTAAATCTTCAAATTCAACTTCTCTTGAATTAGCCCTCTCAGTGAAAGCACCGAAGTGTTTGCACCAAAAATGGTCAAAAACACCAATATCGTGAAAGAACCCGTATATGAATACAAATCAGCAATATTCAACACAAATCTCAGATCTAAGCAATATCAAGCACAGTAATTCAGCAATAACAATCAGAAACATAGGATTTATAGTGGTTCGGCGATCTTGCCTACGTCCACTCTGAAGCTTATGATTTTATTGATTCACTTGATGGTTTCAATCCGTTACAGCGGATTACAGTAGATTATCGCTCTGATATTTGAATACAACGGTGATAAAAAGATGTAGAGTTGAATCCGGCAGAGTCTGTATGTCCAATGGCCAAAAGATCCCTTTTCTGTAGGCTTCAGGGGGCTATTTATAGGCGTAGGAAGCTGAGATCGCGTCCAAACTTCAAGAGACTTCTTCTGGCACGTTAGTCATGTGACCGACCCCACCAAGTTTCGACTCGATCTATGATCGATACGAAATGATTTCGTATCCATCAAAAATTGATTCAATCAAGCTGAAACTTGGCATGAACATTCTTTACCTTGTATGGAAGATGCTGTGAAAATTTCGTCGCATTTGGATCTGTGGTTTGGGAGATATGATCGATACGAGTTGGAGTTTCTGGGGTTCACTTCGAGTCGATCACTTTGAATCCATGTATTCGAATCGATGGACGCACGTGTTTCCGAGACGGCGTGGCGCGCACTCCTTGGATCGATCCACTCCTTATGCCGAGTTGACCGCTTCACGTCCATGAATTTCGCCTCGTTTGTATCGAGTACTGTTATCCAGTTTGAATCAATCAACTCCGTGCATTTAGTATCAACTTTCAATGTCTAGTTCGAATCGAGATAAGTGGCTTAGCTCGTATCGATGGTGATGTCTCCATTCAATGGATACGATTTTGATAGATACGAACCGAAGCTGCCTGATGGATTCGAATGAACATCTCGTTCATCGATTCGAACTAATCATTGGTCGACTGATATGAAGTTCATGGATGCGAAGACTTGGCCATTCCGATTGATACGAAGCCGAAGGATACGAACCGAGGTGTGGTGATGGATACGAGCCTATCGATACGAAGTGCGGTCTACTGATGGATACGAAACTGTGCTCTAGGATGGATACGAACGATGGATTCGAACTGCTCTAAACTCAATGGATTCGAACATACTGAGGCGATGCCAGTCCGATGGATATGAACCCGATGGATTCGAAATGGACATCTCCTCGACTATTTGATGGATACGAACAGCGTATTTTAACTAACTTGCATCGATCATATCTCGTTCATACGAACTCCGATTAACCTGAAATTTGAAACACTGGCTTTTATGATCTTGCTTGTCATGTCTGGTCAATTGTGACCCGATCCAGACTCGGACAAAATTCATCGATATCCATAGCGAAGCAATGTATAACCAATCTTTGAGATGAAATGTCTTTTGTTTTCGATCAATCTTTTGGTATCACGGGCTTTGCTAAAAAGCGGGATAACAATGCATATAATATATTCTCATACTAATCAAGATAATTTTAAATTTATCTCTCATTGTGAAATTTCACAGGAAATTTGAATATTTTTGATGCAATATATGGTGCAAAGGTCAACACGAATTAGAAATCCTCCTCAATCGACTCAGTTAAAGAAACGAGCTTAATAGGATTGGTAAAAAGCAGTAGTGATGAGGATGATAATGATGGAGCAACTGAGCTAGCATTACTAATGAAGAGATTCAAAAATTGGAACCGCAAATACAAAAATCCAGATCTAAATCAAAAATTGATAAGCAGAATATTCAAAGCATTAGGCAATCCAGAAGAACGAGAGATCATGTGTCACAAGTGCAACAAACCCGGACACATCAAGCCCAATTGTCCTCGACTTCAACACAACTAAGAAAAGAATTCAAAAAGGAAAAGTTTTACAGCCATATGGAATAAAAGTGTTGATTGTATAAGCACTAGCAGTGAGAGTGAAAGAGTAAAACTGCGCCTATGAGGAGATATAACTGATAGTGAAAACGATGAGCCAAACGAGGTATCAAAACTTTCTCACTCACAGTTACTTATATATTTCCATGAAATAAATGGCTGTTTTGAACGACTTAGGGAGAAGTACGCCAAACTTGAATAACAAAAAGATACTTTGATAGATTTAAATAAACAATTTGATCAATTAGTAAAAAACTATCAAAGTAGGAGCCCTAAGTGTGTAAGTGTCCATTATTCGAAGAAGAAATTAAAAAAATCAGAAATCAAAATTAAATCGCTTGAAAATGAAATTCGGATTTTGAAAGAAAGTGAAAATACTCGGAGAGAAAACTCCATTAAAAGGTGCACACAATTATTGAATGAAAATGTATCCCTCAAAATGCAAGTCCAACAATTATCTACGACTTTAGGAAAATTTTCGAAAAGTGAAAGATCGTTAAATATGTTTTTAGGAAAACAAACTGTTAATACAGATAGACAAGGACTTGGATATAATCGATCAAAACGTGATAGAGGTGAAATTAGACAAGTCAATTCCATGTGCACAATTTGTAGAAAATTTGGACACAATTAGAATATTTGTTGGTATAGACCCAAAAATATCAAATCCATTCAAATTTGGGTTTCAAAAGGCATTGTTATAAAATCTCTGAAAATCAAACAAATATGGATGCCGAAAGGAATATGTATAAATAGTTTTGGGTCTCTATAAACATATTTTTCAAAATGCTACCACTAATAACAATGGACCTGTAAAAACAAATAGGTCACAAAATCTTCTCTCGTGTAGGTGTGGTGGCAGGCTAAGGAACAACAACGGTGTTATCTGGATTCTGGCTGTTCCAGAAACACAACGGGCGTCAAATCAAAGTTCCTTAGCCAATTATAAAGGTGCTAAAATCACAATGGATAACAACGAAAAATATCGTAAAGGTAAAACAGGTAATGGTATATTTATTTTGAACGATATATTAAATGTGATAATCTGCACCGTAACCTGAATTAAATCAGCCAGTAATGTAATGATGAAATGAATGATGATTTTGATTCTAACTTATTTAAAATTGTTTCCCAATTATATTCTTATGCCAAGAACACTATAAAAATATCTAGAGTATTTGAATTACTTCATATATATTAGTTTGGATTAATAATAGTGTTTTATTGGTTGATAATACATTTGGTTATTTTACGGCTGACTCTATATTCACGGTTCTTATTTATTTGCACGGTTTCAATTCGAATTCAAAAGAATTTCATTTAAAAACTGTAAAAATGATTTTAAGATATTTTGATGCACACTTCACGGTCTGGTCTATAAATTTAACTAATGATAATTTCGAGTGAAAGGAAAATTCAGATGCAGATTGCACTGGTAATCTAGTTGGTAGAAAAATTACTAGTGAAACATGATTTATGTTGAGACATTTCAGTAGGTGCATCGTTTTTTTTCAAAGAAAATATCTGCATATTTTTCATTTTAAATATTTTCAAGTAGCAGAAATTTTCTTATAAAACCCCTTCTAGAAAATCATTTTTGACCTTGTTTTTAGATTAGTCATTTTTAGAAAAATTGATTTTATAATTATTTTTGGATTTGATCTTAAATGATTACAGTGACTAATCTGACTCCCTACTAATTATCGAAGAAATAAATAGTGATTGAAAAAGTGAAGAGTGTCGATATTAATTATATGTTATAACTTGAGACGGTATATTTACTAAATTTCTTTAGAAATTTGATGGTAAAAATTCCATGACCATCTCTATTTCTATCATATTTCTATTGGCCATCACTCACCAAAATTCAATATGGTTTGTCAATATGTGGTACTTTAAACAGGAATCATTCATTTTCATTTTTTTTAGAATCCAAAGTATTCACTCTCATTTAAAAGTCCTCACGGTTATGCATGGGTGAACTACTTGGAATTTCTGATTATGTGCTTCCATGCTCATTTAAAAGTCCTCACGGCTATGCATATATGGAATGCATATCAAAATTGATTTGTTAAACTTACAAGTTGACTCTGATCCCATTTAAAAGTCCTCACGGTTATGCGTGGTTAGAAGATACTTAAATTCATTTTTTTATAATTTTTTTGGAATACTACTAATCTCATTAAAAGTCCTAACGGTTATGCATAGTTAGTAGATATTCAAATTCCCGGTATAAATTAACCAAAAATAGACATAACTATATGGTTTTATATGATGACATCATCCCCATCCTTCTAAAGTGGAATATGCGTCAAACAGAGTATTATGATTTTTGTCTGATTTTTTATTGAAATTTAATATTTATATTCGATTGAGTTTTAATGTTTTATTAATGTCTGTCACTTTATCTCTATTTTTCTAACACTATTACTCTTTTGATGATAACAGAAGGGAGAGAGAAAAGTTAAGATTTTGACAAAGGTCAAATATTTTCTATTTGCATCTAGGCCTATTTGCATTTTTTTTTATTTACATGCATATATGAAGGGGGAGCTTTGTGTAGAGAGGGACATTCAGACAAAGGTCAAATATTTTCTATTTGCATCTAGGCCCATTTGCATATTTTTTATTCACATGCATATATGAAGGGGGAGCTTTGTGTAGAGAGGGAGCATTCAAATAGGGGGAGCAAATTGAATGATTGAATACATTTAATATATTCAAGATCTTAAATATATGTTTGTTATCATCAAAAGGGAGAGATTATTGAATATGCGAATATATGATTTTTGTTTGATGATAATAAACATATGTATATTCAATTAAATTTATTTATTAATGTACTATTTTATTTTTCACATAATTAAACAAATATTTGGTGAATAAAATAAATAACACGGAATTTAAATTCAAACAAATATTCATTACAATTTTAAAAAGTACAAATTTGAGCTCTCACTATATATACACACACACACACACACACAAATTCAATGACAATACATATTCGATTACATCACAATTTATTATTTACAAATGCACCTCACTACAACTCATTCATTCACTCGAATTTATCTTCAACTTCATTCCAAATTGAATTCAGCATCTGAGCAATCTGCAAAAATATACATTGACGGAGTAAAATTGAAAATAAAATATTTTTGCAGTATAAAATAAATTATAATTTTGAAAATATTATTTGCCTCAGTTATTTGGGTTGTTCATCATTATTTAAATTTGAATTCATCATACACGAACAGCTTGTGACATGCATAGTGGATCACTATACAAGCCATAAGGCCGTGCATACCAATATACACTGGATAAAACTACAGGGACAGGTGAGCACAAGTCAAACCCATATGGAAAGCCGGGTTCAACTCAAGTGCAATACAAATAAAGTCATGACACGAGCACAAGGTCAAACCCGAGCTATAAGCTGGATTCAACACAGGTGCAAGTTCATGAAAATGGTCAAGACAACTAAAACAAGCCTCGACCAAAAAATCCAAGTGTACAAACATGGGGTGAATGCAGATACAACTTGCACCAGATCAGGTCAAAGTAAACCAGATCATCAAATGAAACAAAGACCAGACACAATGCAACAGAGAAACAACTCAGCATCAGTGCACATGAGTTAGAATGAAAAATCAGATGTCCAGAGACTAGACTCAAAGCAACTCGAGCTAGCTAAATGAACAAGCTCTTAAGTCCAGACCACATGAAGTATGAAAACAATGAACCAGTACAATGTGAACTAGCTCGAATGAATCAAAGTGCAAACCATACATATGTACAGAGTTGACACAATAAAAACATGAAGACAAAACTAACTACAAACTATATGGTGATACAACAATGGTGCACATACATATCTAAGTGCAGACATGATGATCCACAAAGTATACAGGAACCAATACACAGTGAATCAAAGGAAATGGAATGCATAAATGAGACTAAAGACTGCACAAATTCAATATATTCAAGACAGATTCCAAACACAATGAAGCACAACATCAAGACACAAATATACAAGTTCAATGACTCGACACACAATGAAACTGCACCAGACCAGATCACAATGTGCACAAATATGTAAACAAAGTATGCAGTGATAACACAAGTGTAGATCCAACAATACATGCATACACACATACAAATGTATATATGCACATATATGAAGACACATAGAAATAATCAAGCAGTGAATTTTAAAGTGGTCGAAGTCATGTAACAAGTTCAATCTAGCAGTGAGCAGTGCACATGTCATGGAAGCAGCCAGTGTCAAAGTTACAAACAAGAATCAAATAATGTCAACAGCAGTTTCAAAGTTGTGGTTGTCAAGAAACCAAATCAAGTGACCGAAGTCAAAAAAGAAAATATTTTTGTAGAGGAATAATTCAAAAAATACCATCGCATAAACAAGTCAGTGCCGAAGTTGAACAAGTCAAAAATCAAAGCCATGGTGGTCACGAAAGAGATCAACACCGTGATTATCAAGTAACCAAATATACTAAATTGACAAAGTCAGAAATCATCGTCAACATTCAATCAAAATCATACGGCCAAGGAATTATCAGAACGAACGAAAATCAAGGGGTTCGAATCCTATATAAACCCTTTCATCATTGGCCGAGAAGATCATTCGAGTTCAAGTAACAGCAGAGCATAATCATTCAACTCTAATCGTCGATCGAGTTCAAGCAATCAAATTAAAAAAAGCAAAAGGCATAAATTACATACCGAAGTCAAGATCTAACTCGATCGAGAAGCAGCCGAGTGCAACTCAAGGGACGGTCAATCGACAGAGCTAGCAATGCATAATCGAATATTCGACCAATCAATTTGAAGTCGGCAGCTTCTAATTCTCCAAAGCCCTAATTTTTGAAGATGAACGAGAAACGAATGAGCAGGCATTTTTAAAAGATTGAAGAACAAGGAGTTGGCTGAATAACACAAAAGAGAAAGGGAAATTAACTTTATCGCTGATTTATTTTGAGCTGACCTTGTTATTAAGGCTTTAGTATATTAAAATTAGGGTTTATTTATTTTAGTGTTTTAAAGTGTTTTTAATTTCTCTTTTAAACTTTGTAATTACTAGTCATGTGACTAGGGGACGAATTATGGTGGTGTAGTTCGAGAATTCACAACTCAGTGGCTGAGTTGTGGCAGGGTTTTGAGCGTAGAGTTAAGGCTAGTCGATAGAGGGTGTCGTGAGTTTACATGTGTAAGCATCTTACTGCTTAATTTCTAGTAGAAACCTAGGGGGCAGCACGTAGGCAGGGTTTTGCCGAAGCTGTGTAAATTTTGTTGTGTTCTATTTCTGCATTTATTATTCTGCCGTTATCCGTGCTGCTGTAATTCTGATATATCTGTGTTGAAAATATTTTATAAACTTCTGCAATAATTTTTATAATTAATAGCATCATCCTATTCACCACCCCTCTAGGGTGAAATTGATCCTAAAACCGTGGCGGTGTGTAACCCAACATGGCCTACCCTGGTAGGAGGCAAGGACCAGTTGGGTGTAACCCAGTCTTTCCCATCAAACGCTACGGTCGGATGACGTATCACCCTACACAGCCCTATCCCTGAATTTTGGTGTCAATCGTTGTTGTGTAGTGCCCGATACCGCTCGTCATCCTGTTTAGATTGCCTAATGTAATCAAGGCAATACCTCCCAAAAACTATATTTAAAGTAGACTACTCTATCTATATGGGGTACTCCTTTGTCTATACGCAACGTATGTACTCCCTGGGTCCTATGGTTGGATATGTCCCATATCAGTAAAATGTTACACAAATGTTGGTAGCCCCTTGCGGTGAGTAGGCTTCTATTGTGTAACGCTACCGACCTCTCATTCAAATCTACTCAAACCAAATTTCATGTTATCCATTTAATTATATTTTAATCATAATATTTCACATCCGTCATAAGCGCATACTCGAGGCCACTTATATATACATATAAATTTCATATATATATATACACATTTCATATATATATTCTTCCATATTTACTTAATTATGCGTTTCTTCTTTTCTTTAAATTTATTTATCGTTTTCTATTTTCTATTTCTATTCCCATGTTTTATCTTTATTTCTTATTGCCCATCCCTTCAAATTTTCTTTTTATTTACTTCAAAATTTTATTGGTATTTCACATCGTAACATTTTAGGACCTTTTTAATCCACTCATGTTTTACTGTTTAACTTTGGAGTTTATTGCATTTTAATGCATTGGAACTACGTTTAAATCTTACAAATGTTAACATAGCAAATTTCTATCTCTTATCTAAAGAAAGAGATATTCATGCGGTGTTTGTAATTACAGTGAACCATCTTTTTAGCTCTTGTAATAGTTGGTACAAAATATGGTAATCATCCATATTTGTACATCTCTTTCTTTTTGAGTGTATTCCTTATCATTTCAAAGATCATACTTTCGATTAATTAAACCTGATAATACTTAGAAATCTACTTGCAATATTCAAAATTCCAACGAATTAAAATTTCACTAAAACTCATAAACTCTTAAGAAACTTTTCTTTTAATTCAATTCATATCCATCACATAAAAATCATTTCCAATCATCACGTAATGCGCTAATATTTATTCAATAATAAATTTAGGCAAGTTTCCAAATTTCGTCAAATCTTGTTATATAGTAAATTTCATTAGATTCATTTCATTAAATCCATTATGCATAACAATAAATTTATATCTAATCATTACGCGCTTATAGATTTATGTCTAATCGTTACGCACTTACAAATTTATATCCAAATCATTATAAAAGGCATAACTGAAATAGATCACAACAATATAAATATAATCTTATTATAAAACATATAATTTTTTCCACTTACCTCTTTTTTAAGCATTCCTAAATCTCCGGATCTAATCTTTGTTAACTTTATTTCCACTTTGACTCCCTATTTGGATTCCTATATAACATATACATATAGATCTATTAGAATTCAGATTAGAAAGAAGAGATTTAGGTTGATTATAATTTTAAATTTAGGTTTATAGTGTACCTTGGTTGTAGCGACTAGGTTTGAACCTATTCTTTATCTCTATCATCTTCCACAATGATCAGTGGTGTATATATACAAACTAACAACCTAGAACTATTTCTAAAAATTTTGATTTATGAAGGAGAAGAGAAAATAGCAGAGCTTCTACGGCCGTTAGAATATTATGAGTTTGGAAGTGGGGGTCTAGTCCTATATTTATAGGGGTCCAAATCAATGCCAACTGGTTGATTGGATGGTACTAAATCTGGGCCGGTCGGCAAAAAAATTACTATTGTTTTTAAAATTCATGGGTCAATCCCCCAATATCCATTGTCGACCACTAACGGTCAACCTTGATATATGTAGGGTCGACTTGTGATTTGTTTTAAATGGTGATTTATTTTCTACGTTGATCCGTTTGACTTGTTTCGCTTTTAATATATACTTTACGATATCGTTAACATTAACTATCAA
Source organism: Allium cepa (assembly GCA_030765085.1). Taxonomy (NCBI): domain Eukaryota; kingdom Viridiplantae; phylum Streptophyta; class Magnoliopsida; order Asparagales; family Amaryllidaceae; genus Allium; species Allium cepa. The sequence goes on along the minus strand of CM060944.1, from coordinate 585,646,838 downwards.
CGTTGAACAGATTTGTCAATTTTTTCCCGTTTATTTACAAAATCGTCTATTTCTTCCCCATTTAATGTTGATTGCAATAATTTGTTTGCACATGTACATATCCTTTTAGATTTTAATTTAACGTTAACATTTCAGTTTCCATTAACGTTACTAATCAGCGCTAATTAGATTTTATTACTATATTTTCATATATAATTATTTCTAACACTAAAATTTTAAATGTTAATAACCTTTCTTTTGACCTCTGATCGAAAATTTTTATATGTGAAAATTCATCATAAAATTGCCACGAACCTAACATATAAGTTTCGCAGCCAAATTTTGACATATGCAAAAATTCTATTTTAGCATTATCACTTATTTATTGCTTTTCTTTTAAAATCAATTAGCATTAAAATTGCAAGGTGTCACATCGAGATCATTTGACAGTGAGTGTGTAACGACCCCGGATTTTTATGAATTTAAATTGATAATTTAAATGAATTTTTGAATTAGAATTTGTAAAAATTGATTTTAAACGATGCGAGTTTCCCCGATCTCAAATAAAAATGTGTTAAATTACTTGAATTTAAATCTTATATTAGTTGTTTGAAAAATATATATTAAAGTATATACATTGACACAAGTACGAAATGAATAAATAAGTGAATTGTTAATTTATTATTGATGGTTAAAATATATATAATAAATACAAGACAATAAATAAGAAGTAAATAAAATATAAGATATAACAATATAAAGTAAATATATATATATCTTAATCTCATATTAATAAATTAATACAAGATAATACAAATGGAGTAGGCTACAAAAGTAATAAGAGTAAAATAAAAATAGAAGTTCACTTATTTTGTAAAGTAAAATAATTCATACTTAAGCTATGAATAAAAATAAGAACATTGATATATAAAATATAATCAATAAGTATTCAAACAAATAAAATAAGAAACAAAGCAAAAGAATAAATTCAAACAAATACAAATATAAGAGATATAACTAAGCTTGCTAACAAATATAAAAGAGATCGGTAATAAATAAGCAAAGTAAAACAAAACTAAAGCAAAGTACAATACTGCATGAACATAAACAAAGCAAAATATCCACAAACAAACTACATACATAATTTAAAACAAAACAAAAATACATACAAGTATGTACACTTGTAAAAGAATACCAAAACAAAATATATATGCATTGGCTGGCAAAACAAGGCAGCAAGTATATATTCAAAACATAAAGGACGATTTCATTTAATGCAAACATCCACAGCATGCCTATTTTACAAACAAAAGTACATACAACAACTTCAACCATGCCTAGAGTATAAAACAATATTTTAACCTGTAAACTTTCTTTATATTTATCAAACTACTTCATTTCCTATATCAAACATCTTTCATCATTTCGTTCCATTCTAGCTAAGAAAATCTAAAGTAAACTTCAACTAGAACATCAAACAAATCAAGACAACCAGAGATCAAAAGGGAGGGCAACTCAAAGCAAAGATCAGTTTTCAAATGCAGAGTCTGTTCTCTGCTATTCAAACCATCCAGGTGAGTGAACACTTCTTTAAAAAAAAAAAACCTGGTTCATGCTTGATGTATGTGAAGTAAGTGGTGAAAATTGTTTGCATAGAAATAAAAGTGTTGTATATATGTATATACCTACAAATATAAGCATGAATGTCTGTGAACAGGGTATATTTATACCTGTTCTTAGTTTACATACAAATATAAGATTTAAAAGTTCAAAATTCAATTCCACCTTTCTCAATCCCTTTTAGCCAGTGATATTAAAACAAAGTATGTTTAAAATCATCATAGCTTAATTTTAAAAATATTTTCAAGTAAAATAAGTTTGAATATTTTCTGGAAAATAAGAAGAACAGTGAAAACTTGATGTTATCAAAAACTCCAACATGATTAAATCGTAGATTCAGACCTGTAATCTATTGTATCTTTAAAAACTATGATTTTTAGAATAAAAATCAAGTTTTTTTGTTGAGTATTGAATGTGCATTTCGACTTTGACTTGAGAATGGGTTTTTGGCTATTTCGAATGGTCGGAGGGACTATGGTGATCGGGGTTCCTACTGGAGATGGACGAGCTTACGTTGACGGTGGGAAAAATACTCAGAGACACTCACGTTCACTGTGGCAACGGCGTTTGGCAAAATTTGTTTCTAAACCTAATTTTTTGGGTGGTCGAGAATTTGGCCATCGCGACCTCTTACGAGCATCGAGTTACTCGCGCCTTTGGGAGATGGTGGTAGGGTCGTAGGCGAAGGCGTGGCCGGTGGTGGAGGGTTTCTGGTGGTCGGTGGGGGGAGCAGTTGCCGTTGACAGGTTGAGGTGGTATTTGTGCGTGCGTTTCCAGGTTTGGCTAAATCACTCGATTTCGATTTTCGAGTTGTTTGTGTATTTTGATGGTCGGGGTGGTAAGGATGGGTGATCGCCGATGTGAGGAGGTTGGTGTGGTTGACCGGAGTGGGCCGAAGTCACGGTGCAGGTGCACGAACCACTGATGTGTATCAGTGGCATGGGGTAAAAAAAAAAGAAAAGAAAAAGAAGAACTTGGACTCGAGGTAATCCTCGGGAAGTTTGCAAGATAGCTCGAGTTCAGACTCGTGTATTTTTAGGTTCATGCCGAGTAAAATTTATTTGTTACAGGTTTTAACAATAACCTGTACTATTGTGTTTTAAAAGTTTAAAATGAAATTTAAAATTGATGTTTTAAATAAGTTTAAATATCTTAAATTTGAAGGGAATTTAATATCAAAAATCTTTTAAATTTCTTAATAACAAAGTAGTACTTTAACATATGAATTTAAAGCAAGTTGAAAAATCAATGTTTCAAATATTGTTTTTTTTAGTGTTAACTAAATCATTAATAAATATGAGTTTTACTTTTAAGTAAATGAAGATTTAATAATTTGTAATTCATAAATTATTAAGTTAATTCGAATGATTAATTATGAAGTTGGTTTAAAGGTTAATTTAAATAAGTAAGTAATTAAAGAAATATTATTAGTTAATGAAGATAATTAATTAGAGATTGTTAAGTAATCAAATTAATGTAATTAATTTTGATAATTAATTTGAATTTATAAATAAAGATAATCAAATGTAATTTGTTGATTACTTAATGAAAGAAATTAAGGGGTTAATTATGAATTGTAATTGTAAATTGGATATTTTGATCAAATTTTTGATAAAGGTTAACTGGTAATTAATGATTTATTTGTATGAGATGGTTGCTTAATGATAAGAAATTAAAAGATTTAATTTCTTTAAAATAATTAATTAAAGTTAATTAACTAGGAAATTGGTTTAAAATATTGATTTAATTAATATGATAAATTAAGAGGTTAATTAAGTAAGGTAATTGATCAATTAATTTATATTAAATGATTTGAAATTAATTCATCAGGATTGGATAATTATTTCATAAGTAATTAATTTAATTGGAAATAAATAGAATTGATTTGGATTAAACGATTAATTAATCCTGCTTATAAATGACTATTGAATACTTAATCATACTTATGGATGATTGTATTATATGTGATGCCTTGAATTGATTGTCCTAACTGATTGTAATATTTTGTACTGTGGATTGAGCTGTGTATGATTCATTCATTTATTTACATTGTATATTATCTGTGAATCTGTGAATGAGCGATAAGCGTTATAGCTATATCGCTTACTAATTATATCTCTATGTTTTAATCTGTGATGATTGAATAATGTTGCACTATTGTGTTAAACCCCTGGACCACACTTATACACACACCAATATGGATTTCACGAGGAAATCGATTAAGTCGCAGATTTTTGAAATAGTTAAGTTTGAATTTTTAAATTCAAATGTTTTGGAAATGGAATCAGAATAAATGTGAAAAGCTTTTAGAATGAAATTTCAAAATAAAATTTATTATTTTTAAATTACTTGATTAAGTTTTGGAATTTAAATAATTTGATTTAAATTTAAATTCAATACTTGAAATTGAATTCTATGATTTGAAATTAGGGATTAAAGATGTTATATTGGTTATATAGGGATTAAACCACTTTTAAGTATTGTTTTTTTTGGGAATTTGAATTTAACCCAAGGATTTCAACTCGTATAAATGAATCAGATTTCCAAAATGAAAACTGTTGTTTTCAAATGATAAACACTTTTAGATAAGAACTGAGATTCCAGTTAATTAGGGGAATTTCAAGATTGAATAGAGAAATGATTTTCCTAAATTATGAATGAATTCTTTTTGAAAGCTATGAATTAAATCTGTTTATTTTTAACAGATTTAAAATGATGATTTATTTAAACCATTCGAAATGAAATTGTTTTGAAAGCTATAAGTTAAATCTTTGATTTAAATATTTAACGAGTTAATCAAATTGAAATGAAAATTGATTTGGAAAATCTGTGAATGAATCTTTTATTTAAAAGATTAAAATGTGAAAATTGTTTAAACCGTTAAAGGTCGTGAAAATGAATCTTTTTGTTTAAAGATTGAAAATGGTAATTTATTTAAACCATTTGAAGAAAAGTTTTGGGAAATAAGTTGTGACTTAATTGAAATCCCATTATCCATTTATTTTTGAAATATCGTGCTTACTATTCGGGTTAGCCGGGAAAGGACCTTTGGGTCGTATAACCCATTCCGAATATGTGATACGTCGTTATGGATAACATTTGAAGACCGGTGTTGAAGACCGGGTATTTGCAAGAACAATAGTATGACCTATCGATTGTCTCTGCACTAAGTTGCAACGGTATAGAGACTCCCTAAGTGATGGGAAATCCGATCGGGATTGTGAATATCCGGATTGTAAGGACTTCTTTGTAAGTGCCTTCGGTTCTGTTCGATCCCGGAACAGACTTGTATGGATTGTATGTCTGACATTACAAATTGAGATATAAAGCCGATTTCTTTCAAATATATTTCTGTTGGTGGCGAAGAATTTATTCTTTTAGCTTAACACCCTTCTCTGAGACGTACGAGCTCAGAGGTTATGTAGTTAAATGTTATCAGCGATATATTCCCAATTTGGTAATGTGACATGCTGAGTGTTGCTGTGAAATGATCATTGTGTTGATTATTTGTGATAGGATCATTTGTTTGATCGTCTATCCTGGTGATCATTTCTATGACATTTGTTGACCCAAAGCATGGCTTTTGTATAAATTATGTTTTTGTGGACGTGACTTCGTCGAGCCTCACACCCCGTGAATGGTCAAAACAGGAAAGAAGCAGCAAGGTTATGAGGGGTAGCGCCCTTTAGGATGTGTGCATTTCCTTCTGGAAAAGGGTGGTATCATGGTATGGAGCCCAGATACTTACTCATGTTGAAAACACTTTATGATTGTGTGAATTGATTACGAGATCTCGGATAAAGGTCCCAAAGGACCGGGTTATGGCATATTCGGTCAGTTGTTACTCAGTTAGGGGTAACCCGGCCTTGTGTTGGTAGAGATCCGGTTTGGTTCTCGGGGATGTCCATCCAGAGGCATTCTCATGTGGCAATGGGAAGTTCCTTGGCCTGATCATTCGTTGGAAATCCAAAGAACAATACGAACCTTGTACGGTATTAGTTGTATAACATGCTATGGAATGTGGCGGTAACCTGCTATTGAACATAGTTAGCTATAGTAGGCATAGTTCGGAATGTCTATGTTGGCTAAGATTTATATTCTACTTTCGAAATGAATTTTTCCTACACTATGCACTAATAATAATATCAAATGTTCTTTTTAATGCGTATCAAGCATCTTTGACTAACATAAGAAGAAATCTCCTCCAAGTCTGCGTTTGCATTGTGTGTGTGGCGGGAGGTCTTATAGTAGTCTCATTTTTTTAAAAGCATTGCGAATTGACTTTAAAATATTCCTCTATTTTGATTTTAAAGATAAATAAACTGTTTTTGTTGCTCACACCAGTCCCACGACTGATCCGGAGTTTATTGTTTCTTTCCTAAACTCTGGGTGCTCATTATATTTCTACACGAGCAGTCTAGAGTTGGGTTTTTCAGATAGTCAGGTTTAGTAGATCATCTGGAGTTAGTTCAGTCTTTGGACCACACCAGTCTTGTTTAGCTTGGTGCATTGTTATGGGGAGTTCGAGCTATTGCTGGATTAGTTCTTGGAAATGGAGTTGCAGTTGTTTTTGGAGTTCTTCCTTGAAGACTATTTTAGAGTTATATTGTTCTGCTGCTAGATGTTGTCATCTATTTTCTTTTCCGCTGCTATTTTAATGTATCATATCTCTGATGTATATTGATATCTATTGGATCATCTGTTGTATAAGATATTGTATCAAAGCTGTATATCAATGTATTATTCTTTTATTCCGCTGTGTTATTTACTTAATGTTGTTATAAGCTCCGGCGAATCGGATTTGAACGGTCGAATTTATGGCATTCGAATACGATTTGGAGTATGGATGTCGATTTTTGAGCGGGCCAATTCAGTCGTTACAGAGTGAAAGCTGCTTAGGATAGATAGAAGAGCTATATTGATAGGAGAAGATGTGACTTAGAGTTCTTCGTCGGCGATATGATGATTGTCAAGATCTCTTCATGTAAGAATGTTGTTCGATTTGGTACTAAGGGGAAGTTGGCACCGAGATTCGTTAGTCCTTTTTTGGTGCTTGAGAGTATTTGAAAGCTGGCTTATAGAGTTGATTTACCTGAAAAGATGGTGGGTGTACACAACTTGTTCCACGTCTCTTACTTGTGGAAGTTTGCGCACGGCTCATGCATGATAGTTGAACCAAATCAGTTTAATGATATTGAGTTTGAACCAGAAGCATCAAGACTAGGCTTATTTATATCGTTGGAAGTTATGCAAAGCAGCTTAGGAGGAAGATGATATAACAATTAAAGGTTCGATGGAGTGAAAGCAAAGGTGATTGTACTTGGAAGACCGAGGTGGGCACGAGGATCGCCTACCTAGGGCTCTTTACTTGGTAAGACTTCTGATTGTCGCATTTACTTTCAGTTTCGATATCATATTGGGTAGTTTAGTATCCTACATGTTAGGGTAGGCATAGGTATCATTTCCTACTTCTCTGTGCATGTTTGATGTTTGATATGTTTTCTTGTGGATGTTAAGCATGCAGGGTAGCTATGCTTGATATTGTCCTGTTTGTATTAGGGATTTTGAGGCCAAACTTACTAAAGAGAGGAGAGTGTAATGATCCATATTTTACATATCAGAGGATTATGAAATATTTTTAAATTTGTTTATTTAAGGTCATATGACTTTATAATTTTTGAAAATGCCTACTAGTGAAATTTCTTTAGAATATTATCAGACAATTTTACTACCGAAAACTTGTAATGACTATAACTTTTGGTAGAAGATGAATTAGCATCTGAGACCACTTTCATTGGAAAGATATAACTGTTTTCCTTTAGATTGAGTGGTCATAATGGCGATTTTGGCTTTCTAGCTAGGAGATATGGATGTTCGAAAATTAACATTTTTTGAAGCAACTTAGTGGGTAATTGACGAGTTTGGTCATAGGCTCATTAACCCATTTCAAGTTTTACACCTATGTTGGCTAAAACAATCATCCCCAAATCATTTCTACCATCATGCAATAGATTTAAGCCTTCATTAACTCATTCTCTACCCAAAAAATTCTATATTCTCCTCCAAATCAAGTCTAAATCATATACTAAAAGTAGATTATCAAGGGGTTTTATTAGAGATCTTCAAATCTATATTTTTAAGGAAGAAAATTTGGTGCTTGGATGTTGATTTTCATATTTGCCTCTTGTGTGCAAAACTTGAATTTTGGAGGTTTTGGTGAGTGATTTATCATCTCTCAACTTATTATGTATGTATCTATAAGTTTTAACATGTTTTAAATCCATTTTTTAAAGTCAAAAATGAGTTTTAATGCTGTTTTAAAACCTAACCTATAGTATAAACATGAATAAATGGATTTATGGTGTTCTAGACATGTTATTTGGATACGTGTTTGCCTTGATATATGTTCGGCTATCTTGTAGACACATTTTACGAGGAGTATTATGATTAGTTGTGTAACTTACATGTTTGGATGTTTTTTGATGCATGTATAGTGTTGGTTTGTATGCTTGTATTGTTGAAAATTCTTACTAGAGCGAACTAAAGGTAGGAACTGTGTAACCGAACTTGCACGGGTAGGCGTTAGAGTGTTTGGAGTCATATCATTGCATATGCGATGCATGAGGGTCGAAGTGTTGGATGTAGCGATGCGATCAGCATAATGATGGTGTGCTAAAGGAGCTACATGTAATAGTTTGGCAAAGGTCGTCTAATGGTAGTTTGAGTCCGACGGTGGCATGGTCCTTTGGTTGGCTTCAGGAAAGGGAAGTACTGGTTCAAATCTATATTGGCTCGACAACGAAAGTCCAAACATGAAATCCTATCCGATAATGTTTTGCTCGGTGGTTGAATCCCGGGCAGAAAATACTATACGCTTGCTATTTGGTTTGGTAGTGGAGGACTGAACAAGAAATCTTGTCCAGTAGTTGCCTATATCGATTTTGAAGACTGGACAGGAAATTCTATTCAGTAGCCGATCATGGGAATTTGTTCAGTGGCTTTGGTTCAGCTATAAGAGGAGGATTAGACGTAACATAGAATGGTGCTTTTGGGGTGTTTGTTTCGGGCTTGGCATGTAGGGTCTTTAGAGCAAAACTTGGGTATGCTTGGTGGTTTTGGGAGCTGGTTTGCAATAGGGATGAATGTCTCTAGGATAGCTTAAGATGACTTTGTAATGGAAACCCATGAAGTGCGATGACTTTGACAAGTCAATGTGGTGAGTGATTGTGGCCTATGGTGATGGGCCGAAAGGATGAGTTCTGCATGTCAGCTCATAGAATATAACATGAAGTTATGATGCTCATGAGTGGGACAAGGTAGTCGGCGTGTACCCAAGGTAGTCTACACGTACCCATGTGTTTGGACATCTATGTGTGTCCAATCCTTAGCCATCTACGTGGGTATGAGTTGAGTATCTCTGAGGTAGTACTATCGTTACATGTCCTAAGATTAGTGGGTAACTCTAAAGTTATGATGCTCATTGCTGGGACATGATAGTCTGCGTGTACCTAGAGTAGTCAACGTGTACCAATATTTTTGGGCGTCTGTGTGTGTCTAGTAAGTAGTTGGCTGCATGGGCAATGAGTGAAGCATTTGTAAGAGTTATCATAAATCTAATGCACTTGAGTGAGAGATGCAAGGATGTGCGATAGATGCCATGTTTGTTGTGTGCTTCATATGTTGTGTGATACCCCTATACCTAATATTTCCACATGTGATAGTAGTTTAGCATATACCGTGTTTATGTGCTAACTCTTTGGATGTAGTGACAGGTCATGTATAATTCTTCATACCCTATGCCACTTTTCAGTATATACTATTTTTATAGTATTTTGAGATGATGTATCACTCACACCAAACTATTTCCTGACCCGGGCTTTTAAGCTTTGCTTCTTATTATCTCAGGTACTTTTAAACGAGTAGATTAGGGATAATAGGTCTGTATAGCGCATGGACTTGTATGGAGTACGAGCAGGAGGCTACGTTTTCAGACACACACACATGTACATACATACTTATATATGTCTATTCGTGGAGCTTACTATCGCTTATATTCCGTTGTGTAGTTAATGACGGTTTGGAGTTTATTTTGGCGATTTGGGATGTATAAACTCTACTATTTCAGTTTTTGTATAATCTATGAACCTGTTGCACTTTGATGCCCTTATTTATGGTTGATTTGATTATATCAACGTCTCACCTATTTTACATCCATATTATTATATTATATTTTGTTTCTATGCTGTGAGATATTATATAAGTTCTATGTTTGGATTTTCTTTTCTTTTCACACTTGGTTATCGCCTTACATCAGCCGAATACCTCCATGGCCCACTCTATAGGTATATTGGGTATTGGAGTTATAGGGCAATCATTACATCGAGTCAGGCTCTAAATATTTAGATCTTATCAAGCTACAACGAGACTAGCCAAGAACTTATAGCTATTCGAGGTAAGTTGCCCTAATGCCATCTGATGCGCGTTCAAAAATCTAATAAAATAAGGATGGAGAGGAAAGGTCATCCCAACTTTCATATGTGCAAGCGACTAGGAGAAGTAGCCCACTAGGGGTTGGTTAGCCAGGTCTGTAATCGATGGTACAGAGAAATGAAGTTTTCACGGCCGAAGTATGCCAAAGAGCAGGTAAGGTTGATTCGACCCTTATGGAAGTTAGAAGCCCCTTGAAGGAGAGGCGTTTTCCATTGGTAGAAGCAATCTTGGCCATCTGTAGTCAGTAGTGAACAACTTAGATTACTGAACCATCCTAACCTGTTAAAAGTGCAATCAAATTGGGCTTGGGGAAAGCTTATCCTCTACCATTAGTGTGGGCAATTTACTATCCCCCGGTAGGTCCGCTCACCCTCTAACCTAAGATGAGCCATGTGGCCTGCATCCCCACTAGCTTGCCAACTAACTCTATCTATGGGTTCAGATTTTGTGTGCACTCTCTATTTTTAAAACACTAAGGGGGAAGTTCAGCAACATGGCATATAAAGAAAAAGGGTGTTCATTTTGATGTATGATGTCAGACAATCTTCGTTGATGGTAGAATAATGATCGTCAAACACCGTGTATAGTGGGAATGCACCAGAGAAATTCACCAGTACAATGATTTCTGTATAATGGCAAGTAGATCCTATAATGAATAACAATAACATGTAAAGTGAAAGAGAAAATAACAACTAAACTCGTGACACATTTTGAAAAAAAATTAAGCAAGTAATACCCAACCAAAGCAATGATATGAGAAACACGTGAATTAGAGTTGGATTTTTTTTACTAATGATGTGTTAACAATTCAGTATGGAATCAAATTTGCAATAGGGAAGAAGAGCTACGAAGTTCTTTTAATGGTAGAAATTCTTAAAAGACCGATAAAGAGTAAAATGATGATGGAGAAGAGAATTTATAGGCAGAGGGAAGCAATATGTGCCGTTAGACCTGCCATGTAAGAAGTAATCTGAGTCGTCTATGTATCATCAGTGCGTCAGTCAAATCACACATTGAAAAGCGTTTTATCTCTGCAGTGCTTAGGAAACCAGACCGCTTCCACTAATCATTCAACGCCACATCTAAAGAAATTTAATGTAGCATTAAATGCATGAACAACAAGCTGCACCCACACACTGGCCCAACCTTGAGGAGAAAATGTTGCTTAAATATTTCACAAGAGTGAATTAGATCGGCATGCATTGTCTAACCAGCCCGTAGAGTCCAATGTTTCCGTATTGGTCTGTATACCCCCAAATGACCCTACACCTTGGTTAGCAAGGCTCAGATGACAGTGGCATGCCTATGCACAACACCCGCCCGGTACATCGCTCGCCTGCTTGGTGATGCCTTTCGACCGGTCCAGGCCAGTAAGGCTCTCTTAAGGAAACCCTCGTCCATGTAGGTAAGATTCCCAGACTAGCACCTCTACTTGTAGGCTTCATATGATCAATCCATGATAGGTTGTCCTTCGAAGGCATCCTCTATCATTGACATGTTCAAATAATCGGTAAAATCGTCGAAAAGCTCCTACCCGAATCCCTAACCTCATCTGCCCTTACGCACCAATTCCCTTGGCAACATTCAGCCGGAGACCAGACAATCACTACTTGAAGAAGCTTTATATGCACTGCTCCTCTAGGAAGACTGGCACAACCAAGCCCTAATCATCCGACAAAAGCACCACTATGTAGTAACCACTTCACATGCTTTACTACTACCCATGCACCTCTACTGCAACCAATCTATGTTCTCGCACCGCCTACTATACTCCAAGCATGCTCTCTTTATGGCTTGCCAGTTGTCTTTATCCATACTATATAGGCCATCCAACGACCTAGTTGGCATGTGCATCAACCATATACATCTATCGATGGTCTAGAGCGATTTTCGGACTTGATCGGCACAATCTCAACCGTTAAAGAATTAACTTCGGCAACTATATATAGACCAAGGTATGCATTCTTACAAGGGTTGAGCAACATTAGTTCTTAGTATTTTCTCTTTAGAGACTATCTCTTGTAATCTAAGCTGCTATAATAGAAGTAAAGCAATCAAAAATTCTCATAGTGGACGTAGATCATATTAGATCGAACCACGCTAAACTTCGTCCCTTTACTTTTACGTATTTTCTATCTCCTTATTTCACCTTTTAAACTACGGTAATTAATAACCAACTTTTGCTAATACACCACTTGATCACACTTTTGAGTTTGGCTAAAATTCTAATTAGCATATTTGTTAGGTAGAGTTTTTGGTAGATGACATAAGGCTTAAGGTCACAATCGAGGAACTGAAAATGCTGGTGTAAGACCTGAAGAAGCAACTGTTTGAATAACAAAAGTAGTTTGGTGTAAGTCCTAGAGCGATGAACTAGGGAATGATAGAAGATGAAAGGATAAGAATGGTTGTCTAGGAACCATTAATGAAGTAGATGTAAGGTCTTAGGTGGAAGCCAAAATATGAAAGCATTGGTATAAGGCCTTTAGTAGCAATCGAGAATAATGATGCATAAGACCTTAGTTGTAGCCGAGAGCTAAGTTTAAGTTTGTATAGGATTAAGGCATAAGGCTTAAGTGGCAGCCGGAGGATTAACTTTTGACAAGTTATTCATATAAGGTGTAAGGCCTCGGTGGCAGCTAAATAGTAGGACTTTAATGATATATATATCTACAGCAAAAGCATACAAAGCCTTAGGGGCAGTCAAAGGCATGGTAATCCAGTCATATTGAAATATTATTATATTTCTGTGAAACAAGCCAAAAGGCTTCTTGTAGTTATGGCTCCGTAGTATTGCTTTGGCACATGGTTAATGAATCCAAAACTTAGGTTTGCTTATGAATTGTATAATTATTACTTTAGTATAGTGAAGGGGAAAACCCGTCTTGCATATCAGTAGAGCGGTCTTATTATCTTCTTTTTTAGGATAATATGTTACTTATACCAGACTTCATATCTAACTAGCATTTTTATTCTTGTTTTCCTTATGAACTCATTGGAACTCATTCGAGTAGGTTGATTTTATGGCTTAGATAGGTTACTTTTGAGATAGACGAATAAGGCAGCCAAAGGTGAAGCAAGAGGATTGGGTGTTATTTATGTTGTTTGAATTTTGTTATATAAATATTTATAACTGCATCTTCATATGTGGTGCATGACACTAATAGATATGTTGTACTATATTTTTGACTTCGCATGGGCATGACATTAGGATGAAAATTATTAAACTAAATATGTAATGCTATGTTTGACTTTAGTTATTTCTGCTCTATTTACTCAAGATTGTATAATCTAACTAATCTCATCTCTATTGCCGAAAGATGATTCCAGTGTAACTGCAACACATTTTGGTTCCATCTTTGGGTTTCAGAATGAGAAATGTTATAATTGGTATAAGAGCGAGGTTAGGGGCACTTAAGTTAAGTGGAGTTAGATAACACCACTTAGAAAAAACAAACATATCGTGTAGGGTATGCGCTACTATATGATATATTTGTATTTTTCTATATGGAAATATAGACGAGTTTAGTAGAGCATTTCTATTGCTAATCACTTTCTTTCGTCCATTTTCGATGAAGACTTTCTTAGCATAAAAGGGATTTGATAAGTGGAAGGGCCAGAGTTGGAGAGACCAACGCTATAAGAGAGAATGATAGCACTTAAATCGTAGAAAGTAATGGCGGAGGAGTGCCTTTGGCACCAGTAAATGAGGCAGCCCAGCCTACCATGGGGATGGATGTGAATGTTTTGTTCCAACAGTTTATGGTGCAGACGATGAGAGAAGCTAGGCCAGATGTGGCTTAGCCAAAGCCGATTGTCAGGGAAGAATTTTTGAAGTTAAAACTAGGACTATCGAAACCTGGAAGGAAAGTTGTTTACTGAGAAAGAGCTGCTGGTGGAAGTATTAAATTTGATGAAAGTATGTGAGTGAATTTTTGGAGACTTGGGGCTGAATAATGTGAAGGCTGGCATCAAGGCAGTTGTGTGAAGACGCCTTAGATTGTGGGAGATAGTGACCGCCAAAACCCCAGAAGCCGAGATTTCTTAGGATCAATTCAGTGGAAGGTTTTAAGTCTTAGTTTATTTTTGAGTTGTAGAGGATTGTTTTTTTAAGAGAGTTCTATGATCTCAAGCAAGGAGATATTTCTATTGAAGAGTACATTCAGTGGTTCAACATCTTGGCGAAGTATGGATGGGAGTTGATTAACACCTTGAGGAAGAAGAATGTTAAATTTGTTAGGGTTTTGAAGCAAGGTCTTAATCATAAGGTGATGGCACATCGAACACCTCCTTTTGAATTTGTTGTGGATATGGTAAGTAGATATGATAGTATGTATTTGGTTAAAGGAGAGTGGAAAAGCCTAGGTCAAAATAGAGGAAGAAGAAATTTTACCCAAAATGTTGATGCCAAAAGTGGCACAACACCAAAATAAGACTTGTTGTAGGATTAGTCTAGCAAAGATAGTAAAAAACAGATAAAAAGTAAAGAGACGCAAGATTTTTATAATGGTTCGATAATCTCTATTCAAAATCCACTTTGTAGTTTTATTGCTCGTAGATTTGATAGAGAATTAGAGAGAATACAAGTCAATTGTACAAGGGTTTGAAGGGTTCTATTACCTAGAACTGCCAATGGTAGCTGCCTAGGTGACTACTGTGAGGGAGATGGGAAATGAAGAAGAACCGATGGAAATCAGATCCCCCTTTAGTTGGAGTAGGGTTGGTATTTATATTGAAACACGTGCATAGGGTAAGGAATCCACTTGAGTCGAAGCCTAGAAGAAAGCCCAAAGATGTACAAGTGAGCACGTTGTCCCATGTGGAGAAAAATCATATCGACATCAAGAGTAATTTACTTGTGTGATGTTAGTATTTTCACTTCCTCAACTCTTCTATCTCCTTTTAGATGTGTTTCAAGCTCTTTTCCAAAGATTTTGGGTTGATTCTGATGATTCTCTTGTTAATACTTGAACTATCCTACTGTCTTGGCTTTCTTCTCATCAAACTAGAGAATTTCTCATCCAACCTCCGAGAAAAGCGTTTAACCATGAAAGGTTAAGGTAGAACATGAGTCATTAGGTGCTATGGAGCCAAGATATAGAGGGAAATCGTATCGGTGCTGAGAAAAATTGTATCGATATCGATTCCTCTACTCTGCTCCAAATTCGATGAGTTTTCTTGAGCGTGCTTCTACTTCTTCTAGGTGTGTTTCCAAGCTCCTCAGTCGTTTTTTCTTCATCTTAACCTTCTACTTCTCATTGAATTATGCTTGATTAAAAATATGCTTAACACCTTACCAGAAGGGAAAAAATAGGCAACTCCCGAATGAGAAGGCTCTACAAGGTGGAAGCCAAAAGGAACTTTTAGAAATTTCTTATTACAAATGTATAAAGAAGGGGCATTATGCTTCGAAGTGTTCGCAACTGGAAGGGACGACCAAAATTAAGTGCTATAATTATTATAAGCCTGGCCATAAGAAGAAGAATTGTGTTGGACCTGAAGTAGACAAGGTTATTTGCTTTGAGGGGCCATCCTCATAACCAGTAGCAGAGGAGAAAGGAAAATGATTAGTTCATGGTAGTATGATTTCAATTTCCATTTTTCCAGTTAGAGTTCTGTCTAATACTAGGGATACATGTTTTTAATTTCTGAGGAAGAGGTTGATAGAGTAGGATTGGATGTTGCCTATTTGGTTACTTTGTTGCTTGTCATAAGCTTGATTTGTAGGTATGCCCCTCTCGGAATAAGGTGCAATGATCTAGAGTATGTTCTGTGTGACCATCCATTTTTGTGCAAACCATTTATGTTTGACTTCGAAGGCGATGAACTGATTTTGGGTATGGATTGGTTAGTGTAGAATGATCCTTGGATTTCTTGCGTTGAAAGAATAATTGCTCTATGCAACCTTAAAAGGGGAGATAGAGTTCTAGTATCTTAAGATGAGACAAAGAAGGTCTAGGGTTTTCTTTTGCACCTTAGAAATCCTAGAAGAGGAAGTGGATATAGTTTCTATGGTTTAGGAAATTGCTTTTATTTTTTGACATATTGTAATTAGTAATTAACTTTTGCTAATACACCTCTCGATCACACTTTCGAGATTTTCTAAAATTCTAGTCAACATAGTGGTTAGGTGGAAGTTATGGTTGATGATATAAGGCATAAGGTGACAATCGAGGAACCAAAAAAGCTGGTGTAAGGCCTAAAGAGGCAATCATCCGAACAATGAAAGTAGTTTAGTGTAAGTCCTAGAGCGGTAAACTAGGGAATAATAGAAGATGTAAGGTAAGAATAGAAGTCTAGTAACCATTAATGAAGTCAGTGTAAAGTCTTAGGTGGAAGCCGAAATACGAAAGCGTTGGTATTAAGCCTTGAGTGGGAACTAAGAATGATGATGAATAAGACCTTAGTGGCAGCGGAGAGCTAAGTTTTAGTTTGTATACGATTAAGGCATAAGGCTTAAGTGGCAGCTAGAGGATTAACTTTTAACTCTTTATTCATATAAGGTGTAAGGCCTTAGTGGCAGCTAAATTGTACGACTTTAATGATATATACCTACTGCAAAAGCATATAAGGCATTAGGGGTAGTCAAAGGCAGGGTATTCCAGTCATGTTTAAATACTATAGTATTTCTGCGAAACAAACCAAAAGGCTTTTTTTGGTTGTGGCTCCACAGTATTGCTTTGGCACATGGTCAATGAATCCTAAACTTAGGTTTTCTTACGAATTGTATAATTATTACTTTGGTATAGTGAAGGGGAAAACCCATCCATAATTATTACTATCTTCTAGTTTAGCGAAATATTTTACTTGTACCAGACTTTATGTCTGATCGGTATTTTATTCTTGTTTTCCTTCTGAACTCATAGGTACTCATTTGATTGGCTGAGTTTATAGCTTAGATATGTTGCTTTTGGGATAGAGGAAAAAGGTAGCCTAAGTGAAGCAGGAGGCTTGGGTGTTATTTATGTTGTTTGAATTCTGTTATATAAAGTGTTCGTGATTGCATCTTCATATGGTGCACGACACTAATAGATATGTTGTACTATATTTTTCACCCAACATTGGCATGACATTGAGTTGTAAAATTATTAAACTAAATATGTAATGCTATGCTTGATCTTAGTTATTTATGTTCTATTTACTTAAGATTGTATAATGTAGCTATTCTCTTCTTTATCGCCGAAAGATGATACTATGTTGCTGCAGCACATTTGGGTTCCATCTTTGGGTTTTATAATGAGGTATATTATAATAGGTATCAAAGCAAGGTTAGGGGACACTTAAGTTAAACTAAGTTAGATAACATCACTTAGTAAAAGACAAACACCTCGTGTAGGGTATGCGCTACTATATGACGTATTTATATTTTGCTATATGGAAATATATATGAGTTTAGTAGAGATTTTCTATTGCTAATCACTTTATTTCATCCGTTTCTGATGACTACTTTCTTATCATAACATGGATCCGAGAAGTGGAAGGGCCAGAGTTGGAGATACCAACATTAAAAGAGAGAATGATATTACTCAAACCGTCAAAGGTAATGGTGGAGAAGTGCCTCCAGCAGCTGTAAATGAGGCAGTCCAGGCTACCATAGGGATGGATGTGAATGTTTTGTTCCGACAGTTTATGGTGAACATGAGGAAGCTATGCTGGATGTGGCTTGGCTAAAGCCAGTTGTAAGGGAAGACTTTTCAAAGTTAAAACCAGGAGCTGGGAGGAAATTTATTTACCGAGAAAGAGTTGAAGGTGGAAGTATTGAAGTAGATGAAAGTAAGTGAGCACATTTTTGGAGTCTTGGGGCTGAATGATACGAAGGCTGGCCTCAAGGCACTTGCACGAAGACGCCTTAGATGGGTGGGAGACAATGACCGCCAAAACCCAAAAAGCCGAGATTTCTTGGGAATAGTTCATTGGGAGGTTTAAGTCTCAGTTTATTTCTAAGTTGTAGAGGATTGTTTTGTGAAGTAGCTCCCTAATATCAAGCAAGGAGATATTTCTATTGAAGAGTACATTAAGTGGTTCAACGTATTAGTGAAGTATGGACGGGAGTTGATTAACACCCCAATGAAGAAGAATGAGAAATTTATTAGGGGTTTGAAACAAGGTCTTGATCATAAAGTGATGGCACATCGGGCACCTCCATTTGAATTTGTTGTGGATATGGTAAGTAGATATGATAGTTTTTATTTGGTTAAAGGAGAGTGGAAGGGAAGCCCAAGCCAGAATAGAAAAAGATGTTTTACTCAAAATATTGACGCTAAAAGTGGCATAACACCCAAATAAGATCTGTTGTAGGATTAGATCTAATGGAGATAGTAAAAAGCCTATAAAAAGTAAAAAGACATAAGATTTCTACAGTGGTTTGGAAATCTCTGGCCAATGTCCACTTTATAATTTTATTGCTAGTAGATTTGACAGAGAATTAGGGAGAACACAAGTCACTATTATAAGAGTTTGATGGGTTCTATAGCTTAGAACTGCCAATGGAAGCTACCTAGGTGACTATTATGACGGAAATAGGAAGTGAAGAAGAACCGATAGAAATCAAATCCCCCTTTAGTTAGAGTAGGGTTGATATTTATTGAAATACATGTGCAAAGGGTTAGAAATCCACCTAGAGTCAAAGCCTAGGAGAAAGTCCGAAGATGTACACGTGAGCATGTAGGCCTACGTGGAGAAAAGTGGTATGACACCAAGAGGAATTTACTTGTGGGATGTTAATCTTTTCACTTTCTTAACTCTTCTATCTCCTTTTTAATGTGTTTCAAGCTCTTTTTCATAGATTTTGGGTTGATTCTGATGATTCTCTTGTTAATACCCAAACTATCCTACTTTTTTGGCTTTCTTTTCATCAAACCTAAGAATTGCTCATCCAAACACTGAGAAAATGACCAAGAGAGGTTGAGGTACAACATAAGTCATACGGGTTTATGGAGCCAAGATATAGAGGGAATCATATAGGTACCGAGAGAAATCATATCATTAGTGATTTCTCCACTTTGCTTCAAATTCGATGAGTTTTCTTGGGCGTGTTTTTCTACTTCTTCCAGGGGTGTTTCCAAGTTCCTGAGTCATTTCATCTTTGCCTTGTTCTTCCACTTTCTGTTGAATTCTGCTTGGTTGAAAACCCGGTTAACACCTTACCAAAAGGGAAAAAAGGGTCGCAACCGAAGGGGAAAGCTTTAGAAGGTGGAAGAGAAAAGGAACTTTTAAAAATTTCTTATTACAATTGCGGGAAGAAGGGCCATTATGCTTCAATGTGTTTGCAACTGGAAGGGACGACAAAAGTCAGTGCAATAATTGTGATAAGTGTGGCCATAAGAAGAAGAATTGTTCGAAGTTGAAGAAGACAAGTTGTTTGCATTGAAGGAGCCATCACCATGACCAATAATCGAGGAGGAAGGGAAAGGGGTAATCTATGGTTATATGATTTCCATTTCCATTTCCATTTTTTATTTAGAGTTCTTTTTGATACTGGAGCTACACATTTTTTATTTTCTAAGGATGTGGTTGATACAGTAAGAGTAGATGTTGCCTACTTGGTTACTTCATTGCCTATAAAAATTCTAATTGGTTATTATGCCACTCTCGGATTAAGGTGCAATGATTTAGTGTTCGTTTTGTGTGACAAGTCATTTTTGTGTGACCCATTATTTGACTTTAAAGAGGATGAAGTGATTTTGGGTATGGATTGGTTAGTGCAGAATGATCTTTAGATTTATTGTGCTGAAAGAATCATTGCTCTATGCAACCTAAAAGGGGAGATAAAGTGTAATATCTTAGGATGAGACGAAGAGAAGGTTAAGGAATTTGTTTTTCTCCTAAGAAATCCTAGAAGAAGAAGTGGATAGAGTTTTCATGGTTTAGGAATTAGCTGATATTTTTTGAGCCTGTAATGGGTTTACCTTTGAAAAGAGCAATTGAGTTTCGCACGGATTTGGTGCCTGAGGCACAACCTACTAATTGACCACTTAGTTGAATGCCACCAAAGGAAATAGAGGAATCGAAGAAGAAGTTAGTGGAATTTGAGAGTCGGAGCTATATTAGAACGAGCAGTTTACCATGGGGAGCTTATATAATAATTGTATGGAAGTTGGATGAATCAGATGTGCATCGACTATAGAAAGTTATATAAGAAAATAGTGAAGAATCATTATATATTGCCAACAATAGAGGATCTGTTTGATTAGCTGAGTGGAACTAAGCCATTCTCATAGTTAGATTCTGTAGGTTGTGAATTGTGGATCTTAAGGCTAGTTTAAACTAGAGGAGAATGAATAGTGTTTTCTAATTTGTAACATTCCGTATCTGGAGGCCAAAAGCTAAGTGCTATAGATGCTGCGGTCATCCACAGTATTAACTTCTACTGACAAAATACGGTAATGCTTATGATATCCATAATATCAAAAGTGCTTGAATATTAACAAAATTATAGAATTCAAAAAACAAAATTTTTACTAATTACATTTCAAAAAAATTCATATTCAACTTACATAATCCCATATCATTTCCCAGGCAATGATCAAATATATCAATTACAAAATACACCAAGAGCGACTTATGACGATTCCCCCATGGTTGATCAAAGTCAATATAGTCAGATTTGACTTAATACACATAGCCTCCGAAAGCTTTATTCGCCAAAATATGCCAAGCTCATCTTCGAAAGCTCTATTCGCCAAAATTTCTAAAACCTGAAAACCTCAACCCTCAGCCTACTCAAACCAATTTTGAGCACACGAGAGTTTAAGAAGAAACATAAACTTTATGTCAGACATAAAGCCTGGTGTGAATAATACTGCTACATCTCGGTTCATGATATTAAGTGAGACCACGCAGCTTTGCAGAATTGGCTTCCCCGCACTAATATCCTTTTCAAAACATATATTTTGAAAATCTTTTCCTGCAACCAAACTAGTTAATCAAATAATTATAATAACAATAATAGTAATAGCAATATCCATTATGCTAAAAAAGGTAACTAATGAACTATCTGTCCATAAGTAATAAATGGACTATCTGTCCGAAAACTACGCCGACTGCCCACGAAATGGAGTAGCTGTCCGAAACTGGACTAACCGTCTGAATCAAAATGGACTATCTATCCAAATCATTTTCTTAGGGTTAACTACCCTTCATTTTTTCCTTGAAAACCTTTTCAAAATGATTTAACCTTATCAATAATACTTATACAAGGAAAATATTCTTAGCTTTATTCTAAGCTATTTTGCCATGTTATATATACTTTACTCAAAATAATGTTGATGAATTTTAATGACGATTAGTTATCCTTCCAAAACAAGTTAAAACCCTTTTTAACTTGAAAACACTTAGGCAATATTTCCTAGTTAATATACTCGAAACCTTTGTTTAAAACCTTTAAATAACCCTTTCGACACCGTTGAAAGTACCCCTTTCAACACCACTCAAAGTAACTCTTACAAAACCAAGTAAAACTCTTTACTTAAACTAGGCCGAAAGGCTAAATCATTCCTCTCAAAAGCATAAAAACCCTTCCATTTGAAAGCTTTAAAATATTAGACATCCTTCTTTAAAACTTTTAAATATTGCCTTTCGAAAACATAGGAAAAACCTTTCCTTCCAACCCTTTTGAAACCCTGGGGAACCACCCCTTCGAAGCCATTCATTAAAATCTTTCAAAAGCATCAAAGCTCAACCCTTTCCAAAGCTTGGGTTCAATTTAAAACACGTGGAAATACCTTTCGAAACCATTAAAACTGTCTCTTTCGAAACCATTAAAACCATATCTTTCGAAACTATTTGGGTTATACTTCAATCTGAGAAAGTGGGTCATTAAATCATTTAAGTTGAGAGCATCTATTTCGAAACCTTTTCCTAAGTACAGAAGTGATTGTGTCGAAACCATCCCTTTGAAAGCAGTGGAGAAGTGGCCAAATTTTAGAAAACAACCTAGCTCCTTCGCAACTATCTGGGTCGAAAGGAAGAAAGAGGCAGTAAAAAGCTTTCGACTTATTCGAAAGCAGTCAATTAAAACAAAAGCGTAACACAATCGAAACCATGTCTTTAAATCCATTTGACCTATTCGAAAGCTAACTAAGTCGAAAGCTACTTAGTCGAAAGCAAGCAGAAGCATTTTAATTTAAAAGAAAGGTAATGCCTCAACCCCTTCGGAACCCCTGGTTTCGACTATATACCTTCCGCCTACATCCAATTCACTATGCACTAGTTTCCTAATGCCATGTGCATTGCTTTCGACAATGTCGGAGGCAAAGGTAAGGAGGCGGAACCCGGTGCCGAAAGCATCGAAACAGTGAAAAACATGTTTATTTTTCATTTTAAACTATTTCTTTGTACCTTACCTGCCTTGTTTGTCAAATTGTGATTGGTTCCAAGTTTCTATTTTCTAAAAGTACTGCTGACTTTCCATAAATAACCATTTAATTTACAAAAAGCCCCCTCTCCTTTCATAAATATATAAAACATATAAGTCTCATGCATTAAATAATTTCTATACCCATTAAAACATCTAATAAAATTCTACAAAAATTCCAAAAAATCTCTTTTAATATGTTCATGTGTTTTACCAAATCGTTTAATTCTCCTTCTCATACGCTCGAATAGTGAAAAAATGTATATTTTAAATAGAAAATACTTTGCTTTGAGAAAACTAGTTTTTAATACAATTTTTGAAAACTATTTGCAAAACATTCCTTTGAAATTCTCTTTATTATAGAGAATATATAATTTAATAGGTTTAAAATAATTATAAATATTTCCAAATATATATTTCGAAACCTATTTTTTTGTAAAAATCTTCCAAAAATTGTTTAGAAAAACACGTACATAGAAACAACAAAACTCAATGAAATTAATGGAAAAAATCCAACTGAAATTATCAATTCGTAGTGCGAATTAATGTTAATGTTGGCTTTCCTATTAGTACGAGCTAGCCTTTTAGAATCATCTCAAAACAATGCTCAAATCGTCGAATCCAAAACAATTCAATGGAAACTGCCAAAACTATGCAAAAGAACTCGGGCATGCGGCTTGTTTAGCCGTTTCTCCCCTTTCATACCCATAATTTGAGAAACCATAAAACATGAAAGTTGTAGAAGATATCCTAAGCTTTTCAAAACATCAAGAATTATCTAATTCCGATAAGGAATGAAAAATGATGATAAATTTTTTTAAGATCTGAAGTTCACTACCGCTGTAGTTTTAGTTTTGGGACGACGACACTAGAATGAACTTTCGACCATGTAACAAAACCCAAAATATGAAAGTTGTAGCAGATAATCTAACTTTCAGGAACATCAAAAATCGTCAAATTCGGATATCAAATGAAAAGGATATGCTCAAATTACCAACAACACTTAGCATAGAAAGTCACAGTTTTACAGTAATAGGGCAGCGAGTTTGAATTAGGTTTTTCGACCCTCTATGCTCAAAATTTTTGAAAGTGTTTAACATGAAAGTTATCACGCTCTTCTTCAAGCTTGCTTATATTTTCTCTAAATTTTGCTAAGGATTTTCCAATCAATATTAACCCAAATAAATAAAAAAAAGTTTCAAACTTTATTTTTCTCATTTTATTTCCAAAATTCATTGCTTATTCCAAACAAACAATTAAAATCTCCACTTTTATTTTAATTTACAATATTGAATTATAACTACCGTTATAATTTAATATTAATAGGTAATCTCTAAAATCAGGGTTGTTATAGACTCCCTCCTTAACAAAATTGAGAAAGAGGAAAAACAGGTTCCAGTACGTTCATTTTTGTTACCTCTTTCTTCCTTCTCAAACCAGAAAACCGAAAACAATAACCCAGCTCTCAAATTTCCAAATTCAAGCTCAAAACTTCAAGTTAACTACAAAAATTAAAATCTTTTTCAATCTAGAGTATTAATCAATAGGTAATCTAACTCCAAACCCTTTAATTCCATCCAATTCCTAATTTCAAAGATGATTTTCTAATTTACAGAAAATCTTCTTTTGCATGCTGTTTCTTTTCACTGTACAAGTTATTTGAAGCTTGAATCTCCTCAAATCTTGTCTCTTTCTTCATAAATTCAAGGTTTGATCTTCTATACAGCAAGATGAGTTCCAAAAACTCACAAATGCTAGCTAAGTAAAGCTCAAATCGCTCAAAAATGTGAAAATCTGCTTGCTGTATAAAATTTTCTATAGTCGATTTTGTTTGTTTATATTCTGGTTTCTGGTGCTAATTTGAACCCTTATATCTTATGATTTCTGCAACGAATTGCTGCCCGATTTCTTTCATTTGGTAGATTGCATGTTGAACTTCATCTTTGTAAAATTTGATTAAAAAATATTATCATTTGAGTGTTCAAAACTTTGCTGCAAAATCAACAAAAACCTAGATTTTTGCTTGGGCATATTTTGTTTGAGTTGCTGCAAACATGGTCTGAGTTCATGTTTGAGATAGCATAACTCTTTCATTTCTTACTGGAATTCATCGATTCTTTTTTATTTGAAAATAAAGTTTTTTATTATATGAATTCCAATTTTCAGCTCAATCCGAGGTCGTTTGGTCCTCTCTTTCATGTCTGAAAGTTGAACCCGAGATGGTTTTCAGGCCTGTACATTTTTGCTTTGTTTGAACTGTTGCAAACATGACCTGAGTCCATGTTTGAGATTGTATTACTTTTCTATTTTTAGTTGAAATTCGTTGTTTCTTTTTTTGTTTGAAGGTTTTCTAGTATGTGCAAACCAATTTTCAGCTCAATATGAGGTCGTTTGGTCCTCGATTTTAGACCTGTAAGTTGAACCCAAGATGGTTTTCAGGCCATGACACATTTTTGTTTTTGAACCGTTGCAAACATGGCCTAAATCCTTGTTTGAGACATCGTAACTTTATCATTTCAAGTCAGAACTAATTGATTCTTTTTTCATTAGAAAGATGAAGTTTTCTACTATGTGCATAACAATTTCTAGTACAATCAAAGTTAGTTTGGCCTCTAATTTTATGTCCAAAATTTAAACCCAGAGAAGATTTCAGACCTGGGTATTATTTTCCCCATGCATTTTATGTTCTCTTTTGTCCGACTTTTAACTTTTACTTCATGTTTTTGTAATGTTTATGAATTTTTTTAAGGTTATGATGCCTATCAATAGGCTAGCCAAGTTTTGATAAATTTGAAAATCAAATTTGAATTGAATTTGAGTAACGGTTTTGAGCGATTTCTTTGATTTCGAGCATGGATTTTTCCAAACAACTTTAAAATAATTTTTAAAATAAATTGGCATTTAAAATAATTATTATATAATATTTTTAAATTATTTCAAGCTATAACATCTATTTATTCTCTATTATAAGGGAACTTTCAAATATTATCTTCAAAATTGATTTCATAAAATAGTTTTAAAGCTTGTTTTCTTAAAGAAAATTATTTTATATATAAAATACACATTTTTGCACTATTCGAGCGAATGAGAAGGAGAATTAAACGATTTGGTTAAACACGTGTGTTTATCTTATCGGTTAATTCCTAACTTGTTCTTTTGATCGTTTTGACTTTCGAGTCAAGTTTACCGATGAGATGAGGTAAATTTTTACCGCTTGGAGTGTGAAATTTACTAGCGGTTAGTAAACCGTTTAGTGCGAACATGTGGTATGGGATATACTTTAACACTGTTCGGGTTCCAACTCAAGAGTTTGTAACACTTTTTCCATTGTGATGTGCTAGTACTGGACCTTCGGGTCATTGCCATTGCGAGGTTTTCCATTGCGACATGTTTGTCTTCGAGATGTTTGTCATTGTGGCGTTTGCCACTGTCGCATATTTTCCATTGCGGCATATTTGTCGTTGTGCATTTTGCCTTTAGGTGGGTACCCATTTGAGATAACAGTACTTGGCAAGGCTTCGGCAATATGCATGTGCAAATACTTTTGAGATGATTTCGTTGACTATTTTCCCTAATGTATGACCTCTTTTCAGAATAGGTCTTTGAACCATTCGGTATATTTGTGGCAATTACCTTTCGGGAATTTATACTCTTGGGAGTTCTATCTTTCAGATTTGAGTTGCCTACACTTGCATTATTTGAGATTTGCCTTTTGGCGTTATTATTGAGATTTTTCTATTGGCGTTATTACATGAGATTTTTCTTTTGGTGTTTATTTGGGATTATATTCTCTTATGTTGAAGAATTATATTTAGTTATCTTGTGGCGTATTTTTGAGATGGTGATTTCTATGAGATTCTTTGACTTGCCGATATGGCGGGTTTGTGATTTCTTTTTTTTAGGAGTTATATTTTTTCCTAAACCACTATTGATGATTTATGATATGCCGATGATATGAGGCTTTCTATATTTAACATTTTATGGATTGTGTTATCTCTTTTGAGATTATATGTTTGTGTAAGTGATATCATCTCATCACTTAAAGTAACTATATTATACTTATACTCATGCTTATACTCAGTATAGTTCCTTCTTGTTTAAGAAGAACATTTCCTTTATCCTTATGCATCTATTATTGCTTATCCTTATAAATCGATATGTTTAGCGAGACTGACCCGTGTATTATATACTGGGGTCAGACCGAGGTGTTTCAGGTTATGTACATTTGGACTTAGCCTATTCTGCTTCCGCATGGACTTATTTTGCTATCACCATTTTGATATAGCTTTTGTACTATCTTTTTGTCGCTACTCTAAGATGTATATTGTTTTGACTTGTGTGTATATTATGCTCATCATACCACTTATGATGTATTATTTGTATTGTATTGGGATGTATTAGTGTTATATATATATGTGTGTGTGTGTGTGTGTGTGTGTACATCAGTTTGTTGTTCTGTGATGTGTTATGCATTTGAGTTGTTTTATTTTGTTCTGATATATCCTACTACCACATGTATTGTATTAAGCATTTATGGGTTATGTCGATCCACTTAAGAGGAAAAAAATATAGAGCACTAATTGACGAATTCAATAGATATTTAAGACAAGACTATAGATGGTTTCTCCTAACTAGCCCTATTCTGTGCATTAGCAGACAGTATTACCCAGTAATATCGTTTGTTAATGTGGGTCTCGGGGGAGAGGGGAGGGGGAGGGGCGCCACAGCTTGGTATCCTTCTATTCGCTCGAAGAGTGCAAAAATATGTATTTTATATACAAAATAATTTATTTAAGAAAACTAGCTTTTAAAACTATTTTCCGAAATCAATTTTGAAGACAATATTTGAAAATCCCCTTAATATAGAGAATAACTAGATTTTATAGATTAAAATAATTTAAAAAATTACATAATAATTATTTTAAATGCCAATTTATTTTAAAAATTATTTCCAAATTGTTTGGAAAAATCAACGCTCGAAATCGAAGAAATCGCTTAAAACCGTCATACAAATTCAATTCAAATTTGAATTTCAAATTCATCAAAAGTTGGCTAGCCTATTATAGGCATCATAGCCCTCAAAACATTTCAGAAATATCAAAAAAACATGAAGTAAAAGTCAACAATCGGACGGAAAACGAACGGAAAAACGCATAGGCAAAATAGTACCCGGATCTGAAATCTTCTTTGGGTTCAACTTTCGGACATGAAACAGGTAGCCAAACGAACTTTGATTGAACTAAAAATTGTTGTGCACATAGAAAAAACTTTGGCTTTCAAATAAAAGAAGAATCTATGAATTCCGACTGGAAATGAAAACGTTACATTGCCCCAAACATGGACTTAAGCCATGTTTGCAATAGTTCAAAAACAAAAACATGCCAAGGCCTGAAAACCATCTTAGGTACAACTTACAGGCTTGAAACAAAGGACCAAACAACCTCATGTTGAACTAAAAATAGGTATGCACATAATAGAAAACTTTAGCTTTCAAATAAAAAAAGAATCAATGAATTCCAGTAAGAAACGAAAGAGTTATGCTGTCTCAAACATGGATTCAGGCCATGTTTGCAGCAACTTAGAAAACAAAATTTCTACAGGCAAAAATCTGTGTTTGAGTTGATTTTCTTCCACTATTTAGAACATCCAAATGAAAATATTTTTCAACCAAAATTTACAGAGATGAAGTTTAACATGCAAGCTACCAAATGTGAGAAATCCGGCAGCATTTCGTTGTCGGAATCAAAAGATATTAGCATGCAAAGTACCAACCAGAGAAGGTTTTGACACAAACAAAATTGAAAGTAAAAACAAATCACAAAGCAAATTATTAGCCATTTTGAGCTTGGCTCCGCTAGTTTTTATGAGTTTTGTAACACACCTTGTTTTTGAAGTGCATTTTTTAAAGTTAGATTTTGGAAAGCTGTGACGCTCCACTCCGAGACCCACATTAACAAAGAGTATTACTAGGTAATACTATTTGCTAATATAGAGAATAGGGTTGGTTAGGAGCAATCATCTATAGTCTTGTCTGAAATATATATTGAATACGTCGATTAGTGCTCTATATTGTTTTCTTTCTCAAGTGGATCGACATATCCAATAAATGCTTAATACAAAACTACAGGTGGCTATAGGATCTATCCGAAAAAAATACAACAACTCAAATGCATAACACATAACAAGACAGCAAACAGATGTATATACATATATACTGATTCATCCCAAAACAATACGAATAATACATCATAAGTGGTATGACGACCACAATATACATACGAGTCAAAACAATATACATATTAGAGAGCGACAAAAAAACTACAGCAAAAAGGGCTAGCAGATTAGTCCATGCGGAAGCAGAATAGGCTAAGTCCATAACTGTACCTAACCTGAAACACCTCGGACTGACCCGAGTATAAAACACACGGGTCAGTCTAGCTAAACAAATCAGTTTATAAGGATAAGTGATAATATGAGCAAAAGGCAAGGTGATAATCTTCTCAAGTGAGAACGAATAATTCAAGGGTATATGATTACTTCACATGACATAACTAAGTAGGTATAGTAATTTCAAGTGATATGAGAATATCACTAAATATGAATGCAACTCAAAGGTGATAAAACTCTATAACAAATCTCACAATAAAAGCATGCCTCATCTCATCGACGTATCACAAAATATCAAATATGGTTTAGGGGACAAACATAATTCCAAAGAGGAGAAATCCTAAACCCGCCATACCAGCAACTCAAAAGAACCTCAAAGAAATAACCATCTCAAAATATGCCATAAGGCAATCAAATATAAATCTCTAATATAGGAGACTATAATCTCAAATAAACGCCAAAAGAAAAATCTCATATAATACGCCAAAAAGGCAAATCTCAAATAACGCCAGTGTTGGCAAACCCAAATCTCAAATATAGAACTCGATAAGGAGTTCAATTTCCAAAGATGTAATCGCCATATATAGTATCTCGAACGGCTCAAATGGCCAATAATGTAAAACGGCGATACACTTGGAAAACCATGAGGAAGTCAATGAGATCATCTTAAAGATATAGCACGTGCTTATGGCCGAAGCCCGCCAAGTACTGTTCTCCCAAAATAGTTAACTCCAATATGTTAACTCTAATGAAGAGTAATGAATTTAAATTTAAAATCTAAGTAAGAAGTTTTAAAATTTTCAAGTGTTGAAAATTGTGGTTATAGTTATAAAAATATTGAATTTTGAAACTCTAAGAATTTTGAGAGAGTTTATACATATATTTTAGTTCCTTATGTTTATCATACTCTCGTGTTATTTTCTAACGACACGCATTTATGCGGTCGTTTGAGTATGGTGGCCTTAGAAGAAACCCCCTTTTGGTTAATCTATCTTGCCTCTTTTGTGTTTATCTTGTATCGGGGTGGTTCCTTCCATAGTATCATACGGAGAATCATATCGATAATCATTTTGTTAGTTAGAGTTTGGGTTAGTGTTGTGCTAAATCCCAACCCTACTCGAGGAGCTGATGGGAAATCAATCTCATTCGGTTGATCCTTTATGTAGCATCTTGTTGTGTTCTCATTCGAAGGGGAGGCGCCTTCTGTAACAACCCGTGGTTTTGTGATTACCTGTTAATAAATTAAAATGTGATTTTAGTTAATAATAATAATTTGGAGTGACAAATTGATTTTTATTAACCCTAATTTAATTAAAATCACATTTTTATTTATTAACAGGTAATCACAAAATTGCGGGTTGTTATAGATTATTACCATTAACCCTAATTTAATTAAAATCACATTTTAGTTTATTAACAGGTAATCACAAAACTGCAGGTTGTTATGCCTTCGAAATCTTGTGTGTTCCTCGGAAAATTCAATGGTTCGTTAGTTCCAATATTAACACTTTGGAAACCATAGAATTAATCGAGCAAGCCTTATCTTGGTTTTCTATCATTCTATTTTAAGAGTAAGAGAATTTTTAAACTCGAGCTTGTCCATCTTTCTTTTGATTGGTGAAATCAATATGTTGAATACAAACTCTTCTCTAGAAATTGCTTGGACGCAATTTTGTTAAGGGAGAGAGTATGTAACAACCATGGTTTTGGAGATTACCTGTTAATATTAAATTATAACCGTAGTTATAATTTAATATTGCGAATTAAAATAAATTGGAAATTTTTAATTATTTATTTGGAATAAACAAAGAATTTTGAAAATAAAATGAAAAAATACAGTTTGGAACTTTATTTTATTTATTTGGGTTAATAATGATAGGAAAATGGGTTTTATTAAAGGAAAGTGCAATAATCCTATTATTTAGTGCCAATTACTTCATTTAATAATTTTTTAAAGGAATATGTTATTTTAAAGGTTTTTTATTTAAATAAAAAGGTGAAATTTGGTTTAAAAATGAGTATTTGTTTTAAATTATGTTTGAAAATGGTTTGAAATATTTTTCTAAGTAAGAAAAGTATTTTTGGTGAATTTTAGAAGTTAAAAATAAGGTTTTATTCATTTATTTGAGTAAATAGTGTATTTTTTAAATTAAAGGGTTTTAAAATTAAAATTGTTTTAAAAATATAAAATAATCTTTTTATATAATGAAAAATATTTTATTTGCTATGCGTATAAGTTTACATATTTTGTTTGTATGAAAATTTGAAGAACAATGTATTGTTTTATAACATAAGATGAATATGTGAGCAATAGCTTAAGTATGTGATTTAATTACTTAGGCTAGTTGATTTATTTCTCTAATTGGATCCAAAAGGCCCATTAGCCTACTTAATCAAGAATTAAGAAGGTGAGAAACAATCACTATATGTACAAAGTAATTGCTCTCATCTTCTTCCTCTTGCCTGTAGAAGAAAGTTCATATTTTTATCAAATCAAAGTTTTAAATCTTCATACTTCTTCAAAACTGAGATTTTTATCAGTCTAGCGTAAATCTAAAGGTAATCTCTTCAAAACTGAAAATTTCATCAAAAATCTTAATTGTGCTGAGGATAGGTTGTTAATGGTTTTCTTTTCCTTTGCATGTCGGTATATTGATTTCTACAACTTATTGAATACCAATTTCACCTCCAAGCTCTAAACTTTTTGCTTAAATCAGGGTTTTTTCTCAACAACAGCAAGGTGAGTTGAATAACTCACAAAATCTAGCTAAGTGAAAGTCTCAAAAGCTTGAATCTGTACAAAATGAGCTTTTGTAATCGATTTTTTGTGGGTTGCTTCTTTGTATGCTTATATCTTTTGATTTCGGCAATGAAATGCTATCAGATTTCTTATATTTGGTAGCTTGCATGCTGAACTTCATCTATGCAAATTTTGCTTGAAAAATATTTTCATTTGGATGTTCAAAACAATGGTTGAAAATCAACTCAAACATATAATTTTGCCTGCAGAAATTTTGTTTTCCGAGTTGCTGCAAACATAGCTTGAGTTCATGTTTGAGATAGCATAACTCTTTCATTTCTTACTGAAATTGATCTATTTTCCCTTAATAATTAAATGTAGCAATTCTTATTTATGAACATGAACTAATATCAACTATTTGAGTTGAGATGCAGGCTGCTACATTGGTATCAGAGCCAGGTTTCGATCCTAGGACCTATGGGATATGGGCCCACCATGCTTCCGCTGCGCATTAGGAAGGGGGAATTCGGGCTTATTTTCATTTGGTTCCAAAGCATGGCAGGAAGTATGCGTTAGATCTTAAATTCCTTTCCTTAAAGTTTGACGTAGTGGAATCAAAAGTAAGTTATTTCTTATTTTAAGTTCATTAAAATCATTGCTAAGTTGAAGGAACTTTAAGTGTTAAGTGTTGTTTGAAAACCCATGTTGAATGCTTGTTTACTTTGTTTGCTAAAACAATGGTTTTATTTCCTTGTTTGACTATTTGGATGGTTAATTTAGTGATTTTAAATTTAAAAGTTAAATATTTAATGGGGTATGCGGAAATGACTAGTACATGTGTTTCGTCTATGAGATCCAAGGAGACTTGGGCGAAGGATGGAACATATCGAAGGGAAAGCCCGGATGCTCCAAAATAAATATCAAACCGTTTTAATCCAGGATAAAGTAAAGTGTTATAAATATTTGATATAATGAAGCATTGATTATTGTAACGTCGCGAAAATTTTCGACTTTCGAAAATTCCGACATCGACACTCACTTTATCGACTGCCGAGAAATCGAAGGCCAAAAACCGAGATGTTATGGGTTTTAAAAAGAAAAGAAAAGAAAGAAGAGAGAAAAAGAAGAAAGAAAAAGAAAAATAGAGGGAAAAGAAGATAGACAATTTTTTAGAAAACAGAGAATTAGAAAAACAGAGAATTTGAAAAATAGAAGATAGAAGAATTTTAAAAATAGAACGGGGAGAAAGAACAACAACAGAATCTCACAATTCGCAGCGGAACAACATAAAATAATAAATGAATAATCTTTAAACAAAGAACTATATCAGTTATTACATTTTATACATTACATTACATCATATCATCACATCAGAGTGTACAACAACATACAACAACAAACAGTGCAGCGGAAAAAGAAATACTATATAAACTAGTAATACGCCATGCCATCCAGCTTGCCTCCAGCAACTCCAGAATATCCAGAATATCCTGATAAACCTAACTCTTGACTGCCCGTGTGGAAATTGGTGGGCACCCAGAGTTTAGGAAGGAAAACAATAAACTCCAAGTCAGTCATGTGACTGGTGTGAGAACTCAAAACAGTTTATTTAACTTTAAAATCAAAATAGGAATATTTTTTTTTTTTATTCAATTCGCAATGCTTTTAAAAATGAGACTACCATAAGGCCTCCCGCACACACACACAATGCAAACGCAGAATCGGAGGAGATTTCTCCTTATGATAGTCAAAGATGCTTGATACGCATTTAAAATAACATTTGATATTATTACTAGTGCATAGTGTAGAGAAAAATTCATTTCGAAAGTAGAATATAAATCTTAGCCAACATAGACATTTCGAACTATGCCTACTATAGCTACCATCCAAACAGTGGTGACCACCATAAGTGAATGGCAGGTTCTACAACTAATACCGTACAAGTTTCGTATTGGGAATTGGATTTCCAACAAATGGTCAGGCTAAGGAACTTCCTACTGCCACATGGGATCGCCTCTGGCTGGACGTCCCGAGAACTTAACCAGCTCTCTGCCAACACAAGGCCGGGTTACCTTTATCACTAGGTAACTACTACACGAATATGGCATCCCCCGGTCCCATCGGACCTTTAACCGAGCGCTCGTCACCAACAACACCACACAGAAAAAGATATAGTGTATCAACATGAGTAAGTATCTGGGCTCCATACCATGATACCACCCTTTCCAGAAGGAAATGCACATACCCTAAAGGGAGCTACCCCTCATAACCTTGCCGCATCATTCCTGTTTTGACCATTACCGGGATGTGAGGCTCGATGAATTCACGTCCACAAAAACACACTTTGTACAAAAGCCGTGCTTTGGGTCAACAAATGATCAACACAATGATCACTAAGATAGACGATCAAATAAATGATCCTATCACAAATAATCAACACAATGATCATTTCAGCATCACTCAGCATGTCACATTACCAAAATGGGATATATCGCTGATAACTTCAACTATATAACCTTTGAGCTCGTACGTCTCAAAGAAGGGTGTTAAGCAAAGAATAAATTCTCCGCCACCAACAGAAATATATTTGAAAGAAATCGGCTTTATATCTCAAATTGTAATGTCAGGCATACAATCCATACAAGTTTGTTCCGGGATCGAACAAAACCGAAGGCACTTCTTACGAAGCCCTTGCAAATCCGGGTATTCACAATCCCGATCGAATTTCCCATCACTTAGGAGATCTCTATACCAGGAGCTACCCAGTGCAGAAACAATCGATAGGTCATCCTATCGCTTTTGCAAATACTCGGTCTTCAACACCGATCTTCAAATGCAATTCATAACGACGTATCACATATTCGGAATGGGTTATACGACCCCATGGTCCTTTCCCGGTTAACCCGAATAGTGAGCGCTTATTCAAAAATAAGTGTACATTCAAATTCAATCATTCACATCAAATACCCATTCAAAGGGAAATATTGATAGTCGGCTATTGAACTATCAATTGATATGCATACATCACCAGATTCCAAATAATTTTCCAAATTATTTATTTTCCAAAATACCTTTACTAGATATATAGTTTCAACACTTCAAAAATAAATCAATATTTATTTTTACCCAAATTCCACTTTCACATATAAATTCCAAAATGAATTTATATTTCAAAAATATTCATGAATAACCGATTTCAATTATTCATTCTCAATTTATCTTCAAAAAGATAAATTCTAAATATTCACTTCACATTGGAAAACATTTCCATATTTATTTATTCATAAGTAATTCACAAATCTTTTTATTTTCAACACTTAGAAAATATTCAATATACTTAAATCGAATTAAGTATATATTTCATTCTTTAAGGAAATCATTCACTTAAACATATTTACTTGGGCCAAAACGAATGTTGCGTAAAACATCGTTACGACAACCCAAAATCACTAGTATAGGGATTCGAAATTAAAATAGATATATAAATCCCAATACTATACTAAACATTTCCTTTCGGAAATCATTTACTATAACAACAGTGTTATAGTCCACCATTTCCTTTTATTTCTCGAAAACGTCTATTTCAACAATGAATGTTGAAATCTATGGTTTCGAATCACAACATCTTTTAAAACATCGTTAGATCGTTTTAATTCTATTTAAAACATTCACATTCTAAACAATTCCTTTAACGTGTTATTCACTGTTCAAAAACGTGAATAAACTACGTTAATAAACTTCATCACTTCTATTCATTTTAACTTAAAGGATTATTCACTGTCTAAAACGTGAATATAACTCCATTTATAAGTTATAACAATTAACTTATCAAAATAAGTCGTTTGCGGATTTATAAAACAACGTTTATAAATCCGTTTCTTTTTATTTATAAAAACTTCCTTTTTATAAATTCCTTTATTAACCTATTTGATTTCATATCTCAATTTTAAACTAAAAGTTCATAGTATAAGTCAATTGCTTATAAAACGATTATTTTACAAAATCGTTCTTTTTAAAGACTTTTCAATTTATAAACCTTATAACTTATAAGATTTATTTATTTAATCAATCTATTCTTCAACTAACTTCACAAATTTATAAATCTTACTATTTATAAATTTCATTTATAACTTCACAGTTTATAATTCTATAAATTTCATTCATTTATGAAATTCATTTTCACTACATTCAAACACTTATAAAAACTCGTTTTATAATGTCTATATTTCAATTTATAAATATCCATTTATAAATCTCTTAATATAAATCAATTTATATTATTCTTTAAAACGTCTTTAAATTCCTTTATAATTTCACCATTTTGATTTATAAAATAATCAAATTTTATAAACCCCATAATTAAACTTTTATCATATATTCAAAAATCCAATCTAAATTATTTTATAAAATCATTAGTTCATATTTCTCAAAAATCGACTTTTAATCGTATTTCTAAAAATAAGCTTTTTAACTATATTTCACAAAACCCATAATTTTATAACTTATAAAATTATAACGTTTATTTATTTATTATGGATCAATTCCAAAAATATAGTATATTTTCAAAATCACTTTTAAAATCATTTTAAAATCCCAAAATCTGGGTCCAATGATGCTACACACCAAATAGTCAATCACGACTACAACGATATCATATATCGATATGATAATCCATCAAATATCAAAATATCTGAAATCAAATAAAAACTGTTGAGGAATCCAGTTGGATCCCTCCAATCTGTTTCCTGCATCCAAAAACATTAGCACAATACCAATTTCGCTCCAGTACGAAATTATCGCGGTATATGTTCTTAATAAATATTATCCGCTTACTAACGGCGTAATAGGGTCTCATCCGCTAAACAAAAAAATGCGGGAAATCAACAACTGCAATATATACATATGCCAATATATATATATTGATATTATATATAATACCAATTTCACTGTTTATGAAATATTCGCGGTATATGTTTATATTAAATAACATCCGCTTACTAACGGCGCATAATGTCTATTTTAACAATCAATAATTTACAGTCATCATTCAAACATGCATTCAAATATTTTAAATCTAACTATGTAAAATAAAATCGAAATCTATTCGATTGAGTGAGAAGTTCTCACCTTGGTTTTAATTTCCGTTTTAGCTTTTATTTCGAATAAAATTAAACGCGCGTTTAATTTTACCCGAAATTCTCACTAACTCCAAACGACTCCAAACCAACTCCATCGCGTAGTGCTCGTCCATACGATCCCAACGCAACTGAGTTTGCATTTTTTCGACCTCGTATGAAAAAGTTATGAATTTTACAAGTTTATACACGTTTTTTATAACTAAATTCAACATAAACTTAATTATTTACAACCCCTACCCAACCATAGCCCTTGGATCCTTCATCTCTCCATCATAGCCGCATGCTTCATCTTCCCAAACCCCTCACGCAACTCCATCTACAGCAAAACACACGCACGCACAACCCATAACCAAGAAATTAGGGTTTCACTTTGCCACCTCTTCGCTCAACTAGAATTCGATCGGGACGTTGCAAATCGAAGGCCATCACTAGCTCTAGGTTCGGCCCCAACCCCCTGATGCTCGGCCATGTCTAGCCCCTCGAAATGCGTGCAAAAACTGATGCAAACGGCCCCCTTTATCTCACTCCACGTTGCTCCGTTTCCGATCATCACCGTATGGAATCGAAGCTCTCTTCGTGCTCTTCAATCTTCGTGTTGAACACCTCGCGTGAATGTGAATGGATTTGGAGAGATTGATGAATGAAATTGGGAAAAATCTGGCCTTAGAAATAGAAAGTGGCGGCTACAACAATTAGGGTTAGGGTTTGTATATTTTTTTTAATTTATGAAGAGGTAGGGGCTATTTATAAGGAACGAGCGACACTATTCATCCCGGAAATTCCGAACTCCGATTTAGACGCCGTAACCAGCGTACCTAGGGTTTATCCCGCGTTCCGGACACAATGGAACAGGTTTCGGAAGCTAATTCGAAAGTATGTGTGAGTTATGGCTAAAAACGCTCAATTTGAATTAAACCGATTTAAATCGATTTCTAGGCGTTTTAATTTGTACCGGACAAACGGTAAATCCAATTGACTTGAAATTTGAAACCTTACAATAATATCACATTACGGATCCGATGAAACTGGTTTCGTCGAATTCCGAGACTTTTTGAAAAATGGCTATTTTGACTCGCCAAATTTAAATTAAAAACAATTCGATGCGTTTCGAACTGCCACGATCAAACGATAGCTCCGATTGACACGAAAATTGAAATCCAGTAATAACTAACTATTACGGATCCAATGGAACTGGTCTCGTTCGATTCTGAGACTGTTCAAAAATTGGCTATTTTACAGTCGATTATTAAATATTAAAATATTCAATTTTCACAAATTTACTTTTAATTCGATTTTAAAAGTTCTAAAATATCATTCTAACTTCAATATGATAAAATAAAATTTTACAAATCATTTTCAATCATATTTAACTCTATTTTCAATTATTTCCATAATTTAACATATTAAATTATCGATTTAATTATCCAATTAAATCCAATAAATCAAAATAAAATTTATTTGACTTAAAAATTCACTTATAAATATTTAAAATTAATTAAATATTCAATTTTTAATTAATAAAAATTCTGGGTCGTTACAATCTTTCCCCCTTAAAAGAATTTCGTCCTCGAAATTACAAGTAAGAAAGGTTACAAAATCTATTAACTTTCCAAAATTCATAATTAAACTTCTTACAAATCTTTACTAAGTTTTCAAATCATACTTAGTTACCTTTTCAAAAACAAACTATATCATTTAACTTTCAATTCCAAATCAAAGTTTAAGTTTTCAAAACTTTTCAAATTTTCCCAAAACTTTTCTAACGCCTTAAATTTCCGGAAAAATTCGCCATAGTCTCCTTTGCGCGGCTCGATCCGAAAAAAAAATGACAGTATATATATCATAAATATACATCTCATCAAGTAATGAGGCATCCCGAAGGGAAAAAAAAGTGTAAAAGTGCGATATTTAATCCGAGATATGTACCTTATATTTTATTAGCAAGCATATACGGCTAATATAACGCAAAAGCGAACTCCAAATGCGAAGCAAACGCGATCCGCACCTACTAATCACTCAACAAACAACATGAGAACATGCACATATGCAAATAATCTCAATATACAACATATAGCAACATAACTATACATGTCACATAGCAAATGCAACCAAACAACAAATGCAAACATCAACCAACTAACATCCATAACCAATTATATTCATTCATATTCTCATTAATATTCAATGAAATAGGTTTTCACTATCAAATCACATTTGATTTATTTACATTGGATTTACTAACATTCATTCTCAATTCAATTAGTTTACATTTACTAATTAAATCTAATTCACTTTCAATTCTTATTCAAACTTATTTACTTTCAATTTGAATTCAATTTCATAGCTTCCAATTTCGCTAATTCATTTTCATTAACACTTAATGAATTTTATACTATCAACTAACAATCAATATCAACCAATGTATATTAATTACCACCAAATTCCTTTGCTTATATTCATTCTCATTCTATTTATTCAACTTCCAATAACATTTGATTTTAATGAATTAACACTTTCATTAATTATTCCATATCAACTTTATTTAACAATTCTTAAGTTATACTTCCATTTAACTTTAAATTATTCAAACAACCTAACAATCAACTTATATACACTTTAATAATTTTTTTTTAAAATTATTCCTTTATATATAAAATATAATCAAGGCAAAATTATTTCATTTACCCAATTTAAAAACAATATCGTGTCGAATTGTTCTATTCAAGTGTTTAGAAACCCCTTCGGCTCAGTTTCGAGGCTGTGCTGACGAAAGTTCATATGCCACTCAATAAACCAATCATCACAATATAAAACAATTTTATATCCACTAACAAATACGCACTCATAGCTATTATTACACTCAAACTCATTCTAGAGTACTGCTGACTCTATCTCTAATGAATTAATACCCAACAGAACCATGGTTGTCGCTTAACCATCAGAGCTCTGATACCAAATGTAACGTCGCGAAAATTTTCGACGGGAGTGGTCACAACCGGTAGGCTTTTCAACCATCCCAGCCCCACCGTGGCTTACACTGGTATCCCAAACTTGCTTTTACGGCCAGCCTCTCGACTGTCACAGCTTACGCCTAACCAACCTCCTAAAAGAGGATGTGTGGGAGTAAGAGTCTCCCGTTCGCCACCAAACCGCGAAGCGAGAACCCCCCATCACATAGCCCAATAGCTTAACAAGACTGGTGTGAGAACTCAAAACAGTTTATTTAACTTTAAAATCAAAATAGGAATATTTTTTTTTTTATTCAATTCGCAATGCTTTTAAAAATGAGACTACCATAAGGCCTCCCGCACACACACACAATGCAAACGCAGAATCGGAGGAGATTTCTCCTTATGATAGTCAAAGATGCTTGATACGCATTTAAAATAACATTTGATATTATTACTAGTGCATAGTGTAGAGAAAAATTCATTTCGAAAGTAGAATATAAATCTTAGCCAACATAGACATTTCGAACTATGCCTACTATAGCTACCATCCAAACAGTGGTGACCACCATAAGTGAATGGCAGGTTCTACAACTAATACCGTACAAGTTTCGTATTGGGAATTGGATTTCCAACAAATGGTCAGGCTAAGGAACTTCCTACTGCCACATGGGATCGCCTCTGGCTGGACGTCCCGAGAACTTAACCAGCTCTCTGCCAACACAAGGCCGGGTTACCTTTATCACTAGGTAACTACTACACGAATATGGCATCCCCCGGTCCCATCGGACCTTTAACCGAGCGCTCGTCACCAACAACACCACACAGAAAAAGATATAGTGTATCAACATGAGTAAGTATCTGGGCTCCATACCATGATACCACCCTTTCCAGAAGGAAATGCACATACCCTAAAGGGAGCTACCCCTCATAACCTTGCCGCATCATTCCTGTTTTGACCATTACCGGGATGTGAGGCTCGATGAATTCACGTCCACAAAAACACACTTTGTACAAAAGCCGTGCTTTGGGTCAACAAATGATCAACACAATGATCACTAAGATAGACGATCAAATAAATGATCCTATCACAAATAATCAACACAATGATCATTTCAGCATCACTCAGCATGTCACATTACCAAAATGGGATATATCGCTGATAACTTCAACTATATAACCTTTGAGCTCGTACGTCTCAAAGAAGGGTGTTAAGCAAAGAATAAATTCTCCGCCACCAACAGAAATATATTTGAAAGAAATCGGCTTTATATCTCAAATTGTAATGTCAGGCATACAATCCATACAAGTTTGTTCCGGGATCGAACAAAACCGAAGGCACTTCTTACGAAGCCCTTGCAAATCCGGGTATTCACAATCCCGATCGAATTTCCCATCACCTAGGAGATCTCTATACCAGGAGCTACCCAGTGCAGAAACAATCGATAGGTCATCCTATCGCTTTTGCAAATACTCGGTCTTCAACACCGATCTTCAAATGCAATTCATAACGACGTATCACATATTCGGAATGGGTTATACGACCCCATGGTCCTTTCCCGGTTAACCCGAATAGTGAGCGCTTATTCAAAAATAAGTGTGCATTCAAATTCAATCATTCACATCAAATACCCATTCAAAGGGAAATATTGATAGTCGGCTATTGAACTATCAATTGATATGCATACATCACCAGATTCCAAATAATTTTCCAAATTATTTATTTTCCAAAATACCTTTACTAGATATATAGTTTCAACACTTCAAAAATAAATCAATATTTATTTTTACCCAAATTCCACTTTCACATATAAATTCCAAAATGAATTTATATTTCAAAAATATTCATGAATAACCGATTTCAATTATTCATTCTCAATTTATCTTCAAAAAGATAAATTCTAAATATTCACTTCACATTGGAAAACATTTCCATACTTATTTATTCATAAGTAATTCACAAATCTTTTTATTTTCAACACTTAGAAAATATTCAATATACTTAAATCGAATTAAGTATATATTTCATTCTTTAAGGAAATCATTCACTTAAACATATTTACTTGGGCCAAAACGAATGTTGCGTAAAACATCGTTACGACAACCCAAAATCACTAGTATAGGGATTCGAACTTAAAATAGATATATAAATCCCAATACTATACTAAACATTTCCTTTCGGAAATCATTTACTATAACAACAGTGTTATAGTCCACCATTTCCTTTTATTTCTCGAAAACGTCTATTTCAACAATGAATGTTGAAATCTATGGTTTCGAATCACAACATCTTTTAAAACATCGTTAGATCGTTTTAATTCTATTTAAAACATTCACATTCTAAACAATTCCTTTAACGTGTTATTCACTGTTCAAAAACGTGAATAAACTACGTTAATAAACTTCATCACTTCTATTCATTTTAACTTAAAGGATTATTCACTGTCTAAAACGTGAATATAACTCCATTTATAAGTTATAACAATTAACTTATCAAAATAAGTCGTTTGCGGATTTATAAAACAACGTTTATAAATCCGTTTCTTTTTATTTATAAAAACTTCCTTTTTATAAATTCCTTTATTAACCTATTTGATTTCATATCTCAATTTTAAACTAAAAGTTCATAGTATAAGTCAATTGCTTATAAAACGATTATTTTACAAAATCGTTCTTTTTAAAGACTTTTCAATTTATAAACCTTATAACTTATAAGATTTATTTATTTAATCAATCTATTCTTCAACTAACTTCACAAATTTATAAATCTTACTATTTATAAATTTCATTTATAACTTCACAGTTTATAATTCTATAAATTTCATTCATTTATGAAATTCATTTTCACTACATTCAAACACTTATAAAAACTCGTTTTATAATGTCTATATTTCAATTTATAAATATCCATTTATAAATCTCTTAATATAAATCAATTTATATTATTCTTTAAAACGTCTTTAAATTCCTTTATAATTTCACCATTTTGATTTATAAAATAATCAAATTTTATAAACCCCATAATTAAACTTTTATCATATATTCAAAAATCCAATCTAAATTATTTTATAAAATCATTAGTTCATATTTCTCAAAAATCGACTTTTAATCGTATTTCTAAAAATAAGCTTTTTAACTATATTTCACAAAACCCATAATTTTATAACTTATAAAATTATAACGTTTATTTATTTATTATGGATCAATTCCAAAAATATAGTATATTTTCAAAATCACTTTTAAAATCATTTTAAAATCCCAAAATCTGGGTC
Organism: Allium cepa; assembly: GCA_030765085.1. Lineage (NCBI taxonomy): Eukaryota > Viridiplantae > Streptophyta > Magnoliopsida > Asparagales > Amaryllidaceae > Allium > Allium cepa. Next base: position 585,603,909 of record CM060944.1, on the reverse strand, counting down.
CAATGATGCTACACACCAAATAGTCAATCACGACTACAACGATATCATATATCGATATGATAATCCATCAAATATCAAAATATCTGAAATCAAATAAAAACTGTTGAGGAATCCAGTTGGATCCCTCCAATCTGTTTCCTGCATCCAAAAACATTAGCACAATACCAATTTCGCTCCAGTACGAAATTATCGCGGTATATGTTCTTAATAAATATTATCCGCTTACTAACGGCGTAATAGGGTCTCATCCGCTAAACAAAAAAATGCGGGAAATCAACAACTGCAATATATACATATGCCAATATATATATATTGATATTATATATAATACCAATTTCACTGTTTATGAAATATTCGCGGTATATGTTTATATTAAATAACATCCGCTTACTAACGGCGCATAATGTCTATTTTAACAATCAATAATTTACAGTCATCATTCAAACATGCATTCAAATATTTTAAATCTAACTATGTAAAATAAAATCGAAATCTATTCGATTGAGTGAGAAGTTCTCACCTTGGTTTTAATTTCCGTTTTAGCTTTTATTTCGAATAAAATTAAACGCGCGTTTAATTTTACCCGAAATTCTCACTAACTCCAAACGACTCCAAACCAACTCCATCGCGTAGTGCTCGTCCATACGATCCCAACGCAACTGAGTTTGCATTTTTTCGACCTCGTATGAAAAAGTTATGAATTTTACAAGTTTATACACGTTTTTTATAACTAAATTCAACATAAACTTAATTATTTACAACCCCTACCCAACCATAGCCCTTGGATCCTTCATCTCTCCATCATAGCCGCATGCTTCATCTTCCCAAACCCCTCACGCAACTCCATCTACAGCAAAACACACGCACGCACAACCCATAACCAAGAAATTAGGGTTTCACTTTGCCACCTCTTCGCTCAACTAGAATTCGATCGGGACGTTGCAAATCGAAGGCCATCACTAGCTCTAGGTTCGGCCCCAACCCCCTGATGCTCGGCCATGTCTAGCCCCTCGAAATGCGTGCAAAAACTGATGCAAACGGCCCCCTTTATCTCACTCCACGTTGCTCCGTTTCCGATCATCACCGTATGGAATCGAAGCTCTCTTCGTGCTTTTCAATCTTCGTGTTGAACACCTCGCGTGAATGTGAATGGATTTGGAGAGATTGATGAATGAAATTGGGAAAAATCTGGCCTTAGAAATAGAAAGTGGCGGCTACAACAATTAGGGTTAGGGTTTGTATATTTTTTTTAATTTATGAAGAGGTAGGGGCTATTTATAAGGAACGAGCGACACTATTCATCCCGGAAATTCCGAACTCCGATTTAGACGCCGTAACCAGCGTACCTAGGGTTTATCCCGCGTTCCGGACACAATGGAACAGGTTTCGGAAGCTAATTCGAAAGTATGTGTGAGTTATGGCTAAAAACGCTCAATTTGAATTAAACCGATTTAAATCGATTTCTAGGCGTTTTAATTTGTACCGGACAAACGGTAAATCCAATTGACTTGAAATTTGAAACCTTACAATAATATCACATTACGGATCCGATGAAACTGGTTTCGTCGAATTCCGAGACTTTTTGAAAAATGGCTATTTTGACTCGCCAAATTTAAATTAAAAACAATTCGATGCGTTTCGAACTGCCACGATCAAACGATAGCTCCGATTGACACGAAAATTGAAATCCAGTAATAACTAACTATTACGGATCCAATGGAACTGGTCTCGTTCGATTCTGAGACTGTTCAAAAATTGGCTATTTTACAGTCGATTATTAAATATTAAAATATTCAATTTTCACAAATTTACTTTTAATTCGATTTTAAAAGTTCTAAAATATCATTCTAACTTCAATATGATAAAATAAAATTTTACAAATCATTTTCAATCATATTTAACTCTATTTTCAATTATTTCCATAATTTAACATATTAAATTATCGATTTAATTATCCAATTAAATCCAATAAATCAAAATAAAATTTATTTGACTTAAAAATTCACTTATAAATATTTAAAATTAATTAAATATTCAATTTTTAATTAATAAAAATTCTGGGTCGTTACAATCTTTCCCCCTTAAAAGAATTTCGTCCTCGAAATTACAAGTAAGAAAGGTTACAAAATCTATTAACTTTCCAAAATTCATAATTAAACTTCTTACAAATCTTTACTAAGTTTTCAAATCATACTTAGTTACCTTTTCAAAAACAAACTATATCATTTAACTTTCAATTCCAAATCAAAGTTTAAGTTTTCAAAACTTTTCAAATTTTCCCAAAACTTTTCTAACGCCTTAAATTTCCGGAAAAATTCGCCATAGTCTCCTTTGCGCGGCTCGATCCGAAAAAAAAATGACAGTATATATATCACAAATATACATCTCATCAAGTAATGAGGCATCCTGAAGGGAAAAAAAAGTGTAAAAGTGCGATATTTAATCCGAGATATGTACCTTATATTTTATTAGCAAGCATATACGGCTAATATAACGCAAAAGCGAACTCCAAATGCGAAGCAAACGCGATCCGCACCTACTAATCACTCAACAAACAACATGAGAACATGCACATATGCAAATAATCTCAATATACAACATATAGCAACATAACTATACATGTCACATAGCAAATGCAACCAAACAACAAATGCAAACATCAACCAACTAACATCCATAACCAATTATATTCATTCATATTCTCATTAATATTCAATGAAATAGGTTTTCACTATCAAATCACATTTGATTTATTTACATTGGATTTACTAACATTCATTCTCAATTCAATTAGTTTACATTTACTAATTAAATCTAATTCACTTTCAATTCTTATTCAAACTTATTTACTTTCAATTTGAATTCAATTTCATAGCTTCCAATTTCGCTAATTCATTTTCATTAACACTTAATGAATTTTATACTATCAACTAACAATCAATATCAACCAATGTATATTAATTACCACCAAATTCCTTTGCTTATATTCATTCTCATTCTATTTATTCAACTTCCAATAACATTTGATTTTAATGAATTAACACTTTCATTAATTATTCCATATCAACTTTATTTAACAATTCTTAAGTTATACTTCCATTTAACTTTAAATTATTCAAACAACCTAACAATCAACTTATATACACTTTAATAATTTTTTTTTAAAATTATTCCTTTATATATAAAATATAATCAAGGCAAAATTATTTCATTTACCCAATTTAAAAACAATATCGTGTCGAATTGTTCTATTCAAGTGTTTAGAAACCCCTTCGGCTCAGTTTCGAGGCTGTGCTGACGAAAGTTCATATGCCACTCAATAAACCAATCATCACAATATAAAACAATTTTATATCCACTAACAAATACGCACTCATAGCTATTATTACACTCAAACTCATTCTAGAGTACTGCTGACTCTATCTCTAATGAATTAATACCCAACAGAACCATGGTTGTCGCTTAACCATCAGAGCTCTGATACCAAATGTAACGTCGCGAAAATTTTCGACGGGAGTGGTCACAACCGGTAGGCTTTTCAACCATCCCAGCCCCACCGTGGCTTACACTGGTATCCCAAACTTGCTTTTACGGCCAGCCTCTCGACTGTCACAGCTTACGCCTAACCAACCTCCTAAAAGAGGATGTGTGGGAGTAAGAGTCTCCCGTTCGCCACCAAACCGCGAAGCGAGAACCCCCCATCACATAGCCCAATAGCTTAACAAGACTGGTGTGAGAACTCAAAACAGTTTATTTAACTTTAAAATCAAAATAGGAATATTTTTTTTTTATTCAATTCGCAATGCTTTTAAAAATGAGACTACCATAAGGCCTCCCGCACACACACACAATGCAAACGCAGAATCGGAGGAGATTTCTCCTTATGATAGTCAAAGATGCTTGATACGCATTTAAAATAACATTTGATATTATTACTAGTGCATAGTGTAGAGAAAAATTCATTTCGAAAGTAGAATATAAATCTTAGCCAACATAGACATTTCGAACTATGCCTACTATAGCTACCATCCAAACAGTGGTGACCACCATAAGTGAATGGCAGGTTCTACAACTAATACCGTACAAGTTTCGTATTGGGAATTGGATTTCCAACAAATGGTCAGGCTAAGGAACTTCCTACTGCCACATGGGATCGCCTCTGGCTGGACGTCCCGAGAACTTAACCAGCTCTCTGCCAACACAAGGCCGGGTTACCTTTATCACTAGGTAACTACTACACGAATATGGCATCCCCCGGTCCCATCGGACCTTTAACCGAGCGCTCGTCACCAACAACACCACACAGAAAAAGATATAGTGTATCAACATGAGTAAGTATCTGGGCTCCATACCATGATACCACCCTTTCCAGAAGGAAATGCACATACCCTAAAGGGAGCTACCCCTCATAACCTTGCCGCATCATTCCTGTTTTGACCATTACCGGGATGTGAGGCTCGATGAATTCACGTCCACAAAAACACACTTTGTACAAAAGCCGTGCTTTGGGTCAACAAATGATCAACACAATGATCACTAAGATAGACGATCAAATAAATGATCCTATCACAAATAATCAACACAATGATCATTTCAGCATCACTCAGCATGTCACATTACCAAAATGGGATATATCGCTGATAACTTCAACTATATAACCTTTGAGCTCGTACGTCTCAAAGAAGGGTGTTAAGCAAAGAATAAATTCTCCGCCACCAACAGAAATATATTTGAAAGAAATCGGCTTTATATCTCAAATTGTAATGTCAGGCATACAATCCATACAAGTTTGTTCCGGGATCGAACAAAACCGAAGGCACTTCTTACGAAGCCCTTGCAAATCCGGGTATTCACAATCCCGATCGAATTTCCCATCACTTAGGAGATCTCTATACCAGGAGCTACCCAGTGCAGAAACAATCGATAGGTCATCCTATCGCTTTTGCAAATACTCGGTCTTCAACACCGATCTTCAAATGCAATTCATAACGACGTATCACATATTCGGAATGGGTTATACGACCCCATGGTCCTTTCCCGGTTAACCCGAATAGTGAGCGCTTATTCAAAAATAAGTGTGCATTCAAATTCAATCATTCACATCAAATACCCATTCAAAGGGAAATATTGATAGTCGGCTATTGAACTATCAATTGATATGCATACATCACCAGATTCCAAATAATTTTCCAAATTATTTATTTTCCAAAATACCTTTACTAGATATATAGTTTCAACACTTCAAAAATAAATCAATATTTATTTTTACCCAAATTCCACTTTCACATATAAATTCCAAAATGAATTTATATTTCAAAAATATTCATGAATAACCGATTTCAATTATTCATTCTCAATTTATCTTCAAAAAGATAAATTCTAAATATTCACTTCACATTGGAAAACATTTCCATACTTATTTATTCATAAGTAATTCACAAATCTTTTTATTTTCAACACTTAGAAAATATTCAATATACTTAAATCGAATTAAGTATATATTTCATTCTTTAAGGAAATCATTCACTTAAACATATTTACTTGGGCCAAAACGAATGTTGCGTAAAACATCGTTACGACAACCCAAAATCACTAGTATAGGGATTCGAAATTAAAATAGATATATAAATCCCAATACTATACTAAACATTTCCTTTCGGAAATCATTTACTATAACAACAGTGTTATAGTCCACCATTTCCTTTTATTTCTCGAAAACGTCTATTTCAACAATGAATGTTGAAATCTATGGTTTCGAATCACAACATCTTTTAAAACATCGTTAGATCGTTTTAATTCTATTTAAAACATTCACATTCTAAACAATTCCTTTAACGTGTTATTCACTGTTCAAAAACGTGAATAAACTATGTTAATAAACTTCATCACTTCTATTCATTTTAACTTAAAGGATTATTCACTGTCTAAAACGTGAATATAACTCCATTTATAAGTTATAACAATTAACTTATCAAAATAAGTCGTTTGCGGATTTATAAAACAACGTTTATAAATCCGTTTCTTTTTATTTATAAAAACTTCCTTTTTATAAATTCCTTTATTAACCTATTTGATTTCATATCTCAATTTTAAACTAAAAGTTCATAGTATAAGTCAATTGCTTATAAAACGATTATTTTACAAAATCGTTCTTTTTAAAGACTTTTCAATTTATAAACCTTATAACTTATAAGATTTATTTATTTAATCAATCTATTCTTCAACTAACTTCACAAATTTATAAATCTTACTATTTATAAATTTCATTTATAACTTCACAGTTTATAATTCTATAAATTTCATTCATTTATGAAATTCATTTTCACTACATTCAAACACTTATAAAAACTCGTTTTATAATGTCTATATTTCAATTTATAAATATCCATTTATAAATCTCTTAATATAAATCAATTTATATTATTCTTTAAAACGTCTTTAAATTCCTTTATAATTTCACCATTTTGATTTATAAAATAATCAAATTTTATAAACCCCATAATTAAACTTTTATCATATATTCAAAAATCCAATCTAAATTATTTTATAAAATCATTAGTTCATATTTCTCAAAAATCGACTTTTAATCGTATTTCTAAAAATCAGCTTTTTAACTATATTTCACAAAACCCATAATTTTATAACTTATAAAATTATAACGTTTATTTATTTATTATGGATCAATTCCAAAAATATAGTATATTTTCAAAATCACTTTTAAAATCATTTTAAAATCCCAAAATCTGGGTCCAATGATGCTACACACCAAATAGTCAATCACGACTACAACGATATCATATATCGATATGATAATCCATCAAATATCAAAATATCTGAAATCAAATAAAAACTGTTGAGGAATCCAGTTGGATCCCTCCAATCTGTTTCCTGCATCCAAAAACATTAGCACAATACCAATTTCGCTCCAGTACGAAATTATCGCGGTATATGTTCTTAATAAATATTATCCGCTTACTAACGGCGTAATAGGGTCTCATCCGCTAAACAAAAAAATGCGGGAAATCAACAACTGCAATATATACATATGCCAATATATATATATTGATATTATATATAATACCAATTTCACTGTTTATGAAATATTCGCGGTATATGTTTATATTAAATAACATCCGCTTACTAACGGCGCATAATGTCTATTTTAACAATCAATAATTTACAGTCATCATTCAAACATGCATTCAAATATTTTAAATCTAACTATGTAAAATAAAATCGAAATCTATTCGATTGAGTGAGAAGTTCTCACCTTGGTTTTAATTTCCGTTTTAGCTTTTATTTCGAATAAAATTAAACGCGCGTTTAATTTTACCCGAAATTCTCACTAACTCCAAACGACTCCAAACCAACTCCATCGCGTAGTGCTCGTCCATACGATCCCAACGCAACTGAGTTTGCATTTTTTCGACCTCGTATGAAAAAGTTATGAATTTTACAAGTTTATACACGTTTTTTATAACTAAATTCAACATAAACTTAATTATTTACAACCCCTACCCAACCATAGCCCTTGGATCCTTCATCTCTCCATCATAGCCGCATGCTTCATCTTCCCAAACCCCTCACGCAACTCCATCTACAGCAAAACACACGCACGCACAACCCATAACCAAGAAATTAGGGTTTCACTTTGCCACCTCTTCGCTCAACTAGAATTCGATCGGGACGTTGCAAATCGAAGGCCATCACTAGCTCTAGGTTCGGCCCCAACCCCCTGATGCTCGGCCATGTCTAGCCCCTCGAAATGCGTGCAAAAACTGATGCAAACGGCCCCCTTTATCTCACTCCACGTTGCTCCGTTTCCGATCATCACCGTATGGAATCGAAGCTCTCTTCGTGCTCTTCAATCTTCGTGTTGAACACCTCGCGTGAATGTGAATGGATTTGGAGAGATTGATGAATGAAATTGGGAAAAATCTGGCCTTAGAAATAGAAAGTGGCGGCTACAACAGTTAGGGTTAGGGAAGGCATGAAGCGCGATGTGGCGAGTTATGTGAGTACTTGCATGACTTGTCAACGTATCAAAGCCGAAAATCAACGCCCTTCTAGTCTCCTTCAGCCTCTAGAGACTCCACTGTGGAAATAGGATCAAATTTCGACGGATTTCATTGACGGCCTACCTCGTTCGAGATCGAGCAATTCTAGCATTTGGGTTATTGTTAATCGCCTAACCAAATCAGCTTATTTCATTCCTATTAAGTCTAATAGGAGTGCTTCTTATCTGGCTAAGCTACATATCAAGGAAATCGTGCAACTTCATGGTGTTCCACCTCGATTGTTTGTGACCGTGATCCGCTATTCATGAGTCATTTCTGGCAGAGTCTTCAGCAAGCTTTAGGGACAAAGCTTAACTTCAACACAACATATCGTCCGCAGTCTGATGACAGACAGAACGGGTGAATTGTATCTTAGAGGTTCTTCTTCATGCTTGTATTTTGGATTTCAGAGGTAGTTGGGAGGATCACTTACCTTTTATGGAGTTCTTCTATAATAATAGTTTTCATTCCGGTATCGGTATGGCTCCTTTTGAAGCCTTATACGGAAGGCCATGTCGATCACCTTCATGTTGGTTGGAATCCGAGGAGAAGCTTATTCTAGGCTCCGATTCTATTCGTGATCCTCCTAAGAAGATTATTCTTACTCTACAGAGAATGAAAGAGGCACAGAGCCGGCAGAAATCCTACACGGACAATCGTGGGAAGCCTCTCGAGTTCTCTATTGGTGATCTCCTCTTTATCTGTGTTTCTTCTTTGAAAGGGGTTATGCGTTTTAGTACGATTGGGAAATTGGCTCCTCGATTTATAGGACCGTTTCCTATTACTAAACGTATTGACCCTGTGGCTTATAGAGTTTTACTTCCAGCTCATCTATCTGGCATTCACGACATGTTTCACGTCTCTCAGCTTCTGAAGTGTCTTCGTGAGTCGGATTCTATTATCGATTCTCCTGATTTGCACAAGTTTGAGATCTTACCAGACTTATATATTGTGCAATAGCCTGTTCGTGCACTTACTTCGGAGGTCAGACGCCTTCGAAACGAGGACATGCCGCTCGTTAAAGTCCAATGGTCCGCAAATTCCAATGACTACACTTGGGAAACCAAAGAGTTTATCGAGTGATCCTATCCTGGTTTTCTTTCTTCACATAGCGATGGTGAGAATCTTTTTATCTTAAGCTTATTCTTTTCTTTTGATTGATGAAATTAACAAATTGAATATAAAATCTTCTCTAAAAATTGCGTGGATGCAATTTGGTTAAACGGGGAGTCTGTAAAAACCATGGTTTTGGAGATTACCTGCAAATATTAAATTATAACGGAAGTTATGATTTAATATTGTGAATTAAAATAAAATTGAAGAAATTAAATTGTTTATTTGGAATAAATTTGAATTTTTAAATTTAAATTAAAAAATAAAATTCCAAGCTTTATTTTATTTTCTAGGCTTATAGTGAATGGAAAATAATTTTTTCAGAGAAAATACAATAACTTTATTAATTATTGCCAATTACTTCTTTTAATAATTTTTAAGGGAAGTATTTGATTTTTAAAGGTTGTTTACTTAAATAGAAAGGTGAAATTTGGTTTAAAAATGAATTTTTTTTATAAAATTAAGTTTGAAATGGTTTGTCATACTTTTATATGCAAGAAAATAATTTTATAGAATTTTTGAAGTTAAAAATAAGGATTTATGCATTTATTTTTGTAAATTGTGTGTTTTTGTAAAATAAGAGATTTTAATAATAAAAATGTTTTTTTAAATATATTTTTTATATTGTGTAAAATATTTTTATTTAACATGTTTATAAGTTTACATGTTTATTAGTATTAAAACATGAAGAAAATGTAATTTGTTTTATAAAATAGTGTAAACATGTGCTTTTTTGTTTAAGTGTTGTATTAAAGCCTTAGGGTGATCAATTTTTCCTTAATTTGGATCCAAATGACCTATTAGCCAACTTAACCTAATAGAGGAAGTGAGAAATATTTTACAGTACGTTCAAAACCATTCTCACCTTCTTCCTCTTCAGCTAGTAAAAGATAATAACAATTTTTCTCAAACACAAGCTTTCAAACTCAAATTTCTTCAAAGCAAGCTGTAATTTTTATCAAACTAGAGTAAATTAACAGGTAATCTAATCCAAAATCCTAAATATTTCATCCAAATCTTGTTTTTAGAAGAGTTTGTTTGTTAATAGCCTTTTTCTTCTTCTACAGGCGTTTGAAGGCAAAAATCAAGCCAAAGCTCAAACTTTCAGCATATAATCCAAGTTTTTGATCTCCAAAACAAGATGAGCTACTGCTCACATAATGGTAGCTGAAGCAAAAGCTTCAAAATGCCAATTTTTTCTTTTCTTGTAAATTGGCTAAATATTTGATTTTTCTGTTGATATTTTCGTCTTCGTGAAAAGTGTCTTGAGTTGCAACTTTGTGCAATCATATCTCTCTATTCTGGTAACGAAATGTTGCCAGATTTTTTTTAATTTGTAGATCAGATTTTTTAGATTAAGCATACCAAATTTCAAGTAATTTCGACCTATATAGCTTATAGAAATATGCTATCGAACTTTGATTCGAAGCATGTTTTTGCGTAGATTTTTACAGTGAAAACACTACCTTGGTTCAACTTTGAGACATCATAACTTTCTCGTGCTTTGTCCAAATTGCGTGATTCTTTTTTTTGAAAGATAAAGATTACTATTATATGTATACCAATTTTCAGCTCAATCCAAATTTGTTTTTCCTCTGTTTCATGCTTGGAAGTTGAACCCGAGATGATTTTCAGGCCTGTACATTTGTTTTTTTGAACTGTTGCAAACATGGTCCGAGTCCATATTTGAGAGTGTAACTTTTTCATTTTCAGTCGGATTTCATTGATTTTTTTTTGAAAGATGAAGTTTTATACTATGTGCATACCAATTTTCAGCTCAATATGAGATGGTTTGATCCTTTGTTTCAGTCTTGTAAGTTGGACCCAAGATGGTTTTCAAGCCTGGGTATGTTTTTGTTTTTGAACTATTGCAAACATGGCATGAGTCCATATATCACACAGTGTAACTTTTTCATTTTCAGTCGAAAATATCGATTCTTTCTTTGTTTGAAAGCTGAAGTTTTCTACTTTGTGCATACCAATTTTTAGTTCAATCAAAGGTCGTTTGGCCATCTGTTTCACATCTGAAAGTTGAACCCGGAGAAGATTTCAAACCTGGGTATTATTTTGCCTCTGCGTTTTTATATTCTTTTTCTGTCCGACTTTTGACTTTTACTTCATGTTTTTATCATATTTCTAAAATGTTTCGAGGGCTATGATGTCTATCAATAGGCAAGCCAAGTTTGATGACTTTGAAATTCAAATTTGAATTGAATTTGAATGACGGTTTTGGGTGATTTCTTTGATTTCAAGCACAGATTTTTCCAAACAATTTTGAAATGATTTTTAAAATAAATTGGCATTTAAAATAATTATTATGTAATATTTTTGAATTATTTTAAGCTATAAAATCTATTTATTCTCTATAATAAGGGAATTTTCAAATATTGTCTTCAAAATTGATTTCGGAAAATGGTTTTAAAAGCTTGTTTTCTCAAATAAATCATTTTATATATAAAATACACGTTTTTTCACTATTCGAGTGAATGAGAAGGTGAATTAAATGGTTTGGTAAAACACGTGTGGTATGGGACATTATCTACGTTAAGTTAGGTGCGGGCTGTTACAATTCCAACGTATAAAAATTTCAAACCCAAACCTTTTATTATTTAACCGTAAATAATTTATAACCCAAATTATCATTTTTCTCTACTAAAAAATTCATATAAATTCCACCAAAATTTAGAAAATTCTAAAAAAAGAAACACATCTCCAAAACAATATTTCTGGTCTACATAGTCATTTAATAGGGTTTTCATATCAAAACATGTCATAAAAACTTTATGAACAACCATAAATCATCAACAAGTATATATAATCATTCCATCATTCAAAAACATAGAAAAATTGATGCAAAACATTTCGGATTTCATCTTAAAATCGAAAACAAAAGAAATATGAGATGCAAACATTATTCACCTTAGCTTTAGAGATAAACGGGACTTAGATGTGAATGGATATGATTTGAATTAGATTCTTCCTTATCTTTTCTTAATCTTCTTCCCATTTTTCTTGTTAATGGTGGCCGAACTCAAGTTTTTAAAAAAATTGATAAATGAAAATAAACGTGTATGGATTAGTCGTCCAACGGTTTAGGGTATAAGAATAGCCTCTTTCCTATTTTACCCCTCCTCTAATTCATTTTAGATCTTATTTTAATTTATCATTTAAATGGCACAGCTACCCCTTAATAAAATCAAATCTCAATCCCCTAATCAACACATTATTTCATTTAATTTAACTAATTAAATACCCTAAATAATGTGACCAAAGTATGGGGTGTTACAAACTCCAGTCCTTAAAGAATTTCGTCCTCGAAATTACGATAAGGTACACAACAAATAAAACAGGAAGGTAAAACATACCATCAAATAAATCAGGATGAGTATCTCTAATCTTGCTCTCAATCTCACATGTACAATCCTTGTCATCATCGCTCCACTGGACTTTGACTAATTTGACCGTCTTCGTTCTAAGCCTCTTCTCATCTCTCACAACAATATGAATAGGCTTACTATAATCGAATATGGTTCTACTACTAAGTCATCAAGCATAGTCGGTGCAATAGCAAACCCCAGGTCTCTAACAAACGTTTTGAGATGAGAAACATGGGAAACATCGTGGAATCCTGCCAAATTGCTCACTAACTCAACTCTATATGCGAGTTTCCCAATCCTCTCAATAATAGGAAAAGGTCCAAAGAATCTTGGTGCTAATTTTGCTGATTTTCCAAATTTAATCAGACCCTTCATCGGTGACATTTTGACAAAAACCTGATCTCCAACTGAGAACTCTAAGTCTTTCCGCCTTCTATCTGCATAACTCTTTTGCCTAGACTGAGCATCCTTCATTCTAGCCTGAATGACCTTAATCTTTTCTACAGCTTCCCTAACCAAATCTGGACCAAGAACCAACTTATCATTAGTCTCTAACCAACATACAAGTTTGTATAGCATTCTATACAAAGCTTCAAACGGTGTCATCCCAATACTAGTCTGATAATTGTTGTTATAAAAAAATTCGACTAAATGCAGATGGTCTTCCCATGATCCCTTGTAATCTAGTACACAAGCTCTCAACAAATCTTATAAGATTTTGTTAACCCTTTCCTTCTTCCCATCTGTCTATGGATGGTAAGCGATACTCATCTGAGCTTCGTTCCCAAATCTTCCTGTAGACTCTTCCAGAACTCGCTAGTGAATAAGTGATCTTTACCACTTACTATACTACTAGGAACGTCGTGCAGTCTAACTACAGCTTTTATAAACAACTTTGCTAAAACAGGTGTCATTCTGGTTAACTTAACTGGAATGAAATGGGCACTTTTGGTCAGTCTGTCCACTATGACCCGTATATTATCATTTCCTCTATTCAACCTTGGCATTGCATCAATAAAATCCATAGAAATATAATCATACTTCCATATTGTAATACCCAACGGTTGAAGCAATCCACTTGGCTTCTGGTGTTTGCCTATTAGCAATTCAAGCACTGATTTACCCATAAGCCTATATCCCGCTTCATACCTAACTTCTCATTATATCCTGCTACATCTTAGTTCCTTTTGTATGAATAGAGAACTTCGAAAGATGACATTCCTCCAAGACTTCTTTCCTTATGTTTCCTGCACTCGAAACACATAATCTTTCTTTCTTTCTCAACCACCCATTTTGATCAAGACTGAAGTCTTTCAAGTCATCGCTCTCGGTTCATCTCTTAACTTCCTAACCCATTCAGCTAATACCGGGTCTTCTTCCTATTCAGAAGCAATCCTTTCGATCATCACTGGTCGAACTTCCAAACAAGATAACACTATGGTTTTTCAGCTAGACCCAACCTCAGATCTCCACTGCACTCTGTAATCTTCCAGTGCTTTCAAATCTTTCCACTCAGTAATCATCGCTAATACTGCATTTTGATGTTTCCTCTAAGTGCATCTATAACTTTGTTGCCTTCCCCCGTGTGTACTTGATCTCAAAATTATAAGCGGTAATAAACTCTACCCAACTCTGTTGTCTCATATTCAGCTCCTTATAAGAGTACAAATATTTCAGCGACTTATGATCTATATATAACTCAAACCTCTTTCCCAAAAGGTAATGTCTCCACACCTTCAACGCAAAAATTACTACAGCTAATTCCAAATCTTGTGTCGGATATGTGACCTCATGCGGTCTAAGCTATCTAGAAGCATAGGCAATCACTTTAGCTCTCTGCACCAGCACAGCTCCTAATCATGTTCCAACACATCTGCTTAAACCACCAAATCCTGATTCCCTTCCTGAACAACCAACATAGATACATGGGTCAATAAGTGTTTCAAACTTTGGAACGCATCCTCACACTTATTGGTCCATACAAACTTCACATCCTTTCTCATTAGCTTGGTCATCGGTGCTGCCATCCAGGAAAAATCCTTAATGAACCTCCAATAATAACCAACCAACCCAAGGAAACTCTTTATCTCAGTTACTGTCTTGGGTCTCTTCCAACTGTTCACTGCTTTAGTCTTAGTCGGATCCACTGACAACCCTTCCTCTAAGATTGCATGACCAAGAAACTTCGCTTCCTTCTTCCAAAAATGTCACTTCGAAAACTTTGCCTTCAGCTGATGCTGTCTCAGCATCTCAAGCACCACTCTAAGATGAACTTCATGCTCTATTTCATGCTTAGAGTACATCAAAATATCATCTATGAAACCAATAAAAACCTATATAAGTGCTCTCGGAAAATCCGATTCATCAAATCCACAAAGAAAGCCGGCGCATTAGTCAGTCCGAACGGAATAACTAACAATTCATACGATCCATATCTGGTCCTAAACACCGTCAAATGTATATTATATGTGCTACTCTGAGCTGATGGAAACTTGTTTCCAAATCCAACTAGAAAAACACCTAGGCTCCACTCAATTGGTCGAACAAATCATTAATTATGGGTAATGGATATCAATTCTTTATCATCCTCTCATTTAACTTATGATAATCGATACACAGCCTCAACGATCCGTCCAGCTTCTTAGCAAACACTGTGACTGCTCTCTAAGGCGAACTACTTGGCCTGATAAAGTTCTTGCCTTATAGATCCACTAACTGCAACTTCAACTCCCTCATCCCTGTAGGAGTCATCCTGCTTGGTGGCCTACTCACTGGTTCTGCTCCCGGAACCAAATCTATTCGAAACTCAGTGGTTCGTTTCGGTGGCAATCCCACTACAGGCTCAAAAACATCTATGAATTCTCTAACCATGAAAACTAGATTCAGCTTATCTTCTAACTCCATAACACCCAATAAAGCATTCACCTCACCGCTAGAACCTTCTACGGTGTAAACAATCATGTCGCTACAATTAGGGCGTCTAAGCGATATTTTCCAATCATGACAAAATTTCCTAGCATCATACTAACTTAACCAATCCATATCAAGAATAGTTCTGAACCCCACAAAATCAAATACATGAAAACTACAAACAAAAGCATGACCTAACAAGTCAAACTCTAACTGGTCACATCTTAAACCTAGAGTTACATACCCTCCTATTGGATTCGCAACCAATAAGGAAGTAACTAAATATATGGTTTCCTGATTAAGCTTATCTATCAAACATCTAGATATAAAAGAATGCGATGCACCAATATCAAATATAATGCTAACATACATACCATGAATTTGAAGCGTACCTCTCAAAACTGACTTTCCATTCTCCTGAGATGTTGGCTTTGAAGCAGCAGGCTCCAATGCATGCACCTTGCTCTTTCCATCCGTAGAAGGCTCCTTGCATGGGTTCTTATAGTGGCCAATCTAGTCACAATTGAAGCACTTGACATTCTTCTTTCCAGACCTTCCTGTACCTTTCTAGCACGACATTCATTAGCAAAATGCCCTTTCTTGTCGCATTTAAAATGGACAACCTCAGTCCTCCCTTTCTATATTGCTCCACCCTTCTGAGCACCCTTCTTAGGAAAGAACTTTCTCTGTTGGCCCTATCCGTCAGGCATCTGCTCGTCTGCGGAAGCTTTATTCGTCAAAATTTCTAAAACCTGAAAACCTCAACCCATAATCGTCATCCAAAATCCATATCGCATCAATATTCAATAACCAATGATCGAATCCAGGACCTCTCCGGGTTGATAACTAAGTCCGAGACCACTCCGGGCCGTAAGCCGAATCCTTAACTGTTCATAGGCAATATCCGAATCCATAACCTTTCTGGGTTCTTGCCAAGCGCAATCTACACTCGATGACTTGTACTAAGCGATGCCTTGGTATTCTTGGTCCGACGTCCCTAAATGTTGAGTAATGCCATAGATTAAGTCCTAAGCCGAATCTTGTTACTCTGTACTCATGCCTAGTATAGTCCATACCGGACGACCTAAAATAGTAACCGATAATATCGAGCTTAAGTCCTAAGCCAAATCCCGGTCTCTCCGGACCCTTGTCGAGCATAGTCCATGCTCGACGACTTGAAAAGCCGATTCACCACGTTCGGACAAAGCGACTTACCCCTTGCCAGGCATAATCCATACCCGACGACCATTTACCGAAAACCAAATAAAAATTCAATAAAAAACCAATCTAAAATCCAGATTAAATCAGAAAACCAAAAATCCATATCAGAAATCCAAACCAATATCTAAACCAGAAAACAAGCATCCAAAACAAAGTCCAAACTAGAAAACAAACAAAACCAAGAGTTCAAACCAAACTCCGAAATCAAACCAGAAAGAGCAAATGTCTAAACCAAAAAAGAAAAAGCAGATTTTGCAAACTAAAGCTCTGTAGTTTATCATCATCTCATAGCATGTTGGGGGATATCTCTGTCACCGTACATGAGTAAGTGACTTGGTCGTTTGCCCAAAGTTTGCTACTTATTCCATATCATCCCTATTAGTCGATAACCAATCGACCATCATTTCAGGGCCTCATGCCATCGTAGTTTGAGGTGGATGGTGGTTGCTTCTATTCCACGGCCGCATTTTGAGTTTCGACATATTGCCGCAACTGAGCACTCCTTACATGCTCCTCAATTATATCTTTTAGATGCCTACAACTGTTTGCATCATGCCTGTCCATATCATGAAAGAGAAAATGCCTTCCAGATGTCCTCTCGCATTTCGAGGGTTCCCTCCTTGCTGGCCTTCGGTAATGAAGGCGATCTTGAGTTTTCATGTATATCCACTCTAATGTTTCATTCAATCCTGCGTAAGTGGAGAATTTCGGTTCTCCCAAGCATTTCCTTATCTGGCTAGAGTTGTAATCCAACTTCCTTTTTCCTTTATCCTTATCCTTGCCTGAGCTTCTGCTGGATGGTTCTTCATCCTCAGCCATGTTTACTTCCTTCAACTTCACTTTCGAATATGTATCTTCTTGTCGAAGAAATCTTTCAGCCTCATGAAAGAACTCTCCGAGCACCATTGGAGGATCTCGTATCAATGATACCTTGAAATCTAAGTTATCCTTAACTCCTGGCACTACCACCATCAAGACCATCGATGGATCCAGTCGATCCACCGAAGCAACTACTGCATTGAACTGAGTTTAGAAAGCCCTGAGGGATTCTCCCATCCTTCGCCTCACTGACATTAGCGTCATCACGTTCTTCGGCCTTTTGATATGAACCCGAAACTGCTTCAAAAACCTATCCACCAATTCCGTCCATGTCCTAATAGATCCATCTTCCAACTACCGAAACCACATAACAACTATATCCATCAAGTACAGTGGGAAACATCGGGCTATAACTTTCTCTGATTCCCCCAGTACTTCCATGTGTCTCGTGTACCTCATCAAGTGATCGTTCGGATCAGCCTTGCCATTGTATACCTCCAAAGTAGGTAGCTTTAACTTTGGTGGATTTCGAGCCATTTTGAAGTCATGGGTAAACAGACTCTTGTTTACTCCTTCCATATCTCTGTTTGCTAAACCTCGATACGTATTTCGTCTGATAATCTCGGCTAATCCAGTGTTGTCCACCAAGGGTTGCCCCCCGAGTCCCCGAGGGAATTATGGTATGTACTCTTTATCACGTATTCTTGTGCTCCGACTGGCATCCTGTTGTGCGGTGTTACCTAGAATCCCTCCATGAATTGGTCTATCACGGCATGGTGGTGTGCCCTCGAATCTAGGTCCATTCATATTGGTTGTTTTTTGTTGATTGGGGGATGCGCCCTGTTGAGCTACTCCATCTGCTTGCATGTTGGGTCCTTCTGTTCCAGCTCCATGGATCTGAACTCCTAAAGCTCCACCTGTTCCTGCTTGTCCAAACTGTCCGAGAAGGTTTTGCATCATGTCCTTTTACCTTTTCAGCAATTCTTCCTACATAGCTCCCATTATCATCTCCATCTCTCTCTGGTGATGAAAACTGAGGCCCGATTTGCTCCTAAGGAAGCCTCCTAACTCCCTTCGTGCTGACTCCTTTCCACTCTTTGTCTTCTTGTTGATTGCTTTATCATGGTTCCTTTATAGATTTGATCCCTAAGCTATCCAAATCTGATGTAGTAGGCGCTACTCCTTCTCAGTGAAAGCACCAAAATGTTTGCACCAAAGTTGGTCACAAACCCCGAAAGTGGTGAAAGTACCGGTGTTAGCAAACAGATCCACAATATTCAAGCATAGATCTTAGATATAGATAGAGTAGAGAATAAAAATGAAGGAAAAAAATAGAAGAAAGTAGAAAAAACACAAGGTTTATAGTGGTACGGCAATCCGGCCTACGTCCACTTTGAATCGATCCTTTTATTTTTTTGTTTTACAATTACAAGCCTTTGAAAATCAATAATAAAAATGGCAAAGTTTCCACGTAAGAGAAGGAGAAGCTCCCCTTTTCTGTTGCCATAGGACTCTTATTTATAGGTGTAGACCCAAAAATGTCCACCTCAAAACCTGGAATGCCTCTTTTCTTGCACAGGTGGGCCCGCCACATCGATCCATGGTGACTTTGGATCGATGCGTGTTCAATTCATATCGATCCAAAAGTGATCCAATCGAGCTAAGATCAATCATGGAGGTTCTCGAGTGCATCAGGAAGCTCCTCTAAAAATTTCATAGCATTTGGACCTGTAGATGTTGGGTTATGATCGATGCAAGTGTCATTTGCGAGTAGGCTGGAAGCTTCGTATCCATGAATTCGTTACCATCCATTCGTATCCATCTGCCTTTCGTGTCCATCACATTCGCATCGATGACATGGCTCGAAAATCCAGAAGAGATCCATTTTTATGCCAATTTGACTGCTTCCTCATTCAAACAAGTTTCCTTCGTATCGATGTGGGATGCTTATTTTGCATCGATGATTCAATGGCCTCTTCGTATCGACCCCCTACTCTTCATGTTACCTTGTTCGTATCCATCCTTGAGCACCCCGAAAGCACATGCCTTTGTATCCATCAAACCTACCTTCTTCGTATCCATCATTTTTGATTGTATCCTTCATATTGATACACATCTTGTTTCGTATCGATGCTGGCTATGCTCTTTGTAACCATACCTTGCGCCTATCTTCATATCGATCCCGTGCGTATCCTTCGTATCGATCGCATGTTGATCGATACAAAATGTTTCTGCCATTAGCCGTTTGATCCTCGTATTGATCAAAATTTCCTTTCTTCGTATCAACCCCGATGGATACGAACACCATCCACCTTGATCGGTACGAACGGATCGATATGTACTAGTTTCCATGAACTTGATCAATCCATAACTTGGGCATATGAACTCTGATTGACCCGAGATTTGAAGCTTATCCTTTCATAGCCTTGTTCATCATTCCCAGTCGATCCCATCTCAATTGGAGCTCAATCAAATTTTGACTGTATCGATCATAACATTGTTTCCCATCGATTTCCAATCCTAATATCCATCCTTTCCAGCCGATTTGTTGATATCTCGGCTGTAACAACCCTAGATTTATTTTGCATATAATTTAAATTTGACTTTATTTTATTTTGAAATTATTTTAAACTTGTCTCATTTCAAACATTTCATTTTTAAATATAAATTTTAATTATTATATGAATTATAATTTCAAACTGGTATAAATTGAATATTTTCCTGAAAAATGGATTTGTGGTCAAAACTGGTCAAACTTTGACTTTTAAATTTTAGATTCAAATATTTGAATTCTTAAATTTTATCTTTTATTATGAAAATAGATTTAATATCATGAATACTGTTTTTCTTTTCATCGAAATTGGATTTAAATTGTGCAAGTTATACCCTTTACAATATTGTGTATATATAGGGTTATTTTACAATATTCTTTGTGTATGTAAATGATACTTTTACTTGATATATCTTATCCTAATTTGTATATTTATGTTATATTATGTATATTTTGACTTTTAAATATTTTTATAGTGATGTTTGAATTTTTCCAAAGCTTATTGAATTTATTTTCTATTTTAAAGCCTAGTTTCTATTTTCTTTGCTATTTTCTTCATTTAAATTATATTTAATTAAAATTTATTCATTTATTTTGTGAAGGAATTTTTATTTCGTGTTCTTATCTTTGTTTTTAAATATTTCAGTGTCCATTTAATTTTTCCAAAATTTATTCTGTTGATTTTCAACTTTTCTTGACTAGTTTGCATTTTCTGAGCTATTTTCTTATATTTATCATATACAATTATTATTTATTTATTTATATTTTATATTTTGTTGCATTTTCGAAATTTTTACTAAAATTATTATTTTCTCAGCAATTTAAACTTATATAAATAAATTAAAGGTAATGTGAAAAGGTTTTGATTTTTGGTTTCCAATGGCTCTTTATCTTCCACCTTTTCACATTACAACCTTACTTTTCATTTAATTGGTCACATCTCCTCATTTCTTCAGCCGCCTATTTTTTTTCCTCATTCATGTAAAATATTTTTCTTTCCATCTGAAAAAAATTTCGACCTCCATCATCTCCAAGAGTTTGGTAAATTTTATTTCTTTTTCCATTGTTTTTCTTCTTGTTTTTCTACTTGTTTATGTTGATTTTTACTTGCCTTCTCTTCTACTTCAGGTACGGCCCCACCACTCCAGCCACCATGGCCACCTCCTCCACTACCTGAACCACCCACCACCTCTTCTCCAGCCCCAAGCCACTGGCCGTGCCCAATAGTTGATCAAACTCCACCTAAATCTACACAAACTTCACCTATATGCACCATAGCCAACACCTATGCCTTCATCACATTCAACCTTCCTTTGGCCGCCACCAACTCCACCTCCACCACCCATGGATGACCTAAAACCCTCTGCAACACCATCCTCCAGCCCACTACAGAGATGGCCGTGCCTGGTCTTGCTTGGGCCGAGCCAATGTTGCCTTGAATTCATGATATTTTGCCTTGTAGTTTTAATCCTCGCACATATCTCATGCATCGTCACTTTTTCTCCATCCCATATATGTTTGGCCGACCTCTTATGAACCCAAACTAGATCTTTGTCCTTCCTTTAGCTATGCCTTTCTGACCTATATCTGAAGCATTAGCGGTAGAAGGCAAGTGCAAAGACTTTGGAGATGATTTTGCATTTATCTCTAATATTGTTTAATCGTATTTTTAGTTGAAAACTTATGTTGTTTGTATTGTCTTATTGAATGTGTTCAAGGCAATTAATCTTTGGATCTCACAAACTCGAATCTTTTTCATGCTATCGTGCCTCTGAAGATCTCAGTTTGTGCTTTTGATCGTTTTCCAGCTTATACAAGTGAGTTATTCTCACCAGACAATATGTACATATATAACTAGTAAATTGACCCCTTTTGAATCTGTAAAATACATTATCATGTTACATCTGCTATATTATGATCATATGATGTTCACCCATGCTTAAACACCTGTTATATCATATGTTACTATTATATTATGATGTTCCGTTATTTATATCAGTTTATCACACTGCAAGTTCCCTTTAGATTAGAATCACTATGGTTGAAATGATACATACCCGAACGGACTTTAGAATAGGGGAAAATCGTTATGGGATGAATTGATAGGCCTGAATGATTTTCAATTATTTTCATTTACTTAGGACTACGGGTTTGAAATGATAAAACCCGGATTTTCTTTATAAATTACGGGTTGAAATGATATATTACCCGTATCACTTTACCAAGGCTAGAAAATTATATACAGACCCGTAGTTAAAATATGTTTTTCTAAAAATTTTAAAATATTTTAGAAATGTAAATATTACTATATATTGATTTAAAATTAATTAAAAACAATTTTTGTAGAGTATTATTGATTTTCTGGAAATTAATAAGTTAAATAAATTATGGAAAAGTTAGAAATTTTGAATGTAAGTCATTTTGGAAATTTTGATTTAATTATAATTGGAAATTAAATTAAATATGAAATTATGATAAATTTATGATAATTTGAATTTAAAAACGAATTTAAAGTGATTTTATAATATATTAATGATTTTCGAATAAAGTTAAAATGTGGAATGAATGATTATTTAAGTTGAAATTTTGAAATATAACCAAAATGGGAATTTGTGAATTTGGCTTAAAATGAATTTTAAGTTAAATAAATAAAATTGAAATTAAGTTATATTTTGAAATTTTAAACTTAAGTGTTAATTTGAAATTTAATTCAATGAATTTAAAATTTTAATGTTGAAATTTAATAAGTGAATTATTATTAAATCTTGATTTTTGAATGGAAATTTAACTTTATAAAATCATGAACTTAAGGAAAATTAAATGATGTTTATAAATATGAAAATTTATGATTTTAGAAGTTAAAAATGTTTTAAATAAAAATATAACTGGTTGTGAGATTATATTGAATATTTGAAGTTAATTAACTGCATTTTTGAAATGCTATTAATTGTAATGTAAATGAAATTACAGCATTTGAAAATGTTGTAGTTGATGATAATGAACTAAAAAGCTAAATTTAATTAAAGCCTATTATAGCAATTTATGTAAGTGTTATAATTATTGAATTGAACTAAATTTATTTGAAATTTAAGTAAACCCTATTACAACATTTTTAAATGTTGTCTTTTGTTAAATTGAACTGTTTTGAATGTAGCTTTCCATAGCGTTTTCTAAATGCTGCGAAAAGTGAATTTTCACTGTTTTGATAAACTTAAGTGAATTAATGAACTTTGGAAGTTGAAAATTTAGAAATTTAATAATTTAATTATTAAATATAATCACTTCATTTTATGATTTAAAATGAAGTAATTTGTTTTGAAGTATAAACTATTTTGAAATGTGTGTTGAAATGGTATTTTAAAATAAAATGAATATGGTTATGAAAAGATATGATATTTTGATATATTAAAATGATTTGAAATGTGGTTTTGAAAAGATATGATGTTTTGATGATTTGAATGTGGTTATGAAAAGATATGATATTTTGATATATTAAAATGATTTGAAATGTGGTTTTGAAAAGATATGATGTTTTGATATGTTAAAATGATTTGAATGTGGTTTATGAAAAGATATGATATTTTGATATATTAAAATGATTTGAATTGTGGTTTTGAAAAGATATGATATTTTGATATATTAAAATGATTTGAAATGTGGTTATGAAAAGATATGATATTTTGATATTTTAAAATGATTTGAAATGTGTTTTGAAAAGATATGTGTTTTGATATATTAAAATGATTTGAATGTGGTTTTGAAAAGATATGATATTTTGATATATTAAAATGATTTGATATGTGGTTTTGAAAAGATATGATATTTTGATATACTAAAATGATTTGAAATGTGGTTTTGAAAAGATATGATATTTTGATATATTAAAATGATTGGAAATGAAGTTTTGTAAAGATATGATATTTTGATATATTAAGATGATTTGAAATGAAATTTTGGAAAGATATGATATTTTGATATATTGAAATGATTTGACAGGAAGTTCTGGAAAGATATGATGTTTTTGAATTGGTTTGGAATTAGTTCAATCTTTATTTTGATAAAGATTTGGATTTGAAATGATATTCTATTTTGAAGTATAAATATTATTTTAAAAGTTATAACCGTGGGTTATAATAACGATTGGTTGGCAAAGATACCGGGATCAGATATCTGGCATACTCTCTGTCGATACCGAAAACCACTTTGACAACCGTGTACGCGGTGGAGATTCCAGAATGAAGTAGGATGATGGCGACGTTCTTGCGGTATATTACGTGGACCCGAATCCCGTGAGTTGGCATAAGGTGGCTAAAATAGAAGCGATCTCGGGCCAAAAGGGGTAGCTCCTCTGGTCGGACACATTCCTTCGATACTATACTCTTACTTGTGATTTATTAGATGGCCATCTTCCGATTTTGATATAGTGTGTTCCGAGATGGGCGTATGTGGCTGCTGCGTTACCACCAGCCCGTGTGCGTAATTGGTACATCTACGCTGGCATTTCCTTGTGTGCCGTGTCACCTACCATAACGAGCCTTTACTACGAGTTTGTTTTTCTCCCGTAGCCCGTGAAGTATTTAGGGTAGTCTTTGATCTGGAGGTATGCTGATGCTGGATGGACTACTTGGATTATTATGTGTGAAGGGTGATATGGGTAGCCCGAACCGCTATTTAAAAGTAAGTTTATTTTACTGTAGACATTATTATAATAGCGCAATATTACTATATAGTAAATAGTTTAACGGATCCTTAGAGGATGGGCGGTCCCAGGCGTCCTTTAAGTTACTTGTACCTTATTACAGTTCACTTGAGTTGGTTTACATTATATGAGTATATATTGTCCTGACTCGAGTGTTTGTATATTTTATTTACGCTCGGGTCAGCCTGAGTTATTCACAGATTTGGATTCCACTTTATGGAGATTGGAATCGGTGGAGATTATCTGCTTATCTAGTTTTATCTATTCCAGTTCTGTTGTTCTATTCAGCTTGTACTTGGTTATCATCTTGAGAATTCTGTGGTGCTTTATTTATTCTGTTGTATTTTATTTAACTCCGATATATTTACATAGTAGCTTCATGAACTACTATCTCTTTTACTTCCACTGCATTTCTTAATCTGTGTCTGTGTTCTGTGATTATTATTTACTGTATGTTCTGAGATTTGCCAAACTTTAGTTACAACGCGCTATTTTGAGCCATTCAAGTCCGACATGTGCGGTTGCGAATGGTTGAAATATCGGGTTGTTACAGTTGGTATCAGAGCTTTGGCTTTGAGGCAAAACTTAGAACGTATGGTAAATTTAGTTACAGAATCATTTTCATCCAAACTTGAATCTCTTCCTCTTTGATTCAAATTCCATTTGAACTTTGGAACGTTCCCTGCGGTTCCAAAATTCATTCGAGTCCCTCACTATTCATCTCCTTTTGATTCTGGAGTATCCCATAACTCCACTTTTAATGAGCTTTATAGTGAATTGGTGGTTACGCTAATCTCAAAAATTCATTTGTAAAGGGGGAAACTCCTTTACAATTAGCATCGAATTCACCGTGAGATTTATATCTATCCTTGGTTTAGATGCTAATATCTTTTGTTATTCCTAACTCTATCTATTGAGATCGAATATAGATTTACCCTAGAAAATCCACACCGATCTTATTCTTTAAGTCACGGTTGACTCGGTTAGGGTTGCCCGTGATTTATTTAAGCTTATCCACCTTCCTATTTTGTTATTCAACCATCTTGTCTTTTGTTTTCAATGTATCTTCCAAACATTTTGAATTGTACTTGTAAATCAATATTAATGTTTTGTTTTATATTGTGTTGTTTGAGTTGTTGATGTTGATTTGGGTTTCCGATTGATTTGTCTGATCAACGCTATCGATAGGATTTCTAAAACACTTTGACAGAACAAACTGACACGATATTATTTTAAAATTTGGTTAATGAAATAAATTTTGATATAAGTAAATTTATGGAACTTAATAAATTGATTTAAATTAATCATTTGAAATGATAATACTTGATTTACCATTTATTGTTCTATAAATGAATTTATAAATAGCTGTTTATAAATTGATTTGGGAACTGAAATGAGTCTAAAACAAGAAATTTGAGAATTTAATTTTCGATGGTTTCAAACCTAGTGTTTAAAGTTTTAAAAGGGGTATATTATTTAAAGTATTTTCTAATAGAAATTTGTTTCCAAGAAATTTTAAAGTTTAAAATTAGTTCTTTTCTCTTTGTCGCTGGAAAATAACTTCGGTGATGACCGCGGCATCATCGACGTTCATTTTCGAGTTTCAAAGTGAAGAGACTGTTCTGTAGTCTTGCTACAGCTTTGTTTTGGGAAATTTAATTGATTTGAATTTCTAAAATAAGATTGAATTTATAATATATATAGATATATGATTTAAATTTGATTTGACATATTATGTATATATATTTATTTATCTCTAAATGGTTTGAAGGAATCGAAAATTTTATTCTTAAACTTTATCTTAAAGAATCATTTCAATTATAAAAAGAAAATCAAAATTTTAGATAAATGATTCAAACTTGAGATAAGGGAATTAGAAAGTTTTATTTGTATAATACTTAATTACATTTAAATATAACTTACCCAAATTATACAGAAGCTAGCAATGTAATTGGATAATATACAATATAAAAAGATTTTATAAATAAATTTTGAATGGTTAAAATAAATGTTATACACTTAAATTTTAGTTATAAAATTATTAACACGAGTAAATAGAATAAAAGGTTAATTGAATAATTTATAATATAAAATAATGTTAATGGAACTAACAATAAATTAAAGCAGTTATAATAAGAGTAAGTATAATGGGCATAGATGATAAAATATATTGAGAGGAATAAATTTAAATTTAAGTAGGAATAAATAAGAATTAAATTTATTAAGTATATTATGAGTATAATGAATGATTATTTTTCAAGTCCATGATCTTAGAAATTGTTAATTTAAGATGATTAGAAGATAAGATAATAAAATTTGAGATAGTTAAGATTTATTTAACTTGTGTAGAAATTAATTACCTATTTAAGTTGAAATTTCCATGGTTTCTAACCTATTATATTATTTTGTTTTTCAAACTATCTTTTGGTTGTCCTTATTTTTCCTTATCTTGCTTCAGGCTGGTGTAGACATTTTTCTATAATTTTTCTGTTTAGAAATCTTTATATAATCTTTGATAATCTACACCTTGTTAGACTTACCTATAACGATAGTTATCAGGTATAAATTCAATCTTCTTGTCATCTTGTCTTAATCTTATTTCACTTTATCTTTTTCTGTGCTTTTCCGTACCTCATTCCTTTTCGGGGACGAAAAGTTTTGAGTGGGGGAGAGTGTAACAACCCTAGATTTATTTTGCATATAATTTAAATTTGACTTTATTTTATTTTGAAATTATTTTAAACTTTTCTTATTTCAAACGTTTCATTTTTAAATATAAATTTTGATTATTATATGAATTATAATTTCAAACTGGTATAAATTGAATATTTTCCTGAAAAATGGATTTGTGGTCAAAACTGGTCAAACTTTGACTTTTAAATTTTAGATTTAAATATTTGAATTCTTGAATTTTATCTTTTATTATGAAAATAGATTTAATATCATGAATACTTCTTTTTGTTTCGTCGAAATTGGATTTAAATTGTGAAAGTTATACCCTTTACAATATTGTGTGTATATAGGGTTATTTAACAATATTCTTTGTTTTAATTTATGTAAATTATATATTTACTTGATATATCTTATTATAATTTGTATATTTATGTTATATTATGTATATTTTGAATTTTAAATGTTTTTAAAGTGATGTTTGAATTTTTCCAAAGCTTATTGAATTTATTTTCTATTTTAAAGCCTAGTTTCTATTTTCTTTGCTATTTTCTTCATTTAAATTATATTTAATTACAATTTATTTATTTATTTTGTGAAGGAATTTTTATTTTTTGTTCTTCTCTTTATTTTTAAATATTTTCCAAGTCCATATAATTTTTCCAAAATTTATTCTGTTTATTTTCAACTTTTCTTGACTAGTTTGCATTTTCTAAGCTATTTTCTTATATTTATCATATATAATTATTTATTTTTTTATATTTTATATTTTTTTTCATTTTCAAATTTTTTACTGAAATTATTATATTAACAGTTATTTAAACTTATATAAATAAATTAAAGGTAATGTGAAAAGGTTTTGACTTTTGGTTTCCAATGGCTCTTTATCTCCCACCTTTTCACATTTCAACCTTACTTTTCATTCAGTTGGCCACATCTCCTCATTTCTTCAACCGTCTATTTTTTTCTCATTCACGTAAAATATTTTTCTTCCGATCTGGAAAAATTTTTGGCCTCTATCATCTTCAAGTGTTTGGTAAATTTTATTTCGTTTTCCATTGTTTTTCTTCTTGTTTTTCTACTTGTTTATGTTGATTTTTACTTGCCTTCTCTTCTACTTCAGGTTCGGTCCCACCACTCCAGCCACCATGGATGCCTCCTCCACCACCTGAACCACCCACCACCTCCTTTCCAGCCCCAAGCCACTGCCCGTGCCCAATAGTTGATCAAACTCCACCTAAATCTACACAAACTTCACCTATATGCACTATAGCCAACACCTATGCCTTCATCACCTTCAACCTTCCTTTGGCCGCCACCAACTCCACCTCCACCACCCATGGATGACTTGAAACCATCTGCCACACCATCCTCCAGCCCACTACATAGATGGCCGTGCCTGGTCTTGCTTGGGCCGAGCCAATGTTGCCTTGAATTCATGATATTTTGCCTTGTAGTTGTAATCCTTGCACATATCTCATGCATCATCACTTTTGCTCCATCCCATACATGTTTGGCCGACCTCTTATTAACCCAAACTAGATCTTTGTCCTTGCTTTAGCCGTGCCTTTCTGACCTATATCTGAAGCATTAGTGGTAGAAGGCAAGTGCAAAGACTATGGAGATGATTTTGCATTTATCTCTAACATTGTTTAATCGTATTTTTAGTTGAAAACTTATGTTGTTTGTATTATCTTATTGAATGTGTTCAAGGCAATTAATCTTTGGCTCTCATAAACTCTAATCTTTATCATGCTATCGTGCCTCTGAAGATCTCAGTTTGTGCTTTTGATCGTTGTCTCCAGCTTATACAAGTGAGTTATTCTCACCAGACAATATGTACATATATAACTAGTAAATTGACCTCTTTTGAATCTGTAAAATACATTATCATGTTACAGCTTCTATATTATGATCATATGATGTTCACCCATGATTAAACACCTGTTATATCATATGTTACTGTTATATTATGTTGTTCTGTTATTTATATCAGTTTATCACACTGCAAGTTCCCTTTAGATTAGAATCACTATGGGTTGAAATGATACATACCCGAACGGACTTTAGAATAGGGGAAAATCATTATGGGCTGAAATGATAGGCCTAAAGGATTTTCAATTATTTTCATTTACCTGGGACTGCGGGTTTGAAATGATAAAACCTGGATTTTCTTTAAAAATTACGGGTAGAAATGATATATTACCTGTATCACTTTACCTAGGCTAGAAAATATATTTGAATGTAAGTCATTTTGAAAATTTTGATTTAATTATAATTGGAAATTAAATTTAATATGAAATTATGATAAATTTATGATAATTTGAATTTAAAAATGAATTCAAAGTGATTTTATAATATATTAATGTTTTTTGAATAAAGTTAAAATGTGGAATGAATGATTATTTAAGTTGAAATTTTAAAATATAACCAAAATGGGAATTTGTGAATTTGGCTTAAAAGTGAATTTTAAGTTAAATAAATAAAATTTAAATTAAGTTATATTTTGAAATTTTAGACTTAAGTGTTAAGTTGAACTTTAATACAATGAATTTAAAATTTAATGTTGAAATTTAATGAGTGAATTATTATTAAATCTTGATTTTTGAATGGAAATTTAACTTTATAAAATCATGAACTTAAGGAAAATTAAATGATGTTTATAAGTATGAAAATGTATGATTTTATAAGTTAAAAAATGTTTTAAATAAAAATATAATTGGTTGTGAGATTATATTGAATTTTTGAAGTTAATTAACTGCATTTTTGAAATGCTATTAGTTGCAATGTAAATGATATTATAGCATTTGAAAATGCTGTAGTTGATGATAATGAACTAAAAAGCTAAAATTGAATTAAAGGCTATTATAGCAATTTATGTAAGTGTTATAATTGTTGAATTTAACTAAGTTTATTTGAAATTTAAGTAAACTCTATTACAACATTCTTAAATGATGTTTTTTGTTAAATTGAACTGCTTTGAATGTAACTTTCCGTAGCGTTTTCTAAATGCTGCGAAAAGTAAATTTTCACTGTTTTGATAAACTTAAGTGAATAAATGAACTTTGAAAGTTGAAAATTTTAGAAATTTAATAATTTAATTATTAAATATAATAACTTCATTTTATGATTTAAAATGAAGTAATTTGTTTGGAAGTATAAACTATTTTGAAATGTGTGTTGAAATGGTATTTTAAAATAAAATGAATGTGGTTATGAAAAGATATGATATTTTAATATATTAAAATGATTTGAAATGTGGTTTTGAGAAGATATGATGTTTTGATGATTCGAATGTGGTTATGAAAAGATATGATATTTTGATATATTAAAATGATTTGAAATGTGGTTTTGAAAAGATATGATGTTTTGATATATTAAAATGATTTGAAATGTGGTTTTGAAAAGATATGATATTTTGATATATTAAAATGATTTGAAATGTGGTTATGAAAAGATATGATATTTTGATATATTAAAATGATTTGAAATGTGGTTTTGAAAATATATGATGTTTTGATATATTAAAATGATTTGAATGTGGTTATGAAAAGATATGATATTTTGATATATTAAAATGATTTGAAATGTGGTTTTGAAAAGATATGATATTTTGATATATTAAAATGATTTGAAATGTGGTTTTGAAAAGATATGATATTTAGACATATTAAAATGATTTGAAATGTGGTTGTGAAAAGATATGATATTTTGATATATTAAAATGATTTGAAATGTGGTTTTGAAAAGATATGATATTTTGATATATTAAAATGATTTGAAATGTAGTTTTGGAAAGATACGATATTTTGATATATTGAAATGATTTGACAGGAAGTTCTGGAAAGATATGATGTTTTTGAATTGGTTTGGAATTTGTTCAGTCTTTATTTTGATAAAGATTTGGATTTGAAATGATATTCTATTTTGAAGTATAAATATTATTTTAAAAGTTATAACCGCGGGTTATAATAACGATTGGTTAGCAAAGAGACCGGGATCGGATATCTGGCATACTTTATGTGGATACCGAAAACCACTTTGACAACCGTGTACGCGGTGGAGATTGCAGAATGAAGTAGGATGATGGCGACGTTCTTGAGGTATATTACGTGGACCCGACTCCCGTGAGTTGGCATAAGGTGGCTAAAACGGAAGCGATCTCGGGCCAAAAGGGGTAGCTCCTCTGGTTGGACACATTCCTTCGATACTATACACTTACTTGTGATTGATTAGATGGCCATCCTCCGATTTTAATATAGTGTGTTCCGAGGTGGGCGTATGTGGCTGCTGCATTACCACCAGCCCATGCGCGTAATTGGTATATCTACCCTGGCATTACCTTGTGTGGCGTGTCACCTACCATAACGAGCCTTTACTACGAGTTTGTTTTTCTCTCGTAGCCCATGAAGTATTTAGGGTAGTCTTCGATCTGGAGATATGCTGATACTGGATGGACTACTGGGACTATTATGTGTGAAGGGTGATATGGGTAGCCCGGACCGCTATTTAAAAGTAAGTTTATTTTACTGTAGACATTATTATAATAGCGCAATATTGCTACATAGTAAATAGTTTAACGGATCCTTAGAGGATGGGCGGTCCCAGGCATCCTTTAAGTTACTTGTACCTTATTACAGTTCACTTGAGTTGGTTTACATTATATGAGTATATATTGTCCTGACTCGAGTGTTTGTATATTTTATTTACGCTCGGGTCAACCTGAGTTATTCACAGATTTGGATTCCACTTTTTAAAGATTGGAATCGCTAGAGATTATCTGCTTATCTAGTTTTATCTATTGCAGTTCTGTTGTTCTATTCAGCTTGTACTTGGTTATCATCTTGAGACTTCTGTTGTACTTTATTTATTATGTTATATTTTATTTAACTCTGATATATTTACATAGTAGCTTCATGAACTACTATCTCTTTTACTTCCACTGCATTTCTTAATCTGTGTATGTGTTCTGTGATTATTATTTACTGTATGCTCTGAGATTTGCCAATTTTATTTACAACGCGGTATTTTGAGCAATTCAAGTCCGACATGTGCGGATGCGAATGGTTAAAAATATCGGGTTATTACATCGGCCTTGTCCCAAAGGTGGAGTAACATATACACTTACTCAAAATAATGTTGATGAATTTTAATGAGGATTAGCTATCTTCCCAAAACAAGTTAACACCCTTTTTAACTTGAAAACACTTAGGCTATATTGCCTAGCTAATATATTCGAAACCTTTCTTTAAAACCTTTAAACAACCCTTTCAAAACCATTGAAAGTACCCCTTTGACACCATTAAAAGTAACTATTTCGAAACCAAGTAATTCTCTTTACTTAAACTAGGACGAAAGGCTAAATCCTTTCTTTCAAAGGCATAGAAAATCTTCCCTTCGAAAGCTTTAAAATATTAGATATCCTTCTTAAAAAAAAAAATATTGCCTTTCGAAAACGTTGGTAAAGCCTTTCCTTCCAACCCTTTCGAAACCCCTGAGAACCACCCTTTCGAAGCCATTCATTAAAACCTTTTGAAAGCATCAAAGCTCAACCCTTTCTAAAGCACTTGGGTTCAATATAAAACATGTGGAAACACCTTTCGAAACTATTAGAACTATCTCTTTCAAAACCATTTGGTTTATACTTCAAACTGAGAAAAAGGGTCATTAAATCATTTAAGTTGAAAGCATCTGTTTTG
Source organism: Allium cepa (assembly GCA_030765085.1). NCBI lineage: Eukaryota > Viridiplantae > Streptophyta > Magnoliopsida > Asparagales > Amaryllidaceae > Allium > Allium cepa. Next base: position 585,570,793 of record CM060944.1, on the reverse strand, counting down.
AAACCTTTTCCTAAGTACAGAAGTGATGGTGTCGAAACCATCCCTTTGAAAGCAGTGGAGAAGTGGCCAAATTTTAGAAAACAACCTAACCCCTTTGCAACTATTAGGGTCGAAAGTAAGAAAGCGGCAGCCAAAAGGTTTTGACTTAGTCGAAAGCAGTCAATGAAAACGAAAGTGCAACCCAATCGAAACCATTTCTTTAAATCCGTTAGACTAAGTCGAAAGCTAATCAAGTCGAAAGCTACTTAGTCGAAAGCATGCAAGCACATTTTCATTTAAAAGCAAAGTAATGCCTTAACCACTTCGAAACCCCTAGTTTCGAGTATATACCCTCCGCCTACATCCAATTCACTACGTTCCAATTCCCTAATACGACATGCATTAGTTTCGATAGTGTTGGAGGCAAAGTTAAAGAGGCGGAACCTGGTACCAAAAGCATCGAAATAATGAAAAGCATATTTATTTGTCCTTTCAAAACTATTTCTTTGTACCTAATCTGCTTTGTTTGTCAAATTTTGATTTTTTGTAAGTTTCTCTTTTCTAAAAATATTGCCGACTTACGTACTTAACAATTTAATTTATTTACAAAAAGCCACTTCTTCTTTTATAAATATATAAAACATTTAAGCCCCATACCTTAAATAATTTTATATACTCATTAAAACACTTAGGAAAATTCTACAAAAATTCCAAAAAAATCTCTTTTAATAAATTTTCCAACATATAAAATTTTTAAACCCAAATCTTTTATTATTTAACCGTAAATAATTTATAACCCAAATTATCATTTTTTTACTAGAAAATTCATATAAATTCCACAAAATTCAGAATAATATGAAAATTGAACATCATCTCCAAAATAATATTTGTGGTCTATATAAAAATTTACAAAGCATTTGGATGTCATTTAATAGGGTTTCCATACCCAAAAAATGTCATAAAATCTATATAAACAATTATAAATCATCAACAAGTACATACAAATCATTCCATCATTCAAAAACATGGCAAATTAATGCAAAATATTTTGGATTTCATCTTAAAACTGAAAATAAAAGAAATATGAGATGTAAACATTATTCATCTTAGTTTTTGAGAAGTGATTGATATGTGAATGAATTTGATCGGAATTACCTTCTTCCTTAGCTTTTCTTAACCTTCTTCCCCTTTTTCTTATTAATGGTGGCCGGTCTTAAGTTTTTAAAAAAATATTGTTAAATGAAAATAAACATGTATAGGTTACACGGCCAAGTGTTTAAGGTATAAGATTGGTTTCTTTCCTATTCCTCTATTTCATTTTAAATCTTCTTTTAGTTCATTAGTTAAATGGCACGGCTGCCCCTAAATAAAATAAAATCTCAATCCCCTAATCAACATATTATTTTATTTAATTTAGCTAATTTAATATCCTAAATAATGTTACCAAAATATGAGGTGTTACAAAATTTATGTAAATATTTTTAAATTTCTCTCAAGATTAATATCAAATCACATATTAGAAACACATATTTATACTAAGAGTTAATCATATATATAATCACAAATAAAAATAAAAGCAATAAAGTAATGTAAAAGGTAGAGATATGACACTAGAGAGTTTATACTGGTTTGGATTTCTCCTACATCCACTCCCGTACAATTGCTTGTGAAGGTTTCTTTTTAAATGCTACTCTTTAAACTAAATAGAAGGCAAATCCAAATACAATTTCAATTTTGAGGCTATGAGACAAACCCTCATGTATTCCGAGTCTGGGCTAAACTCACTTGATTTGAACGGGCTACAAGCACACCTACTGGATTCGAAGGGCTACTAAGCACACACACTTGATTTGAATGGGAGACAAACACATCCAAACAACCACGAGTAGAGTTGATAGTTTTTCTAGAGATAAATTCTTGTAGTTTTGATACAATGGATCCTATAGCATCTTGGATAGCAATTTGATCTTTGGAATGAGATAAATGTTTCCAAAATAGAAGAAAGTTGTATTTAATCAATGCATGAAATATGAATTGATTCTATATGATTTGAAGAATGTAGAGTACTTTTTTTAGGAAAATTTTCTAGAGGGTAAGGAGTGAAGAAATTAAGTAATTAGTTAGTTAAAAAGTCGTTTGAACTCCCCTTTAGGTAGTAAATGAACACATGTATCCATTCATCAAAAGTTGTGTCCAAAAGTCACTTCCATTCAAAATTAAAAAAACAATCAAATGGTCCATATGTCGACTGTTCGTCGACGGAAATTCTATCGGTTTAGAAAACCGTCGAACGAATATAGAAATAAAAATAAACGCAAGCGCATGGTGAATGTAGCACGTGGCGAATACGGGTCGATTCATAGGAAATTGACGATTTTAAATTTTTATTCAATCAAATTAAATCAAAGTCGAGTGAAAGTTAAGCTAGAGAATTAGAGAACTAACTAAAAGAAAAGAAAAGCAAATATAAGAGTTAAGTGACAATTTAGGAAATTAATCCACTCTCTAGATCATGTAGTTCAACACATATGAAATCATGATCTCTCTTTTATGGTCATTAGTTAGTTTAATTGATGTGTTTATCATAAGTATGACATATTTGTGCTATTAATTAGCTCAACATGAGCCATCAAACTATAATACATTCCTTAAACAACTTTTAATTCTCATGAAAAATGACAATGAAAATGAAATCTATTTTAAGTATGGCCTATTGACTATTGATTAGAAACATAGGCCATTAAATTTTAATTTCAAATCATTTTCTTTTGCCATAATCATATTTTGATGAAGAGGCAATTAGAATTAGTGATTGTTTAAGCATAGCCTATTTCGTGTCAACAATATAAGCTATCAAATTCAAAGCAAAAACAACAATTAAACCACTTCATTGGTCATCATTAAGCACAAAATGAGAGCTATAATTATCAAAATGTTGAAGCTACATAATTAGAGAGCTTCATTACCCCTAAATTGAAGGGGTTTAGCCTCTTATATTTGTCATTTGATTAACAAATGTAGCTAGCAACATGAAAGCAAAAGGAAAGGAAAATGAAAGCAAAGTAAAGAAGAAGAAAACACTATTCTAATTGCATAAAATAAAATCTACACTATCAGCATGAAAGAAAGAGAGCATGTAAGTAGAATAAACACAAATTAACATTTCATAAAAAAAGATTACATGAAATAAAAATAGCTAAGTAGCGATGTAAAGGGAAAGAGAGCTTGTCTTTTTATTTCTAAGTTAAACTTAACTAAAGAGAGACTAAGTGAGAGAGGAGGTTACATGAACATAATGGGTTATTTATACAAGAATGAAACCCTAATCCATAATTTGGGGAATTCCCAAAATGCCCTTGAGGTAGTGTGGAGGCCAAGTAATCATTAGCTTCAACTAATCATCATTTAAGTGTACATGAAGCCATTAATTCCATAAGCATGTGCATTAGCCTCTAATTTGTACATTAAGATGGTGGGTAGGTGGGGTCCTCCATGTTCTTCACTTTGAATTATTTCCATATTCATTCCTTTGTATTCATTTTGTGCATGCATATTCCTTCATGAACCCACTTGTAATTGAGTTTAATTTCCTACAAAATAATATAGAAATTTCCAGTTAAATTTTCTCAATTTAATATATGTACAAAAATGACCATTTTTCCCCTGAATGAAGATGAATATGTGACAATTTCAAATAATATGAATTTTGGTTTAAACAAGTTAAAATACCCAATATGATCATTTATTTAATTTAAATCGATTAAATATGGTGGTAAAAATATGCACATTTACGTGCACCTCAAATACTCCCACACTTATCTTTTTATTCGTCCTCGAATAAAGAAAGACTAAGATAAATCCGTTTTCGTAGGGAGCGCGATTGCATTGAGCATATGCAACCAGCCATTAAACCTCTGGGTGTCCCCAGTAGGACGAGTGTTGTCTCGTGTGGGTTTTCAGCGGATATTACCCACAAAATCCAAATGCAGGATGAAAACATTTAAAAAAATGCAAGGTTTATTTACAAAGAGATGAATGCGAGTTTTTGAAATATTTACAAATGAAGGATTTATTTTTAATTCGATACAAATAAGTTAAATTTAGGTTTTGGTCATTATCTTGGAAATTTTGATCCATTCACTTGTCAAAATTTTCCGCAAAAATTAAGTTATCATAACAAATAGACTATAGTTTAACTCGTTGTTTCGGTTGATAACAAAGTGTAATTATAAAATGGATCTTTAGTTGATTATCAAAGTTTATCAAAGTGGTCTATTCATTTCTTTTCAATAACAAGTCAAATCAAATATGTTAAAAATGGTGCTAGGATTTCAATTGCTTACTTTCTCTTATTTTTTGCAAGAAAAATTACACACCTAGCTCAGGTAAACTGAGGCCAGATATACCACCCATGCACTGCCTTTCGGGCTTATGTGAGGGAGTACAGAGCATGGCGAGTGCACACTTTCATGCATACACCTATCGACTGTAGGTGGTTTTTATTAAGTTTTTTACATGTGTTCCATACATGCATAACTGTGAGGACTTTCAAATGAGTATGAAAGCACATAATCAAAGATTCCAAGTAATTCACCCATGCATAACCGTGAGGACTTTTAAATGAGAGTGAATATTTTGGATGTTATTATTATTATTATTTAAGAGAGAGAGAGAGAGTTTTGCAAAATCATCTTAGAACCATTTAACTTAGAAGACAAAAAAATGTTATATCCTTTACTTTAAATCAACCACTTTTTTTTTAAAATATTTTCCATTAGGATGTACTTCATAATTAACACGTATGAATCTTTCTATATACTAATTAAACCATTGTTATTTGTAATCAAACTTCATTTTTATTTTTGTTAAGATAAATAAACTTTCAAAAATTTCAATTTAATAAACCAAAACCATATATTTATCCTATAGTGTTTCTTTAAAAATAAGTCAAAAGAAAATATGTTTTTGGGGTTTTTTTTGTTTTAAAAGAAAAAGCAAAAATAAACCATGAAAAATAAAAATAAAAATAAAAAATGAAGATGAGTCTCCCCCCACATTTGATTTTTACTGTGTCCCCACAGTCAACCTAAGTGGAAGAAAAAAAATCCTATATTTACATGAAAGATTATTATTTACAAGAGATGAGAAAGTATACAGTCAAAAAGTAAATGAAACGGTCTTCTAAAGACCGATTCATTTGTCTCGTCAAATGTGCGAGACACAGCTTAAGCACGAAAAACCAAATCGTAAAAGATTTTGAAGTTGATTGTCGATTTGGAAAAACGAATTTTGTTTTATTAAAAATTGAACGAGTTGTTTTGTTTTCTTTGATTTTTGGGGTTGATAAAACAATTGATTGAAATTCACATTTATTTTCGCCACATTGAAATTCAATTTGTCATTGAAAACATCTTCCAAATTATCAATTTCAAAGTCATGGTGATTGAAATCTTCCCCATCATAATTTAATGACTCATTTTCGAGAAGTCCATAAAACTCGCGTTTGTTAAATTCATCTTCCTTCATTGGATTATCAACAACTTCAACGCATATATCCATTTCAAAATCCAAAGCTGTTGTATTCAAATTTTCAGAAAAAGGAAGATCGAAATTTGAATCGAGTTTCTCACCCTCAAAGGAATTGAAATCCAACTCAATTATCGTTTTTTCAACAACTTCGTTAAGATCATCATTTTTAGTTTCAAAAGTTGTTGTTTGAAAATCATCGATTTGGGTAAAAGATGGATTATCACTTGACTCGTTACTTGTTGAAATTTGATTTTGTTTCTCAAGAAAATTTTCCGATGTTTTAATCAACAAATTCGTGTGATCATCGTAAATTTCATTCATTTGCTCAACAAAGTCAAATTTGTAATTATTAACTTGAAAATTTTCGATTTGGACTTGTTGAGAACAAGAATTGTCAATTTCGATAAACGATAGATTATTATTTGATTCTTCGCATGTTAAGATTTGATTATGATTTTCACGAAAAGTTTTGTATTTTTGAAGTAATAAATTCCCATTATCTTTTTTCATTTGGTCAACAAAGTCAAACTCATGATTATTAATTTGAAAATTTTCATTTTGAATTTGTTGATAACCAACGTTTTCAATCGTATCGTTACTGAAACTATTCCTATTGCCAAAAGTATTTGCAAATTGGTTCACATTTTCTTCTTGATTTTGAAATTCATTTTGAAGCTCAAAATTGAATTGACATGGGTTATACTCGAAATCATTGGAATTTTGAAGTGAATTCAAATTTTGAAATCCTTGACTCAAGTTATTACATAAATATGAATTACACAAATCATTTATCATTTGATTTTGTTGTGTAGAGATTTCAAGTAGATATGAAATGCTATTTTCGAGATTCGAGGGTTGGTCATCGTCTTGAAAACTTTGTTGTTCAAAATTCAAATTGTTTAAAGAATAGTTGTCGTTAAAATATCCATACGAATTCGGAGTGAAATCATATGGATTATATTGATTTTCACAACTATTATAAAATTCAAGTGAATATAGAAATTCGGGCATTTTCAAGAATGTTTTGGGTTTTTTTATATAAAGGAAAAATATTTACAAATAAATTTATTTTTCAAAATGGGAAATTGATTTTTGTTTTTTTTTTCAAATTTTTTTCTTTGTTTTTGATAAGGTTTTATATATTTTTTTGGATTTTGGTTTTTCTAAATTTTTTGGATTTTGGTTTGTCTAATTTTTTTTTTGAATTTTTGAAATTTCAAAGAAAAAGGATTTGAAAATTTTCAAAAAAAGGAATATTTACAATTTTTTAGTTTTGGATTTTTGATTTTTTTTTTTAAATATGCATGAACTAATGCAACTAAATGAATGCAAGTGTTAATTACAAATGATTCACCCTAAGTTAACCCAAAATTGTATAATCACAAATTGTCTTAGATAAACAAGATAGTTCTCAGCCAGATAACGGACAGGATTTATCGGTGCACCACGAATCACCGTAGCAATGCAGCCGAAGGTTTAAGTACCTTCAGAGTAACAATTCAGTATAATATTTACGAATCACCGTAATATTTATAACTAATTATTGCTCTGCCGTAGCCTAGACACCAAGAATTTAAATTGTTCAAAGAAGACAACTTGTCAATATACAATTAAGTATTATCGATGTCTAACCGTTATTATTAATTAAATCTAAGATCAAATGCAAAGAAGAAATTAAATGTGTATTAACGGTGCAACTATGAATGGATTTTTGTTTTTGTTTTTGAATTTTTTTTAAATGCAAACGCAAACAACCAACAATGCAAGACAAAAAAACAATAGTTTTATGCAATGCAAGGCAAATAAAAAGAAAATTAATAGCAAGCAGTTATTTTTTAGCGAGCTAAGCGACGCAAGCAACTTTTCTTCCTTATCTGCTTGTGCAACCTGAAAATAAAAACAAGATGTATGTACATGTTTTTTTATATCAAAGTAGAAGTAAATAAGTGAAACCAAACAAATCGAAACCAAATAAATTGAAAATGAAACAAAGAAAAAATATATGTATTTTTTAGTTTTTTCTATGGGGGATAAAACAAAGCAAAACAAAAGGAAAAAACTCTTTTTTTGGCTGGACTCAAAAAGATTTAAAACAAAACAAATGCAAATTTACAATAGAAATTTCAAAACAAATTATAAACAAAGCCCGGCCCATTAGAAGTCTCCACACCACATTAAAACTTCACATAAATTTAAACTTCGCACAAAATTAAACCTCACAGCAAATTAAAACTAATCAAATTGAACTCCTCACAAAATCGAAAATCGAAATCTTCGCAGCAAATTAACAGCAAATTCTATTCGCGGTTGAAGTCGACGATTTGGGGATGCTCGGTGATTCTGGTGATGAAATAGTTCGTCGAATTGGGTGATCTGAGTTGGAAGTTGTATTCACTGGAGATTATTGCAGTTGTGATGGAAATTGTCTCGATGATGTAGGTAGTCGTGATTTGGAGGTTGATTGTTCGCTTCGGGCTTGGTTGTGACTTCGGGTTTCGGGATGGGTCGTTCGTAATCGATTTGGGTGATCGATTACTGGCGATTTTGGGTATAAGAAGGATTGGGGGGTAGCCATTTTTTAGTTGATGCGCTTTGCTTTGTAGTGGGCGATGGAGTTGGCGGTGGTGTTCTGGTTAGGAGGATAGGCTATTGTCGCGTGTTGGAATTTGAAAGGGTGGGGTGTTGTAGTTTGGGCAGCTGTAGTGTGAGGTAAGTGGGTTGTTATGAAGCAGCTTCAGACTTGCAAGTAAGGGGAATCTCAGTCGCGAATTGAATTTGGGATGTGGATGTTCAGTGGTGGATGGTCTGTTACTTGGTGGAGTTAAGAGAGGTGCCCGCAGTTTTCAAATTTTTTTTTTTGGATGTGCACTTCTCTGAAGTGGATTGCAGCAGTGATGTGGGTACTGATTTGGAGATGGTTCAAAGTGCAGTGGGATGGTGGTGATTGGGGCACTGTGTATGCAAATATGGATGAAGAAATATGGATTGTTATTTGTAATCAAAGAAATATGGATGAAGTTTGAAGATTAGTCAGAGGCTAAGTTTGGTTGAAGAGTAGTGGATGCAGATGATGGTGTAGATTGTATGTTGTGGATGAAGGCGGTGAGAGGAGGTCAGTGGAGATGGTGAGTTTATATTGATGTGCATAGTCAGGCAGTATTTTGTGGATGATGAAGTGGAACTGGAAGGTGGTTCTGTTGTATGTCGTAGTGATCTGCAAATGCAGATTGGGTGGTAAGGTGATTGCAACAGTTTGTATGCGGGGTAATATATTTACAAATGAAGATGGTTTTGGTGTTTGAATTGTTGGTGAGGAATTTGGGTTGTTGAATGGTGTCAGAAGTGAATTTGTAGAACTGAGGTTGCTCGCAAGAGTTGATGGTAGAGGGGTGGGTCTGGTTTGTAAATAGAGAGGGTTTGAAAGTGTGGTGAATGACGATGTAACAGTATCTAAAAGTTTGTACAGAATGTTTGTAAACAATTGAAACAAGAGAACTTGGAAATTATAGAGAATGGATTGCAAAATGAAATGTAAACTGAAAATGAAAAGAGAGAACACACTATAACCATCAACAATATAAACCAAGATGTTGTATACACTCCAAGATGTAAGAATCAAAACGGAAATGCACAACTTTTTTTTAAAATGCAAACAAACACACAAAATAAAACATCTAACAAAAATCAAACAAAAATAATTTGAAGAATAGAAAATCAAAATAAAATCAAGTGCCCGGCAACGACGCCAAAAATTTGTTCGTCGACGGAAATTCTATCGGTTTAGAAAACCATCGAACGAATATAGAAATAAAAATAACCGCAAGCACACGGTGTATGAATGTAGCATGTGGCAAATACGGGTCGATCCACAAGGAATTGATGATTTTAAAATTTTATTCAATCAAAGTAAACCAAAGTCAAGTGAAAGTTAAGCTAGAGAATTAGAGAACTAACTAAAAGAAAAGAGAAGCAAATATAAGAGTTAAATGACAATTTAGGAAATTAATCCACTCTCTAGATCATGTAGTTCAACATATATGAAATCATTATCTCTCTTTTATGGTCATTAGTTAGTTTAATTGATGTTTTTATCATAAGTATGACCTATTTGTACTATTAATTAGCTCAACATAAGCCATCAAACTATAACACACCCCTTAAACAAATTTTAACTCTCACGAAAAATGATAATGAAAATGAAATCTATTTTAAGTATGGCCTGTTAACTATTGATTAGAAACATAGACCATCAAATTTTAATTTCAAATCAATTTCTTTTGCCATAATCATATTTTGATGAAGAGGCAATTACAGTTAGTGATTGTTTAAGCATAGCCTATTTCGTGTCAACAATATAAGCTATCAAATTCAAAGCAAAAAAACTTGATCATCATTAAGCATAAAAAGAGAGCTATAATTATCAAAATGTTGAAGCTACATAATTAGAGAGCATCATTACCCCTAAATTAAAGGGGTTTAGCCTCTCATATTTGTCATTTGATTAACAAATATAGCTAGCAACATGCAAGCAAAAGGAAAGGAAAACGAAAGCAAAGTAAAGAAGAAAAAAACACTATTCTAATTGCATAAAATAAAATCTACACTATTAACATGAAAGAAAGAGAGCATGTAAGTAGAATAAACACAAATTGACAACGGATAAAAAAAAGATTACATGAAATAAAAATGGCTAAGTAGCCATGAAAAGGGAAAGAGAGCTTATTTTTTTATTTCTAAGCTAAACTATACTAAAGAGAGACTAAGTGAGAGAGTGGAGGTTACATGAACATAATGAGTTATTTATACAAGCATGAAACCCTAATCCATAATTTGGGGAATTCCCAAAATGCCCTTGAGGTAGTTTTGAGGCCAAGTAATCATTAGCTTCAACTAATCATCATTTAATTGTACATGAAGCCATTAATTCCATAAGCATGTGCATTAGCCTCTAATTTGTACATTAAGGTGGTGGGTAGATGGGGTCCTCCATGTTCTTCACTTTGAATTATTTCCATCTTCATTCATTTGTATTCATTTTGTGCATGCATATTCCTTCATGAACCCACTTGTAATTGAGTTTAATTTCCTACAAAATAATATAGAAATTTTCAATTAAATTTTCTCAAATTAATATATGCACAAAAATGACCATTTTGCCCCTGAATGAAGATGAATATGTGACAATTTCAAATAATATGAATTTTGGTTTAAACAAGTTAAAATACCCAATATGATCATTTATTTAATTTAAATAGATTAAATATGGTGGTAAAAATATGCACATATACGTGCACATCATCAACATATAGGAACCAAGCACGTCGACATATCATAGTTATTTTTGAAAATTTCTTCTTTTAAATTGTTTTGAAAATATTGTACTTTGTAAAATAATTTGAACATAGTTTTTAAATATTTTGTACTCTTAAAAACTTTTATAAAATATTTTTAAAAATATATTTTGAAATTTAAATAATTTATTTTTATTTAAAAATATCAAAGTTCAAAAATTTGAGGTAGAGATCAGAAATTGCTATCAAGGACTTTAACAATATATATTAATGACTCTAAACACTAAAATTTAATTTTGAGATCTAAATATCTTTGTCTTTAAACTCATGAGTCTTCGAATCTTTATCTTGATTCTTTATACTGTACAATCTTTGATTTAGCGCCTATATAATATTTTACACTATATACTATATAACTTGGCAAAATATTAGTATTTATATTTTATATGGTTGTTGACATCAAAATCAAAAATTGAGGTATTAACAATTTCACCCTTTTTGATGATGACAACCATTAAATATTCATGTATGTAAAATATGATATAACTTCCACTGAGTTACATAGCTCCCTTTAAATATATGCATATATATATATATATATATATATATATATAATATTTTTCTCTTCGTTTGTCATCAAAAAATGGGTAAAAACAAAAATAACCCTTCTAATGATATACTTATGAACTATGCCGTCAAAATCAATAGTCTTGGACTAAATAATTGTTGTATATTAAGATATAATATGATATCGTTTATGACATATGAATATGTGAAATATGATGATTAGTACTAGATATACAACATGATATAATCATAGCATATATTAAGATATATAATAATCAACCTTTAAATGGTAGGATGATACATACTTTATTTATATAATAGTCATTATAATACAATCAATTCAAAGCCTTATTTAATATGTACAATTCAATATCTAATTCTTAACTAATCTAATCCTAATTATCATATAATCCATATAATCGCACCAAATCAAACTTATAGTAGTCAATCCATACCAAATTATTTACATATCGATATTAAAAATAAATGAGTTTAATATACATATGTACGAATTAAAATACGTATCAATCTAGACATTTATATGGACTTCAATCTAACCTATAGATCCAAAGATTGTATTTGCTTTGATGGCATTCCAATTTTCATTGTTATTGGTGTTTGAACATTTTGGATTGTTGGTTTGATCATATTTGATCAGGGAGCAAATTATCCATCGAAGAGCATCAAAGTGCTTTTCATGCTCTTTTATCATCTTCATTTTGCTTAGTTCCAAATGCCTTTGATCCTTAGATTAAAACAGAGAATATCTTTGAATGATTGAAGTACCTCTTCAAGGTTATCACAAAGTTTTGGTGTAGAGAAGACATTTTTATTAAGAAAAATGTTGAGAGTGGAAGGGAATGAAAAATGAAATGAAAAGTGAATTTTTCTGGAAGAAATAGGCTTAATTAGGAGTGAAAAGTCATTTGGAATAATTGAATTGATTACTGTTACATCATTTTTTAATTGCAAAAATATATGCCAAACAACTAGAGTATGTCAACTTATGCATATCATGTATGTCGACATATGTGCATAAAAATTATTTTTCAATTTTTGATATACTTTTGGTTTTAACTTAATGCAATTTTAGTTTAATAATTTCCAGAGACTAATAGAACATAGATTTCGTTACTTAAAATAGAGAAATACATGAATTCAAAGAAAAAGTAGAGAAAATACATGGAATAAAACTAGATAAACACGCAACAAAGATACAAAGGTAGAATAAAAGATCTAAAAAGATGATAATGATGATGAATTTCCACCAAGCTTCCTAATGATTTTCCCAAAGAATTTATCCGCATTGTTGGAGAGAGAAGTGAACTTTTTACTTAAAGAACGTATAAATATCTTTTGAGTTTTGAGAAGCATATTTTAGCTTTTTGAGAATCTCTTTTGTTGGAATCGTGAGAAGGATTGTCGGAACTTTCTAAGGAAGAGTCCATTTCCTTCTCTTCCTCTTCATGATTACCCTCTTCTTCAATTTCCATATCGTGGCCTTCTTCTTCTTCTTACTGAATTTCTTTCCCTTCTTCCTATATCAATCTTTCTTATTTTTGGGGAAGAGTCTCATATAGTTCAAAATAGGGAGGAATATGCATGAGTGAAATGTTGGACTTATCAAAAACTTTTCGAGACAAAGTGGGTTCTTGTAACGACCCAAGCACTATACCTTATTATTAGAGAAATTATAAATAATGTCTTCCAATAATATAGAGAATATGACATGTTAAGGGTGACCAATATAAATGTATCTTTAAACTAATACTGACATGTCATACTTACCACTTTACTAAATCTCTAAAATAAAATTTGACGTGTATCGCAATTCAAAGTAATAAACACAACGTCTCTCAGAATCAGAATAGTATATCATGTAAACATAGTTACATATCACAGCAGAATAATAAACATCATATACATATATAAACCGACTGTAACGACCCGTATTTTACGTGTCGATAAATCGTAGAATTTACAAGTCGTTAGTGTTGTTTGTGTTGTCTCTAGCCTGAGTCGGTTAGGAAGTTATCTCGCGTTTAAGTGTTGAGTCGTGATTGAGTTAGCAAGGCTTTGAGTCGTTAACGGGTCATGGGAGTTTGAGTCTTGAGTCGTAGACGACTCATAGGGGACCGACTCAAGGAGTTTAGGCGACTCATAGGATGGCCGACTCATAGAGGCAGCGACTTATGGGTATGGCCGAGTTGAGAGGTTGACCGACTCATAGGGTTTGCCGAGTTAAGGAGTTAACGAGTTAAGGGTGTAACGACTTAAGGTTTTGACCGACCCAAGGGGATAGGTCGTAAGGTGCTTTGGTCATGAGTCGTTGGGAACGACTTAACGATGAGTCGTGTTCAACCTATAGAGAGTTCGACCTAGTGGTTGATAGATGAGTCGTATAGTAGATAAGTCGTTGGGGCTTAGGTCGTAACTCGTGTATAGTTGTTAGGTCGGCAGCTAGTTAGGTCGTGTGGCCCGTGTTATTGTTAGGTCGCAGGAAGAAGTTAGCGACTTAGTAGATGAGTCGGTAGGGTGTTGGGTCGTGCGTGTGTAGTTAGGTCGGCCTTGAGTTGAGTCGGCAAGAGTTGGGTCGTGGACGACTCATGATAGGTCGTGACCGACCTAAGGGGCGACGACTCATGGTGGTTTCAGCCTATAAATAGAGGGGTTTGGCTCACTTTTTGGCACCGGTTTTTGAAGCGACGAAGTGCTGCCATTTTGGGAACTCGACTACAACATTTCTTCATCTTCTTTTCTCCATTCCAATCTAATTCTAACATCCATCCAAGATCGAAGATCAAGATCAAAGATTCAAGGGCAAAAGTTGAAGATCTTCATCCAACGAAGCTAGATTTCATCATTTTAAGTGAGATTTCGTTGGATCAAGCCTTGATCTTCGCTGTCCAGATCTGAAGTGTTTAGTTTTTGGGGTGTTTGGGTGATTTGGTGAGTGGTAGTTATCTCTCACGCGGACCCAAAGGAGTATATTGGATTGGTGGTTTATTGGAGTGTTGTAGATAGTGATTTTGTGCATTTTTCCTTAGATCCAAGTATAGATCCATTGTTTGTGAAGATGTTTACCTATGCAAGCTCATTTATTAAGTTATAGAAACAAAACCCATGTTTTATATTTGCTAGATCTATGCTAAAAACCCATGATTCATGTATGTTAGTTCTATGCTCATTTATTTACGAAATTGCCATTGTAGTTATGAATGCCTAATTAGATCTTGATTGAATACTTATTTGTTTGGATTAATGTTTGCCTTGATTGATTGTTGTGAATGAGCTATCTAGTTGATAGATTTGGACAAGTATGGTCAAAGATGATTCAAAAGCTACAGAAGAGGCTCTTGAATGGTGAAAGCTGCTAAAGGCATATGTGGCGGATGTGGAAGCTCATATGTATGGATTGAATGATGTTGAGATGGAACTTTGCCATGATGCGATGAGGCAAACCATGTTGTTGAGTTGAGACTTTGCTATGGTGTAATAAAGCGAAGTATGATGTGATGTAGACTTGGCGTAATCCAGGCAGGGATCATTCCAAGCATGTTGATAACTCGAGAGATGGTTCGAGTTGGTTGATAATGGATTTCTCGAGAGGTAGCTTGAGCTAGTATGAGGATAGTCGTCGAGAAGGATGGCTAGGAGGCTTGGATCTCATCGTTGTTGAAGGTTCTAGCATGCTCAAAAGCAAGAGTACATGGGGCGCCCATAACGACTACAGGTAGGTAGTCGGGACACCCAAAAAGACTACAGGTAGGTAGTCGAGTACTCTGGGCAAAGTAGATAAGTCCTAGGCACAAGGCAGTGTGCGGAGTTATGTCTAGAACCGGGGTTACCATTAGCCCTTGACAGGTGGTCATTCAGTTAACGGTGATATCAAGGCGATGATAACAGTGATAGCCAGAGTCATGGATGTTTGGTTGTATTATCATTCGGTCTCAAGAGCGGTGTTTTCTGGGTGCTTATCTGATCTTGGTTCAGGCCTTGGGGGTTTGTATTTGGAAAACATCGTCCTTGACTCGAGTGGTTATTTCTTTTCCCTTAATTGTATGCTATGTTATGCTTACTTCTCTTTGGTGTGTATCTGGGGGCTATCACTGTAGAAAGAGGGGGAGTGGGATGGTTTGGTTCCTATTCCTTTTATCCTTTATGCTCTTTTGGTATGTTTGATAGTTGATTTACTGCTCACTAAGACTTTGTCTGACTCAAGGTTTTATGTCTCCTCTTATTACCTTGGGCTGTTCATCCATGTTGGGATGGGCAGACTAGGTAGCAGGTGACAGGTGCTGTTCTTAGAGATCTACGCTGATGATGACGAAGACGAGCAGGAGGCTTTGCATACTAGTTTTCTTACTATATGTACTGGGTGTTCCGCTGTTATATCTGATTGTGTGTTTGTAGTGAGGCTTTGATGTATGGATGATTCATGTTTGTATAAAACTACTACGATGCTTATATGATGATTTTTCTGTTATGGGGCTTCACTATATATTTCTCTATTGTATTTTATCCATGCGCTGTGAGTTGTACGATAGAGTTTGCTGTTTTATTTTACCCTGACTATCGTCCATGGCTATCTGGCACGCCTTTCAACGCACTATTCCATGTTTTGGATGTGGGAGTCATGAGCGGTCGTCACATTTGGTATCAGAGCTTTGGTTAATCGATTTTAGCCAACGCTCGCTGACGTAACTACGTATGAGAGACGTAATTGTATTTTGATGGATGATTACTATATATAATATAGTAGTTTAGAAGGATTTGAACTCCTTATGCAGTTGTTTCTTAAGGTGTTCTAATCATTCTTATTACAGATATTAAGGATGAGTCGAAGAGGGAGACCAGCTGCAAGGGAAGGCCGTGCTGATGAAGGGGCTGTTGATTATGGAACTATGTTCGAAGCGATGATGACTTCGATCATGAGAAGGATACCAGCCTCGGGATCATCAGTGGATGTGGGAGTTCAAGTCCAAGCTCCAAGGCCGGTGGATTTTGCTAAGCTTTGTAAGGATTATACTGCTCTTGGAGGAAAAGCTTTCTTGGGGACGGAGTCGACCATTGAGGTGCAGAGATGGATTGATGCATGTCGAAGAATCTTTGGTGACTTAGGGATTGAGGATGCAACTAAGAGGAAGCTTGCATCGAGACAGCTTCAGGGAAGAGCTGCTGATTGGTGGAATTCTATCACCATCGATACTCCAGAAGAAGAGATCACTTGGGAGCAATTCCAAGTTAGATTTGAAGCCAAGTTCATCTCTACGGCTCAGAAGTCTGTTTTGTTCAAGAGGTTTGTAGAGCTCAAGCAAGGTGGGAGACCAGTTCTTGAGTATATTTCTGAGTTTGAAGCTTTGTCCAAGTATGCTAGATCGTATATTGATTCTCCTTATCAGAAGAATGAGAAGTTTGTGACTGGTTTGGATGCTTATCTTGGGAGGCAGTTGGTGGATCATCTGGACGATCCATTTGAGAAGCTTGTGGAGAAAGCCCTCAGGCATGAGAGTTTGTTTCCTAAGGAAAGTTCTGTTGTTGCTGTAACCAGGGAAGGATCTAAACCACACCAGAGTGGCAATAAGAGGTGGAAGCAGCAGCAGCAGAAGGGTAAGGATGGCCAGAAGAAGCCGAAAGGCGAAGTGACTTGTTATAACTGCCAACAGAAGGGCCATCTTTACAAAGATTGTAAGAATCCCAAGGTGCCGGGAAAATGTTATAACTGTGATAAGCTGGGACATATCAAGAAGGATTGCCCAGAGCCGAAGAAAGATAGGCAGATTGTGCAAGCTTATGCTTTGGGAGTTGTGCCGTCATCTTCAAAAGCTCCTACTGCTGAAGAAAAGGGGAAGAGTGTGGTGGTTCAAGGTACTCTTTCTATCTGTGGTGTTCCAGTTAGAGTGTTGTTTGATACTGGAGCGTCGCATTCTTTTGTTTGTAATGATTTGGTAGGCCGGTTAGGTTTGAAACCGGATATTGTTGATAGGCCATTGGTTGTGACTAATCCGGTTGGGGGTTCGTCATGTTTGTGTATGATATGCCGTGGTCTGGTTGTGTCGAGTCATGATTGCTCGTTTGATTGTGATTGCTTTGTTCTGAACTTTGCGGGGTTCGGAATTATTTTGGGTATGGACTGGCTCAAGAAGTATGCGGCAAGGATTGATTGTGAGAGGCTTGAGGTGACAGTCGGGAATGTGGAAGGGCGAAAGGTTGTGATATGATGTAAGCATGAGGAAGGCGTCTTCATGAGCTTCATGTATTCGCTGATTATTCCACGGGATGGACTGTCATCAGTGCCTATTGTGAATGGATTCGAGGATGTCTTTGACGAAGTCAAAGGGTTGCCGCCGCATAGGGAGATCGAGTTTCGTATCGATCTAGTTGAGAGAGCCAGACCTGTTGTGATGCCTCTTAGGCGGATGGCGCCTAGGGAGCAGCTAGAGTTGAGGGTGCAGGTTGAAGACCTTTTGCAGAAAGGATTCATTCGGAGAAGTGTGTCCGAATGGGGTGCACCAGTTGTGTTCGCAACCAAAGCGGATGGATCGTTGAGGTTGTGTGTGGATTATCGTGAGCTGAATAAGTTGACTAGGAAGAACAAGTATCCATTGCCGAGAATAGATGACTTGTTTGATCAGCTTCACGAGGCTAAGGTGTTTTCTCAGATGGATTTGGCAACGGGATTTCACCAGTTGAGAGTGGCAAAGGATAGTGTGCCAAAGACTGCTTTCAGGACACCATCCGGTTTTTATGAGTGGCTGGTAATGCCGTTTGGATTGACTAACGCGCCAGCATATTTTGTGGATCTTATGAATAGGGTGTTCAGAGATCAATTGAATAAGTTCGTGCTTGTGTTCGTGGATGATATTTTGGTTTACTCCAGAACTGAGGAAGAGCACAAGACGCACTTGAGAATTGTTTTGGAAATCTTGCGGAAACATCAGCTGAAGGCTAAGTTTTCGAAATGTCACTTCTGGAAGAGTGAAGTGAGGTTCTTAGGCCATGTTATCTCTGGAAATGGAATAGCGGTTGATCCCGCTAAGGTGGCAGCAATCCAGGATTGGGTTAGACCTAAGAATGCATCTGATGTGAGGAGTTTTCTTGGATTAGCAGGATATTATCGTCGGTTCATCAAAGACTTTTCCAAGATAGCTGCACCGTTGACAGGATTGACGAAGAAGAACCAAGTGTTCAGATGGGATGACAAGTGTGAGCAAGCTTTCGTAATCCTGAAAGAGCGACTGACAAGTGCTCCTGTTTTGACTATTCCAAGTGGGAATGAAGAGATGGTGGTTTACACCGACGCATGTGGCACTGGACTTGGAGCAGTGCTAATGCAGAAGGATAAAGTTGTTGCGTATGCTAGTCGACAACTGAAGCCGCATGAAAGGAATTATCCGACTCATGATTTGGAGTTAGCGGCGATTGTGTTTGCTTTGAAGATATGGAGACACTATCTATTGGGAGTTAGATTTGAGTTATTTACAGATCATAAGTCGTTGAAGTATCTGTTCTCCCAAAAGGATTTGAATCTTCGACAGCAAAGATGGCTAGAGTTCTTAGCATCTTATGATTTTGGTATAGCCTATACTCCGGGAAAAGGTAACGCGGTGGCTGATGCGTTAAGTCGAAGACATGCAGGTTTGGGAGCCATGTTTTCGGAATGGAAGAACCTTGAGTATTTGGCTGGATTTGATTTCAGGCCCAGATGTGAGTTGGAACCTGAAATGTTGGCAAACTTATCGATAAGACCTACTCTTGTAGAAAGGATTGGCGAGAACCAAAAGAGAGATGATAGGCTTGTTAAGATTATCCGAGAATTGGAATCCGGATTGGACCCAGAGAAGAATAAGGGATTTGAGGTCGATCGAGAGGGTTGGCTTCGGAAGCAAGGACGATTGGTTGTTCCCGACATTGATGGATTGAGAGATGAAGTTCTGAGGGAAGGTCATCACTCGAAGTTGACAATTCATCCAGGTGGAAATAAGATGTATCGGGATATGAAGAGAACTTACTACTGGGAAGGCATGAAGAAAGATGTTGGAAATTTTATTTCCAAGTGTATGAACTGTCAGTTAGTGAAAGCTGAGCAGAAGAAGCCCAGTGGATTACTTCAGCCATTAGAAGTTCCTACATGGAAGTGGGAGCAAGTGTCGATGGACTTTATCGATGGTCTACCTAGGACAAGAACAAGAAATGAAGGAATTTGGGTCATAGTAGATCGTTTGACCAAGAGTGCAAGGTTCATTCCTGTTCGATCAACTAGGACTGCATCGAAGTTGGCTGAGTTGTATGTTAAGTGGATAGTTCGATTGCATGGTATTCCGAAGAGTATAGTGAGCGATCGAGACCCATTGTTCACTAGTAGATTTTGGAAGAGCTTCCAGGAAGTTTTGGGAACTGAGTTGTGTTTGAGTACAGCTTATCACCCTCAAACAGATGGTCAGACTGAGAGAGTTAACCGAGTTTTGGAAGATCTTCTCAGAGCTTGTGTTTTGGACTTCGGAGGATCATGGGAAGATCATCTTCATTTGGTGGAGTTTGCATATAATAACAGTTATCAGTCGAGTATTGGTATGGCACCATATGAGGCATTATATGGAAGACCGTGTAACTCTCCGACATGTTGGTTGGAAACTGGAGAAAAGCTGATGCTTGGGCCAGAGATGATTCGACAGACTTCAGATTATATAGAGATCATTCGGCAACGAATGAAAGCAGCCCAAGATCGTCAGAAAAGTTATGCCGATAATCGTCGTAAGGATTTGGAATTCGACGTTGGTGAGATGGTTCTTGTGAAGATTTCTCCTTTGAAGAGTGCTATTAGATTCGGGAGGAAAGGAAAGTTAACTCTGAGATTTGTTGGACCATTCCCGATTATCGAGCGAATTGGAAAGCTCGCTTATAGATTGGAGTTACCAGAAAAGATGGCGGGTGTGCACAATGTTTTTCATGTATCTTATCTACGGAAGTATGTGCATGACCCAACTACGGTGGTTTCTGCTGATAGCTGTGAAGACTTGAAGGTTGATCCAGTTGTTTCGAGACCTCGTAAGCCGCTTCGTATTGTTGAAACCGATACGAAACAGCTTAGGAGGAAGACGATTACGTTGCTCAAGGTACAATGGAGTGATGATGTTAACGACTGTACATGAGAGGAGGAAGAGAGGATGAAGGCAGCTCATCCCGGACTCTTCGAGGTATGGCCCTAAAGTGTCGTGACATCTCATGAATTTGTAGCTTGTTCTAAGTCTTAGAATTCTGCATGCTAGGCTAGAATTGGATGCATGGTTTGTTGGTTGCTATGGATGATAGGCATGCGGAATAATTTTGATTGCTGTTGATTGCTTGGAATTTCGGGGGCGAAATTCCTAAGGGGGAGAGAATGTAACGACCCGTATTTTACGTGTCGATAAATCGTAGAATTTACAAGTCGTTAGTGTTGTTTGTGTTGTCTCTAGCCTGAGTCGGTTAGGAAGTTATCTCGCGTTTAAGTGTTGAGTCGTGATTGAGTTAGCAAGGCTTTGAGTCGTTAACGGGTCATGGGAGTTTGAGTCTTGAGTCGTAGACGACTCATAGAGGACCGACTCAAGGAGTTTAGGCGACTCATAGGATGGCCGACTCATAGAGGCAGCGACTTATGGGTATGGCCGAGTTGAGAGGTTGACCGACTCATAGGGTTTGCCGAGTTAAGGAGTTAACGAGTTAAGGGTGTAACGACTTAAGGTTTTGACCGACCCAAGGGGATAGGTCGTAAGGTGCTTTGGTCATGAGTCGTTGGGAACGACTTAACGATGAGTCGTGTTCAACCTATAGAGAGTTCGACCTAGTGGTTGATAGATGAGTCGTATAGTAGATAAGTCGTTGGGGCTTAGGTCGTAACTCGTGTATAGTTGTTAGGTCGGCAGCTAGTTAGGTCGTGTGGCCCGTGTTATTGTTAGGTCGCAGGAAGAAGTTAGCGACTTAGTAGATGAGTCGGTAGGGTGTTGGGTCGTGCGTGTGTAGTTAGGTCGGCCTTGAGTTGAGTCGGCAAGAGTTGGGTCGTGGACGACTCATGATAGGTCGTGACCGACCTAAGGGGCGACGACTCATGGTGGTTTCAGCCTATAAATAGAGGGGTTTGGCTCACTTTTTGGCACCGGTTTTTGAAGCGACGAAGTGCTGCCATTTTGGGAACTCACTACAACATTTCTTCATCTTCTTTTCTCCATTCCAATCTAATTCTAACATCCATCCAAGATCGAAGATCAAGATCAAATATTCAAGGGCAAAAGTTGAAGATCTTCATCCAACGAAGCTAGATTTCATCATTTTAAGTGAGATTTCGTTGGATCAAGCCTTGATCTT
This sequence comes from Allium cepa, assembly GCA_030765085.1. Taxonomy (NCBI): domain Eukaryota; kingdom Viridiplantae; phylum Streptophyta; class Magnoliopsida; order Asparagales; family Amaryllidaceae; genus Allium; species Allium cepa. The sequence goes on along the minus strand of CM060944.1, from coordinate 585,549,083 downwards.
CGCTGTCCAGATCTGAAGTGTTTAGTTTTTGGGGTGTTTGGGTGATTTGGTGAGTGGTAGTTATCTCTCACGCGGACCCAAAGGAGTATATTGGATTGGTGGTTTATTGGAGTGTTGTAGATAGTGATTTTGTGCATTTTTCCTTAGATCCAAGTATAGATCCATTGTTTGTGAAGATGTTTACCTATGCAAGCTCATTTATTAAGTTATAGAAACAAAACCCATGTTTTATATTTGCTAGATCTATGCTAAAAACCCATGATTCATGTATGTTAGTTCTATGCTCATTTATTTACGAAATTGCCGTTGTAGTTATGAATGCCTAATTAGATCTTGATTGAATACTTATTTGTTTGGATTAATGTTTGCCTTGATTGATTATTGTGAATGAGCTATCTAGTTGATAGATTTGGACAAGTATGGTCAAAGATGATTCAAAAGCTACAGAAGAGGCTCTTGAATGGTGAAAGCTGCTAAAGGCATATGTGGCGGATGTGGAAGCTCATATGTATGGATTGAATGATGTTGAGATGGAACTTTGCCATGATGCGATGAGGCAAACCATGTTGTTGAGTTGAGACTTTGCTATGGTGTAATAAAGCGAAGTATGATGTGATGTAGACTTGGCGTAATCCAGGCAGGGATCATTCCAAGCATGTTGATAACTCGAGAGATGGTTCGAGTTGGTTGATAATGGATTTCTCGAGAGGTAGCTTGAGCTAGTATGAGGATAGTCGTCGAGAAGGATGGCTAGGAGGCTTGGATCTCATCGTTGTTGAAGGTTCTAGCATGCTCAAAAGCAAGAGTACATGGGGCGCCCATAACGACTACAGGTAGGTAGTCGGGACACCCAAAAAGACTACAGGTAGGTAGTCGAGTACTCTGGGCAAAGTAGATAAGTCCTAGGCACAAGGCAGTGTGCGGAGTTATGTCTAGAACCGGGGTTACCATTAGCCCTTGACAGGTGGTCATTCAGTTAACGGTGATATCAAGGCGATGATAACAGTGATAGCCAGAGTCATGGATGTTTGGTTGTATTATCATTCGGTCTCAAGAGCGGTGTTTTCTGGGTGCTTATCTGATCTTGGTTCAGGCCTTGGGGGTTTGTATTTGGAAAACATCGTCCTTGACTCGAGTGGTTATTTCTTTTCCTTAATTGTATGCTATGTTATGCTTACTTCTCTTTGGTGTGTATCTGGGGGCTATCACTGTAGAAAGAGGGGGAGTGGGATGGTTTGGTTCCTATTCCTTTTATCCTTTATGCTCTTTTGGTATGTTTGATAGTTGATTTACTGCTTACTAAGACTTTGTCTGACTCAAGGTTTTATGTCTCCTCTTATTACCTTGGGCTGTTCATCCATGTTGGGATGGGCAGACTAGGTAGCAGGTGACAGGTGCTGTTCTTAGAGATCTACGCTGATGATGACGAAGACGAGCAGGAGGCTTTGCATACTAGTTTTCTTACTATATGTACTGGGTGTTCCGCTGTTATATCTGATTGAGTGTTTGTAGTGAGGCTTTGATGTATGGATGATTCATGTTTGTATAAAACTACTACGATGCTTATATGATGATTTTTCTATTATGGGGCTTCACTATATATTTCTCTATTGTATTTTATCCATGCGCTGTGAGTTGTACGATAGAGTTTGCTGTTTTATTTTACCCTGACTATCGTCCATGGCTACCTGGCACGCCTTTCAGCGCACTATTCCATGTTTTGGATGTGGGAGTCATGAGCGGTCGTCACACCGACAGTCTATGAAATATAACATTAGACTCACATAATATACATCTGGCACAAATCTCTATCTAATATACACTTCATAATAAAAACAAAATCCTAAATGAGATAAACTAAAAGTTAAAAATGGTTTATCTCCTTGCTAGCACAACCATTCAAAGGTCGGCCTGTCCATTAACCTGAAAAGTCTCGGCTTGACCCGAGTATTATGAAATAAACGAGTCCGACTATTTCTTAATATTCAAAAGGATGAGAACAAGATATAACACTAAGATATACATATATATAACATTATATCAAACACAGAGATCGTATAAATATATATATGTATGCATGTATGTATAAACGAATTGCTGAAATAATCTAACTTGAAATCCATCATAAGACATAGAAATATATAATCCACAACACATAGAATAATTAAATCACGAACTCAGAATAGTCACATATTCTAATTTCCAAAATCCAAGATAATCCTAATCCATACTGATCGTAATGATCGACCATACAAATCATAATGATTATACTCTTGCCGTAGCAAATAAACAAACAATTTGTTATCATCCATATCGATATGACCCCAAAGATCTTCCATATCATGAAATGAAATCATAACCGATCTCAAGGAACGTGCATACCGATCAAGACCATTGTGGCGACCATGACTCGAATTCTCTAGATTATTCATTTTTATTATATATTTACCTATTTATAACACATACCGATCAAGATGATTGTAAAAAATCCAGGGGGATTACCTCTTAAAGATCCATCGATCCCCGATCGAAAACCAAAAGGAAACATACTCTATAGTGCTAAATAGTATCATTTTAGTAATCACTAGAACTTAACCAAAACATCCCATACTGACTGGTGAAATTCAAGTATTTACTAGAACCAGTAAATCTCACTCATTACATGTAACGCCCCACCCCGAGACCCACTTTACAAAAATCATATAAATTCGAAATTTAATCTTTTTCACTCAATCTTTTTACAGTAGCTTTGAATATTAATCTGGATTTCGAAAATTTTGAGCAGAGGAGGTCGAAAAACTCAAATCAAACTTGCTGCCCTGTCACTGTAAAACCGTGACTTTCTGTGCTTAGTGTTATTGGTAATTTAAGTATATCTTTTTCATTTGATGTCCGAATTTGATGATTCTTAATGTTCCTGAAAGCTTAGACATAGTGCTACAAGTTTTGTGTTTTGAGATTTCCATAATTTTGAAGTTATCTATTTGAAATCTGAGTGTTTCTATTGCAATCCCGAGAGCAAAACTATTATTTGCTCTATTGTTGAATCTGAAACTAAATTATGCATAACTCTTTCGTTTCTACACCAATTTCAATAATTTTAGGTGTTTTGGAAAGCTTATATTATATTCTATAAGTTTTATGTTACAAGTTTTCTAAAATTTTGAAGTTTGCTTAGTCGAAATTACGTTTGTATGTTGCTGTCCTGAGTGCAAAACGACAGCAATAACAATCATTGACCTGAGAATTTTATTAGCTTATTTTACTCTCATTGTTGTTCGATTTTGATGTTGTTTTTGAGATGTTTTGAGAGCTATGATGCTTATCAATAAGCTAGCTATATCTAGAGAATTTGAAATTCAAATTTAAATAGAATTTGAATTGATTTTGTGTTAAATTTGAATTGAATTTGTATTGAATTCAAGTTATCGGTCTTGAGTTATCTTTCTTGTTTTTCATTGTTTTCGAGCACAGTTTCCGCTAAACAATTTTGAAGTGATTTTTTTGAAATAAATTAAACGATTTAGTGAATGCAGGAGTCCCATTCCTCGTGGATTTACTAAATCGTTTAATTTATTTTTTTATACGTCCGAAAATAAATATTATATGTATAAAAAATAAATTAAACGATTTAGTAAATCCACGAGGAATGGGACTCGTGCATTCACTAAATCGTTTAATTTATTTTTTTATACGTCCGAAAATATATATATATATATATAAATAGTAAAATAAGTAAAATTATACATATAATATTTTTCACGAGAAAACGTGATTTTAAAACAATTTCCAGCAATTTTATAGAAAAGATTTTAGAGAGAAAACGGCTTATTTTCAGAGTTTTTAATAATTATAAAATCTTAGAAAATAAGAACAAATCCTCAAATACCCAACCATATATGATTTATTTATAGAATGGTTTAATCATCTAAGCTCAAACTATTCGCAAATCAAGTGAAAAGAAAATCATCATCAGAAAACTCATCAACCAAAGCAAATACAACACACAAGGCTACATGCAAGTGCTCAGGACAGCGATCTTGCATCAGTTATTTCGACCCTTTAATCACAAAATTTATGGCGAAAACACTAACCAGCCAATAGAATATTCTGGGCTTAATCCCTCTCGGGTTTTCATTTTTGACAGCAACTAAGAAGGTCCAAACGGAATCAAAACCCAATGAAAGTTAACATGAACAAACTATAATCAGTCCTCTACAATCTGAAAAAAGAGTGGCATCAATCCGACACCGGACGAGCCAGATATGAGCAAAACAAGATAGGGCATTTTCAACATCAATCAATATAGAATAGAGGTAAAATTCAACATATTTAACCAAATATTTCAAGCAAGAGATTATTTGCTGCTGAAATTTGTTCACTTACAGTTGCTATAAGCCGGTTTAAAATTCTAAATATCTTGGATTAAAAGATAATTCGAGCTTATATCCTTATTCTTGAGTATTATCTCACACTTCTAACTTAAATAAGCTGGAATGTCAATTACATGTTGTCTTCTTTGTTGTTTGCTGGAATTTTTTTTCCAGAGTTGAACCTGAAACTAATTTAACCATATCTCTCTCAATTCTTATCCAAATTTAATAATTTTGGATGTTCTAGAAAGCCAAGACATAGTGCTACAAGTTTAATGTTTTGAGATTTCCATAATTTTGAAAATTTTGAGCGTAGAAGGTCGAAAAACCCAATTCAAATTCGCTGCACTGTCACTGTAAAACCGTGACTTTCTGTGCTAAGTGTTATTGGTAATTTAAGTATTCAAATTAAGAAAAATCATATTGCATTTATCGATGTATTCAGTAGATGTTTAAGACAAAGTTATAGATGGTCGCCCTTAACCAGCCCTATTCTCCGCTTTAGTAGACGGAATTACTCGCTAATTCTCTTTACTAAGGTGGGTCTCGGGGTGGGGCATTACATTACAGATACCAATGGAAAACCGAATTACATTCTCTTAAGGATCTATTGCCCCTCGGCCGAGCACTAAAAGAGAATATAAACCTAAAGTGCTAAATACTTCCTGAAAGAAATTGCAAGAATTTAACCAGAGCATTTCATACTACCTGGTGAAATTTAAGTATTCGCTAATAGGCTAGTAAGTACTACTTAAACATTATATTCAACGAGTTGTACAATATGTTGAATATGCTAGTATATGATTTTTGTTTGATGATAATATACATATATATATATATTCATTTAAATGTATTTGTTATTGTACTATTTTATTTTTCACACAATTAAATAAATATTTGCTGAATAAAATAAATAACATAGAATTTAAAATTCAAACAAATATTTTATTACAAGTTTGAATAGTATAAATTTAAGCTCTCACTACATATATACATTTTGAATTATAATACAATTTCTATTACATTACAAAATTCACTTTACAATGTTCACCTCACTACATATCACTCATTCACTCTATTTTATCCTCAACTTTATTCGAGATTGAATCCAGCATCTGAATTTTCTACAAAATAAACACTGACGCGGTAAAAATTGGAAAAAAAATATATTTTTGCAGTGTTAAATAAAATGTGAGTTTTTGAAAATATTATTTGCCTTGATTATTTGGGTTATTTGTCATCATTTATTTTGAATTCATCTTACACGAACAGCTTGTAACATGCACAGTGTATCACTGTACATGCCACAAGGCCGTGCATACCGGTATACACTTGATAAAACTACAGGGACATGTGAGCACAAGGTCAAACCCGAGCCGAGGCTGGATTCAACTTAGGTGCACTACGAAAACAAGTTACAAAGTTTCAAATACACTAGATCCTGCATATGCATATCTATACACATACACATGTGCACTGCCTCAGCATCTCGAATTTTAGCCAAGGGACATCAGTATGCGTGAATATAAAATGAAACCAGACTATAAGATAGGTTCAAATACAAGTGCACTCAACAAGGTAGGAAGCACATGCAACCAAACCAGAGCATATCACATATGGTCGGAGAACACAGTGAACTGTTTGAAATAGAAAGTAAACACATCAAGTATTCAGGTATGAACTTGACTACAAGTGAAGCCTCAACCAAAAAATAAATGCAACCAGGCTCACAAACACATATTAGTATATATGGATATGCTAGCAGCAGCTCAACTCGAAGCAATGCAAAGAAAACAACAGTTTAAAACCAGATCGAGCTAGTGGTTCAATGCACAAGCATGTGGTAGGGCAAAACAATGATAGTAATCAAGTGTAGGCAAGCATATATATACATACATGTATGAAGACATATATGTGTAGTGACAACTAGGTGAATATACCAAACAAATGTACACAAGACTACCAACCTAGTTCAACGAAATACGAAGATCACTCAGTGCAACATGATACCAGACTCATAACAACCAAGCTCGTATGCAAAGTCAAGTTCACAAACAACTGAATGCAACTCTGAGGAAACATGAAATGCAAGTATGAGCAAACAGTTTCAAATATGCTCAGAGGCACCAGAGGAGACATCAACATACAGGAAGAACGATATGAATACAAAGCCACACAATTCACCAGATCAATGAAGCAGCAAACAAAGTGACATATGAATACATATGCATATGGAAAAATACAATCATTATGTCAACATGAACAGGAGCACTTTCAAAAAGAAAGTGTTAAGCAAAACAACACTGCAAACCAGTTCCATAAACATGACTCAAGCTCAACAACTCAATGCAAAAAAAGTAGTATGAATGCAACAAGAAAGTCACCGGCATAAGTCAATGAACAGCCATGGGACATCAAGGCAATCAAGTACACAAGCACACTAAACACACAGCGCACATATATACATGCGTGAATACACATGTATACATATATGCAGTATGGAATGAAGACAGTGAAGACAAGTCAGAGTTTATCAAGTCAATTTTTATCTCAACGTCCAGAATTTCACGAATTCAAATGACAGAGAAAGTCAAGTCACGGTTCAAAGAGAAATGATATGCAGTAGTTCAAGCAAAATAACGTCGCAGGGGATTTCAGATGAACACGTCATCAAAGAATGGAACAAAGTCAAGTTTATCTCAATGCTAAAGTCATAGCAGAAAACTACAGTCACAATTTTCAAATAGCCAAAATCAAAGGAACAAATAATGGAACCGAGTCAAAAAATTCAAGCAACATATGAATTGAAATAGTCAAACACATCACAGGCATTCAAGCAAAAACGTATGGCCGAACAAAATTATTTGAAGAACTCAAATTGAGTATACGAACGTAAACTAAGGGATTCGTTCCCTATATAACCTAAAAAATCATCATCGGCAAAGGCAACAAATTCGAGTTCGAGACTAAAATCAGTGAGCATACTCAGAATAAATCACGAACAAATTCATAACTCGAATCAAAGTCGAGAACTAAAAAGGGAAAATTGCGTACTAATCATTCAGCATCCAACTCGACTTGTTGAAGCAGCCAAAAGCAAATCAAAGTTAGGAGACGATTGAAGAACCAAAGCGAAGCAAATTAATCACTTCAATTGCTCAAAAATCAAGCGACGGCTTCGGCACAACAAAGCCCTAATTTTGAAAGAGGAAAACAAGAACGCAGCAGAATATTTCTCACGTAAGAAAATAAAAGGGAAGTCGGCCAAAACAAAGAAAGGAAGTTAATTTGTTTTAGGTCGGTCATTTGTTGATTTGGGCTTAAACTTATAGGGATTTGTTTTATTTTTAAATTGTAATTTTCTTTAAAATTTTCAAGCTCTAGCTGTTTAATTAGGTTACGAACTATGGTTTTGTAATTCGAGAATTCGCAACTCGGTGGCTGAGTTGTGACAGGGTTTTGAGCGTAGAGTTAAGTTAGTTGATAGCGGGTGTTGCAAGTTTACATGTATAAGCATCTGACTACTTAATTTCTAGTAGAAATCTCAGGGCAGCACGTTGCAGGTTTTTGCCGAAGCTAGGTAAATATATGTTGTTCAATATCTGCTTTTATTATTCAGCTATTATCTATGCTGCAATTATATTATATATATATATATATGTATGTATGTATATGTATATGTATGTATGTATGTGTTAAGGCCAAAATTGGTCACTAACACCCAAATCCAGATGAAAGCACCAACTAACAGTCACCGATAACAGTATAGTGTGTGTAGAGAGTAATAATATGAAGAACGGTTAAAATTAAAATGAAAGCAGTGAAGAACAACAGATTTTATAGTGGTTCGGCTAACTCCGGCCTACGTCCACTCCAGAAGTTTTCTTTTTATTGATGTATGAATCAGTTACCGTTACAAAGTGGTATGCTAGCCTTGATAAAATTATGAGAGAGCAGAAGAGAAGAAGAAGAGGAAGAAGAAGATCCCCCATCTGGAGACCCACATGCTGTATTTATAGGCAAAACTAGGTTGTTGGGCCTCCTGAGTAGTTTGGGCCCATCAAGGGTACCGAGGTATCGAGGTGTCGAGGTATGGAGCTACCGAGGTGTCGAGGTATGGATCTACCGAGGTATGGAGGTATGGATCTACCGATGTGTGGAGGTATGGACCTACCGAGGTGTTGAGGTATGGACCTACCGAGGTATGGAGGTGCGAGGTGCAATGCTGAGCGAGGTGAGGTATGCCGAACGCTCCCTGATGCCGAGCGCTCCATCCAATGCCGAACGACCCTTAATGCCAAACGATCTCTAATGCCGAGTGCTACTGAATGTCGAGTTCTCCTGGAATGCCGATCCACTCAAGTATGTCGGACGCTCTGTGTATGCCGAGTACTCTTGAATGCTATTCGGACGTGAATGCCAGACGAACCATTTGTGCCGAACCTCCACCATGCCGAACCATGTTTAATGCCGAACCATGTTTCCTAGAGCCAAATTATAGTTGATTCATCTTTATCCAATCATATTTCCATCTCCCAAGCACATTGCGTCATCCATCCATCCAGTCGACTGAATCCATCGTACACCAGCCTCGACGAACGTGCAGTCGATTAAGTTAAACCCGCCTGTCCACGGCCTGGTAAAAAGGCGGGTTAACATTTGCCCCCCAAAACATGCCTTGCTGTTGGAAGGTGTGTTTTGAATAGCCTCGAATCCGATATCCAAAGTCCATTTTTCATCCATATCCAATAACCAATAACCAACTTTAGGACCTTTCCGGGTCAATATCCAAATCCTCTGCCGTTCATGGCCGATATTCATATCCCGGGTTCTTGTCAAGCATAATCCACACCTGACGACCATACTCCAGTGTTCCTAAACGTTGAGTAATGCATGGCTTAAGTCCTAAGCCGAATCCTGACTGCTCCGGACCCTTGCCGAGCATTGTCCATACCCGACGACCTGAAATAGTAACCGATAATATGGGGCCTAAGTCGTAGGTCGAATCCTGGTCTCTCCGGACACTTGCCGAGCATAGTCCATACTCGACGACTTGAAATAGTAACCGATAATATGGGACCTAAGTCCTAGGCCAAATCCTGGTCTCTCCGGACCCTTGCCGAGCATAGTCCATACTTGACGACCTGAAATAGTAACCGATAATATGGGGCCTAAGTCCTAGGCCGAATCCTGGTCCCTCCGGACCCTTGCCGAGCATAGTCCATACTCGACGACCTGAAATAGTTACCGATAATATGGGGCCTAAGTCCTAGGCCGAATCCTAGTCTCTCCGGACCCTTGCCGAGCATAGTCCATACTCGACGACCTGAATAAGTCGATTTGCCGTGCTTGGACAAACGAACTACCCCTTACCAGGTATAATCCATACCTGACGACCATTTATCAAAAACCAGATAAAAAATCCAATCGAAAGCCAATCCAAAATCCAGATCAAATCAGAAAACAAAAAATCCATATCGAAAATCCAAACCAATATCCAAACCAGAAAACAATCATTAAAATATAAGTCCAAACCAATAAACAAACAAAACCGGAAGTTCAAACCAAATTAGAAAAAAGCAAATATCCAAACCAAAAAAGAGAAAGCAGATTTCACAAATTAGAGCGTCGCTGTGAAGACCCGGAATTTTTAAGTATTTTAAATCGAAATATTTGATTGATTTTAAATATTCAATATAGTAATTTTAACTTAAATTACGAATATCACAATTTATTCGATGATTAAATTATAGAATTAAATAATTTGAAGTTGGGGAAAATTATCGAATCTAGAATTTTAAGCCGATTAAAAATAATTTGAAGGCTTATAAAATTTATATTGATATTATTGAAGATAATATAAGTTTTAAAATTAAATTTAATAGTGATTTATTCAGTTTTGTAATTTCATCGTTTAAATTGAATTTAAAAATAGGCCTTCCGAGGCGCAGTCTCGGAATTCGACGGAACCAGTTCCATTGGGTCCGTGATATTGAATTATTATCGGATTTCAAATTTCGTATTAATCGGAATTGTTGCGTGAGTGTACGATATATAAACACGTTGAAAATGTAATTGATAATAATCTAATTTACTTAGTCAAGTTTTGTGTACGCGACCACCCTTATCTTAAAATGGTGCCCCGTTCTCTTTTAAAATCGTAAAAAAAAAAATATTACTCGCGTCTTCCTTCTGAAGGAAGCCAAGCCAAACCTTTTTTATAAACCACGTTGTTTTTATCTTTCAGCCGATACCCTTATTCCCCTTTTTATAATTTTCGAAGCCCCATACAGATCGGATTCGAATCAAAGAAGAAAAAAAACAACAAATGGCCGATCAAAATCAGGTGCAGTGGCGAACTCGCGGTGGTTATCGAGTCGAGCGATTTTTCTGGTGGGTCGTACGCGAGGCGTCGAGCGCGGCAGTGGTGATTGGTGATTTCAGTGGAGGAGCATCGCGAGGGGACACGCGATTCGAGTCGCGTTCGACTCTGGTGGTGCTGAGTCGCGATTTGGGGAGGTTTATGCGAGACTAGGGTTTGGGAATTAGGTCGCGCGGTCTTGATTTCGGGAAGGAGGGGGAAGGCTGTCGTCGAGGCAGAGGATTCGCGAGGTCTTGTTCGAGTTGCGGTGAGGTTTTCATGTCATTTCTTTCAATTTTGATTTATTTAAAAACAATACATATATGAAAATATGGGTGGAAGCATGACCGAAATTACAGTAAATTGAAAACCCATCCTAGTTTTAATTTTTATAATTTTATAGATGCATTTGTAGGCCAAAGAAAATATAATAAGTAAACAAGTTTTAAACAGGAAATGCTTTTAAGTTAGAGAAATATTTATATACAGAAAGGAAAGTCTTAATTTGGTATGAAATGAAAAAATATATATATATGTATACACGATTTTGAAATATAAAGGTTAGATTTTTATTACATAAGCAGTTTGGAAAAAAAAACATATATAATAAAATATATATGCATACACATTTCTAAATATACCAGTTATTTTAAAATAGTGTATTATAAAGATGAATTTGTTTAACAAACTTCTTTAAATATTTCTAGTCGCTAAAACATTTTATGGAAATAAAATTAGTTTAAATTAAATCGTTAGTTTAAAACCAAATGGTTAGTTGAGTTAATTAAATAAATAGTAATTAATTGTTCAATTAGCTAAAGTATTACTAAATCATATAATTATTTATTCAAGGTTTGAAATCTGAAAGAAATAAGCTGGACTGGGGTGAATTGCAAATTTAAGGTCAAAGGTGAGTAAATCTCACTCAGTTTAATTTTTAATTTAAATGATTAAATTTAAATAATTGCTTGGATGGTTGAATTTGTTTGATGTGATATAATATGATATTTTGGAATTGGTGTATTATATTGTGCTAACATCTATGAATGCAAGAAAACAGGTTGGAGGGATCCAACTGGATCCCTCAGCATTTATTTAAATTATTCAATACCCTCTGTTGTGATTATTTGTTATTCTATGATGAACCTTATTGGAATATTGAATGTTATGGTTCGATTGGTTATGATTGGGTGTAATGAATTTCCAAAAATATATAGATTAGATTTTGGAAAGAAATTAAAGGAAGTGAATTTGTAAATAAAATAATTATAGATAAAAAAAATGAATTGGAAAAGGAATGAAGTAACTGTAAATCCTAATAAATAGATCTTGAAAATAGAAAGGAAATTTGAATAAACAGGAAGTTATGAATATCAAATCTTCAGTGATATTAATTAAAAGAAGAAAACATTTATTTAAAATTTAAGATTTAAATTATTGGAAGGAACGAAGAAGAAAATGGGAAAGGCCTGAAATTTTGTATATTTCAGTTCAAGATTTCAAATCAAACGAAAATTAATAACATTAATAATAAAACACATAATTAATGAATTTTTGAAGGAATTGAGTAAGTAAAGGGATTTAATTCAAGCAGTATAAATTGGGAATCAATTTGGAAAATTGATTTAAGTGATTGAAGTTGGAATTCTCCCTGGATAACCAAGTACGTTTTCAAGGTAAAGTTTTAAATATAAGTTAACAGATTTAAAGTTGTTGAAAAAGCAAGTTTTGAGAAAAATTCTTATTTCTAATATTTAAGTTCTAAGTAAGTACTCTTAATTCATTATATTGGTAATTATTTAAAATAAAAATGACTTAATAATATGTTTTTAAAAGTAAAAATCTAGTTTTATATTTTATTTAGTAACCTTATTTTCAAATATTTATATAGTATGTATTTTTACAAATCATTGAAGTAGTTTTAAAATAAATGTTTTAAAGTATATTTCAAAGTAAAGTATTTTAAATTATTTTAAAATCTAGTTTTGTGCTTGGTAATTTCAGAAGAGATAGAAAATAATTGGGAAAGTTTATTCTGAAAGGAAAGATGGTTTTGAAACTATTTTTAAAGGGTTTGAGAATAGAAATATATCTTGTGAATATATTTTGAGGTTAATAAATAATTTGGGAAATTATTTATTGTTGGATGGATGTTTGTGAATATCAATTGTTAGTTAAATCACCGACTATCAATATTAGACAAATACGCTGATCGTTTCGAAGAGACCGGGATCGAGATTAATTTCTCGAAAACCACTTCGATCCGGTTTATACGTTTCGTGAAAACGAGTTTGGATTCGAAGTTGGAGTAGTGAAGTACAAGGGCTAGTAGCTACTAATCCTGAGGATATTTCTAAAATGGATGTAGTAGGAATAGTGCCTTCGGTTCCGTTCGAACCCGGGACGGACTTGTATGGATGAATGCTTGCGAAACATCGTCAGGTGGACGATGGGCATTCTAAGGGATATGTTCTAAAAAGGTAACGCTTAGCCTCAAGTCTCATCAAATGGGAATGGCTGAAAATCAGGGGTTATGCAGCAAGGCTTCGTGGGTAGCCCCCACTGGACGGTGAGGTCATCCCTGTCTAGATGTCCCTTTTATTTCGGCTTAGTAGGCGGTTGCTGATCCCAACCGCGGGGTGATCTTGCTCAGGACTGCCCAGTAAGTGATGGTTCCGGTCTTGTGTTGCAGGGGAGTTAGGGTGGCTCCTCGGTACGCTGATCTAGACCAGGTACTGTGACAGGTGGTACCCCAGTGCCTAGCCATTAGTTGGAATCCATTTTCCATACGCGTCCGTACGGTTTTGATTGTGCCCAACTATTGCTGAAACTGAGATGCAAGCATTTCAGCTAGATTCTATTTACTTTCTATAGACACTATTATAATATCAGAGGATTTCTATAAAAAAATTGTTTTAGCTATCGTAAGGTAAAAACCCGACATGTTTATTTGTGGCGTGGTCTTACGAGATGCTTTTGTTTTCAAAGGATTTTTGAAACTTTAATAATCAATTGAGTGTGATTTTCTCACGCTGGTATTCCAGACTGACTCGGGTATTATTTAATTGTAATGCTCGGGTCAGACTGAGTGTTATAGGATACATGATATGATGCTATGGAGCTCAGGAGACGAGCTGGATGACGATACGTACATTCGTACTTGTTATATATATATATATATATATATATATATATATATTCCGCTGTTTGAGTTGTTGTGTATCCATTTGTATGATATTGATGTTGAGCTATGATTGATGTACTCTGATGATGTAATATATAAACAGAGATATTTAAGTTTTGAGTAAAAATTATTTATTACTTATTATAATTTATTCCGCTGCGATCGTTAGATTTTGATGTTGATTTCTATTTTCTTCTACCTCTCTTCTTCTTTAACCAAATGGTTTGCATTTCTGTGCAACTTGAGTTGATTTACGTAGAATAGTGTTGACTCAAGGGGTGCGGATTTGCGGGCCGTTACAATTGGTATCAGAGCATAGGTTGGTGATAACCTTGGCTCTGGTGAGAATTACTCATTTAAATTAGAGTCCGTAGTATTCTAGAATGAGTTTGAGCGTATTAATAGATATGAGCGCGTATTTGTTAGTGAATATAAATTGTTTTAATATTGTGTTAATTGGTTTATTGAGTGGCATATGAACCTTCGCGGCACAGTCTGCGCAACTGTATCGAAGGGGTTTCTAATCACTTGAATAGAAAAATCGACACGGTATTGTTTTAAATATGGGTAAATGAAATAATTTTACCCAAAAACATATTTTGATATACAGAATAGTTTTTGAAAACTATTTAGCTAATATATGGTTGCTTGGATGTTAGGAATGATAATATTAAAGTATTATCATTGTTAAGTGAAAATTTAACTAGAAATTGAAATATAATTAAAATTTAAGGGAATAATTCATTATAAAATGAAATTCATAAATATGAATTATAAATGTAATTTATAAATTAAAATAAAATCAAATGCAAACTTGTATATGCATAAACTATACAAGTGAATTTGTAGTTAAAATTGATTTAAGCAGGATTTGGAAATGTAAATCCCAGGAATTTGAAAGTGTTTATCGAAGTATTTTGGAGATAAATAATAACATTATTGTTTTGGAGATATTTATGAATGGAAATTTGTTTTAAATGGATTTTGGAAATAATATAGCATTGAAATCACTTGGGTTATTGGAAAATAATTCTAATGATGACGGCCGCATCATCAGTATTCATTTTCAAATTTCTAAGTGACGGATTGCTGCCAAAAATTGATTTGTTCAGAAAAGCTGGTTGTTTTTGAAAATCTCAAGAGAAATTTGTTGGGAATAAAACCAGGATTGGTTTGACTTTTGAGAAATGTGATTTGAAATGTTGGAGATTTCAAAATAATTTGAAACCAAGCAGGGTGTTTAAAAATCCTGAAGAGATAGGTGGTAAGCTTATAAATTGAGATGATTTTTAAAGCAGGGAAATATGAGCTTTGGGATGTTGGGAATTTTTAGGTGAAAAATTAGAAATGAAATTACCTTGGATGGGGAAATAAGAAAATTTAACTAGATTGAAAATTAATAGACTGAAACTAATATCCAGATGTATTCGAATTAAGTTGAAACCGAATTGAGTTGAGTAAATCCGAGTAAAATAAAATTGAATTGGAATAAGAAATTCAACTGAATTAATGAATGGAATTAAATTCTTACCTGAACAAATGGGAAATAAATTGAATAAGGATTGGAATTGAAGTGAATAAATTTGAATAACTTATAAAAGAATCAGAATTAAATTGCATGGAATAAAAATATGCTTGGGTTATAAATAAGCATAAGGCTAGAGTTAAAAATAAAAGAATAATATATTCAAGCCTATGAGGAATGGAAATGGATTTAAATAGTAATGGTTTGGATTGAAAATAAAATCCAACTAAGTGGAAATACATTGGAAATGGCCATGTAATAAATTGGATGAACTGAATCTGAAAGTTAAATTTGATAATAACAAATCAAATGAAATTGTAAATTTTAAAATGAGATTTAACCGAAATAGAATTGAATTGAATGGAAGAGAAAGATTTACTTGAAACGAAATAAGCTTAAGTATAAAATTGGAGTGAATAAACTTAAGCTAAAAGATGGAAAAGAGTTGAATTGAATTCAACCAAAAATTAAGTTTAATAATAGTGGATTGGATTTAAATCAAGTAAAAATAAATTTTAATTGAAATAAAATTGGGTGAGTTGCCGATAATATTTAATGGAATGAAAATTCTTAAACAAATAATTGTAAACCATTTAAATTATTAAGGGATTGAAAAACTTGAGACAATAAGGAAAATAGAATGTTTCGAGTTTATTAGAGTGGTTTAAGTGAATGTGGATAAACTAATTATATTGAATAAATAAATGGATGGAATAAATAAGAATCAAATGGAAGTGAACTTAAGTTATAAATGAAATAAATTGAGTAAATTAACTCCAATTGAGAATAATTAGAAGCTCGACTACGAGCAAAATTGGAAGACCATTAAATTAAAGCTTAGTTGAATTAATTCGGGAATGGTTGGAAATGAGTAAGCTCGGAATGGGTCGAGCTAAATAAATGGGTGTGAATGAATTAAAATAAAAGAAAATTTAATTGGTAATGAAGACGAACTTAAGATGTTAATAGTTTTGTATGAACTAGTTTGGTTAATAAAATGAAAGGCAAGTGAATGGATTCAAATCTGAAATGCAATGAAAATGAGAATATATGAATTGTTAATAAATTTTTAAAAATGGAATAGAGTTAAGTATAAATTGAGTTGAAATCCATTTAAATTGGTTATAAAGCAAAATACTTGTTTATCCACATAAATCTCGTCAAATTGCATAGAATTAATTTTCATTTGATGTAAATAGAAGTAATTAAAATTCTATGAATTTGTAGGGGCAAAATAAATTGATTTTGAAAGCAATTGAATTAAATATGGGTTCAGTTTGCTTAAGAAAAAAAATTAAATGTAAGCGATTGAGTTAAACCATTCAAATTGAATGAAAATGGTTTATAAATTAATTGAAACATTTGAATTAGTATGAAAATTGTATAAATTGCTTACGGAAAATGTTCGGTGTGCATTTCTTTTAGAATTTATATGTTTTAACCGTTGTAACTAAGAGAAATATAGTTAAACTGCATATATTTGGCACTTACATGTTTGAATTGAGTAAGTACAGGTACCTGGGAGCCGTGTGGCTGGTTTTGGTTGTGCTATTTGCTAAAATTAATAAGCCGTTTGCTTAAAATGCTAAATAAGGTACGCCTACGCAATAAAAATAGGAAATATGAACTGTTTTTGGTTTTTCCGACCGTGTGGGTCGATGTATATATATTTATCTCTTTTGTCAAACTGCAAAAGCTCCTCCGTACAAAGGAGACTCTGCCAAAATTTTCCGGGAATTTTGGGAGTTAGAAAATTTATGAAAATTTTTGGAAAAATCTGTTAACGACAGAACGATTTCAAACTGGAAATTGAGATAAATTAGTAAAGGAAACCAATTTAAAATAATGACATAAATTAGTTATAAATGAAAAATAAAATTAAATGTAAAATTCATATGTAATGTGGAAATCAATTTAAATAGAAATAGATATAAACTAAAGTGGTAAGATGAATATAAATATAAGGAACATATTTAATGCTTATACTAAACTTAAGAGGGAATGGTGAATTCTTAAATGAAAATTGATACTACTAATATAATTTAAGTCAATATTGGAATGAATAGATATTGGCATTTTGTGAGGAAGTCGATAATGTTATGGAATATTGTGTTTGGATATTAGTGCTAAGCAGGATATGCAGGTAATATAAAGGGGAAAAGAGTATTGGTTTTGATTTCGGAAGGTAAATTTGAAATGCTCGACAAAAGGGTATGTATTTAAATTTGGTGTGAAATTTGATTGGGATTTTGGATTGAGCCACTTGGCCTTTTGTTTTCTTTTTGGATTTGGGAGGCCGTAGAGCCATTTTGTAGTTGTACCGAGCTACCCGCGCAAAGGAGACGCTGGCGAAATTTTTCGAAAATTTAGGGAGTTAGAAAATTTTTGAGAAAATTTTGATAATTCAAAATTTGGTCTTGAATTATAATTTGAATGATTGTATAATCAGAATTGTTTGGGAACTAGGGAAAAGTTTGGAAAGTTAAAAAGAATAATAATGGGTCTTTATAAAAGGATAGTTGGTAAAATGTTAAATTGTTTGGTTTTGGGAATAAGTAAACGGGTATTGGACCATTTTTCCTAATTAGTAATTTCGGGGACGAAATTCTTTTAAGGTGGGAGGAATGTGACGACCGGGAATTTTAAAATATTTTAAATCGGAATATTTGATTGATTTTAAATATTCAATAGAGTAATTTTAACTTAAATTACGAATATCACAATTTATTTGATGATTAAATTATAGAATTAAATAATTTGAAGTTGGGGAAAATTATCGAATCTAGAATTTTAAGCCGATTAAAAATAATTTGAAGGCTTATAAAATTTATATTGATATTATTGAAGATAATATAAGTTTTAAAATTAAATTTAATAGTGATTTATTCAGTTTTGTAATTTCATCATTTAAATTGAATTTAAAAATAGGCCTTCCGAGGCGCAGTCTCGGAATTCGACGGAACCAGTTCCATTGGGTCCGTGATATTGAATTATTATCGGATTTCAAATTTCGTATTAATCGGAATTGTTGTGTGAGTGTACGATATATAAACACGTTGAAAATGTAATTGATAAAAATCTAATTTACTTAGTCAAGTTTTGTGTACGCGACCACCCTTATCCTAAAATGGTGCCCCTTTCTCTTTTAAAATCGTAAAAAAAAAAAAAAAAATATTACTCGCGTCTTCCTTCTGAAGGAAGCCAAGCCAAACCTTTTTTATAAACCACATTGTTTTTATCTTTCAGCCGATACCCTTATTCCCCTTATTATAATTTTCGAATCCCCATACAGATCGGATTCGAATCAAAGAAAAAAAAACAACAAATGGCCGATCAAAATCAGGTGCAGTGGCGAACTCGCGGTGGTTATCGAGTCGAGCGATTTTTCTGGTGGGTCGTACGCGAGGCGTCGAGGACGGCAATGGTGATTGGTGATTTCAGTGGAGGAGCATCGCGAGGGGACACGCGATTCGAGTCGCGTTCGACTCTGGTGGTGCTGAGTCGCGATTTGGGGAGGTTATGCGAGACTAGGGTTTAGGAATTGGGTCGCGTGGTCTTGATTTCGGGAAGGAGGGGGAAGGCCGTCGTCGAGGCAGAGGATTCGCGGGGTCTTGTTCGAGTTTCGGTGAGGTTTTCATGTCATTTCTTTCAATTTTGATTTATTTAAAAATAATACATATATGAAAATATGGGTGGAAGCATGACCGAAATTGCAGTAAATTGAAAACCCATCCTAGTTTTAATTTTTATATTGTTATAGATGCATTTGTAAGCCAAAGAAAATATAATAAGTAAACAAGTTTTAAACAGGAAATTCTTTCAAGTTAGAGAAATATTTATATACAGAAAGGAAAATCTTAATTTGGTATGAAATGAAAATATATATATATGTATACACGATTTTGAAATATAAAGTTTAGATTTTTATTACATAAGCAGTTTGGAAAAAAACATATATAATAAAATATATATGCATACACATTTCTAAATATACCAGTTATTTTAAAATAGTGTATTATAAAGATGAATTTGTTTAACAAACTTCTTTAAGTATTTCTAGTCGCTAAAACATTTTATGGAAATAAAATTAGTTTAAATTAAATCGTTAGTTTAAAACCAAATGGTTAGTTGAATTAATTAAATAAATAGTAATTAATTGTTCAATTAGCTAAAGCATTACTAAATCACATAATTATTTATTCAAGGTTTGAAATCTGAAAGAAATAAGCTGGCCTGGAGTGAATTGCAAATTTAAGGTTAAGGGTGAGTTAATCTCACTCAGTTTAATTTTTAATTTAAATGATTAAATTTAAATAATTGCTTAGATGGTTGAATTTGTTTGATGTGATATAATATGATATTTTGGAATTGGTGTATTATATTGTGCTAACGTCTGTGAATGCAGGAAAACAGGTTGGAGGGATCCAACTGGATCCCTCAACATTTATTTAAATTATTCAATACCCTCTCTTGTGATTATTTGTTATTCTATGATGAACCTTATTGGAATATTGAATGTTATGGTTCGATTGGTTATGATTGGGTGTAATGAATTTCCAAAAATATATAGATTAGATTTTGGAAAGAAATTAAAGGAAGTGAATTTGTAAATAAAATAATTATAGATGATAAAAATGAATTGGAAAAGGAATGAAGTAACTGTAAATCCTAATAAATAGATCTTGAAAATAGAAAGGAAATTTGAATAAACAGGAAGTTATGAATATCAAATCTTCAGTGATATTAATTAAAAGAAGAAAACATTTATTTAAAAATTAAGATTTAAATTATTGGAAGGAACGAAGAAGATAATGGGAAAGGCCTGAAATTTTGTATATTTCAGTTCAAGATTTCAAATCAAACGAAAATTAATAACATTAATAATAAAACACATAATTAATGAATTATTGAAGGAATTGAGTAAGTAAAGGGATTTAATTCAAGCAGTATAAATTGGGAATCAATTTGGAAAATTGATTTAAGTGATTGAAGTTGGAATTCTCCCTGGATAACCAAGTACGTTTTCAAGGTAAAGTTTTAAACATAAGTTAACAGATTTAAAGTTGTTGAAAAAGCAAGTTTTGAGAAAAATTCTTATTTCTAATATTTAAGTTCTAAGTAATTACTCTTAATTCAATATATTGATAATTATTTAAAATAAAAATGACTTAATAATATGTTTTTAAAAGTAAAAATCTAGTTTTATATTTTATTTAGTAACCTTATTTTCAAATATTTATATAGTATGTATTTTTACAAATCATTGAAGTAGTTTTAAAATAAATGTTTTAAAGTATATTTCAAAGTAAAGTATTTTAAATTAGTTTAAAATCTAGTTTTGTGCTTGGTAATTTCAGAAGAGATAGAAAATAATTGGGAAAGTTTATTCTGAAAGGAAAGATGGTTTTGAAACTGTTTTTAAAGGGTTTGAGAATAGAAATATATCTTGTGAAGATATTTTGAGGTTAATAAATAATTTGGGAAATTATTTATTGTTGGATGGATGTTTGTGAATATCAATTGATAGTTAAATCACCGACTATCAATATTGGACAAATACGTTGATCGTTTCGAAGAGACCGAGATCGAGATTAATTTCTCGAAAACCACTTCGATCCGATTTATACGTTTCGTGAAAACGAGTTTGGATTCGAAGATGGAGCAGTGAAGTACAAGGGCTAGTCGCTACTAATCCTGAGGATATTTCTAAAATGGATGTAGTAGGAATAGTGCCTTCGGTTCCGTTCGAACCCGGGACGGACTTGTATGGATGAATGCTTGCGAAACATCGTCAGGTGGACGATGGGCATTCTAAGCGATATGTTCTAAAAAGGTAACGCTTAGCCTCAAGCCTCATCAAATGGGAATGGCTGAAAATCAAGGGTTATGCAGCAAGGCTTCGTGGGTAGCCCCCACTGGAGGGTGAGGTCATCCCTGTCTAGATGTCCCTTTTATTTCGGCTTAGTGGGCGGTTGCTGATCCCAACCGCGGGATGATCTTGCTCGGGACTGTCCAGTAAGGGATGGTTCCGGTCTTGTGTTGCAGGGGAGTTAGGGTGGCTCCTCGGTACGCTGATCTAGACCAGGTACTGTGACAGGTGGTACCCCAGTGCCTCGCCATTAGTTGGAATCCATTTTCCCTACGCGTCCGTACGGTTTTGATTGTGCCCAACTATTGCTGAAACGTGAGATGCAAGCATTTCAGCTAGATTCTATTTACTTTCTATAAACACTATTATAATATCAGAGGATTTCTATAAAAAATTTGTTTTAGCTATCGTAAGGTAAAAACCCGACATGTTTATTTGTGGCGTGGTCTTACGAGATGCTTTTGTTTTCAAAGGATTTTTGAAACTTTAATAATCAATTGAGTGTGATTTTCTCACGCTGGTATTCCAGACTGACTCGGGTATTATTTAACTGTAATGCTCGGGTCAGACCGAGTGTTATAGGATACATGATATGATGCTATGGAGCTCAGGAGACGAGCTGGATGACGATACGTACATTCGTACTTGTTATTTATATATATATATATATATATATATATATATATATATATATATTCCGCTGTTTGAGTTGTTGTGTATCCATTTGTATGATATTGATGTTGAGCTATGATTGATGTACTCTGATGATGTAATATATAAACAAAGATATTTATGTTTTGAGTAAAAATTATTTATTACTTATTATATTTTATTCCGCTGCGATCGTTAGATTCTGATGTTGATTTCTATTTTCTTCTTCTACCTCTCTTCTTCTTTAACCAAATGGTTTGCATTTCTGTGCAACTTGAGTTGATTTACGTAGAATAGTGTTGACTCAAGGGGTACGGATTTGCGGGCCGTTACAGTTGGTATCAGAGCATAGGTTGGTGATAACCTTGGCTCTGGTGAGAATTACTCATTTAAATTAGAGTCCGTAGTACTCTAGAATGAGTTTGAGCTTATTAATAGATATGAGAGCGTATTTGTTAGTGAATATAAATTGTTTTAATATTGTGTTAATTGGTTTATTGAGTGGCATATGAACCTTCGCCGGCACAGTCTGCGCAACTGTATCGAAGGGGTTTCTAAACACTTGAATAGAAAAATCGACACGGTATTGTTTTAAATATGGGTAAATAAAATAACTTTACCCAAAAACATATTTTGATATACAGAATAGTTTTTGAAAACTATTTAGCTAATATATGGTTGCTTGGATGTTAGGAATGATAATATTAAAGTATTATCATTGTTAAGTGAAAATTCAACTAGAAATTGAAATATAATTAAAATTTAAGGGAATAATTCATTATAAAATGAAATTCATAAATATGAATTATAAATGTAATTTATAAATTAAAATAAAATCAAATGCAAACTTGTATATGCATAAACTATACAAGTGAATTTGTAGTTAAAATTGATTTAAGCAGGATTTGGAAATGAAAATCCCAGGAATTTGAAAGTGTTTATCGAAGTGTTTTGGAGATAAATAATAGCATTATTATTTTGGAGATATTTCTGAATGGAAATTTGTTTTAAATGGATTTTGGAAATAATATAGCATTGAAATCACTTGGGTTATTGGAAAATAATTGCGATGATGACGGCCGCATCATCAGTATTCATTTTCGAATTTCTGAGTGACGGATTGCTGCCAAAAATTGATTTGTTCAGAAAAGCTGGTTGTTTTTGAAAATCTCACGAGAAATTTGTTGGGAATAAAACCAGGATTGGTTTGACTTTTGAGAAATGTGATTTGAAATGTTGGAGATTTCAAAATAATTTGAAACCAAGCAGGGTGTTTAAAAATCCTGAAGAGATAGGTGGTAAGCTTATAAATTGAGATGATTTTTAAAGCAGGGAAATATGAGCTTTGGGATGTTGGGAATTTTTAGGTGAAAAATTAGAAATGAAATTACCTTGGATGGGGAAATAAGAAAATTTAACTAGATTGAAAATTAATAGACTGAAACTAATATCCAGATGTATTCGAATTAAGTTGAAATCGAATTGAGTTGAGTAAATCAGAGTTAAATAAAATTGAATTGGAATAACAAATTCAACTGAATTAATGAATGGAATTAAATTCTTACCTGAACAAATGGGAAATAAATTGAATAAGGATTGGAATTGAAGTGAATAAATTTGAATAACTTATAAAAGAATCAGAATTAAATTGCATGGAATAAAAATATGCTTGGGTTATAAATAAGCATAAGGCTAGAGTTAAAAATAAAAGAATAATATATTCAAGCCTATGAGGAATGGAAATGGATTTAAATAGTAATGGTTTGGATTGAAAATAAAATCCAACTAAGTGGAAATACATTTGAAATGGCCATGTAATAAATTGGATGAACTGAATCTGAAAGTTAAATTGGATAATAACAAATCAAATGAAATTGTAAATTTTAAAATGAGATTTAACTGAAATAGAATTAAATTGAATGGAAGAGAAAGATTTACTTGAAACGAAATGAGCTTAAGTATAAAATTGGAGTGAATAAACCTAAGCTAAAAGATGGAAAAGAGTTGAATTGAATTCAACCAAAAATTAAGTTTAATAATAGTGGATTGGATTTAAATCAAGTAAAAATAAATTTTAATTGAAATAAAATTCGGTGAGTTGCCGATGATATTTAATGGAATGAAAATTCTTAAATAAATAATTGTAAACCATTTAAATTATTAAGGGATTGAAATAACTTGAGACGATAAGGAAAATAGAATGTTTCGAGTTTATTAGAGTGGTTTAAGTGAATGTGGATAAACTAATTATATTGAATAAATAAATGGATGGAATAAATAAGAATCAAATGGAAGTGAACTTAAGTTATAAATGAAATAATTGAGTAAATTAACTCCAACTGAGAATAATTAGAAGCTCGACTACGAGTAAAATTGGAAGACCATTAAATTAAAGCTTAATTGAATTAATTCGGGAATGGTTGGAAATGAGTAAGCTTGGAATGAGTCGAGCTAAATAAATGGGTGTGAATGAATTAAAATAAAAGAAAATTTAATTGGTAATGAAGACGAACTTAAGATGTTAATAGTTTTGTATGAACTAGTTTGGTTAATAAAATGAAAGGCAAGTGAATGGATTCAAATCTGAAATGCAATGAAAATGAGAATATATGAATTGTGAATAAATTTTAAAAATGGAATAGAGTTACGTATAAATTGAGTTGAAATCCATTTAAATTGGTTATAAAGCAAAATACTTGTTTATTCACATAAATCTCGTCAAATTTCATAGAATTAATTGTCATTTGATGTAAATAGAAGTAATTAAAATTCTATGAATTTGTAGGGGTAAAATAAATTGATTTTCAAAGCAATTGAATTAAATATGGGTTCAGTTTGCTTAAGAAAAAAAATTAAATGTAAGCGATTGAGTTTTAAACCATTCAAATTGAATGAAAATGGTTTATAAATTAATTGAAACATTTGAATTAGAATGAAAATTGTATAAATTGCTTACGGAAAATGTTCGGTGTGCATTTCTTTTAGAATTTATATGTTTTAACCGTTGTAACTAAGAGAAATATAGTTAAACTGCATATATTTGGCACTTACATGCTTGAATTGAGTAAGTACAGGTACCTGGGAGCCGTGTGGCTGGTTTTGGTTGTGCTATTTGCTAAAATTAATAAGCCGCTTGCTTAAAATGCTAAATAAAGTACGCCTACGCAATAAAAATAGGAAATATGAACTGTTTTTGGTTTTTCCGACCGTGTGGGTCGATGTATATATATTTATCTCTTTTGTTAAACTGCAAAAGCTCCTCCGTACAAAGGAGACTCTGCCAAAATTTTCCGGGAATTTTGGGAGTTAGAAAATTTTTGAAAATTTTTGGAAAATTTTGTTAACGGCAAAACGATTTCAAACTGGAAATTGAGATAAATTAGTAAAGGAAACCAATTTAAAATAATGACATAAATTGGTTATAAATGAAAAATAAAATTAAATGTAAAATTCATATGTAATGTGGAAATCAATTTAAATAGAAATAGATATAAACTAAAGTGGTAAGATGAATATAAATATAAGGAACATATTTAATGCTTATACTAAACTTAAGAGGGAATGGTGAATTCTTAAATGAAAATTGATACTATAATATAATTTAAGTCAATATTGGAATGAATAGATATTGGCATTTTGTGAGGAAGTCGATAATGTTTTGGAATATTGTGTTTGGATATTAGTGCTAAGCAGGATATGCAGGTAATATAAAGGGGAAAAGAGTATTGATTTTGATTTCGGAAGATAAATTTGAAATGCTCGACAAAAAGGTATGTATTTAAATTTGGTGTGAAATTTGATTGGGATTTTGGATTGAACCACTTGGCCTTTTGTTTTCTTTTTGGATTTGGGAGGCCGTAGAGCCATTTTGTAGTTGTACTGAGCTAGCCGCGCAAAGGAGACGCTGGCGAAATTTTTCGAAAATTTAGGGAGTTAGAAAATTTTTGAGAAAATTTTGATAATTCAAAATTTGGTCTTGAATTATAATTTGAATGATTGTATAATCAGAATTGTTTGGGAACTAGGGAAAAGTTTGGAAAGTTAAAAAGAATAATAATGGGTCTTTATAAAAGGATAGTTGGTAAAATGTTAAATTGTTTGGTTTTGGGAATAAGTAAACGGGTATTGGACCATTTTTCCTAATTAGTAATTTCGGGGACGAAATTCTTTTAAGGGGGGAGGAATGTGACGACCCAGAATTTTTAAGTATTTTAAATCGGAATATTTGATTGATTTTAAATATTCAATAGAGTAATTTTAACTTAAATTACGAATATCACAATTTATTTGATGATTAAATTATAGAATTAAATAATTTGAAGTTGGGGAAAATTATCGAATCTAGAATTTTAAGCCGATTAAAAATAATTTGAAGGCTTATAAAATTTATATTGATATTATTGAAGATAATATAGGTTTTAAAATTAAATTTAATAGTGATTTATTCAGTTTTGTAATTTCATCGTTTAAATTGAATTTAAAAATAGGCCTTCCGAGGCGCAGTCTCGGAATTCGACGGAACCAGTTCCATTGGGTCCGTGATATTGAATTATTATCGGATTTCAAATTTCATATTAATCGGAATTGTTGTGTGAGTGTACGATATATAAACACGTTGAAAATGAAATTGATAATAATCTAATTTAATTAGTCAAGTTTTGTGTACGCGACCACCCTTATCCTAAAATGGTGCCCCGTTCTCTTTTAAAATCGTAAAAAAAAAAAAATTACTCGCGTCTTCCTTCTGAAGGAAGCCAAGCCAAACCTTTTTTATAAACCACGTTGTTTTTATCTTTCAGCCGATACCCTTATTCCCCTTTTTATAATTTTCGAAGCCCCATACAGATCGGATTCGAATCAAAGAAAAAAAAACAATAAATGGCCGATCAAAATCAGGTGCAGTGGCGAACTCGCGGTGGTTATCGAGTCGAGCGATTTTTCTGGTGGGTCGTACGCGAGGCGTCGAGCGCGGCAGTGGTGATTGTTGATTTCAGTGGAGGAGCATCGCGAGGGGACACGCGATTCGAGTCGCGTTCGACTCTGGTGGTGCTGAGTCGCGATTTGGGGAGGTTATGCGAGACTAGGGTTTGGGAATTGGGTCGCGTGGTCTTGATTTCGGGAAGGAGGGGAAGGCCGTCGTAAAGGCAGAGGATTCGCGGGGTCTTGTTCGAGTTGCGGTGAGGTTTTCATGTCATTTCTTTCAATTTTGATTTATTTAAAAATAATACATATATGAAATTGTGGGTGGAAGCAAGACCGAAATTGCAGTAAATTGAAAACCCATCCTAGTTTTAATTTTTATATTGTTATAGATGCATTTGTAGGCCAAAGAAAATATAGTAAGTAAACAAGTTTTAAATAGGAAATTCTTTTAAGTTAGAGAAATATTTATATATAGAAAGGAAAGTCTTAATTTGGTATGAAATGAAAATATATATATATATATGTATACACGATTTTGAAATATAAAGGTTAGATTTTTATTACATAAGCAGTTTGGAAAAAAAACATATATAATAAAATATATATGCATACACATTTCTACATATACCAGTTATTTTAAAATAGTGTATTATAAAGATGAATTTGTTTAACAAACTTCTTTAAGTATTTCTAGTCGCTAAAACATTTTATGGAAATAAAATTAGTTTAAATTAAATCGTTAGTTTAAAACCAAATGGTTAGTTGAACTAATTAAATAAATAGTAATTAATTGTTCAATTAGCTAAAGTATTACTAAGTCATATAATTATTTATTCAACGTTTGAAATCTGAAAGAAATAAGCTGGTCTGGAGTGAATTGAAAATTTAAGGTCAACGGTGAGTTAATCTCACTCAGTTTAATTTTTAATTTAAATGATTAAATTTAAATAATTGCTTGGATGGTTGAATTTGTTTGATGTGATATAATATGATATTTTGGAATTGGTGTATTATATTGTGCTAACGTCTGTGAATGCAGGAAAACAGGTTGGAGGGATCCAACTGGATCCCTCAGCATTTATTTAAATTATTCAATACCCTCTGTTGTGATTATTTGTTATTCTATGATGAACCTTATTGGAATATTGAATGTTATGGTTCGATTGTTTATGATTGGGTGTAATGATTTTCCAAAAATATATAGATTAGATTTTGGAAAGAAATTAAAGGAAGTGAATTTGTAAATAAAATAATTATAGATAAAAAAAATGAATTGGAAAAGGAATGAAGTAACTGTAAATCCTGATAAATAGATCTTGAAAATAGAAAGGAAATTTGAATAAACAGGAAGTTATGAATATCAAATCTTCAGTGATATTAATTAAAAGAAGAAAACATTTATTTAAAATTTAAGATTCAAAATAATTGGAAGGAACGAAAAAGAAAATGGGAAAGGCCTGAAATTTTGTATATTTCAGTTAAAGATTTCAAATCAAACGAAAATTAATAACATTAATAATAAAACACATAATTAATGAATTTTTGAAGGAATTGTGTAAGTAAAGGGATTTAATTCAAGCAGTATAAATTGGGAATCAATTTGGAAAATTGATTTAAGTGATTAAAGTTGGAATTCTCCCTGGATAACCAAGTACGTTTTCAAGGTAAAGTTTTAAATATAAGTTAACAGATTTAAAGTTGTTGAAAAAGCAAGTTTTGAGAAAAATTCTTATTTCTAATATTTAAGTTCTAAGTAAGTACTCTTAATTCATTATATTGGTAATTATTTAAAATAAAAATGACTAAATAATATGTTTTTAAAAGTAAAAATCTAGTTTTATATTTTATTTAGTAACCTTATTTTCAAATATTTATATAGTATGTATTTTTACAAATCATTGAAGTAGTTTTAAAATAAATGTTTTAAAGTATATTTCAAAGTAAAGTATTTTAAATTAGTTTAAAATCTAGTTTTGTGCTTGGTAATTTCAGAAGAGATAGAAAATAATTGGGAAAGTTTATTCTGAAAGGAAAGATGGTTTTGAAACTGTTTTTAAAGGGTTTGAGAATAGAAATATATCTTGTGAAGATATTTTGAGGTTAATAAATAATTTGGGAAATTATTTATTGTTGGATGGATGTTTGTGAATATCAATTGATAGTTAAATCACCGACTATCAATATTGGACAAATACGTTGATCGTTTCGAAGAGACCGGGATCGAGATTAATTTCTCGGAAACCACTTCGATCCGGTTTGTACGTTTCGTGAAAACGAGTTTGGATTCGAAGATGGAGCAGTGAAGTACAAGGGCTAGTCGCTAATAATCTTGAGGATATTTCCAAAATGGATGTAGTAGGAATAGTGCCTTCGGTTCCGTTCGAACCCGGGACGGACTTGTATGGATGAATGCTTGCGAAACATCGTCAGGTGGACGATGGGCATTCTAAGGGATATGTTCTAAAAAGGTAACGCTTAGCCTCAAGCCTCATCAAATGGGAATGGCTGAAAATCAGGGGTTATGCAGCAAGGCTTCGTGGGTAGCCCCCACTGGAGGGTGAGGTCATCCCTGTCTAGATGTCCCTTTTATTTCGGCTTAGTGGGCGGTTGCTGATCCCAACCGCGGGGTGATCTTGCTCGGGACTGTCCAGTAAGGGATGGTTCCGGTCTTGTGTTGCAGGGGAGTTAGGGTGGCTCCTCGGTACGCTGATCTAGACCAGGTACTGTGACAGGTGGTACCCCAGTGCCTCGCCATTAGTTGGAATCCATTTTCCCTACGCGTCCGTACGGTTTTGATTGTGCCCAACTATTGCTGAAACGTGAGATGCAAGCATTTCAGCTAGATTCTATTTACTTTCTATAGACACTATTATAATATCAGAGGATTTCTATAAAAAATTTGTTTTAGCTATCGTAAGGTAAAAACCCGACATGTTTATTTGTGGCGTGGTCTTACGAGATGCTTTTGTTTTCAAAGGATTTTTGAAACTTTAATAATCAATTGAGTGTGATTTTCTCACGCTGGTATTCCAGACTGACTCGGGTATTATTTAACTGTAATGCTCGGGTCAGACCGAGTGTTATAGGATACATGATATGATGCTATGGAGCTCAGGAGACGAGCTGGATGACGATACGTACATTCGTACTTGTTATTTATATATATATATATATATATATATATTCCGCTGTTTGAGTTGTTGTGTATCCATTTGTATGATATTGATGTTGAGCTATGATTGATGTACTCTGATGATGTAATATATAAACAAAGATATTTATGTTTTGAGTAAAAATTATTTATTACTTATTATATTTTATTCCGCTGCGATCGTTAGATTCTGATGTTGATTTCTATTTTCTTCTTCTACCTCTCTTCTTCTTTAACCAAATGGTTTGCATTTCTGTGCAACTTGAGTTGATTTACGTAGAATAGTGTTACTCAAGGGGTACGGATTTGCGGGCCGTTACAGTCGTGGTTTATCATCATCTCAGAGCATGCCTTAGGGGTTATCTCTGTCCCCATACATGAGTAAGTGACTTGGCCATTTGCCCGTAGTTTGCTACTTATTTCATAATATCCAATCAATTGATGACCAATCGACCATCATTCCTGTGCCTCGTACCATCACTGTGTGAGGCAGACGGTGGTTGCTCCTGCCCTACCGCTGCATTCTGAGCTTTGACGTATTGTTGCAACTGTCCATTCCTTACATGCTCCTCAATTATGTCCTTTAAGTGCCTGCAACTGTTGGTATCGTGCCTTCCAAATCGTGGAAGAGGCAGTGTTTTCCTGATGCCCTTTCACGTTCGGAGGGTTCTCTCCTAGCTGGCCTTCGGTAGGGAAGGCGATTCCGGGTCTCCAAATAAATCCGTTCCAGCGTCTCGTTCAATCCTGTGTAGGTGGAGAATTTTTTCTCTCTACCCCGCTTCCTAGCCATTCCTAACTCGTCATCCAGCTTCCTCTTTCCTTTTTCCAAGCCTCCGTTGGATGGCCCTCCATCCTCAGCCACATTCACCTCCTTTAACTTCATATCTGAGCATGCATCTTCCTGCCGAAGGAATTTCTCAGCTTCGTGAAAGAATTCCCCGAGATCCATCGTAGGGTCCCATATCAGTGACACTTTGAAATCTGAATTCTCTCTAACTCCTGACACTGCTGCCATTAAATCCATCGATGGATCCGGTCGATCCACCGAAGCAACCTCCGCATTGAACCGGGTTAAGAAAGCTTTGAGTGATTCGTCTGTCCTCTGTTTTACTGATGTCAGCGTCATTACACTCTTTGGCCTTTTGATATGTACCTGAAATTGCTTTGGAAACCTGTCCACCAGCTCTATCCATGTCCCGATAGATCCTTCTCCCAGCTGCCTGAACCACATAGCGGCTATGTCCGTTAAGAATAAAGGGAAACATCGAGCCATAACTTCTTACGATGCCCCCAGCACCTCCATGTGTCTTGTATATCTCATCAAGTGATCTGTTGGATCGGCCTTGCCATTATACATTTCCACGTTAGGTAGCTTGAAATCTGGCGGATTCCGATCTATCCTGATTTCACGAGTGAACGGATTCTTATTTACTCCTTCCAGATCCCTATTGGTCAAACCCCCGCGCATGGTTCGCCTGATAATCTCAGCTAATCCAGCATTGTCCGTCAAGAGATGCCCCCCGATTTCTCGAGGGAATTCTGATACATACTCTTCATCTCTTGCTCTTACATTCCTGTCAGCATCTTGTTGTGTGGTGTTAGCTGGAACCCCTCCATGAACTGGTTTAGCATTATCTAATGGTGCGCGCCCAAGTCCAGGTCCATCCGGATTGTTAGTTGTCTGTCGATTGGGGGTTGCCCCTGCTGAACCATTCCCTCTGCTTGCTGGTTGAGCGCTTCTGATCTGGATCCATGAATCTGAGTCCATGCATTTCCTGCTTGCGTAAATTATCTGAGAAGAGCCTGCATCATCTCCTCTTGTCTTTTCATCATGACTTCCATTTCCTCTCTAGTGATGTAGATGGATACTTGACCTGCTCCAGCTCCAGAGGAAGCCTCTTGACTTTCCTCCTGATTGCTCCTTTCTGTCACTTGCTTCTTGTTGATGGCCTAGCCATTGCTTTCTAGAGTCCAAGTTCCTAGATCCAAAATCCTTGAGTGCTTGCCTTCTCAGTGAAAGCACCAAAATGTTAGGGCCAAAATTGGTCACTAACACCCAAATCCAGATGAAAGCACCAACTAACAGTCACCGATAACAGATAGAGTGTGTGTAGAGAGTAATAATATGAAGAACAGTTAAAATTAAAATGAAAGCAGTAAAGAACAACAGATTTTATAGTGGTTCGGCTAATTCCGGCCTACGTCCACTCTAGAAGTTTTCTTTTTATTGATGTAAGAATCAGTTACCGTTACAAAGTGGTATGCTAGACTTAATAAAATTATCAGAGAGCAGAGGAGAAGAAGAAGAAGAGGAAGAAGAAGATCCCCCATCTGAAGACCCACATGCTGTATTTATAGGCAAAACCAGGTTGTTGGGCCTCCTGAGTAGTTTGGCCCCATCAAGGGTACCGAGGTATCGAGGTGTCGAGGTATGGAGCAACCGAGGTGTGGAGGTATGGACCTACCGAGGTGTGGAGGTATGGACCTACCGAGGTATGGAGGTATGGACCTACCGAGGTGTGGAGGTATGGACCTACCGAGGTATGGAGGTATGGATCCAGTAATCTTCTGTTGATGCTTCTTTAGGATTTTTAGGTTCTATTGTTGAAATAAAAGCAACATGTCCCATTTGATTTAGTTGACTTCTTGTCTTAACTTGAGAATTCATTTCACCTATTATATTTTGCGTTGGGTGATCTCGTAATAATCTTGGTGGAGATCTTAGTTCATTATCACAATTTTCAAGGTTTGTGTTTTCTATATTTATAAATTCTTCATCATCTTTTATACTCAAATCTTTATTAAAATTTTCATCAAAATATATATGTAAAGTTTCTTCAATTATGTTTGTTCGTTTATTAAATACTCGATATGCTTTACTTCGTTCTTAGTATCCTACGAAAATTCCTTCGTCGGCTTTTGGATCGAATTTTCCTAGTTGATCTTTTGTATTTAAAATAAAACATTTTGATCCAAATACTTTAAAATAAGATATATTTGGCTTTTTTTATTAAATAGTTCATATGAAGTATTCTTAATTAATGGTCTAATTGGTATACGATTTAATACATAACATGCAGTAGCTATGGCGTCTGTCCAAAAATGTTTTGGTAGAAAACTTTCATTTAATAATGTTCTAGCACATTCTTGTAATGTTCTATTCTTTCTTTCTACAACTCCATTTTGTTGAGGAGTTCTAGGAAATGAAAAATTATGATTTATTCCTTTCTTTTTACAAAAGGATTCAAAAGCTTCATTTTCTAATTCGCCTCCATGATCGCTTCGTATATTTTTAATCTTCAAATCTTTAGTGTTTTGAATTATTTTGAAAAATGTTTTAAAATGCTCAAAAGTATCACTTTTATTTTTCATAAAAATAGTCCATGTATGTCTTAAGAAATCATCAACTATTACAAACATATATCGATTATGGTTAATGGATTGAACTTGTGTTGGTCCAATAAATCCTTATGTAGTAATTCTAGTGGTTGTAAGGTCGAAATATTTTTCTTGGATTTGAAAGATGACTTTGTTAATTTTCCTTTTTGACAACCATCACAAAGATTTTTTATTTTAAAGTTTATCTTGGGTAAACCTCTTACTAATTCATTTTTAGAAAGTTTTCTAATAGTTTTAAAATTAATATGACAAAATCTTTTGTGCCATAACCAAGGATCATTATCTTTGGCTAGTAAACACATATTTGTATTATTATTAATTTTCATATTTAGAACATAAATATTCCTATCTCTATTTCCTTCAAAAACAAGATTTTGGTTTTGATCAAAAATACTACATCTATTTTCCAAACCTTGTCACAAAGTTGACTTATGCTTAGTAGATTATGTTTTAGATTTTCAACTAATGAAACATTTGTTATAAAAGGTAAATTTGATGTACCGTAATTGCTCACATCTCCTTTGCTAATGATATAACCTTTTGAATTGTCTCTGAAGGTAACCGAGCCACCATCAAAGTATGTGATGTTTGTAAGCATATCTTTGTCTCCGGTCACGTGTTTTGAGCAACCTCTGTCTAGTATCCATTTCTTCTTTTTGAGCGGGACCTGAAAATAAATATGAAATTATTGGTACCCACCTTTTTAATAAGGTCCTAATAAGTTAGAGTTTAGGAAACCAAACCCACTTTGGTTCAGTATCCTTTTTATAAATATAGTTTTTATTATTATGAACACTATCCATAAATGTTTTAATATATTTATTCCTAATTAAAATATTGTTAGTCTTTGGAGCCCAAATTTTTGTCATCTTAGTTTCTACTTTTGTTTTAATAGGTTCTCTTGTTAACATTTGTTGTTTTTAATCAATATTCTTCTTCAAATTTGCATTTTTCTTTTTAGGAATTTTTGACTTCTTTTTATATCCTAATCCATGTTTACTTGAAGAGGATTGAGAATTTCCTAAAATCTTAGATAAATTTTCTCTTCCTTTGTTAAAATTAGAAACATTTTTAGTGATGTTATCTAACCTAGCTTGAAGACAATTATTTTCTAACTCAACTTGTCTAATCTTAGTTTTTAACTCATGATTTTCAGAAACAATTATATCATTCTTTGTCTTTTGAGTTTCAATTTCTTGACTTAAAAGTGATAATTGAGTTTCCGAATTTGAATGAGATTCTTGAACTTTTTCAAGTTCTTCTTTTCCATCTTTTAACATATCCCTTTCAAATTCAGCTTTGTTTTGATTTTCACGAGTTTCCTTGAGTTTCTTTGTAAGAGTTTTTATTGTGCTCAAAAGTTCAGTGTTTACTTCAATTAAATCATCGAAAGTTAAATTACTAACCTCAGATTCTTGAGCCATAAAGCATACATTCGCTTGTTCATTGTCGCTCTCATTTTCACTTTCATATGAAGAAGAATCTAAATCGTCCCATGTTATAGAGAATGCCTTCTTTTTGAATTTCTCTCTCTTGTTTTTATTATTGAGAGCTTTCCGATTCTCCTTCTTTTGCTCAGGACAATCCTTGTGCATGTGACCTTTCTTGTGACAGTTGAAACAATCTGTATTCGAGGATGTAGGTTTGTTCACGAAACTCTTATTGAATCCGTTTTTTATTTCTTTTTCTATATCTTAAGAATTTCTTGAAATTTTTGGCTATAAATGCTAAATCCTCATCTTCAGACTCTGATTCTTTCTTTTTCCGCATGAAAAGCTACATTCTTTCTTTCTTGAGCTTGATCTTTCTTAGCTTGCATTCATCAGTGAGTGAATTTAGAACTTTAGACACAATGTCAAAGTCCGTGTATTTTTCTCCTAATCCTATTAAGGCATGATGAATGTCTTGAAATCTTGAGTACATGTCGTTGATGGATTCATTTTGTCACATTCTAAAGTTTTGGAATTGGTTCTTCAGCATGGATATCTTTGTTTGTGACTTCATGTATGACTCTAAGTGTTTTCCATATCTGATATGCAGTAGTACATATGCTAACACGGTTGAATTCATTTCTATCCAAGGCGCAAAATAGCATATTCATAGCTTTGGCATTTGCACTAGCTTCATTCTTCTGAGTTTGTGTCCATGTAGGATAATCGGTCGTGGGTACAACGAACTCTGCTTGAGTGGCATTTCAGGCTTCGAAACTTGTTGCTTGCAAATAAATCCTCATCCTTGTAGCCCAATAGTTATAGTTTAGTCCATTTAATAGGGGGGTCTTTGGGTAGATTGTCCTTCCGCAAATGTAGAGCTATAGGCAGATGTTGTGCTTGTGCTTGTGTTATTTTCCATATTATCAATATGTCTAATAACGGTTCCATGGTTATAGGACGGCCAAGCTCTGATACCAATTGAAAGATGCTATGCGGTAGGATCATGTAATATGGAATAATGGAATAGTCTAGGTAGATAAAGCAAGTAAAAGCAAGGTAGACACCAGGATTTTATACTGGTTCGGACCTCTAGTCCTACGTCCAATCCCTAAGCTTCACTTAGGAATTCTACTAACTAAAACCCTCTCTTAACCTGGAGGAATAGGTTTATAACTTACCCGAACAACCGAATGGGATTTCTTACCTCAACTATCGAAGAGGACTTCAACTCAATTAAAAACAATATTCGACTTGTTGTGTTCTTGTCAAACTAATGAGTCTAATGTAGTACAATGTTCCTATAATCTTATCCTCGAGAGTATGCAATGTGTTTGTGAAGATTTAGGAAATGTGAATTGCTATGAATCAAAAGAGTGTTATAAACAAAACAAAGATTCAAGCAATAGATTGGTGATTGCTTTGAAAACTTTTAGAGAATGTAAAATATGTTCAAGAAAGTAGTTAGATTAAAGCATAAGAGAATTAGTGAATTGAAGATGTTAGAACCATGTATTTATATGTGTAGTAGAGATGCATTTGTTGGCTAGAGATGCAAACAAGAGATGCTTCCATTTCCATTGGAGAATGGTCGCAACTCTTGGGAGGAAGAAGGTGTCCTTTCAGAAAAAATTTGCAGGTTTAAATTCAGTCGACTGAGCAGGGATTTCAGTCGATTTAAAAATGTAAATCAAAATTTTCGGGAACAAATTCAGTCGACTGAGCAGGGTATTTCAGTCGACTGGAACTGTGCATGTTTATGTATGTGTAACAGGTTCAGTCGACTGGGCACATCTGTTCAGTCAACTAAACTTTTGATTTTTGCACGATGAATTTTTATTTTTAGAAAATGAAGTTTATAAAACGTGTTCTAGTGTTTGTGCAAGCCTCTTGAGGATAGATTTTAACAAAAAATCTAAACTAAGACCTATATAGAAATCATACTTATGTTTATCCTTGGTCTTTATCGTTCTTCCTTTAGCTTTGCATATGTCTCTTCCTTTTTGTTGAAGCACGTTGTCATTGATCAAAATATAGCGTATCAACATTCTCCCCCTTTTTGATTGATGACAATACTGAAACGTGTAGAGATGTAATTATTACCTTCCCCTGAATATATGCACTGCCTTTTCTACAAAACAAGGTTAGTAACATAGATTTCTCCCCCTTTGTCATCGACAAAAAGGAAGTAATAATCGTAGAAGTGTATTGTCAAAACAATCACTGATATGCATGTCTATAGTTTTAGAATGTAGCATAGAATGTAGCAAAAAAAAATGTAGCATGAGAAATAAAACATAGAATGTAGCATGAATGTAGCATAAATAAATAAAACATAGAATGTAGCATGAATGAATAAAACATAAAATGTAGCATGAATGGAACATAAAAGGCTATTTATACAAGCCTTTTGATTAGTGTTTTTGAAATAAAAAACCATAAGAGAGTTATTCATCTTTATCCCAATCATATGAGGCTTCTCTCCCTCCCCTTGGTTCGCGGATAACGGGTCCACTTGTGGGTGGTCTATAAGCTCTTCCTCCTTGACCATCACTATTCCCACTTGTGCTGCTACTTGGATTTTCTTCGGATGATGTCCATGTGAAAGTTGGTGCCGGACGCTTGCCACGGGAGGTTGAAGTAGTAGTGGAGCTCGTGCATGAGATGGCATCCCATAATTTATTGAAGAACCCTTTAATTCTATCAAGTTTGTGGTCTACCTTCTTGAGGCGATTATCAAGATTTTGTTGATTTCTTGATAAAATTCTTAACGATTGATTGGTAGTAAAACTTGGTTCAATGATACGAATTTCATCATCTTGGTCGAAAGGTTCTTCATGTTGAGCTTGAGGAGGTTGTTGTGGTTCTTGATGTCTAGCTTCCCATTTGGCAAGAGATATAATGCGAGGAGGTCTATCCGGGAGTTACATAAGGCTTATAGTTCGATGATTAATTTGATGAACCATGGTATTTTCGGACTCCGGTAATGGCGTATCCATGTTGAAGAGAAGTCGCATGATATGCTCTCCAAAATATATCATTCGCATTTTGCCATTATTGAAAGTAAGAAATTCATCAAGAATTAATTGGACCTAATTGACTTGAATATTGCCCCAAATAGCATATAGTGCTCTATAATTGTTTGGGTATACAATTTCATATGAGCCCGTTCGAGAAGTGATTGTTCACATAAGAGCTTCGTGGAGAAGTCTTGCTCTTGGTCGTAAGGAAGTTGACTTCATATCCCGGATGTTGATGTTATCATCCAAAAATTGATGATTTATATTGTCTCGGATATGTGGATTAAATTCTATTTCTCCAAGCTTCCTTCCCATGTTAGGAGATCCTAATATGTGTGCAATTCGGTCTAGGGAGAATCATACCTTTTTGCCGCACACCATACTCCAAACGCTATCGTTTGGGTTTCTTGGAGTTTGGTGTCCAAGGTTAAGATTTGCATAGAACAATTTGACCATAATGTGATTGATTGCATGGTCATTTCATTTTATGTCTAAGAGAGAAGTTAAACTTGCTCGATCCGTCAAGGCTTGTATGTTGTATGTTTGGAGACTTTGAACGAAGGAGTGTTCAAAGAACCGAGAATTCTTCATTTTATTCCACCGTGTGATCGCCACTCCATCATAAAGCCATTGAGCAATTTGAGCGTCAATTGGCTCGGAGGAGGTTGAAGTTGAAGCCCTTGATCTTTTTGGAGCCATTTTGTGAGAGTTTTGAGAGGGATTTCGAAAATTATGAAGATTGGGGGCTAGGGTTTTGAAGAGTAATGGGGAAGAAGTTTCTTTTTGGAATGGTAAAAATGAAAAGTAAAGGTAGGAATTGGTGGTAAAAAGGAAAAAGTAGCCTGGGAAACGACGTTCAGTCGACTGAATTGTCTATTCAGTCGACTGAATTTTTTGCCTAAAATTTTCTGTGTTAAATTCAGTCGACTGAATAGAGTTTTTAGTCGACTGAACTATTGTATAATTGTTTTCTGCCTTGTGTTCAATCGACTGAGCAGTAAGGTTCAGTCGACTGAATGTTGAGTTTATGGTGTTTTAAATTTTAAAAAAAATTTCAATAAACGATTACGATTGTATAGACATATTACAATATAACAACATGATTTGGCCACAGAAATAATCATTTCTTTGGAGATGGACTATTTTTCTTTTGAGTTTTATTTCCTTCATTCACCATATAGTTTTTGTCCCATGAATTTGGACTATATTGAGGAGTTTTTAGCGACATCCAAGGATTCACGGGATCGACTGGTGTACGGTATGACGAAGATGGATCATACGAACTAATTGGTCGAGGCAGGGGCTCAGTGACATCGTTTTTCTTTGAACTACAAAAACGTAAACCGATTTTCTTAAGAAAGCTTAATCGTCTAGCCGTTACTTTTTGTTCAAAATATAATTCTCGTTGAAGATCAATTTGTTGTTGTTGAAAGTGATGAATCTCATCAATCTTTCTTTTCGTATCAGGTGAGATAAAAAGACCACGTTCAGCCTTCTTCGATTCTAGTGTGTAGCCAGTTCGATAGTTTTCCCGTTTATAAACCGGTTCATGCTTTGGTGTTGGCGTAGGAAGTTTTGGTGATATGGGTGAATTATCGACTGAGGAGGCGATGTTGATGGGAGAGTATGAGTTGTTGGAAGACATTTTTGTATATAATTTTCAAACTTTTTAATTTTTGAAAGTAACATATGTATAAACGTATATATATAGTATAAAAGTGCTAAAAAAATGTGGTGGTAAATTAATAAGGCTTTAGAACCAATCATTGTTTCATTGGTTTTAAAAAAAATTGGTTAGTAGTGGATGGATTAGAGACATCCTTTAATATATTATGTATTATTTAGCTGAATTGAAACATATACATTAAAAATTTCTTTTTGTGATTCAGTCGACTGGGCAGAGTTGTTTAGTCGACTGAGTTTTATAATTTTTAAAATATTTGCTATAAAACATCTTTAAAAGAAATTATTCCTAACTCTCGTCGTAATTTTATAAAAGAGTTTTCTAATAAAGGTTTAGTAAATATATCGACAATCTGATTTTTGGTAGAAATATGTTCTAAATTTATGATTCCTTTTTCGATATTGTCACGTAGAAAATGGTGACGAATATCAATATGTTTTGTAGGAGAATGATTTACCGGGTTTTTAGATAAATTTATTATACTTTTAAATATCACAATATATTGTAGAA
Source organism: Allium cepa (assembly GCA_030765085.1). Lineage (NCBI taxonomy): Eukaryota > Viridiplantae > Streptophyta > Magnoliopsida > Asparagales > Amaryllidaceae > Allium > Allium cepa. The sequence continues at coordinate 585,509,003 of CM060944.1, read as the reverse complement.
TTTGTTAAATTTATATTAAAATCTTTAAGTGTTTGTTGCATATAGATGACTTGAGTACATGCTAAGGCGGCTGATATATATTCCGCTTCACACGTGGAAAGCGAAACACAATTTTGTTTCTTACTAAACCTAGATACAAGTGATTTTCCAATGAAATGGCACGTACCACTTATACTTTTTCTATCTGTTTGAGATCCACCAAAATCAGCATCACTAAATGATACTAATTCGAATGGACACTCTTTTGGATAGAAAAGACCAAAATCTTTAGTATAGTTAAGATATCGCATAATTCGTTTTACAGCTCGTAAATGTGATTCTTTAGGGTTAGATTGAAAACGTGCACATAGACATACACTCATCGTTATGTCTGGTCTACTAGCGGTTAAGTAAAGTAAGGAGCCTATCATACTTCTAAACAATTTTTGGTCTACACTTTTTCCATTTTCATCTCGATCGAGATGTAGTGGTACTCATAGGAGTAGGTTTAGCAGAAGTGTTTTCCATTCCGAAACGTTTAATTAGATTAGCACAATATTTTTCTTGGTTTATGAAAATTCCATTTGTTAATTGTTCAATTTGAAGTCCGAGTAAATAGGATAATTCTCCCATATGATACATTTCGAACTCCTTAGTCATTATATTTGAAAATTCTTTACATAAGTTTTCATTTGTCGAACCAAATATAATATCATCTACATATATTTGAATTATTAGAATATCTTTAGTAGTATTTTTAATGAAAAGAGTTTAATCTACTTTTCCAATTTGAAATCCCGAATTTAGTAAATAACTTTTAAGTCTTTCATGCCAAGCACGATGTGCTTGTTTAAGACCATATAGTGCTTTCTTTAATTTATATACATGATCCGGATATTTTTCATGTATAAATAAAGGAGGTTGTTCAACGTATACATTTTCTTTTATAAAACCATTTAAGAATGCACTTTTAAGATCCATTTGATAAAGTTTAAAATTGTGAAAACATGCGAAGGCTAATAGAATACGTATTGCTTCAAGTCTTGCAACTGGAGCAAAAGTTTCTTCAAAATCAATACCTTCTTCTTGATTATACCCTTGTGCTACAAGTCTAGCTTTATTCCTAGTTATATTACCTTGTTCGTCTACTTTATTTTTGTAAACCCATTTTGTTCCTATAACTGATTGATTATTCGGACGGTCAACTAACTCCCAAACATCGTTACGTTCAAATTGATTTAATTCTTCTTGCATAGCAACAATCCAGTAATCGTCTGTTGATGCTTCTTTAGGATTTTTAGGTTCTGTTGTTGAAATAAAAGCAACATGTCCCATTTGATTTAGTTGACTTCTTGCCTTAACTTGAGAATTCATTTCACCTATTATATTTTGCGCTGGGTGATCTCGTAATAATCTTGGTGGAGATCTTAGTTCATTATCACAATTTTCAAGGTTTGTATTTTCTATATTTATAAATTCTTCATCATCTTTTATACTTAAATTTTTATTAAAATTTTCATCAAAAGATATATGTAAAGTTTCTTCAATTATGTTTGTTCGTTTATTAAATACTCGACATGCTTTACTTCGTTCTGAGTATCCAACGAAAATTCCTTCATCGGCTTTTGGATCGAATTTTCCTAGTTGATCTTTTTTATTTAAAATAAAACATTTTGATCCAAATACTTTAAAATAATATATATTTGCCTTTTTGTTATTAAATAGTTCATATGAAGTATTCTTAGTTAATGGTCTAATTGGTATACGATAATACATAACATGCAATAGCTACGGCGTCTGCCCAAAAAAATTTTGGTAGAAAACTTCCATTTAATAATGTTCTTGCACATTCTTGTAATGTTCTTGCACATTCTTGTAATGTTCTATTCTTTCTTTCTACAACTTCATTTTGTTGAGGAGTTCTAGGAAATGAAAAATTATGATTTATTCCTTTTTTTTTTACAAAAGGATTCAAAAGCTTCATTTTCGAATTCGCCTCCATGATCGCTTCGTATATTTTTAATCTTCAAATCTTTAGTGTTTTGAATTCTTTTAACAAATGTTTTAAAATGCTCAAAAGTATCACTTTTATTTTTTATAAAAATAGTCCATGTATGTCTTGAGAAATCATCAACTATTACAAACACATATCGATTATGATTAATGGATTGAACTTGTGTTGGTCCAAATAAATCCATATGTAGTAATTCTAGTGGTTGTAAGGTCAAAATATTTTTCTTCGATTTGAAAGATGACTTTGTTAATTTTCGTTTTTGAAAACCATCACAAAGATATTTTATTTTAAAGTTTATCTTGGGTAAACCTCTTACTAATTCATTTTTAGAAAGTTTTCTATAGTTTAAAATTAATATGACAAAATCTTTTGTGTCATAACCAAGGATCATTATCTTTGGCTAGTAAACACATATTTGTATTATTATTAATTTTCATATTTAGAACATAAATATTCCTATCTCTATTTCCCTCAAAAACATGATTTTGGTTTTGATAAAAAATACTACATTTGTTTTTCGAAAAAGTTATTTTAAAACCATTGTCACAAAGTTGACTTATGCTTAGTAGATTATGTTTTAGATTTTCAACTAATGAAACATTTGTTATAAAAGGTAAATTTGATGTACCGTAATTGCTCACATCTCCTTTGCCAATGATATAACCTTTTGAATTGTCTCCGAAGGTAACCGAGCCACATTCAAAGTATGTGATGTTTGTAAGCATATCTTTGTCTCCGGTCATGTGTTTTGAGCAACCACTGTCTAGTATCCATTTCTTCTTTTTGAGTGGGACCTTAAAATAAATATGAAATTATTGGTACCCACCTTTTTAATAGGGTCCTAATAAGTTAGAGTTTAGGAAACCAAACACACTTTGGTTCAGTATCCTTTTTATAAATATAGTTTTTATTATTATGAATACTATCCATAAATGTTTTAATACATTTATTCCTAATTAAAATATTGTTAGTCTTTGGAGCCCAAATTTTTGTCATCTTAGTTTCTACTTTTGTTTTAATAGGTTCTCTTGTTAACATTTGTTGTTTTGAATCAGTATTCTTCTTCAAAATTGCATTTTTCCTTTTAGGAATTTTTGACTTCTTTTTATATCCTAATCCATTTTACTTGAAGAGGATTGAGAATTTTCTAAAATATTAGATAAATTTTCTCTTCCTTTGTTAAAGTTAGAAACATTTTTTTTGATGTTATCTAATCTAGCTTGAAGAAAATTATTTTCTAACTCAACTTGTCTAATCTTAGTTTTTAACTCATGATTTTCAAAAACAATTATATCATTCTTTGTCTTTTGAGTTTCAATTTCTTGACTTAAAAGTGATAATTGAGTTTCCGAATTTGAATGATATTCTTGAACTTTTTCAAGTTCTTCTTATAGAATTTTCTTTCCATCTTTTAACATATCCCCTTCAAATTCAGCTTTGTTTTGATTTTCACGAGTTTCCTTGAGTTTCTTTTTAAGAGTTTTTATTGTGATCAAAAGTTCAGTGTTTAATTCAATTAAATCATCGAAAGTTAAATTACTAACCTCAGATTCTTGAGCCATAAAGCATACATTCCCTTGTTCATTGTCGCTGTATTTTTCACTTTCAGATGAAGAAGAATCTGAATCGTCCCATGTTACAGAGAATGCCTTCTTTTTGAATTTCTCTTTCTTGTTTTTATAATTGAGAGCTTTCTGATTCTCCTTCTTTTGCTCAGGACAATCCTTGTGCATGTGACCTTTCTTGTGACAGTTGAAACATTCTATATTCGAGGATGTAGGTTTGTTCACGAAATTCTTATTGAATCCATTTTTTATTTCTTTTTCTATATCTTAATAATTTCTTGAAAATTTTGGCTATAAATGGTAAATCCTCATCTTCAGACTCTGATTCTTCCTTTTCCGCATGAAAAGCTACATTCTTTCTTTCTTGAGCTTGATCTTTCTTAGCTTGCATATTTACTTCATATGACATAAGATTTCCAATTAATTCCTCTGGTTTCATTGTAGATAGATCATTTGCTTCCTCAATTGCTAGTACTTTTCTCTCCCATTCATCAGTGAGTGAATTTAGAACTTTAGACACAATGTCAAAGTCCGTGTATTTTTCTCCTAATCCTATTAAGGCATGATGAATGTCTTGAAATCCTGAGTACATGTCATTGATGGATTCATTTTGTCGCATTCTAAAGTTTTGGAATTGGTTCTTCGGCATGGATATCTTTGTTTGTTTGACCTTGTTTGTGCCTTCATGTATGACTCTAAGTGTTTTCCATATCTGATATGCAGTAGTACATAAGCTAACACGGTTGAATTCATTTCTATCCAAGGCGCAAAATAGCATATTCATAGCTTGGCATTTGCACTAGCTTCATTCTTTTGAGTTTGTGTCCATGTAGGATAATCGGTCGTGGGTACAACGAACTCTGCTTGAGTGGCATTCTAGGCTTCGAAACTTGTTGCTTGCATATAAATCCTCATCCTTGTAGCCCAATAGTTATAGTTTAGTCCATTGAATATGGGGGGTCTTTGGGTAGATTGTCCTTCCGCAAATGTAGAGCTATAGGCAGATGTTGTGCTTTTACTTGTGTTATTTTCCATATTATCAATATGTCTAATAACGGTGTCATGGTTATAGGACGGCCAAGCTCTGATACCAATTGAAAGATGCTATGCGGTAGGATCTTGTAATATAGAATAATGGAATAGTCTAGGTAGATAAAGTAAGTAAAAGCAAGGTAGACACCAGGATTTTAAAGTGGTTCGGGCCTCTAGTCCTACGTCCAGTTCCTAAGCTTCACTTAAGAACTCTACTAACTAAAACCCTCTCTTAACCTAGAGGAATAGATTTACAACTTACCCAAACAACCGAACGGGATTTCTTGCCTCAACTATCGAAGAGGACTTCAACTCAATTAAAAACAATATTCGACTTGTTGTGTTCTTATCAACACTAATGAGTCTAATGTAGTACAATGTTTCTATAATCTTATCCTCGAGAGTATGCAATGTGTTTGTGAAGATTTAGGAAATGTGAATTGCTATGAATCAAAAGAGTGTTATAAACAAAACAGAGATTCAAGAAGTAGATTGGTGATTGCTTTGAAATTTTTTAGAGAATATAAAATATGTTCAAAAAAGTAGTGAGATTAAAGCATAAGAGAATTGGTGAATTGAATATGTTAGAACCATGTATTTATATGTGTAGAAGAGATGCATTTGTTTGCTAGAGATGCAAACAAGAGATGCTTCCATTTCCATTGGAGAATGGTTACAACTCTTGGGAGGAAGAAGGTGCCCTTTCAGAAAAAAATTCATAGGTTTAAATTCAGTCAACTGAGCAGGGATTTCAGTCGACTGAAAAATGTAAAGTAAAATTTTCGGGAACAAATTCAGTCGATTGAGCAGGGTGTTTCAGTCGACTGGAACTGTGCATGTTTATGTATGTGTAACAGGTTTAGTCGACTGGGCACACCTGTTCAGTCGACTGAACTTTTGATTTTTGCACGGTGAATTTTTATTTTTAGAAAATGAAGTTTATAAAATGTGTTCTAGTGTTTGTGCAAGCCTCTTGAGGATAGATTTTAACAAAAAATCTAAACTAAGACCTATATAAATCATACTTATGTTTATCCTTGGTCTTCATCGTTCTTCCTTTAGCTTTGCACATATCTCTTCCTTTTTATTGAAGCACATTGTCATTGATCAAAATATAGCGTATCAACACACCTATGTTCAATGGTGAATATACTTACTAGCAAAACAGAATGAAATTTTTTCTGAAACCATTGGTGCTTGGATTATTATTGGGATAGGATATAGGACACCAAATATAGTGGTAGATAATCAAGAAATTGAAAAACCGATGGATCAATGGACAAATCTTGAAAATAAACTACAGAATGCTAATGCTAAAGCTATGGATTCTATTATTTGTTCATTGGATCAAATTGAATTTAATCGTGTGTCACATTGTCTTATTGTGCAGGAAATTTGGCACACACTTATAGTGACTCACGAAGGAACCTCCCAAGTCAAAGAATCTCCCCTTGCCATGCTTAGTAGCGAATACGAGAACTTAATATTGGCCAAGGATGAAAATGTCAAAGAGATGTACGAACGACTTTCTAATCTCGTATATATATCAAAAGCTCTTGGAAAATCATATATAGAATTTGAAATAGTCCGAAAAATCCTCAGAGTCCTTCCATGAAATTTCGAAATGAAAGTTACTGCCATTCAAGAATCAAAAGATCTAGAAAAAAAAGGTGAAGAACTTATCGAAAATCTCACTACTTATGAGCTAGAAATGAAATTCAAGGAAGAACGTGAAAGAGGTGATACTCGAAAGAAATCAATAGCTCTCAAAGGAACAACGGAAAGTGATGATGATGATGGAGCATTTTAATTTGCACTAATAATAAAGAAAATTAAAAGGTTGAATCACAAGTATGGAAATCCAGCTCTAAATCAACAATTAAAAAGAAGAATAGTCCAAGTTCTAGACAACCCAAAAGAGCAGGAGATCATATGTCACAAGTGCAATAAACCTGGTCTTATTAAGCCAAATTGTCCTCAAAATCGACTCAGCCGAGGAAAGAAACTGAAAAGGAGAAGTTTTGCAGCTACTTGGGATGAAACTGAAGAAGATGATAAAAGCACTGGTAGTGAGAGAGAAAATGGAAATATGTGTCTTTAAGGAGATACAACTGAGAGTGATGATGACGAGACATGCGAGGTTTTAAAACTTACTCATTCAGAATTACTTATATATTTTCATGAGTTAAATGGCTGTTTCGAATGACTTAGGAAAAAGTATGCTAAAATTGAATCACAAAGAGATAGTTTGATAGAATTAAATAAACAGCTTGATCAATTGGTTAAAACCTATCAAATCAAGAGCCCTAAGTATGTTAAGTATGCATCATTTGAAGAAGTGATTAAAAATTCAGAAACTAAAATTAAATCACTTGAAAATAAAATTGTGATTTTGAAAGAAAGTGAAAATACTATGAGAGAAAATTTTATTAAAAAGTGCACTCTATTATTGAATGAGAATGAATCTTTCAAAGCACAAGTCCAACAATTGTCTACAACTTTAGGATAATTTTCCAAAAGAGAAAGATCGCTAAATATGTTTTTAGGGAAACAAAAAGTCAATACTATTAAACAAGGACATGGGTATAATGAATTTGAACATGTCAAAAGCGAAATTAATCAAGTCAATTCCAAGTGCAAATTTGTGGAAAAACTGGACATAATCACAATAATTGTTGGTATAGACCCAAACACATGAAAACCATACCAATTTGGGTTCCAAAAGGCACGAATATAAATCCCTTAAAATCAAACAAATCTGGGTGCCAGAAAGAACAAATATAATTTTCTTGGGTCTACACAAACTTATTTTTCAAAATCTTTTATCACTAAAAACCGTAGACCTATAAAAACAAATAGGTCATAAAAATCTTTTCTCATGTAGGTGTGGTGGCAGGCTAAGGAACAATAACAGTGATACCTGGATTCTGGCTGTTCCAGGCACACGATGGGAAACAAATCAAAGTTCCTCAACCTAGTACAAAGGTGGCAAAATCACAATGGGTAACAATGAAAAATTATCGTAAAGGTAAAATAGGTAACGATACATTTATCTTGAACGATATATTAAATGTGAAAATCTACACCATAATCTGATTTAATTCAGCCAGTTATGTGATAAGGAAATAAATGTTGATTTTGATTCTGACTTGGGCAAAAATGTTGACCAATCATCTTTTCATCCTTGAAATATTTCATAAAGATGTTTTTTGGACTAACTATATTACATTATTAGGTGATAAGAGATGTTATTTTTGTATTGGTTGATGATTACTCTAGATACACGTGGACATATTTGTTCATTTTAGTGCTTCTAGATCTGACACTATGTCCACTAATTGTTTATGTGCGCACTTTCAATTAAATCCTTAAGGAATCACATTTAAAAAACTGTAAAAAGGATTATAAAGTATTTGTTGCAACTCCACGATTTGGTCTATGATATCTATCTAATGATAACCTTGATTCAAAAGTTTTTTGTTCAGATGCAGATTATGTTGTTGTCTAGTTGATAGAAAAAGTATTGGTAGAACGAGTTTTATGTTGATACATTCATAAGCTGCATCACATTTTCGAAGAAAATATCGGCATATTTTTCATTTCAATTGATTTCAAATTAGCGAACATTTTTTATATATAAAACCCCTTTCAGAAAATAATTTTTGTTGACTTCGTTTCAGATTAGGCATTTTAGAAAATTTGATAATTATTTTTTAATTTGACCTTAAATAACTACATTAACTAATCTGACTCCCTACTAATTATCAAAAAGATAAATAGTTATTAAAAAAGTGATGAATGTTGATATTGATCATATATTATGACTTGAGATGGTATATTTAGTAAATTTAATTAAAAATTTAAAGATTAATAATAACTTTTGTTGGAAAAATTCCATGACCATCTCTATTTCTATCATATTTTTAACGATCATTACTCATTAAAATCCAATATGGTATGTCAAAATGTGGTATTTTAAACGGGAAATTATTCGTTTTTACTTTATTTTCTATTTAAAAACATCCAAAGTATTCACTCTCATTTAAAAATACTCACGGATATGCATGGGTGAATTACTTGGAATATTTGTTTATGTGCTTTCATGCTCATTTAAAAGTCCTCATAGTTATGCATGTATGGAACACATATCAAAATTGATTATTAAATAGACAAGTTGATTCTAATTCCATTTAAAAGTCCTCACAGTTATGCATGGTTAGAAGATGCTTAAAATTCATTTTTATAAAAAAGGAATACTATTGATCTCATTTAAAAGCCTTAACGGTAATTCATGGTTAGTAGATATTCAAATTTTTGATATAAATATACCACAAATAGATACAGCCACATGGTTTTATATGCCAACATCATCCCTATCACTCTAAAGTAGAATATGCGTCTAATAGAATATTTATGATTTTTGTTTGATTTTTTATTGAAATTTAATATTTATACCCAATTGGGTATTAATGTTGTATTAATGTCTATCACTTTATCTCTATTTTTCTAACACTATTACTGTTTTTCTGATAACAAAAGGGGGAGAGAAAATTTAAGTTTAGGCAAATAAAGGTCAAATGTTTTATTTTTTATTTGCATATTCCCATCTAGGTTCATTTGCATATTTTTACTTATTTTCATGCATATGTGAAGGGGGGAGCTTTGTTGTAGGAGGAGCATTCAAATAGAGGGAGCAAATAGGGTTCATCAACGAAAAAATACATTTAATAAATTTAAAATCTTAAGTATATGTTTGTTATCATAAAAAGGAGGAGATTGTTGAATATGCTAGTATATGATTTTTGTTTGATGATAATAAACATATATATATATATATATATTCATTTAAATGTACTTGTTATTGTACTAATTTATTTTTCACATAAGTAAATAAATATTTGCTAAATAAAATAAATAACAAAGAATTTAAAATTCAAACAAATATTTTATTCAAAAAATGTTTTATTGCAATTTTGAATGGTACAAATTTGAGCTCTCACTACATATATACATTTTCAATTACAATGCAATTTCGATTACATCACAAAATTCACCTTACAACGTTCACTTCACTACATATCACTCATTCACTCATATTTTATCTCCAACTTTATTCCAGATTAAATCCAGCATCTGAATTATCTGAAAAATAAACACTTATGCAGTAAAATTAAAAAAGAAATATTTTTGCAGTGTAAAATAAAATGTGGGTTTTTGAAAATATCATTTGCCTCGATTATTTGGGTAATTCATCGTTATTTATTTTGAATTCATCTTACATGAACAGCTTGTAACATGCACAGTGTATCACTGTACATGTCGTAAGGTCTTGTACACTGATATACACTTGATAAAACTGCAGGAATAGGTGAGCATAAGGTCAAACTGAGCTGAGGCTAGATTCAACTCAGGTGCAATACGAAAAAATTCACAAAGTTTCAAATACATTAGAGCCTACATATACACATGTGTACATGTACACATGTGCAATGCCTCAGCATCTCGAATTTCAGCCAAGAGACATCTGTACACATGAATATAATATGAAACAAGACTACAAGATAGGTTCAAATACAAGTGCACTCAACAAGGCAGGAAGAAGATGCAACCAAACCAGAGCATAGCACATATGGTCAGAGAACACAGTGAACTGTTTGAAACAGAAAGTAAACATATTAAGTATTAAGGTACGAACTTGACACAAGTGAAGCCTCAACCAAAACATAAATGCAACCTGGCTCACAAACACATATCATCATATATGGATATGCAAGAAGCAGTTCAAATCGAAGCAATGCAAAGAAAACACCAGTTCAAAACCAGATCGAGCTAGCAGTTCAATGCACAAGCATGTGGTAGGGAAAAACAGTGACAGTAGTCAAGTGCAATCAAGCATACATATATACATGTGTGAACACACATATGTGTAGTGGCAACCAGGTGAATATACCAAACAAGTGTACACAAGACTACCAACCTAGTTCAACGAAATACAAAGATCACTCGATGCAACCTGATACCAGACTCGCAACAACCAAGCTCATATGCAAAGTCAAGTTCATTAACAACTGAATGCAACTCTGAAGAAACATGAAATGCAAGCATGAGCAAGCAGTTTCATACATGCTCAAAGGCACCGGAAGAGACATCAACATTCATGAAGATCAAATATGAATGTAAAGCCACACAATCCACCAGACCAATGAAACAACAAACGAAGTGACATATGTATACATATGCATATGGAAAGGTACAAGAATTAAATCAATATGAATAGGAGCACTTTCAAAAGGAAAGTGTCAAGCAAAACAACACTGCGAACTAGTTCCATAAATATGACTCAAGCTCAACAACTCAATGCAAACAAAGTAGCATCAAGAAGGTCGCAGGCACAAGTCAATGATGTAACGACCCGAAATTTTCACGCCCGAAAATTTCAGACAGTTAATAAAAAGAAGAAAGAGATAGAAGAAGAATAACAGAATCAACAACATCTCACACTCGCAGTGGATAAAATATAACAATAAATAATAACAGTCTACAAAAGAATACTATTACTGTCAATTACATTTAATATGCATCAGAGTTTTACGTACTTACAGTCACTGAACGTATACAAGTATCATGACTCAGATTAACAATAATATAAACACAGCGGAAATACTCTATATGCTCTTGCCATCCAGCTCGTCTCCTGAGCCCCAGAACGTACCTACCTGGAAATCTGTAATACTCGGTCTGACTCGAGCATTACACCAAAGTAACACTCGGCTCAGACTGGAAACCAGCGTGAGTAAACCCAACTAACATGGAATACCAAAGCAATCAACTTATTTAAACCCGGGGTAACATATATCAATTTAACACATTCACAATTTGCTATAGACAACACTTATTACACCCGTCAATTTCTAAGTACCAAACTTAGATAAAATAATCCAATTCACTTAAATCATTTCATCGTATTGATTTCACAAATCAATTTATAAAAATTCGAAGTGGTTTCGGGTATTTCCTAATACCCGACCCCGGTCTCTTCGAAACTCATGTTATCCTAACCCAAGTTATTCAAACGAAATACACAACATTTCGTATCAGAGATATCAGCTAATTCAAAACATCCAATACCATTCAATCATCCAAAAGCAAAGCTTAATCACATACAAATCAATTCAATTGATCCTAATTGAATTCCAAACCTCAATCACTTAGATTACTTCATTTAACATTAATTAATTCCAAATCAATTAATTAGTCAACCCATCATTATTCATCTTAATTTATCACCCAGGATTAATTATTTTCCAATTAAATTCAAGTAATTATCTTTAATTAATTTCACGTTATTAATTATCCTTAATTCCAATCAATAAGTAATCCTAATTACTTCATAAATTTATTAACAATATTAATTACATTAATCCTTAATCACTTATATTAATTAACTTCTCATAAGTCACTTTCATTGATTTATTTTCTTAACCAATCTATCTCTATTTACATCATTAATTAAATAAGTTAATGATTTCTCATTTACATTTCAATTTATTCTAATCTGATTTAATTACTCTTTTTATAATGGAAGCTTAAAGAAATTTAAAACCAAATTAATTTTTAAATCCAATTCGGTTTACAATTGCACTTTGACATTCAAGTTATTAAAACACTTAATATTTTAAAACTTTATTAGTTAGATTAACTTGGTTTTAGAACTTGTTTTAAATCTCTACTTTACAATTTAACTCCAGTTTTTAAATATCACTTCTATTTCTTTCCAATTCATTTTTATCGTATTCTATAATTATTTCGCTTGGAAAATTTCACCCTTACATTTCTTTCAAAATCCAATTTTTATATATATCGATAACTCAGGATACTGAAATATCCAAGCAAACCACAAAATTCAGCATTCCAATTACCAAAAATATTCATCACAGAATATCAATCATGCCAACTTGTATTATATATAGCACTCCAATTCAATTTCAACCATGCAGCCAATCATCTAAATTCAACCACTTAAATTTAAATAAAAATCCAAAAACGTGAGGTTTACTCACCTTTGGTTTTGATTTGAAATCCACTCCAACCAGCCTGTTTTCCTTTCAGATTTCAAACCTTGAATAAACATTTACAATTTTATTAACATTTGAACCAATCGATCAGCCTATTACATCTATTAAATTAATTTTAACTAATTTCCTTTTATAAAAAATTTTAAGTGACTAAGAACAAACAACTTCCCATAATTCATTATTTAAAAATTTCACTAGTAAATAAAAATAGGTATATATGTGTGCTTATTAATATTTTGAATGAATTGAACAATTGGTTACTATTTTATAACTTAATTACCTAATAATTTATTTTTTAACTAATTTTAAATAAAATATCCTTAGTGACCAAAATCATTAAATAGGTTAGTTAGACAAATAATATTTTCGTAATCCAATATTTTAGAATTAATCTAGTAAGTTTAGAAGGTGTATACATAAATCCTTTATTTCCCGATTTTATCTTTGAACTATATATATACACACATTTATAAAAATAATTTTATTGCTGTAAAACTTAATATATAGATATATATATATACACATAGACAGAGTTCGAATCAACTAGTTTCTTACTACACATATACAGTCCCATAAAAATCAATCTTTGATGAATAAACTATAAATTGGAAACAAGTTATACCTCGATGTCATCTGCCGAAACCGAAAATCGAGCAAACCCCAAGCCCTAATCGTTCGAACCCTAAACTGCTTTCCATGTGCCTCGTCACCATTGACGTGCTCGCGACGCCCTAGATCTCGCGACGTCGACCCTCGCGACTTCGGCAGAAACCCTCCCCCTAGAACTCGAACATCTTCAACATTGCGATAGTCGCGAGGTGGACTCGTGATCACCTGATCCCCACTTCCATTGAGCAGCCATCCCTCAGCCGCACAGCCAACCCTCGTTGCCACGAACCCTAACTCGAAGACGCGACTTGCCATAGATCGCTGCCGCTTACTTGCGACTCAATCGGAACACGGCTTCGGCCTTTCCCCTTTTTTTTTAATTTTTTTAAAAAAAACTGTAATCGATTTGAAGGCAAAGGGAAATTTCGTTCGAAGTAAAAGGAAAAGGAAGGGCCGGATATAATTTTTTTCTTTTGTTTCGTTCAGTTCGGTCCTAAAGCTTGAGGGAGACGAAGACATACAATAGAATTGAGAATGGCTTCTTGAGCACGCTTGATTATTATATAATTGAATATTGAAATTATCTCGCGTTGTATAACGCGAAATTCCGAAACCCGAATCAAACATGCCGACAGACGTTCATAATGTTTTACCCGCGTTCTGAACACAATGGGACGTGTTTTGGAGGCTAATTTTAATGTATGTGTGAGTTACGGAATTAAACGATCAATATTAAATTAAATCGATTAAAATAAATCTAAGCGTTTCGAGCAGCCAGGGTCAAAAGACAACTCCGATTGCTACGAAAATTGAAATCCAATAATAACAAACTATTACGGATCCAATGGAACTGATTTCGTCGAATTCTGAGACTGTGCCTCAGAAGGCTATTTTTAAGTTCAATTTAAACGATATATTTTTAAAACTGAACAAAACACTTCCAAACTCAATTTCAACACTTTCACTACCTTCAGTGCTATCAATATAAATTTTATAAGCCTTCAAATTATTTTTAACCGGCTAAAAAACTCCAGATTCAGCGTTTTACCCAATTCCAAATTCTATGATTAAATATTTAAACTATATAATTCAATAATTTAATTATTAAGTAAATATTGATATCTTGAATTTCAAGTTAAAATTAACTTTTAAATATTTAAAATCAATTAATTATTCCAATTTACATAGTTAGAAATTCCGGGTCGTCACATTCCTCCCCCTTAAAAGAATTTCGTCTCCGAAATTACTAGTCAGGAAGAATGGACCATTACCCGTTTACCTTTTTCCAAAACTCACAATCAACATCCTACTAACTATCCTTTATTAAAGACCCACTATCACCTTAACCAACTTCCCAAAACCTTCTATAGTTTCAAACAATACCCTTTTTCTCAATCATTCAAATTACAATTTAAAACCAAATTTTGAATTCTCAAAATTTTCTCAAAATTTTTCTAACTCTCTAAATTTTCGAAAATTTTTGCCAGCGTCTCCTTTGCGAGGCTAGCTGGGTACAACTACAAAAGGCCTCTACGGGCTCCCAAATTCCAAAATAAAACAAAAGCCAAATGGCTACATCAAAAACTCAGTCCAATTTCATACAGAAATTAAAATACATACCTTTTTGTCGGGCAAATCACATTTGTCTTTTGGAATCAAATCCAATTTTCTTTTCCCCCCATTAATACCTGCATAACTTGCTTGACAATAATATCCAATCGTAACCCTTCCAAATCATTGTATACATTTTCCTACATAAGTGTCATGTCTATTTCAAAATTAGTTTTCCCATTCCATATGAATTCACTTCTGATTATTAAATTTTATCTTTCATTTATAACTAATTCATATTAGTTTCATCTACTGATTTACTTTAATTTTCAATTTGAAATTGTTTTGTCGTTAACAAAAATTTTCTAACTCCCAAAATTTTGAAATTTTTTTGGCAGAGTCTCCTTTGTACGAAGGAGCTTTTGCAATTTGACAAGAGATATAAATATGTATACATCGACCCACACGGTCGGAAAAAGCAAAAACAGTTCATATTTCCTATTTTTATTGCTAGGCGTACCTTATTTAGCACATTAAGCAAGCAGCGTATTAATTTTAGCAAATAGCACAACCAAATCCAGCCAAATGGTTTCCCGGTACCTGTACTTACTCAATTTAAATATGTAAGTGCCATATATAGAGAATTTATTAGCATTTCACTTACTTTAATGGCAAAACACAAGCATTACAAAGCATCAAATACCAAACGCTTACCATAAGCGATTTATATGATTTAAAGCCAATCCAATTGCTTCGAACCAAATTTATATGCCATTTCATTCAATTTTAATGGTTTACAACTCAATTGCTTATGTTCAATTTATTTTTAATCCAAACAAGCTCATATTCACTTCAAAAGATTCAGAATCAATTTTATTTAATCTCTATTAACTCATAGCATTTTAATTACTTTTTATTTACGCCGAACGACAATTCATCTTATGAAATTTCGACGATATTGTATTTAATTCCATTTCATTTCCAATTTATTTACCAACTACTCATTGCATTTCATTTTATTTCTGCATTAGATTTATGCAAAACAATTTATTAAGCTTGGCACATTCAAACTTATAAATTAATAATCATTTCCAAATTAATTCAATCCAAGCTTTTATTAATGGGCTTTCACTCTTATTCGAAGCCAAGCTCCTATAAATTTTAAACTTAAGTTAATTTACCTTTGTTTATTCCAATATCAAACTTAAGTTTACTTCTATTCGATTCTCATTTAAGCAACTTCCATTAAATTCAGTTAACCTGTAATATCCCAGAATTTCCAGGAGTTTAAAATGTTGATAATCTCTTATTTAAATTATTTGAAATTGATAAATTGTTATTTTCAAAGATATTTAACCAAGAAATAAAAATATAATATTTTAATTATGGTTATAAATTGGTTTTATATTAAGATTAATTATTTTATTTGTGTAAATAAATTCTAAATTGATATATTGTTTTCAAAATTTATAAGCGTGTTTAAATTGCATTTATATCTGTGTATTTAAATTGATTTCAAAATAGGATATATTATTTGTAAATAATTATGAGCTTATTTAAAAATAGCTGTTTATATTTATTTAAATTTATTTTAGATTTGATTTTTAAATTGGACTTTGAAATGAATATATATTTGAATTCAAAGATATACATGCATCTTAAAATAAAATAATAATATAATTTGGTTTTAAAAATATATAGATAATATTTTAATTAGAAATAAGGTTTTGTTTTATTTTTCTTTTATAAATGTTTGTCTAAACAAATTTGATTTGTGTTTATGTAATAAAATAAATGCAAGGCTTGGAAATAACATTTTAAAATAAGTTTGAAATATTGTATATAAATTTTATTTAAATCATATTTGGTTTCAATTCTTTTCAAAGATTGCATTTTATATAAAATTAGCAAACATTTATAAATGTATTTTTTTACTTGAAATTTAATTAGAAAATTAACTTAAAATAAAAAGGCCTTTATAATTCTTTTAGGATAAATATGAATAAATAATGACAAGTGTTAATGTATTAGGGGTTCTTTTAACATGTGTTAGTAAATAAAAATATGAGAATGACAAATGGTGTAGTTTAGTACAAGTGGCATTTTTCTAAAATTTTGTTTCCTTTTATTTTTAATAAAATCATTCAGCCTTTATATAAACAAATTTTTACTTCTCTTCATTCCTTTTCTATTCTTCAATTCAAAACTAAGAAAACTAAAACCATTCTCTAAAAAGCAAATCAGAAAATAAACCATTTCCTCAAACCAGAAAAGAAGCATTTCCTGTAAACACTTTCCAAACTTTTTAAAAAAAAACATTCTTCAAGCTCAAACTGAAAACCTATAATTCATTTTTCAAGATCATGACATCTCTCTAGTTCAAAATCCAAAACCTGTACTTCATTTCTCAGATCAAATAGAATCCCTGTAATCAATCCAGTTTTCCAAATTCAAAGATCTAAACCTGTCAGTAAATCCTCAAAGCCATTACAAAGAGCCTGTAACAATTCTCAGATTTTAAACAATCTGTAGTATTCAACCTGCACATCAAACAATGCTTTGATCATTCCTGTTTCGAGTTGAATCATCTCAGTCAATAAAGAAACCAACTATTAAAGCAATTCAGTTTTCTGGAATCAAAACAACAACGGCATGCAAAGTTTTTAAATTTTCAAAAGCAATTCCCAGTTCTTTTTTCCAAAGCCTTCTGCATTTTCTAAGAGGTAAGTAAACTTTTTTTAAAATTTAAGTTAAGTAGATAATTTTATGGTTATTTTGAAATCTTTGATGATAATTATTCTATATGTATGCATGTAGTAACTCTCTGTGTATTTATGATGTATGCTTATCTGTTGATTCTAGCTTCTCTGTTCTTAGTTCAGAACATATGATTTTGATCAAGATCAAAATCCTTGCATGTCTTTCCTGTTAGACTGTAAAAATTTCAACAATATAGTTTAGTTTAAAGCCTAATCCAGGAATTAATAGATACAACTATTATGAGATCTAAACTATGATAAAATCTGGAAAGTACAGTAGAGATACTTAAAATATGTAAAATCTATCATCTTAATTCACTGATTTAAGATCATAACTTGAATACATTATGGAAGTTATGATTTTTAAGACAAATATCAGAATTTTTAGATTTGAAATAAACGAGAATTTTGGGTTTGACTGGGATTTGGTTTTTTGGTGATATCTGATGATCACAAGGTTTGGGGTGGTCGGGATTCTTGTGGGAGGTGGAGGAGGTAATGGAGGTTCAGAAAAAAATCGAAGGTTAACTTTCCGGTGGTCGCGGCGACAGCGGTAGGAGGATTTAGGTTTTTAAACCTAATTGGGTCGAACTGGAAGATGGGATCGTTACTGCTTCTCTGGTACATAGAGTTGAATGGAATTTTGGAGATGGCCTCATTGATGATCGGAGGTTGTATGATTGTAGTGACGCGTCGTATGATGATCGGATATGCGACTGCGAGATGGTTCTAGTCATGAAGATGATTCCAGTTTCAACTGGAATGCTAAATTCTGGAACAAAGCTTGTGATGGTGATTTGGGGATTGGAGAAGGTTGCTGCAGTATAGGGTGACGTGTCGGAGAGTTCGTCAGCGGCCGGAGGTAGGTCTTGCAGTGGTGCATGTGCACAGGGAAGTGGTGTATGTTGTTTTGGGTGTCAGTGGATTGTCTTGCTCTGGGGTTGTTCGTTTTCTCGAGTAAGGTCTCGGGGAAGACTCGTGTGGATTTATGTTATGGCTCGAGTTATCACTGGGCTCAATTGCAAACTTAAGTAAAACTGTTAAAGTTGTAGCAGTTTTTTTTTAGAGATTTATATCAAACAGTTTTTAAAAATTAAATTAAAACTGTTTTGATAATGAGAAGAGATGTAGATGTACTTAGTTTTGTTTCAAGTACACATGGGTTAAACCGAAGTAAAATGTTTTAAACCAGTTTTTAAAATTTAATTGAAAGTAAATTTTTAAAACTTTAATCAAGTTAAATCATTTCTTGAAATTCATTTCTTTATAATAAATGTTTGAATAAATGATGTTGTATGATTTGTAAACTTAGATGTTTTAATTTAAATCCTTAATGTTATTTTCCAACTTATTTTGGAAATATATAAAAAAAAATTATAAGTAAATGTTTTTATTGGTTAATGAAAAATGATTTTATTAATTAACAATTAAAGTAAGTTAATTTATTAATTTGGAATTAGAATTGTTAATTAATAATTAAGGAAAGTAATTAATGATTTCTTTATAATTTAATTAATGAATTAAGTTAAGTAAATATTTCAAGATTTATTTAAGATAATGTTTTATCTTAAATATTAATTAAGTATTGAGGATTTGTAATTAATTAAGTTGATTAAGAATTTTTAGTTTAATTAATTTAATTTAATTAATTATTTTAAAAGGGATTAATTAAGTAATTAATTAAGTATAATTAAATTAACCAATAATCATGATGATTAGATTATTGACCGATGATTAATTAAATTGTAATTACTTAATTAACTAAGTAATTAAGGGTTAATTAAAATGGTAATTAATTAATACTTTATAAAGGTTATATTAAGTTTTAATTTGGTTTTCTTAATTAATAATTAAGAAGTTATTAATCTATAATGCAAGTTAATTTAAGAATTAATTAACTATTATTAAAGGTTAATTAATTATAATTAAGAATTAATTAATTTTATTTATGGATTAATTAATTTGTAATTAAGGTTGTTAATTAATAATTAAGTTTTATTAATTAATGATTAAGAGATAATTAATTCAAGTCCTCTCATATCTGCTCCCGTAGTCCTCTCCCATAACCCATTAGTCAACCCTGTAGTACCCACCCATACTCTCTCTGACACCACTGTTGTCCCTCCTCATACCGCTGCCGTAGTGACCGCCCTTACCCCAAGATCCCCTTCACCACCGCCCAAGTCTACTGACCCTACAACCACCTCAGTAAGCAATCCATCATGCCTTCTTCCCACTGTTCTTCACGTTCCCCCAAATATACCCCCGCTTGTACCGCCGGACCCATTTCCATCTCATCACCCTAACAAATCACCATCTACCCAAACTGTTCTACCTCCTCCTTCTTTTCAGGGTGAACGAAAATGGACTTCTCTATTTAAGCACAAACCAAAAAATGCTGGGTAGTACATTCCCGTTGACCTGAAACCAGAATATGAAGATGATGTGTTAGTACCAACGCAAGCAATTCTTGAAGCTGGAGCAGTGATATGGAATGAAACACTGGTTGGTTTTTTCTTAGACAAGCCATTGTCATATACAGCAGTAATCATTAAACTCAAGAAGATTTGGAAGTTAAAAGGCTCCGTAACAGTCAAATCAGATGGAAGTGTCTTCTTATTTAACTTTACGTGTTCGGAAGATAGAGTTAAAATTTTACAGAGTGATCCTATAATTATGAATAATAAGATGTTCATAGTTAAACCATATGATGCAGCAATAAGTAATGTACCAGGCTCAATCACTGCGGTCCCGGTCTGGGTACAGATGTACAACCTCCCAATTTTTGCGTGGTCGCCACTTGGGATTAACTGGCTTAGTAGTCACCTGGGGAGGATGTTGTGTATGGATGAGATGACGGAGAAGCAAGAATGACTGAGCTATGCGAGGTGCTTAATTGAAGTCAAACCAGACAAAGGGCTTCCTGACGAGTTTATGGTTAAGTTGGTGGAAGGGGGGTATCAAAAAATCTACGTTCAATACCAGTGGAAGCCAGATGTATGTGTATTATGCAAAAAAATTGGACATAAAACAGAAAGATGTGAAGGTAACGGAAACAGTCATAGTCACATAGATAAGGGAACAAGAAAAAACGGAAGTAAAGGAAAAAAGGATGAGACATCAGTGATACCCCGTGATAATAGAAATGTCAAACCAGTTCTGCAGCGTAACATCAGAACTTGGCAATGTGTGAGCAATAAGAAGCCAGAAACAGTGGATAAGGGAAATATTATAGTTCAGGTTGAAGAGAGCAAAGAGAAAAGCAAGAATGTGGAAGAGCAGAAAGGTGATAACCAAGACTATGGTTTATGTGGTGATAAAGTTAACAATAATGAAGACATAAATGAAGGAGTAACTGCCAACAATCAGAATGCAATAAATAAAGTAGTTAAGGATTTTAGTCCTGAAAAAGCGGAGACAAATGGAGAAAATGACTCAGTAGGAAAAATTATAATATTCAACAGATTTGATGCTCTCCTTAACCTGCAAGAAGATGAGAACATGATTGACACGCTAGAAGAAAGTGCGAAAGATGAAATACAAGGTCGAACAGCAATTGAAAGCTATGAAACAAAGGCACCAAATGAAGATCAGAACAATATTAATCAAGAAGAAAACAGGAGAAAAAGTTCAATACGAAGGAAACATAAGGAAGAACAAGCAGTGAATGAAATACAACAACAGGTAAATAGTGATGATGGATGCAAAAATGTTGAGACAAATAGTGATAGTAAAAAAGGTGAAGAAAATGGCTCATTTGGTAGAAAAGAAAGACCAAACAGCAGCAAAAATTGTAGGCAGAGGAAAAATGATCAGAAGAATGAAAACATGCACAGCGAAAATGACACATGCACTAAGTATCAGACCAAACTACAAACTACAAAATCCAGGCCACCAGGAATTGCCTCTATGCCCAACCTTTCCCCTCAACACTGTTACTCCAAAATCAAACCACCTTCAGCATTCAAAGCCCCTCCACCAATGACCGTGCACTCCTCTACGTCAACAATGCAACCCACCCCATCAGAAACTTCTCAAACCTCCTCCCTTTTACCTGAAGAAATAAAAAATCATGAAGTAACTCCCCTTTCAGCTACAATTCCTAACTACCTGTCCTCTAATCAGGCGGTAACTAGGAGAATGAAGATAGAACTTCTCAATGCACGAGTTATCCAATGATGTCTCGCATTGGAGCATGGAACATTCGTGGTGGAACCCAAATTATCAAACAGGAACAGTGTAAACAGCTTATCAAACCACATCAACTGTCAATCTTAGCAATTCTTGAAACGAAGTTAGACCAGACCAAGACTAACAAGGCGGCAACTTCCATTAATCCAAATTGGAAATTCGTCCACAACTTGAACGAAGCACCATATGGTAGAATTTTGATTCTATTTGATCCCAAAACTATTCAGCTAACCCCCATCCTTACTACTTCTCAGCTAATTCACTGTCATGCAATTGATCTATCTGATAAATCAACATTCTATGTGTCTTTTGTTTATGCTTTAATGACCAAGACTAAACTTGCATGCATGGGTATGACTGTCATCATCTACTGTATATATTGTTGCGAGCAACCTGAGACAGAAGAACACTTATACTTTGAGTGCCCTTTTATTAAGCAAATCTGGAAATGCATCATGGCTAAGCTTCAACGAACTAATGTCTCTGATGACAATCAGGTGGAGTGGGAAAGGATTTATATGAGATCGGGATATAAAAATGAACGAAAGAGGGTATTTAACACAGTACTGAAGAGTTTCATCAGCTCTGTTTGTAGAGAGCGAAATACAAGACTGTTCGATGCAAGTAAAGCAAAATCTGATGAAGTACTCAAGCAGTGGATTATGCAGGAAAATAAGAATGATATAAGTCGTCTCTCCTTCTCTTTCGATCCTGGGATCTTTGCCTCGCTATAAATATAGTCTGTCTTGTCTTTTCTTTTCTGTATTTTGTTCCCTTGTGCTTGTTGTGCCATGTCTCCCCTTGTTTTCTTAGATCAGTGTAATCTGTGTAATGTTCTATTTGGTGCCGCAATAAAATGGTCGGGGACCATCTAACCCCGTCCGCCTTGCCAAAAAAAAAGAGATAATTAATTAGTTAATAAAGTTTAATTAATTAATTATAAAAGTAATTAGTGATTAATTACTTTGTATTAAAGAATTGATTAATAATTAATATTTATTAATTAATAGTTGAAGGTTAATTAATCTGTTAATTGAAGATTAATTGGTTAAAGAGTAATTAAGGAATGAGTTACTCAATTTTAATTGAGGAGATCAGTGTGATCAAGCAAGTTAATTAATTTGTTAATTAATTAAAGAAGTCACTTGATAAATTATTAAGTATTATTACTTAATAAGTTTTGGTAAGGCTAATTACTTAAGATAAGCAATTGATGAATTTCAGGAGTAATTGAGATAAGGTAATTACTGATTTGGAAGTAATTTTTAATAGATAATTACTTGTTAAAGTAATTAAGAGTTTATTACTTGGTGTAATAAATCAAAGAATTTATTAAAGTAATTAAAAATAATTGAGAAGTAATTAAGAATAATTGATTACTATTTAATTAAGTTGATTAATTAAGAATAATGTAATTAATTAAAGTTAATTAATTTATGGAAGCAATTAATTAAGGTTCATTAATTGATATGATTAATGAGAATAATTTAGGATTAATTATTTGATTAAGAGTTAATAATCAGGGTTGATTAATTAAGATGATGATTAATTAATTGGTTTAATTAATGAATAAGTAAGCAAGATTTATTGTGATGAAGGTACTTAATTTAATTAATTTTAAATTAATTAAGAGATGAAGTAATTAATTTAATTCACTTTAAATTAATTAGAAATAGAGATAGTTTATTTAATTCATTTTAAATTAATTATGTTGTGATTAAGTAAATCATTACTTATGTATGAACGGATGACATTGATTGTTTTGAATGGATGTAATCTCAGGAATGAGATAAGTAATGTTGTGTGGTAGGAATGCTTGGTTGCATTATGATGGTAATATAGATTATCTATTAAATGATGATATGGATTACCTGTTTGGTTATGGATCATCTGTTTATTTTGATAATGTGATTATCAATTATGACTTGTGAATTATCTATTCTTTGTGTATATAGATAATTGAATTAAATTGTTTAAACCTTAAATAACTTGGCCTTAAAAGATATGCTTTGGATTTCGATGAGACCGGGATCGGGTTTCCATATATGGATATCCGAAAACCACATCAATTCCAAATAACGTTAGGTCGTGAGTCAAAATGGAGCTTTGTGAAGACTCGAGGTGTAAGGGCTATACGTCAGTATAACTCTGTGGGTGATTCTGTAATGAGTTTGATGGAATAGATCTTATTGATTCGAGATGGTGATTTAGAGTGCAAGGGTTATTGTCGTTAACTCTGAGGGTGATTCCAAAATGAGTGTAACGAGATAATGCCTTCGGTTTCGTTCGAACCCAGAATGAACTTGTATGGATTGAATGCTTTCAGAACATCGTCAGGTGGACGATGAGCATTCTAAGTGATATGTCCTATAAAGGTAATCGTAACCTCAAGCCTCATCAACCGGAAATGGCTAAAACAGGGGAGGTGCAGCAAGGCTTCGTGGGTAGACCCCACTGGAGAGTAAGATTTACCCCTGTCTAGAGGTCCCTTTTTATTTCGGCTGTGTGGACGGTTGAATAGCTACAACCGTCGGGGTTGTCTTATTTGGAACTGTTCAGTAAGAAACGGATCCGGTTTTGTGTTGCAGGGGATCGGGAGTGATCCTCGGTACGGTGATCTAGGCCACGTACTGTGACGAGCGGTACCCCAGTAGCCCTGTCATTGTATGGAATCCAAAATCCAATAAGTGTCGTACGTATTAGTCGTGCCCAACTATGTTGGAACATGAGATGTAAGCATTCCAGCTATTTCTGTATTTTACTTGAAAACCCTAGACACTGTTATAATATCATCGGATTTCCTATCAAATGTTTTGGTTAGCGTAAGGTAAAAACTTTTCCATGTTTATGTGTGGGAAGTCTTACGTGATACCTTTTCTTTTCAAAGGTTTTTAAAGTTAAGCAACTTTAACCGTTTACTCACACCAGACCCATGTCTGACCCGGAGTTTATTCTGTTTTTCTTAAACTCTTGGGTACTCAAATTTTTACGAGTAGCCAAGGGATTTAGGTTAGGATTTTAAGTTGGCTTGACGAATTCTGAAGGAGCAATGGAGCAGGAGGCTTCTGCGTATAGCTATAGAGTATTCCATTGTGTGTTCTCTGTGTAGTTTGTCGTTGAGTTGTATTGAGTTGTATAACTAGACAGGTGTTTATAACTGTCTAGTATGAGTTGTTTTAGCTGTGTAACTCTGATGTATATGATACTATGTAAAGTATTATGTGATTAATATAATTTATTCGTTCCGCTGTTTAGATTCTGATGTGTTGTTTCTTTCTTCTTCTCTATCTTTTCTCTTTTCTATCCCTTTTCTTTCTTAAATCATGACGCGTCTTTCTAGGTAGTGGAAGGCGGGTCGTGACATAACCCATCCATTTTAAATTTCAAGTTCACCTTCTCAATTTATCAAAATAATATCCAAGCACATACTTAACTCATTTATACTTCAAATTAATATGCCATCGAACTTAAGTTCAGTCTGATAATCCAATTTCAATCACAACTTTGATTTAGTTTTTATTCAATCAGACTTCATCCATTTATTATTTAACTCAATTAACTTACTTAATTCATTATCGAATTTATTTTATTAATACAAGGTCATTCTCAATTTATTTCTATTCACTTAGGTTTTATTTGCGACTCAAACCATTTCTTTTATAATTCAATTTCATTTCATTCGACAACACTTCCATTATATCTAATTTACTTGCAAATTCCATTAGATATTATTCATATCTCACTTGAATTTTTATTTGTAATTTAAACCATCACTATTCGATCCAACTCCATTTTATTTAACTCAAATTCATATTCCAACTCCATTATTAACTTACAATCCATTTATTTAACCGGGTTAAATTTTATTAACATACTCAATCAGTAATTATTTGGCCAATTAGTTTACTTCCAACTTCTAAATCAATATTCGATTTTAATTACAAATTCACTTCATTAAAATTCCAGTTTGGATTTCCTTGATCTTCTAAAATTCCAATATCTTTATTTAAAAAAATTTAGAAATGCTTTTAAATTCACATCATACTATTAAAATAACTCTTTATAAAAAATACTTTTTATCACTCGTGTCACAACCGTCCATCCTTGTTCTCACAGAAATTCAGTCATACGTTGATTAGGCGTAGGACTGAAAATCTATAAGTACTTGGTAAACCCGTTTTCAACACCCAGTGAAAATACTTAGAAAATAATTTTATTGAAAATATAGTAAACAATTTTTTTGAAAATAGAGGATATATCTTTGGTGAGAGTGCTCTGGAAATCATCACCCCCATCCATTGTCACAGTTACATTCTAGGGTTACGTTGCCATCGCAGCAAAAGTCCATGTAACTGCAGGCTCTCCGCGGCCTCTCGATTACGCCATGGATCCCACACAACAGATCACAGTTACATCCAGGGTTATGTTGCCGTCACAGCAAATGTAACGACCCGTATTTTACGTGTCGATAAAATCGTAAAATAGTTGCTTTAAGTCGTTGTTAAGTTATTTGGAGTTTGAGTCGACCATAGCTTAAGTCGTATGGAGGATAGCTCGTGTGAGCGACTTAAGGAGTTGGGCCGACTTAAGGTGGTAGGCGAGTTAGTGATGTTGCCGACTTAGTGTTAGATCTAGTTGAGACAGTGACCGACTCATAGGGTGACGACTTAAGGGTTAAGCGGTTTGTTGGGCTCGGCCGACTTAAGGCTTAGACGACTTAAGGAAAGTGTTGGCCGAGTTAAGGTAGGTGTGACCGACCTAAGAGTTAGTGAGTTAAGGCTTAGGGGCTGGCACGAGTTAGCGTGTTAGCAAGTTAGTGGAGCTACCGAGTTAGTGGGGATAGCGTGTTACCGAGCTAACGAGTTAGCGGGTTAGTGGAGATACTGGGTTAACGAGTTAGTAGTGAACGAGTTGGCGACCTAGTAAGCTTGGACGAGTTAACAGGTTAACGTGTTAGGGGTTAGCGTTGTGTTTTGTTAGGTCGTTAAGTCGTGACCGGCTTAGGTTGAGTCGGCATGTGTTCTGTGTTGAGTCGCGCGCATGCATGAGTCGTAAATCGTTGACTCGGGGTTGAGTTAGGCCGTATCTTGCGTGCGTGTTAGGTCGTGTGTGTTTGGGTTAGGCCGTGTGGGTTAAGTCGCTAACTCGCGAACGACTTAAGGAGCCGAACGGGTTAGGGCCAGAGCGACTTAAGGGCTATAAATACGCGACCATTTCTTCACTTTTTGGCACCGGTTTTTGAAGCGACGAAGTGCTGCCATTTTGAGAGCTCGACTACAACATTTCTTCATCTTCTTTTCTCCACTCCAATCTAGTTCTAACATCCATCCAAGATCGAAGATCGAGATTGAAGATCCAAGAGCCAAAGTTGAAGATCTTCATCCAACGAAGCTAGATTTCATCATTTCAAGCGGGATTTCGACGAATCAAGCTTGAATCTTCGCTGTCCAGATCTGAAGTTGATAGTTTTTGAAGTGTTTGGGTGATTTGGTGAGTGGTGGTTATCTCTCACGCGGACCCAAAGGAGTATATTGGTTTGGTGGTTTGTTGGAGTGTTGTAGATAGTGGTTTTATGCATTTTTCCTTAGATTCAAGTGTAGATCCATTACTTATAAAGATGTTTACTTTTGCAAGTTCATTCATCAAGTTGTAGAGACAAAACCCATGATTTATATTTGTTAGATCTATGTTAAAAACCCATGATCCATGTATGTTAGATCTATTCTCATTTATTTACGAAATTTCCATTTTAGTTATAAATGTCTATTTAGATCCTGATTGACTACTTATTTGTTTGGATTAATGTTTGCCTTGTTTGATTGTTGTGAATGAGTTATCTAGTTGATAGATTTGGACAAGCATGGTCAAAGACGATTCAAAAGCTACGGAAGAGGCTCTTGAATGGTGAAAGCTGCTTAAGACATATGTAGCGGATGTTGAAGCTCATATGTATGGATTGGATGATGTTGAGATGGAACTTTGCTATGATGAGATGAAGCGAAGTATGATGTGAGTCTTGGCGTAATCCAGGCAGGGATCATTCCAAGCATGTTGATAACTCGAGGGATGGTTCGAGTTGGTTGATAATGGACTGCTCGAGAGGTAGTTTGGGCTAGTATGAGAATAGTCGTCGAGGAGGATGACTAGGAGGCTTGGATCTCATCGTTGTTGAAGGTTCTAGCATGCTCAAAAGCAAGAGTACATGGGGCGCCCAAAATGACTACAGGTAGGTTGTCGGGACACCCAAAAGACTACAGGCAGGTAGTCGAGTACTCTGGGCAGAGTAGATAAGTCCTAGGCACAAGTAGCGTGCGGAGTTATGACTAGAACCGGGGTTACCATTAGCCCTTGACAGGTGGTCATTCAACTAACGGTGAAATCAAGGCAATGATAACAGTGATAGCCAGAGTCATGGATGTATGGACGTTTGGTTGTATCATCATTCGATCTCAAGAGCGGTGTTTTCTGGGTGCTTATCTGATCTTGGTTTAGGCCTTGGGGGTTTGTATTTGGAAAACATCGACCTTGACTCGAGTGATTATTGCTTTACCTTAATTGTCTGCTATGTTATGCTTGCTTCTCCTTAGTGTGTGTCGGGGGGGCTATCACTGTAGAAAGAGGTGGAGTGGGATGGTTTGGTTCCTATTCCTTTTATCCCTTATGCTCTTTTGGTATGTTTGATAGTTGATTTACTGCTCACTAAGACTTTGTCTGACTCAAGGTTTTATGTCTCCTCTTATTACCTTGGGCTGTCCATCCATGTTTGGGATGGGCAGACTAGGTAGCAGGTGATAGGTGCTGTTCTTGGAGATCTACGCTAATGATGACGAAGACGAGCAGGAGGCTTTTGCATATTATTTCATACTATATGTACTGGATGCTCCGCTGCTGTATTTGATTGAGTGTTATGTAGTGAGGCTTTGATGTATGGATGATTCATATGTTTGTATAAAACTACTATGATGCTTATATGATGATTTTCTGTTATGGAGCTTTACTATATATTTCTCTATTGTATT
Organism: Allium cepa; assembly: GCA_030765085.1. Taxonomy (NCBI): domain Eukaryota; kingdom Viridiplantae; phylum Streptophyta; class Magnoliopsida; order Asparagales; family Amaryllidaceae; genus Allium; species Allium cepa. The sequence continues at coordinate 585,480,209 of CM060944.1, read as the reverse complement.
TTATCCATGCGCTGTGAGTTACGATAGAGTTTTGTTGTTTTATCTTGCCTTGACCATCGTCCACGGCTGCCTGGCACGCCTTTCAGCGCATTATTTCCTTGTTTTGGTGCGGTAGTCATGGGCGGTCGTCACATTTGGTATCAGAGCTTTGGTTAATCGATTTTAGCCAACGCTCGCTGACGTAATTACGTATGAGAGACGTAATTGTATTTTGATGGATGATTACTATATATAATATAGTAGTTTAGATGGATTTGAACTCCTTATGCAGTTGTTTCTTAAGGTGTTGTAATCATTCTTTTTACAGATATTAAGGATGAGTCGAAGCGAGAGACAAGCTGCGAGGGAAAGCCATGCTGCTAGGGAAGCTGTTGATTATGCTCCTATGTTTGACGCCATGATGACTTCGATCATGAGGAGGATACCAGCTTCAGGATCATCAGTGGATGTGGGAGTTCAAGTTCAAGCTCCAAGACCGGTGGATTTTGCTAAGCTTTGCAAGGACTATACTTCTCTTGGAGGAAAAGTTTTCTTGGGAACGGAATCGACCATTGAGGTGCAGAGATGGATTGATGCTTGTCGAAGGATTTTTGGTGACTTGGGGATTGAGGATGCAACTAAGAGGAAGCTTGCATCGAGACAGCTTCAGGGAAGATGCTGATTGGCGGAATTCTATCACCATTGATACTCCAGGGGAAGAGATTACTTGGGAGCAATTCCAAGTCAGATTTGAAGCTAAGTTCATCTCTACGGCTCAGAAATCTATTTTGTTTAAGAGGTTTGTAGAGCTCAAGCAAGGTGGAAGATCGGTTCTTGAGTATGTTTCTGAGTTTGAGGCTTTGTCCAAGTATGCCAGATCGTATATTGATTCTCCCTACTAAAAGAACGAGAAGTTTGTGACGGGCTTGGACGCTTATCTTGGGAGGCAGTTGGTGGATCATCTGGACGATCTGTTTGAGAAGATTGTGGAAAAAGCCCTCAGGCATGAGTGTTTGTTTCCTAGGGAAAGTTCTGTTGTTGCTGTAACCAAGGAAGGATCTAGGCCACAGCAGAGTGGAAACAAGAAGAGGAAGCAGCAGCGACAGAGGGGTAAGGATGGCCAGAAGAAGCCGAAGGGCGAAGTGACCTGCTACAACTGCCAGCAGAAGGGCCATCTCTTCAAAGATTGTAAGAATCCCAAGGTGCCAGGAAAGTGTTACAACTGTGATAAGCTGAGACATATCAAGAAGAATTGTCCAGAGCCGAGGAAGGACAGGCAGATTGTGCAAGCTTATGCTTTGGGAGTTGTGCCGTCGTCTTCAAAAGCTCCTACTGCTGAAGAGAAGGGGAAGAGTGTGGTGATTCAAGGTACTCTTTCGATTTGTGGTGTTCCAGTTAGAGTGTTGTTTGATACTGGAGCGTCGCATTCTTTTGTTTGTGATGATTTGGTAGGCTGGTTAGGTTTGGAACCGGATATTGTTGATAGACCATTGGTTGTGACAAATCCAGTTGGGGGTTCGTCTTGTTTGTGTATGGTATGCCGTGGTCTAGTTGTATCGAGTTATGATTGCTCGTTTGTTTGTGATTGCTTTGTTCTGAACTTTGCGGGGTTCGGAATTATTTTGGGTATGGACTGGCTTAGGAAGTATGCGGCAAGGATTGATTGTGAGAGGCTTGAGGTGACAGTCGGGAATGTGGAAGGGCGAAAGGTTGTGATACGATGTAAGCATGAAGAAGGCGTCTTCATGAGCTTCATGTATTCGCTGGTTGTTCCACGGGATGTACTGTCATCGGTGCCTATTGTGAATGAATTTGAGGATGTCTTTGACGAAGTCAAAGGACTACCGCCGCATAGGGAGATCGAATTTCGTATCGATCTAGTTGAAGGAGCCAGACCTGTGGTGATGCCTCTTAGGCGGATGGCGCCTAGGGAGCAGCAAGAGTTGAAGGTGCAAGTTGATGACCTTTTGCAGAAAGGATTCATTCGGCGTAGTGTGTCCGAATGGGGTGCACCAGTTGTGTTTGCAACCAAAGCGGATGGATCGTTGAGGTTGTGTGTGGATTATCGCGAGCTGAATAAAGTGACTAAGAAGAACAAGTATCCATTGCCGAGAATAGATGACTTGTTTGATCAGCTTCACGAAGCTAAGGTGTTTTCTTAAGTGGATTTGGCAATGGGATTTCACCAGTTGAGAGTGGCGAAGGATAGTGTGCCGAGGACTGCTTTTAGGACACCATCCGGTTTTTATGAGTGGCTGGTAATGCCGTTTGGATTGACTAACGCACCAGCATATTTTGTGGACCTTATGAATAGAGTGTTTAGAGATCAGTTGAATAAGTTCGTGCTTGTGTTCGTGGATGATATTCTGATTTATTCCAGAACTGAGGAGGAACACAAGAGACACTTGAGAATTGTTTTGGAAATCTTACGAAAACATCAGCTAAAGGCTAAGTTTTCGAAGTGTCACTTCTGGAAGGGTGAAGTGAGGTTCTTAGGCCATGTTATCTCTGGAAATGGAATCGCGGTTGATCCCGCTAAGGTGGCAGCAATCCAGGATTGGGTTAGACCTAAGAATGCATCTGATGTGAGAAGTTTTCTTGGATTAGCAGGATATTATCGTCGGTTTATCAAAGACTTTTCCAAGATAGCTGCACCGTTAACAGGATTGATGAAAAAGAACCAAGTATTCAGCTGGGATGATAAGTGTGAGCAAGCTTTCGTAATCCTGAAAGAGCGACTGACTAGTGCTCCTGTTTTGACTATTCCAAGTGGGAATGATGAGATGGTGGTTTACACCGATGCATGTGGTACTGGACTTGGAGCAGTGCTGATGCAGAAGGATAAAGTTGTTGCGTATGCTAGTCGACAACTGAAGCCGCATGAAAGGAATTATCCGACTCATGATTTGGAGTTAGCGGCGATTGTATTTGCTTTGAAGATGTGGAGACATTATCTTTTGGGAGTTCGATTCGAATTGTTTACAGATCATAAGTCGTTGAAGTATCTTTTCTCCCAAAAGGATTTGAATCTTCGGCAGCAACGATGGCTAGAGTTTTTAGCATCGTATGATTTTGGTATAGCCTATACTCCGGAAAAAGGCAACGCAGTGGCAGATGCGTTAAGTCGAAGACATGTAGGATTGGGAGCCATGTTTTGGGAATGGAAGAGTCTAGAGTATTTGGCTGAATTTGACTTCAGGCCTAGATGTGAATTGGAACCTGAGATGTTGGCAAACTTATCGATAAGGCCTACTCTTGTGGAGAGAATTGACGAGAGCCAAAAGCGAGACGATAAGCTTGTCAAGATTATCCAAGATTTGGAATCTGGATTAAATCCAGAAAAGGATAAAGGATTTGAAGTCGATCGAGAGGGTTGGCTTCGAAAGCAAGGACGACTAGTTGTTCCCGATGTAGATGGATTGAGAGATGAAGTTCTTAGGGAAAGTCATCACTCGAAGTTGACAATTCATCCAGGTGGAAATAAGATGTATCGGGATATGAAGAGAACCTATTATTGGGAAGGCATGAAGAAGGATGTTGGAAATTTTATTTCCATGTGTATGAACTTCCAGTTGGTGAAAGCTGAGCAGAAGAAGCCCAGTGGATTACTTCAGCCATTAGAGGTTCCTACATGGAAGTGGGAGCAAGTGTCGATGGATTTTATCGATGGCCTACCTAGAACCAGAGCGGGGAATGAAGGGATTTGGGTCATAGTAGATCGATTGACCAAGAGTGCAAGATTCATTCCTGTTCGATCAACTAGGATTGCATCGAAGTTGGCTGAGTTGTATGTGAAGTGGATTGTTCGATTCCATGGTGTTCCGAAGAGTATAGTGAGCGATCGAGACCCATTGTTCACTAGTGGATTTTGGAAGAGCTTCCAGGAAGTTTTGAGAACTAAGTTGTGTTTGAGTACAGCTTACCACCCTCAAACAGATGGTCAGACTGAGAGAGTCAACCGAGGTTTGAAAGATCTTCTCAGAGCCTGTGTTTTGGATTTCGGAGGATCATGGGAAGATCACCTTCATTTGGTGGAATTTGCATATAATAACAGTTATCAGTCAAGTATTGGTATGGCACCATATGAAGCACTGTATGGAAGACCGTGTAACTCTCCGACGTGTTGGTTGGAAACTGGAGAAAAACTGATACTTGGGCCAGAGATGATTCGACAGACTTCGGATTGTATAGGGATCATTCGGCAACGAATGAAGGCAGCCCAAGATCGTCAGAAAAGTTATGCCAATAATCGTCATAAGGATTTGGAATTCGACGTAGGTGATATGGTTTTTGTGAAGATTTCTCCTCTGAAGAATGTTATTCGATTCGGGAAGAAAGGAAAGTTAACTCCGAGATTTGTTGGACCATTCCCGATTATCGAGCAAATTGGAAAGCTCGCTTATAGATTGGAGTTACCGGAAAAGATGGCAGGTGTGCACAATGTTTTCCATGTATCTTATCTACGGAAGTATGTGCATGACCCAACTACAGTGGTTTCTGCTGATAGCTGTGAAGATTTAGAGGTTGATCCAGTGGTTAGAAGACCTCGTAAGCCGCTTCGTGTTATTGGAACTGACATGAAACAGCTTAGGAGGAAGACGATTACGTTGCTCAAGGTACAATGGAGTGATGATGTTGACGACTGTACGTGGGAGGAGGAAGAGAGGATGAAGGCAGCTCATCCTGAACTCTTCGAGGTATGGCCCTAAAGTGTCGTAACATCTCATGAATTTGTAACATGTTCTAAGTCTTAGAATTCTGCATGCTAGTCTAGAATTGAATGCATGGTTTGTTGATTGCTATGGATGGTAGGCATGCAGAGTAGCTTTGATTGCTGTTGTTTGCTTGGAATTTCGGGGGCGAAATTCCTAAGGGGGAGAGAATGTAACGACCCGTATTTTACGTGTCGATAAAATCGTAAAATAGTTGCTTTAAGTCGTTGTTAAGTTATTTGGAGTTTGAGTCGACCATAGCTTAAGTCGTATGGAGGATAGCTCGTGTGAGCGACTTAAGGAGTTGGGCCGACTTAAGGTGGTAGGCGAGTTAGTGATGTTGCCGACTTAGTGTTAGATCTAGTTGAGACAATGACCGACTCATAGGGTGACGACTTAAGGGTTAAGCGGTTTGTTGGGCTCGGCCGACTTAAGGCTTAGACGACTTAAGGAAAGTGTTGGCCGAGTTAAGATAGGTGTGACCGACCTAAGAGTTAGTGAGTTAAGGCTTAGGGGCTGGCACGAGTTAGCGTGTTAGCAAGTTAGTGGAGCTACCGAGTTAGTGGGGATAGCGTGTTACCGAGCTAACGAGTTAGCGGGTTAGTGGAGATACTGGGTTAACGAGTTAGTAGTGAACGAGTTGGCGACCTAGTAAGCTTGGATGAGTTAACAGGTTAACGTGTTAGGGGTTAGCGTTGTGTTTTGTTAGGTCGTTAAGTCGTGACCGGCTTAGGTTGAGTCGGCATGTGTTCTGTGTTGAGTCGCGCGCATGCATGAGTCGTAAATCGTTGACTCGGGGTTGAGTTAGGCCGTATCTTGCGTGCGTGTTAGGTCGTGTGTGTTTGGGTTAGGCCGTGTGGGTTAAGTCGCTAACTCGCGAACGACTTAAGGAGCCGAACGGGTTAGGGCCAGAGCGACTTAAGGGCTATAAATACGCAACCATTTCTTCACTCTCTGGCACCGGTTTTTGAAGCGACGAAGTGCTGCCATTTTGAGAGCTCGACTACAACATTTCTTCATCTTCTTTTCTCCACTCCAATCTAGTTCTAACATCCATCCAAGATCGAAGATCGAGATTGAAGATCCAAGAGCCAAAGTTGAAGATCTTCATCCAACGAAGCTAGATTTCATCATTTCAAGCGGGATTTCGACGAATCAAGCTTGAATCTTCACTGTCCAGATCTGAAGTTGATAGTTTTTGAAGTGTTTGGGTGATTTGGTGAGTGGTGGTTATCTCTCACGCGGACCCAAAGGAGTATATTGGTTTGGTGGTTTGTTGGAGTGTTGTAGATAGTGGTTTTATGCATTTTTCCTTAGATTCAAGTGTAGATCCATTACTTATAAAGATGTTTACTTTTGCAAGTTCATTCATCAAGTTGTAGAGACAAAACCCATGATTTATATTTGTTAGATCTATGTTAAAAACCCATGATCCATGTATGTTAGATCTATTCTCATTTATTTACGAAATTGCCATTTTAGTTATAAATGTCTATTTAGATCCTGATTGACTACTTATTTGTTTGGATTAATGTTTGCCTTGTTTGATTGTTGTGAATGAGTTATCTAGTTGATAGATTTGGACAAGTATGGTCAAAGACGATTCAAAAGCTACGGAAGAGGCTCTTGAATGGTGAAAGCTGTTTAAGACATATGTAGCGGATGTTGAAGCTCATATGTATGGATTGGATGATGTTGAGATGGAACTTTGCTATGATGCGATGAAGCGAAGTATGATGTGAGTCTTGGCGTAATCCAGGCAGGGATCATTCCAAGCATGTTAATAACTCGAGAGATGGTTCGAGTTGGTTGATAATGGACTGCTCGAGAGGTAGCTTGGGCTAGTATGAGAATAGTCGTCGAGGAGGATGACTAGGAGGCTTGGATCTCATCGTTTTTGAAGGTTTTAGCATGCTCAAAAGCAAGAGTACATGGGGCACCCAAAACGACTACAGGTAGGTAGTCGGGACACCCAAAAGACTACAGGCAGGTAGTCGAGTACTCTGGGCAGAGTAGATAAGTCCTAGGCATAGGTAGCGTGCAGAGTTATGACTAGAACCGGGGTTACCATTAGCCCTTGACAGGTGGTCATTCAACTAACGGTGAAATCAAGGCAATGATAACAGTGATAGCCAGAGTCATGGATGTATGGACGTTTGGTTGTATCATCATTCGGTCTCAAGAGCGGTGTTTTCTGGGTGCTTATCTGATCTTGGTTTAGGCCTTGGGGGTTTGTATTTGGAAAACATCGACCTTGACTCGAGTGATTATTGCTTTACCTTAATTGTCTGCTATGTTATGCTTGCTTCTCCTTAGTGTGTGTCTGGGGGGGGGGGGGGGCTATCACTGTAGAAAGAGGTGGAGTGGGATGGTTTGGTTCCTATTCCTTTTATCCCTTATGCTCTTTTGGTATGTTTGATAGTTGATTTATTGCTCACTAAGACTTTGTCTGACTCAAGGTTTTATGTCTCCTCTTATTACCTTGGGCTGTCCATCCATGTTTGGGATGGGCAGACTAGGTAGCAGGTGACAGGTGCTGTTCTTGGAGATCTACGCTAATGATGACGAAGACGAGCAGGAGGCTTTTGCATATTATTTCATATTATATGTACTGGATGTTCCGCTGCTGTATTTGATTGAGTGTTATGTAGTGAGGCTTTGATTATGGATGATTCATATGTTTGTATAAAACTACTATGATGCTTATATGATGATTTTCTGTTATGGAGCTTTACTATATATTTCTCTATTGTATTTTATCCATGCGCTGTGAGTTACGATAGAGTTTTGCTGTTTTATCTTGCCTTGACCATCGTCCACGGCTGCCTGGCACGCCTTTCAGCGCATTATTTCCTTATTTTGGTGCGGGAGTCATGGGCGGTTGTCACAGCAAAAGTCCATGTAACTGCAAGCTCTCAGCGGCCTCTGATTTTCGCTGTCGAAATGAAACTTCTCCACTCTTACATAGGTCGCAGTCTACCGATATAAAATAAAACGCAGACTGTTGGCTCTCAGCGGCACACACGACTTTCGCTATGTTATACCATAGGTCGCAGTCTACCGTTATAAAATCAAACACAGACTATTGGCTCTCAGCGGCACACGACTTTCGCTATGGTATACACTACTCATAATCCCCAAGAACTAGTTTTGTCCGGACTCCTCACAGGATCAACTTTAGAACCCCCCTTGGGCTCATGGCAGCACCACCCGGTGGCACTCCTGAGAAGTTCATTTCAAGGGAGCGCCTTTTTCCCCAGAGCCATCATCAAAACACTTTATACTATATACTTGTAGTATCTTCCAAATCATACACCTAGTATGATCTCATACAAAGCTCTTTACACAAAATCGATTATCCCAAATCGATAATTCTCAAACTAGGCTTTCCAAATTCAATATTGATTTTACCCAAAAATCAAAAGCCTTTCCAAATCCAAAGGTTCCCAAAACCTTTTTCCAAATTCCTTGTAAGATCCTTTATATATATATTCAGATATATAAAATTTTAAAAACTTTGGATCTTTTCAAACTTGTATAAAACTCCTTTTATACTTCGAACATCTTCAAAAATCCTTTTCTTCTGGCAAAAGATTCATCAAAGGGAGTTTTATCTTATATAACAAAGATATATAACTTTATTTATCCAAAAATCAAATATTCAAATTTGATTATTCTTTTCAATATCAATTTCATCCAACCCGTTCAATGTACACATATCATTCGTACGCCATACCAATCTGATCGCTCACTCAATCACACAATTTCACTTCCGAACTAGTATCGTCCACCCGACTTCCTAGTGCGGACACAGATCTGGTTTCTTGATTAGAAACCGTCATTCTCCATGCATAGTCATAACTATGATAGAGAATATCCAGAACCAATCAACAATCCATATCCAGGTTCGCCGTCGAAAATTGAGTGAAAAAAATCCCAACTCGGATCGATAACTATCTCGAAATTCTGTGTTCGAATCTGGATCAAATCACTATGCGAATAGAATAATATACGTACATCCCACGTATTTATTTCCACTGATTATCAGCCAAATCAATTTCTCTTTCTATTCACATTCCTTTAATTCCCTTTCACTTATTTACAATTGCCTTAATTTCCATTGAATTATCACTTCAATTCTTATCTTAGTTGGGTATTTAAATCAATAACAGTTTGAACTCCGACCAGTTTATATTTGGAGAATAGCTTGAAAATTTTAAAAATAGATAAGTGGTTGAAAAAATAATTATTAGTTTGCAAAATAGCTATAACATAGTTAACTAATTATAGAATAGTTGAAAATAGTTATATAGTTTCAGAAATTTTTAAATAATGGCCAAATAGTTGTAAAAATAGAAATTTGTTTATGAAATAGTTGAAAAATAGTAATTAGTTTAGAAAACAGTTGAAAAATGATTAAATAGCTCCAAAAATAATTGTAAAACAAGTATAAGATAATTTGGCTTTAAGAAAGAAAGGTTGTATATATTTAATAGCTTAGAAAAATAAGTTTATATCAAAACAATTTATATTGAAAATAGTCAAGAGTTAACTGTTCACTTCTCTATTCAACTTAAATTTCCACTTCCATTTTAAATTGACCCAATTCCAATTTAAATAACTCCAATTTCCATTGGGCTTGATTTATTCCCAATTCAAGTTAAATAAATCCCGACTTCTTTCCCAATTTAAATCAAATTCCATTTGATTTTAATCCTGTTTACTTTAATTATAATTTCAAATTATCCCAATCAATTTGAATTATTATCAATTGAACCCATTTCAAATTCAAATCATTTCAATTTAATCCAATTTAATTTCCCATTTAAATTTTAAACTTATACATCTTCAATCACCAATTCAATTAATTCAAACCAAATTAAATTTTGAACTAATTCAATTTCAATCTTGAATTTAAACTATCTCAAATTATATAAATTCGAGTTAAAGTCTCAAAGGTTGGTTTAACTATTTAAACCAAATTAACTTTTGTTTCAAGTTTTTAATCTATTTAATTCCTGAGTCCAATTCTCAAAATTCCATTTTAAATTATCTTAACTTATGTATTTCAAGGTTCAAATAAGAGTTCAATACTATTTTATTTTAAAATCAAAGTTAGATTTCCCTTTTTTTTATCAATAATGGATATATTACCACACTTCATTTCTCATTCATTTAAACAAATCCAATTTATATTAAAACGTCCATCCATTTTCAATTTCCAGATCTCAAACCCGTTTTGAGATCACACAAATTTTCAATTCAAATCAATCATTTAACTTTCCAAGTTAAATTCCAATTTACTTAATCCAATCTACCTTACTCAATTTGAATTCCCGCTTTAAACTTCAAAATTCTTTCCCTCTTATAAGTTCAAAACTTATATCACTTTGGGTTTTTACATCACACTTCAGGGAAAAAATCAAAACTCAACTTCTTAGAGTTTATTTCAAATTACCTTTGATATCATGTATATCCATACATATATACTTATTTCTTGGACCTCCCAGCCATGTTTTAAAATTTTAAACCACCTTTGGTTTTAAATTCAAATCAATTTTCAAACAACCCATTGGTTGCAACAAGTCCCAGTTATCCAAATAATACTTATTTATTATTTCTCATTACTTTGAAACAAAATTTTCAAATTCTGGGCCCAGATTTAGAGTTTCATTTTCAATTAATTAAATTTTAATTTGTTTGTATTTCCATTTTTACTTAATTTAATTCCAATTCAATACTTTAATTTGGTTGTATTATCTTACTTCTTAATTTTAATTTCAATAATTTAACAACCAATCGTCTTAATATTTATTAGAATGAAATATTGCTTTATATATCAAAATATATTTTTATATAAAATCATTTAAAACCTTTGTATAAGAAAATAACAGGTACGCTCTCATATATATATATATATATATATATATATATATTTGAAAATGGGTAAGATTTTATTAAGGGCATATACAGCCCAAGTTTGGTTTAGCCCATTACGACAAGCCGTATGGGAATAGTACAAATATGTCTTGCGTAACTACAACTACTTAAGTTTCCATTAATACTTTTATCAGTTCTCATCTTCTTCACATTCATGGCGGCTGATAGCTTGTATTTGGGCTTTCTCCCAATGAACTTTGCCGATCCTCTGCTGCAGTTTGAACTTCATCTGATTCCGACAAGGTGAGTTCATTCTTTTTGTTTCTCTTCTTCACTAATTGGATGTCAGATCTAATGAGTTTGTTGATTTCCCCACTACTGCGTTGTTTTTTCTCATATAATCTGCGATTTCTCTCCTTCCACACATTCCAAACTGTCGCAGTGATGGGAACACTGGCCAATTTGGATTTGCTGTTTACGCCATCTCCTCTCCGCAACAGGTAATGTATTTCCTCCTCCAATGTACTTTCTTGTTGAGGCATATTTTCTTTTGTTTTTCATTTTGTCCATATCTTGTTCGAGAATTTGCATTTGAAGAACAGGTGATTATGTGTTTCTTCCTCCTGTTCGCATAGTTCACATTTGTTTTCTGTAATAATTCCCCATTTCATAAGTCTCTCTTTAGTAGGCAAGCGTTTTTGAATCACTTTGTATGCTGTGAAAGCCATTTTTGGGGTATTTACTTTGTTCCAGATGATTTTGCTCTAATCAACTTTATTATCATGATGTCGAATCTCTTCCCAAGCTGTTTTAGTAGTGAAATTATCCCCCGTAGGCTTCCAGATCCATATATCACTTTCTCGCCCATTGTAAATTGGCATGTATTGTATTTTCTCCTTGGTTTCTCTATTTAGTGGTAAACTCGAGCAGTCCCATTCATTATTTTTGATTATGTCAGATACAGTTTTTTCAGGGCATCCATAATCCGAGTAAGTAGTGATCCCCAGAATGTCTATCAAAGATGCGTCTGTTATCCAAGGGTCCTTCCACAGGTTGGTCTCTCTCCCCTTAGCTATTTCTTTGCCACAACACTGAGCTAGTGTTTTCCTTATCCGCATGATAGCTTTCCAGTTTGTTGAAGCATTATTGTCTATCTCCATGCACCAAAAATTGTCTTTAATGTATCTTCTTCTCATCCAATTTCCCCATAATCCTTTGCCTTTGATTATCCTCCAAGCTTGCTTTAATGTGAAAACCATTCTCATGTCTTTAATTCGTCTAAGCCCCACTCCACCCTCATCTTCGGGTCTACATAGATCTTCAAATTTTATTTGATGCATGCCTCCTTTCCAAATGAAGTCTGCACAGACTTTTTCAATTTTTTTTATTGAGGCATCTGGTATTTGGAATGTCTGTAACCTGAAATTGATTTTGGCATGAATAACTGTGTGTACCAGTTCTATTCTGCCTGCTAGTGATAAAAGTTTGGAACTCCACCCCTGCAATTTTTCTCTTATCGAGGAAACCAGTACTGCACATTCTCTATCAGTTATTTTATTTGTTGATAGAGGGACACCTAGATATTTAACTGGAAGTTCTCCTTCTTTCACTGTTAAGATATTCAGGATTTCATTTCTATTATTGTATGTCTTGTTGAAATAGCATTTGGTTTTTTGTTCATTCAGTTTAAGTCCTGTATATCTCTCTACCTTGCAGAAAATTTCTTTGATTGATCTAGCCGAGGCATTGGAGGATTTTATACAAATGAGCAAGTCATCTGCATATAGTAGGTGGGTCACAATAGGCTGAATGTTGTATATTGGCTGAAGTAATTTGTTGTGTGTTGCCAACTCCATTTGTAACGAAAAATATTCCATGGAAATAGCAAACAAATAGGGAGAGAGGGGATCGCCTTGTCTTATTCCTCTGTTGGATACTAGGAAGCCTTTTGGTATCCCATTGATCAGTATTGAGTAGGTAGGAGTGGTTATACATTCTTTTATTATATTCACAAATTTTGGAGGGAATTCCATTGATCTTAGCATATGAATGATAAAGTCTCTATTTATTTTATCATACGCTTTATGAAGATCTACTTTTAGACGGAATTTGTCTGCACCTGGTTTGTTGAAGTTTCTAATCAATTCATGAGCCATCAATGAGTTTTTGAAAATGCTTCTTTCTTTGATGAATGCACTTTGACTTTCTGAAATAAGGTCAGGTAAAATAAGTTTCATTCTGTTGCATAGAATTTTACTTAAAATTTTGTAAATCACATTACAACATGCAATAGGACGATAGTCTTCTATCTTTGTTGGATTTTCCTTCTTAGGAATCAAGCATATGAATGTGTGATTTATTTCTTTGATGAATTTACCACTTTGTAGTATATCCTGCATTGCTGATAGTACTTTTTCTTTCAGGGCTTCCCAATGGCAAATGAAGAATTTGGACCCCAGCCCGTCTGGACCGGGGCTGGAGTCTATGTGAATGGATTTCAGAGCTTCCCAAACCTCCTTCATAGTTATGTTCCTGGACAATATTCTTTTCCCTCTGGCATTAACCAACCGTCTGCAATGAACTTCTGGTATTGTGTGATTAACTTCCCCATTAAATAAATCTGTGTAGTATTTTATAGATTGTTCTTCAAATGCTGAAGTATTAACACAGTTATTGCCATCTTGATCAATTAAATGAGGATTATTGTTGAGGTTATGTCTAATTGCCATTTTCGTATAAAAGAATTTTGTGCATTCATCTCCTTCAGTTATCCACTTTTCTTTAGCGTTCTGTTTTAATTCAATGGCTTTTATGTGTAGAGCTTCTTTTAAATCATTTTGAGACTGGTAGTATTGTCTCCATATATCATCTGTTGAGTCTCCATTGTCAATTAATTTTAATAGATCATCACATTTTGCCTGAAGAGTGTTGGTGTGGTCTTCTTGTTTAGGTCTTTTTTTATTCCGTTCCTTTAGTTGATGCTTGGCAGCTTTAAGAATTTGCACGAGTTTATAACATTCAGTTCCTTCCTCCCTTGGTATTTCATTAATGTGCATTGCTGATGTGTATCCTTCTAATTCTGGCCAATGATTTGAGTACCTGAAAGGTTTGCCTTTTCCATGCATATTCTTTTCTTTTAAGTTAATAAGAATGGGACAGTGATCGCTTGTTGAAGGAGGTAATATGTTCACATTAATGTCTGACAGTTTATTAATACATTCAACATTCACTAGTGCTCTGTCCAGTTTACAAGAAATTTTCTTGCATTCACCACTCCTCCATGTGTATTTCAGGCCATAGTGTATAGGCTCTAATAATCCCGCTCCAATTACACAGTTGTTAAATTCCTCCAGTTGGGAGACTCTGATGGTAAGCCCTCCTTTCTTTTCCTCTGCTTTCAATACTGCATTAAAGTCACCCATTACTATCCAAGGATCTTTTACATTGTTACTGATATTAGTGATTGTTTTCCACAATTTGGTACGATGAGATGCCAAATTGCATGCATAGATACTACTTAGAATGATTTTAAAACCTCCTAAATTTGTAGCATTTACAGTGATTTGTTGATCATCCTTGTCAAGTAGATTAACACTCCATATATTTTTATTCCAAAGTAAGAGAATACGACCTTTCCCCCCTACATCATTGTTGTGTATAGATTCCCATTCAGGTTCTAGAGATTCAGTGAAATATTGAAGATTATTTTCATTAAATTTATTTTCCAAAATACTTATAATAGAAGGAGAGTATTTTCTCCTTAGGTTTAAGAGGTCTAAACGTCTAGTGTCGTTGTTTAGACCTCTTACATTCCAGCTTATTATAGACATCTAGAAATTGGAGGTCGGCTCCTCAGTTTCCTAGGAGAGACCTCGCGACTTGAGCTCGCCTTGTCTTTACATTCTGGTTTTTTAAACTGAACTGCATATTTTTGATTGGATTTTGTGTATTGTTTTATGTTTTCCTCCTCTGGCTCAGATTCAGATTCCAAGTTATCAAGCTCTATATTGCTAATCTCCTTTTCTACTTCTGCAGTTGTTGATGAATGCTTATCATGGGTATCTTCCAGACTATGATTTTGGACTTCATCTGCCTCCTCATTATTCAGTGGTGAATTCTGGTCCTCCGTTGCCTCAGTATTATCCTCCTGATCCACAATTGTAGCTTGTTTGTTAAGTATGTCATCTGATTTTGTCGCCTTTTGTTGTATCGGGTCAGTTTGGGCAGTAGTTATTTTTTGTCTCCAAACTTGTGTAATAGGAGGTGACACAGTTTCACACTGCTCCAGTTTGTGACCAAAACATTTGCAGTTAGAACAAATAGGCGGAATATGTTCATATTCTATTTCCTGGATGTATATATTGCCTTGTCTGTCTTTTTCTCTCACTTGTTTTATTATTTTATCATTAGCTTTAATTTCTACTAGCACTCTGGCATAATTTAGTCTTTTCACTTGTTTGGTGTAATCATCCATATCCCGAGGATTACCAATCAAACTAGCTATTTTGCTGATTCCTCTTGCATTCCATAAAGATAGATCTAGGTTTTTCAATCTTACCCAAACTGGATGTGATTCAAGCATATCCCTTTCAAGTCTTAGATTAGGCTCCCATTTTTTAATAAAGATGAGTTTACTGTCAATGAACCATGGTCCCCCATCTAAGACTTTTTTGCAGTCTGATTCGTTTGCAAATTTAATTAAATAGAATCTGTTTTCCCTAGGGAAGATATCCCACTTTCCGGTAGGTTTCCATTCACGCTTAATATATGCATTTAGGTGAATATAGTATGGCCTTTTACCTGAAACATACATGTATATTGAGGTGCCCCACATGCCTTTTGCTGCATTGAAAACTTCGTCATCCAGATCTGCAAAAGATCCTTCCTCATCTTCCTTATAATCAAATTTCTAGACCCCACCTTCAATTCGAGTATTTCCTGCTATCACATCGGTCCACGTTTTCATTCCTTTCATAATTGCTGGTTTGCCAGAGGATCCCACTAGATTTATAGCTTTATTCGAAGTATTTGGTCTTTGTCCCACCAGATCTGCAGCTTTTCGAGGGTTACCAAACGAATTTGTTTCTTTGTGATACTGCTGTCGATCCCTTATTTGATTAGGGCTTTTGTTTTTATATCTAACCTCTGTCCATCCCGTGTCAGCTTCCTCATTAACCACGGTGATAGGTTGATTTGGATCGGTTGTCGCAGTATCTTTTTTGATTGTATTTGTTTCGCTTTCGCCATTATCGCCTGTTTCGCCACTGTCCACCATCCTATATATATATATAGACACACACACACTCAACCCATTCTAGAGTACTACGGACTCTATTTAATGAGTAACTCCCACCAGAGCCAAGGTTCACCCTTAACCTCGCTCTAATACCAAATGTAACGACCCGAAATTTTCACGCCCGAAAATTTCAGATAGTTAAGAAAAAGAAGAAAGAGATAGAAGAAGAAGAACAGAATCAAAAACATCTCACATTCACAGTGGATAAAATATAATAATAATAAATAATAACAGTCTACAAAAGAATACTGTATCTGTCGATTACATTTAATATGCATCAGAGTTTTACATACTTACAGTCACTGAACGTATACAAGTATCATGACTCAGATTAACAATAATATAAACACAGCGGAAATACTCTATATGCTCTTGCCATCCAGCTCATCTCCTGAGCCCCAGAACGTACCTACCTGGAAATCTGTAATACTCGGTCTGACCCGAGCATTACATCAAAGTAACATCCGGGTCAGACTGGAAACCAGCGTGAGTAAACCCAACTAACATGGAATACCAAAGCAATCAACTTATTTGAACCCGGGGTAACATATATCAATTTAACACATTCACAATTTGCTATAGACAACACTTATTACACCCGTCAATTTCTAAGTACCAAACTTAGATAAAATAATCCAATTCGCTTAAATCATTTCATCGTATTGATTTCACAAATCAATTTATAAAAATTCGAAGTGGTTTCGGGTATTTCCTAATACCCGACCCCGGTCTCTTCGAAACTCATGTTATCCTAACCCAAGTTATTCAAACGAAATACACAACATTTCATATCAGAGATATCAGCTAATTCAAAACATCCAATACCATTCAATCATCCAAAAGCAAAGCTTAATCACATACAAATCAATTCAATTGATCCTAATTGAATTCCAAACCTCAATCACTTAGATTACTTCATTTAACATTAATTAATTCCAAATCAATTAATTAGTCAACCCATCATTATTCATCTTAATTTATCACCCTGGATTAATTATTTTCCAATTAAATTCAAGTAATTATCTTTAATTAATTTCACGTTATTAATTATCCTTAATTCCAATCAATAAATAATCCTAATTACTTCATAAATTTATTAACAATATTAATTACATTAATCCTTAATCACTTATATTAATTAACTTCTCATAAGTCACTTTCATTGATTTATTTTCTTAACTAATCTATCTCTATTTACATCATTAATTAAATAAGTTAATGATTTCTCATTTACATTTCAATTTATTCTAATCTGATTTAATTACTCTTTTTATAATGGAAGCTTAAAGAAATTTAAAACCAAATTAATTTTTAAATCCAATTCGGTTTACAATTGCACTTTGACATTCAAGTTATTAAAACACTTAATATTTTAAAACTTTATTAGTTAGATTAACTTGGTTTTAGAACTTGTTTTAAATCTCTACTTTACAATTTAACTCCAGTTTTTAAATATCACTTCTATTTCTTTCCAATTCATTTTTATCGTATTCTATAATTATTTCGCTTGGAAAATTTCACCCTTACATTTCTTTCAAAATCCAATTTTTATATATATCGATAACTCAGGATACTGAAATATCCAAGCAAACCACAAAATTCAGCATTCCAATTACCAAAAATATTCATCACAGAATATCAATCATGCCAACATGTATTATATATAGCATTCCAATTCAATTTCAACCATGCAGCCAATCATTTAAATTCAACCACTTAAATTTAAATAAAAATCCAGAAACGTGAGGTTTACTCACCTTTGGTTTTGATTTGAAATCCACTCCAACCAGCTTGTTTTCCTTTCAGATTTCAAACCTTGAATAAACATTTACAATTTTATTAACATTTGAACCAATCGATCAGCCTATTACATCTATTAAATTAATTTTAACTAATTTCCTTTTATAAATTTTTTTAAGTGACTAAGAACAAATAACTTCCCATAATTCATTATATAAAAATTTCACTAGTAAATAAAAATAGGTATATATGTGTGCTTATTAATATTTTGAATGAATTGAACAATTGGTTACTATTTTATAACTTAATTACCTAATAATTTATTTTTAAACTAATTTTAAATAAAATATCTTTAGTGACCAAAATCATTAAATAGGTTAGTTAGACAAATAATATTTTCGTAATCCAATATTTTAGAATTAATCTAGTAAGTTTAGAAGGTGTATACATAAATCCTTTATTTCCCTATTTTATCTTTGAACTATATATACACACATTTATAAAAATAATTTTATTACTGTAAAACTTAATATATATATATATATATACACATAGACAGAGTTCGAATCAACTAGTTTCTTACTGCACATATACAGTCCCATAAAATCAACCTTTGATGAATAAACTATAAATTGGAAACAAGTTATACCTTGATGTCATCTGCCGAAACCGAAAATCGAGCAAACCCCAAGCCCTAATCGTTCGAACCCTAAACTGCTTTCCACGCGCCTCTTCACCATTGACGTGCTCGCGACGCCCTAGATCTCGCAACGTCGACCCTCGCGACTACGGCAGAAACCCTCCCCCTAGAACTCGAACATCTACAACATTGCGACAGTCGCGAGGTCGACTCGCGATCACCCGATCCCCACTTCCATCGAGCAGCCATCCCTCAGCCGCGCAGCCAACCATCGTCGCCACGAACCCTAACTCGAAGACGTGACTCGCCATAGATCGCTGCCGCTTACTTGCGACTCAATCGGAACACGGCTTCGGCCTTTCCCCTTTTTTTTAATTTTTTTAAAAAAAACTGTAATCGATTTGAAGGCAAAGGGAAATTTCGTTCGAAGTAAAAGGAAAAGGAAGGGCCGTATGTAATTTTTTTTCTTTTGTTTCGTTCAATTCAGTCCTAAAGCTTGAGGGAGACGAAGACATATAATAGAATTGAGAATGGCTTCTTGAGCACGCTTGATTATTATATAATTGAATATTGAAATTACCTCGCGTTGTATAAAGCGAAATTCCAAAACCCGAATCAAACATGCCGACAGACGTTCATAAGGTTTTACCCACGTTCTGAACACAATGGGATGTGTTTTGGAGGCTAATTTTAACGTATGTGCGAGTTACGGAATTAAACGATCGATATTAAATTAAATCGATTAAAATAAATCTAAGCGTTTCGAGCTGCCAGGGTCAAACGACAACTCCGATTGCTACGAAAATTGAAATCCGATAATAACTAACTACTACGGATCTAATGGAACTGATTTCGTCGAATTCCAAGACTGTGCTTCGGAAGGCTATTTTTAAGTTCAATTTAAACGATATGTTTTTAAAACTGAACAAAACACTTCCAAACTCAATTTCAACACTTTCACTACCTTCAGTGCTATCAATATAAATTTTATAAGCCTTCAAATTATTTTTAACAGGCTTAAAAACTCCAGATTCAGCGTTTTACCCAATTCCAAATTCTATGATTCAATATTTAAAGTATATAATTCGATAATTTAATTATTAAGTAAATATTGATATCTTGAATTTCAAGTTAAAATTAACTTTTAAATATTTAAAATCAATTAATTATTCCAATTTACATAGTTAGAAATTCCGGGTCATCACAAAAATGAATAGCCATGGGACATCAAGGCAATCAAGTACATAAGCACGCAAAACACACTGCGCACATATATATACATGCGTGAATACACATGTATACATATATGCAGTATGGAACGAAGATAGTGAAAACAAGTCAGAGTTTATCAAGTCAATTTTTATTTCAAAGTCTAGAATATCACAAATTCAAATAACAGAGAAAGTCAAGTCACGGTTCAAAGAGAAATGACATGCAGCAGTTCAAACAAAATAATGTCGCAGGGGATTTCAGATGAACACGTCATCAAAGAATGGAATGAAGACAAGTTTATCTCAACGCTAAAGTCATAGCATATTTCTAGAGTTATAATTTTCAAATAGCCTAAATAAAAGGAACAAATAAAGGAAACGGCTCAAAGAAGTTCAAGTAACATACGAATTGAAATAGTCAGAACACATCACAAGCATTTAAGCAAAAACGTATGGCCGAACAAAATTATTTGAAGAATTCAAATTGAATATACGAACGTAAACTAAGGGATTCGTCCCCTATATAACCCAAAAAATCATCATCGGCAAAAGGCAACGGATTCGAGTTTGAGACTAAAATCAGCCATACTCAGATTAAATCACGAACAAATTCATTACTCGAATCAAATTTGAGAACTAAAAAGGGAAAACCACGTACCAATCAATCAACATTCAACTCGACTCATTGAAGTAGCTGAAAGAAAATCAAAACTAGAAGAAGTTTGAAGAAGCAAATAGAAGCAAATTAATCACTTCAATTGCTCGAAAATCAAGCGGCGGCTTCAACACACAAAGCCCTAATTTTGAAAGATAAAAACAAGAACGCAGCATAATGTTTCTCACGATAGAAAATAAAAGGGAAGTCAGCCAGAACAAAGAAAGAAAGTTAATTTGTTTTGGGTCAGTCATTTGTTGATTTGGGCTTAAACTTATAGGGCTTTGTTTTATTTTTAAATTGTAATTTTCTTTTAGATTTTTCAAACTCTAGTTGTTTAACTAGGTTATGAACTTGGGTTTTGTAGTTCAAGAATTCGCAACTTAGTGGTTGAGTTGTGGCAGGGTGTAGAGTTAGGTTAGTCGATAGCAGGTGTCGTAATTTTACGTGTGTAAACGTTTGACTACTTAATTTTTAGTAGAAACCTTATGGGCAACATGTAGGCAGGGTTTTGCCAGAGGTTGGTAAATCTGTGTTGTTCTATTTCTGCTTTTATTATTCTACTATTATCTGTGCTGCAATTATTATTATATATATATATATATTGCATTAATTTTTATTATTATTATTATCACCCTATTCACCCCCTCCCTCTAGGGTGAAATCGATCCTACGCATATTCGATGAAGCGGTACTCGAGTGCATTTAAACCAATTAGTGACATTAAGTCGATTATTAGCACTCCCCATTTCATAGAACTAAGGATCCAAAATAATTATCTTATAAGAGTTTATAGTTTAGAAAACAATATATAATATCCATATATTCATTTGTTATTTAACATTATATAGATATTCACTATTTGATAAAAATATTCCATGAAATCAAATTATTCTAAAATTGCACTTATATATGTCCATAATTGTCTCAAAATCTTATACTAGATATTTAGTTAACCAACCATGTTTCTAAAGCCATATATATCAGTCCATTTATTTTATAAACCGCACTTATTACTCTGCCAAACCCCCTTTGATATATATATATATATGTGTGTGTATCTATGTACTAATATTATTTAGAAATAAATTAGGTTTAAATTTTCGAGATCATATTTCCAAATCCATAACCATGTATACCAGAAATACTTAATATATATATAAAACAATTGGTAAAAATCATTTATAATAGAAATTAGATTAATCTAAAAGAAAGTTTGATATTTGTAGACATAAGTAAACTCTCTTTTATATAAAATAGATAGATATAAGTTTATAATATGCCAAATCTTTGAATCAAAGTGATTCAAGGCCAATAGAACATAAGTGAACTCGCCACAACTAAACCCGAGGTCATCACAAGAATATAACAATAAATTGATCCATAGATTTCAAGTTCTATATCATATCCTAAACTTATTTTATAGTTTATCAAATGAGTTTCAATAAGTGCCAAAAATGCAGCAATAGAACATAAATAGCATAGGAAATGATCAACAATAAACAAGGCGTAAACGGGACAACAAATGGGTGAACTAGGGCTTCACCTGGAGCTGAAACAGCTCCAAGTGTACACGCCATCGGTGCACTGGTAGTATCCTACCGGTCCACTAGTGGTGTTACATCCTAGAGCTATTTTAGCTTCAGGATGACCTCTGGCTAGTCTCTAGTGGTGGCAGTTTTACTTTGGTGTTTTATGAATTTGTTAGAGGTGTATATTATAGCATTTCAAGTGATACAGGACATCATAACATCAATGAGATCATCATGTTTATTAATTACATATAACCATAATTTTCAACAAACATTAAAATGAAACTGAGGTTGAAAACATCGCAATAAATAAGATCAAATCAATCATAGGTTCATCTAAACAAATAAACAACAACATGCATTCTATTTAGAGATAGTAGTGTGAGGTAAACTCACCTTTGTAAACTTGAATTAATGATATAATCTAGGATTCTCCTAAGCTAACACCTCTCAGCACAAGACCTAAGTTGATTCTAGAAATTGCAGCAAAAATAGGGTCGTAGAACAAGAAATCCTAAACTAAAACCACTAAAAGAAGCAACAATAGGTGGAGGAGATTACATTCTTTTGGTTTCTACAAGAAGTAGCTAAAGCCCTTTGATTTTCAACAAGAATTAGGGGATTATAATTTTAGGGTTTTGAAAAGAGGAAAGGGTTTATTTTCAAATTTTAGAACTAAAAGTATGAGAGACAGAATAATAAACATCGGTTTCATTTCTCCTTACTTACATCCTCTATATAGGCCTAATGGATATGGTGTGAAACCAATAAAAGAAATGGTGTTAATTTATTTTGTTTTACTTATTATAAAACACTCTTTTCTCCTTAAATATTTTTTTACTTAACAAGTTTTTATTTCACAAATTTTCCAAATCAATCGACAAGTTAAAATTCCCATTTCTATTAATATTGAAATGTCTTAAAAAGTTTAAATATAAATTTTGAAAATAAAAGTTATTCTCATTATTTCTAATAAAATAAAATAAACTATTAACTACAAATTCTCATTTTAAATAATAAATCTTAATATTAACATTTTACCCAAAATGCCAAATTTAAGTAATTGATTTAATAATATTTTAAATTTAAATCCTCTTTAAGAAATTAAACTCATTCCTCAAATAAATCAAATCAACTATTCTCAAAAAGTAGAATTAATTTCATAATTAAATTTCACAAACCACAATTTAAAATTAATTATCCATATTATTAAATTTAATTAATTAGGTAATTAACAACAAGATTGTTACAGACTCCCCTCTTTAAGAAAATTATGTCCCCGCAGTTTCCTTAATGAAAAGAATCTATAACAAAATTTCCATGTAAGGGTTGTCCTTATTTACTCATAACCTTCTTCCAAAAAGTCTATATATATTGCAAATTATAAACACCAATCCTGCAGAAATTTATTTTCCAAAAAGTTACAAAATTAAAGTTGTTTTATTTATTATTAATTTCTCTTTAGCAAAATTTTATCACGTTAACAATCTCAAGAAATCTTTAATCTTATCTTTACTAAACAAAATTTTAAAATAAAAAAAACCATTTTAAATTAAAATTTATCTTTTACTTAAACTGTTACTACTATTTGCAATATCCAAAGAGTTTATCATTTGACAAATTTAAAAAAAATCAACTCAAAACTTAAAAAATTCAAAAAATGCAAAAGATTTTTTTCATAATCTTAAAACTCTCATTCAAAAGATTATCTAAATAACTCAAATTCATTCATTTTGGAACTCTAATAACTAAAGAAATTATTCCAATCTAATTCCTTTATAATTAATTATTCCATCAATTCACAAAAGGACCAAAAGTTTTACCTCATTTTTATCCAACACTCAAAGACAAATAAAATACTCTATCCTTTGAATTTTCAAGGAACTCTTAAAATTTTCCAACCAATTCATTAAATAATAATTAGAATTATCGCATTATTATTCAAATAAAAGAATTTGAAAGTCAAACTCATAAATGGAAGTAGATTTTTAATTATTCTCTTTTCATAAATTTTAAACTAATTTCCATTTAAATTTTAATATAAACTAATTCAAAAATTTAAAACATTTTTCTTAACTTATCTTACTAAATAAAATAACATAATAACGTTGTCTCGCCATCTATTTGTATCGAATCGCTTTGTCAAATGGTTGCGGTGTTGATCGCGAAATCAACATTACCTCGCCACTAATCTCAGCCATTGCTAATGTCAGTGGTTGCATACGTTATTTAAAATAGTACATATAAGGCATTTTCATAGTCTTGTTATAATTTTCTAAACTACTACCATTAGATCAGGATGATGGTTTCCCTTTCCGTAGAGTGGGCATAATAGGAAAATAGATGTATCGTAAGGGAGATATGGTTATTTGAAGTTCCTCTTGATTTTAGTTAGCTTATCAGGTAATTAGTGAGTTAATGGCATGGCCCAAGGCCTATTTTGGGATTAGCATGGGGTTAGGGCAAATGGGACTCTCTCCCACCATTTCATTCATAAGAAAAATAAAGAGAGATCCCCGTTAAACAATCTTTTACCTAAAAAGTCACCTAAACCCTTACTTTAATTAGCCTAAAAGAGCGATTAGGAGGAGATTAGTAAGATTTGCACTTTGGATTGAAGATCGGCTGTTGGAGATCCCTTGGAGCTGCTGTTCATACTCAGATTCATGGAGCTTGGAGAAGATTGCTTAGGAGATAAGTGAGTGGTATTAGGCCTCCACTCACTAATTAGCTCTTATTAGACGCTAAATGATGTTTCTTAATGATTTTAAACTCTAAAAAACATTTTAAAACCCTTTTAAAATAGCATATATAAATTTCAAGTAATTTGGAATAGATTTGCAAATTTGTGTTCTTAGGGATATTATGTGTTATCCTGCCTTTTGATCAGGCAGTATACAGACGATATCAACAAGTCAAACTTCAAAGTTATTAAGGCAAGAAGCCCAGAGAGATGGCTGCAAAGCCCAAAACTTAAGTACAACCAAGATCACAAAACAAATACAAGTCCATTCCAAAAAATGAGAACGCGAAATCCAACAAAGTATTGGATCGGTTTCGATCAAACACCTTGGATCGGTATTGATCCATGATGCCTCACCCAAATGACCCCAAACTCTCTACACTCCTATGCCATGCTGCATACTACCCATTTATGGCCTTCTATGATCATTCGCATGCACCAATGATTGATCCCCATGAACTTTAGAAATCAGCAACTCCATTCTTACACAGATCCATCATTTGGACTCATAAACAAGCTAATAATGATGCAAAAAAGTTTGGAATCATGCAGCTAACCTGTGATGACATGGAATTTTGGCAATATCAATTTGATACTTGTGATGCCCCACCTCTGTACTCACACTAGCCAAGGACACTACGAGATATTGCCGTCAACTAGCACGAAGAATAAGGCTGTTGAGGAGCGACCATCCGTGTAATTGCTTTGTGCGAGTACTGATATGTCAGATAGTATAACATGCATTTCATTTCAAGAGGAAATCTTACATATCAAATACAAACTCAAAGCTACTAACAGTGTCTATGTGAACTGCGGAAACAAATATAGAAATAAGCATAACACAAAACAGTCACAAATATCCATATCACAAAGGCGGAAACATATATGAGTAAAAGTGTACATCAAAGTAGTGGTCATTCGAGATCAACTACATCACAAAAGAATAGGTACAAGTACTATGCAAAAGAATATGTATACATTAAGGAGTCTCTATCTCGAATGTATAATGACAAAAACTACTAAACTAAGTAGTTAGACAAAAGTCAAATGATGATCCCAGATAAGGAGTCAAGCAGAAGCACCTGTAACATCTCGGTCTGACCTGAATATTAGTTAATAAAAAATAAATAAACAGATAAGTCTAGCTATATATATCAGATAAAATGAGATAGGATAAGAGATATAACAAAAATGTATGATAACAATAATGCCATACTATGAAAAGTATACATTTAACAACAACAAACCATACAATATCTCAAGAACATAAGAGATCAAAAAGAATGTCATATTCTTTATTTTATTCACCTAACCAGAAATATTTTCACATATATCAATGCCAATCACAAAATTGGTGAAACCCAAATTCTAGAAATCATCGATTAGAAATCCAGAAATCACAAAAGGAGAGGCCTATCACAAACGGGAGCATGAAAACTCACCAACACATGCATCACAAATGGGTCACTAACCAATGGTCACTAACCACAGAGCCGGTGCAACGACGTAGTACAATAACGGTACGCCCAAGGAACCTGAAACTCAAGTAATTCGGAACAACGACGTAGTACAACGGTATGCTCGATGAACCTAATAAGCCGGTACAACGACATAGTACAAGGGTACGTCCGATGAACCGAACTTCATAAAAGAACATGGGTTGCTAGCCCACAAAAATGATGAGTCGAAACTCCAAAGAACCATAGGTTGTTATCCTATAAAAGAAATGAGATGAAACTCAATAAAACGAGGTATAGTCCCCTCCGTGGACAAACAGACATCGTATATCGCAAGTCTAAATCACAAAATGATCATCAATGATCGATAAAAAGTGTGAATTACACTAAGCTTGTAAATAAATGAGTTTAGCTTCATGTCCCATAACCACTGGCTTAGCTTAAATATTTATGAACAAATTGTAGATCTCCACTTGAAAATTATCACAAGAGTTTCAATCGAACAAGTCCAAAAATTAACCGACGAAGTAAAAGCAAGCGTTTCATACCACTTGTTTTACTAAGCTGTTTAATTAGATTTCTCAAGCGAATGAGGTAAAGGTTTGTATATATATACTAGTAGGTTAGAATGGTTTTATAAGTGAGCTTTGTATTAAAAGTAGAGTTGTAATCATATTTGAGAAAGAGTTTGAATATTTACTACTAGTATACAAACTTTTGTATTTTAAAGTGACAAATCACAAAATTGATTGTAAAAACAATCAATCGCTAAAAATTCACATACGAAGTTGTGAATCAAATCCATAGAAATCGATACCGAATTCCATCAAAATGAATATTCCCAAAATCCCAAAAAAGAAGTTATCAAAGTCAACAAAGGTGATAACAACAAATTGGATCCACTAGAATCGATTGAAAATTGGAAATCCACATAAAATGCAAAATTGGCTAGGCAGTAGATTCAGTCGACTGAACCAGGGTGGTCGGTCGACTGAACTATGCCTGGAAACTTTCGGTTTCCAGGTTCAGTCAACTGGACCAGAGTGGTCAGTCGATTGATACTAGCACATGAACTTTCTGTTTCCAGGTTCAGTCAACTGGACCAGAGTGGTCAGTCGATTGATACTGGCACAGGAACTTTCTATTTCCAGGTTCAATCGACTGAACCACGGTGGTCAGTCGACTGATACTGGCTGAGGAAATTTCCTGGGTTTTGGTTTAATCGACTAACTTCCGGGTTTAGTCGACTGAACTGGTATTTGCAGTATTCTCGTCCTAGCCCCAATAAAAGCCGAAAATCATAACGGAGGCTATTGAATGAGCAACGACGGTAAGGAATTTGTGCCACACGATAACCCAGCCTTATAGGCTCTTTGACACAACCTAAAAACATGTCCAAACATCTATAGTATGATTTTCATAAATTGGACAACAAGAATCAAAAATTGGAAAATTCGCCAAATCATTCAAATCAAAAGCAAATGAACATGAACGGATGTTAGGAATTCATATCTAACAACAATGAAATCTATAACATAGATGTGAGTTCAAAAACTCACCTTTAAACCTAAAAACAATGAAGGAGAAGCTTTTAAAACAAGGAAGACCAATTCCGCTTCGCTACACCTCTAAAAGCTTCAATCTATTTACAAAGGTGAAGTTTTTCCTAAGTTAGGTTATAGGAATTTCTGAAAATTGAAAAGGGATTGAGATGGAGAAGATGAAGAGGATGCTTACCAAAGCTTCTCTTGGATTTCAAGAGCTTGAATTGGAATTTCCTAAGAATCTAGGGCTTAGGAATTTTATTTTCCAATCTTTTCCCCCATTTTTACTAAAGCTTGAGTGTTAGGAAATATTATGAAGGAATGAAGAGGAGTGGAGTGGAGTTGGGTTAATATGTTGGGTTAATGGGCTGAAACCCAAACCCAGAGCCCTAAATGAAAACATCAAAATTCTACTCAACTCCAAACATATCAATGTTTATACTCAAAAAGGTCGCAAATTTCATTTTGAACCCAATGGAAGTAGTCTCAAGTCCCAATTCGACTATTTGCAAAAAGTAGCATTCTGGACTTTAATCCGACCAACGATGCTATATTTAAGTAAAATATTTAAATATACAAATCGTAAAATATGCGGGTTGTTACAGACTCCCCTCCTTAAAGAAATTGCATCCCCGCGATATTTAAGAAGAAAATAATGAGTAACAACCATAAAAGCGTATCAACAAAAGAAAATTTGAAACAAGAAGTTCACCTTTAAGGAGCACAAGAGAGTAAGTCCGGATGCGCTCGCTCGATGAATTCTCTAGATTCCCAAGAGCAATCCTTAGGATTTGAGGACCACTGAACTTTCACAAGCAGAACATCTTTATTTCAAAGGCGTTTAACCTTCTTAGCAATGATACGAATAGGATGTTGCTCATAAGGATGAAACTTCAATTTCTTCAATAACACCGGGATCAAGCATAGAATCGGAATCCCTAAGGCACTTCCGTAGTTGAGAAACGTGAAACACGTCATGAATAGAAGAAAATTGAGCTGGTAATAAAAGGCGATAAGCCATGGAACCAATATGTTCGGTGATGGGAAATGGACCAATATATCGAGGCGCTAATTTTCCCGATCGACTGAAACTCACAACACCCTTCATAGGTGAAACACGAATAAACACAAAATCTTCCACAGAAAATTCTAATTTCCTTCTTCGATTATCGGCATAGGATTTTTGTCTACTTTGAGCTTCTTTCATCCTATGGCGAATAAGGTCAATCTTTTCTGTGGAATCACGAATAAAATCTGGACCTAAAACCAACTTCTCATCGGCTTCAAGCCAGCAAGAAGGAGATCGACATGGCCTTCAATAGAGTGCCTCAAAAGGTGCCATACCAATTGGAAGTTATTATTATAGGAAAACTCAACAAGAGAAATATGATCTTCTCAACTTCCACCAAAATCAAGAACACATGCACGAAGGAGATCTTCAAGGGTTTGATTCACATGCTCGGTTTGTCCATCAGACCGAGGATGATAAGAGGTGCTAAAATTAAGCTTCGTTCCCAAAGCTTTTTGAAGATCCATCCAAAATCCACCAGTAAAAAATGGATCATGGTCGCTAACAATAAAAGTAGGAACTCTATGCAATTTAGAAATTTCTCTAACATAGAGTTTGGCCAAAAGAGGTACAGTCCGATTAGACCGAACGAGGATAAAATGGATGGATTTTGTAAGTCTATCCACAATCACCCATAAACTGTCATGGCCCGAATGAGAACGGGGAAGTCCGTCAATAAAGTCCATGGAGACTTGATCCCACTTCCAAATTGGAATGTCCAAAGGTTGCAATAACCCTCTGGGCCTTTGATGCACGGTCTTTATGAGTTGGCAAGTCACGCAACACTAAATGAAGTTAGCAATATCAGATTTCATTTCATCCTAATAATAAAGTCGCTTCATATCCGCGTACATTTTACTACTACCGGGATGAATGGTAAATTTAGGACGAAGAGAATCTTCAAAAATGCCTTTACGAAGATCACTAATATTTGGCACGATAAGTCTACCAAATTTTCGAATGCCGCCACGGGCATCGATTTCAAAGTCTTTCAAACCATCAATATTTATATCCCGACAACTTTGGCTAAGTAGAACCAATTCGGGATCGTGCTTTTGAGCTTCAAGAATGCGGTCTAAAAGTGATGGATGAGACTCAAGGTTACATAGAACAAGAGACGAACATAAATCGGATTCACGATCTCGAATATCACAAGTGGATAAAGTCTCGAGATCATTCCATTCAGATATCATTATAGAAACAACTGCTTGTTGCTTACGACTAAGAGCATCGGCAACTTGATTTCCATTTTTGCGAGTATAAAGAATATCAAGATCATAAGATGCAAGGAACTCGACCAACGTTGTTGACGCAAATTAAGTTCCTTTTGAGAAAATAAATACTTCAAAGATTTATGATCGGTGTAGAGAACAAATTTTTCTCCCAAAAGATAATGACGCCAAATTCTAAGAGGGAAAACAATAGTCGCGAGCTCTAAATCATGAGTGGCATATCTAGACTCGGCAAGCTTTAATTGCCTAGAAGCATAAGAAATAACACGTTCCCTTTGCATGAGAACGGCTCCCAAACTAACACGACTAGCATCGGTGTAAACAATAAAGTCTTGGTTCCCTTGCGAATCACAAGAATAGAAGCATTGGAAAGGAGTTCTTTAATCTTTGAAAAGAAGCTTCACATTTGTCTGACCAAATGTACTTAACTCCCTTCTTTGCCAAACTAGTAAGAGACATGGAAATTTTAGAAAAGTCATTTATGAACCGGCGATAATAACCCGCCAATCCAAGAAAGCCATGGATTTCTGTCACAATCTTCGCTCTCTTCCAATTTTTTGAATCGCTTCAATCTTTGAAGATCCACGGAAATTCCGGATTCAGAAATAATACAACCGAGAAATTTCACACGAGATTGCCAAAAGTGGCACTTAGAAAATTTTGCTTTCAATTGATTGCTCCTAAGAGTATCCAACACAATCCGAAGATGCTTTTCATGCTCTTCCTCGGTTTTAGAATAAACAAGAGTATCATCTATAAAGATGAGAACAAATCGATCGAGGAAGTCTTTGAAAACTCAATTCGTAAGGTCAACGAAATAAGCTGGAGCATTCGTTAAACCAAATGGCATAACAAGCCATTCATAAGATCCATAATGAGTACGGAATGATGTCAATGGAATGATATCCCCTGCAATACGAAGATGATGAAAACCGGTTGCTAAGTCTAACTGTGAAAATACTCTAGCACCACTAAATTGATCGAATAAATTATCAATCCGAGGTAAAGGATATTTATTCTTGATGGTGAGATCATTAAGCTTGCGGTAGTCAACGCAAAGCCTAAGTGTACCATCAGGTTTCTTCACAAAAATAGCTGAAGCTCCCCAAGGAGAGGAACTAGAATGAATAACTGCTTCGCCTCCAATTCGGATAATTGTTTACGCATCTCCTCATTTTTCCTTATTAGACATACGATAAGGTAGAAGAGTGATAGGTAGAGCTCCAGGGACTAGATTAATTCTGAACTCGATTGCTCGCTTAGGTGGTAATCCTAAGACAGGCTCAAATATGTCGGGAAATTCATGAACAATGTGAATGAGGGAAATAACATCTTGCTCATCATCATTATCGTCATCATGAGGATTTAGAGAATATAAGGATGCAGCTAAATTGGAATCCAAATCTTTCAGAACAATAGAAATCTGCTTAACAGATTGAGGATGTCGAAGTTGAATTGTCCCCTCAGAACATTGGATGTGGGCTTCATAATGGTTAAGCCAATCCATTCCCAGAATCGTTCCGAAGCTTAAGTAACACATGACATGCAAATCGGCACAGAAGGAAAAGTCACATAAAATAATCTCGACATCTTTACAAAGCAAACTGAGTGCTGCTGATCCACCAACCGGATTCGCAATTCTCAAAGAAGTCATCAAAGCCATACACTTAAAGAAAAAGTATCAATAAGCTTTTTTGATATTAAAGAATGGGATGCACCCGTATCAAAAAGAACTCAAATAGGATGATCACGAAACATAATAATGCCATCAAGGATAGAATGAGAAATACCTTGACCACAAGAAGTGTTACTAGGGGCTTGCGCAACATTTAGCTTTCCCTCGTTCTTGCTTTGAAGTTTGGGACATAAAGATAAAAGATGACCCGAACTTTTGCAATAATGACAAAAGAGAGGTTTCAGACATCTATTAGCAAAATGGTCCTTAGAACCACAATTGTAGCATTGCCGATGACTAGAGGTAGAAGTCTTTGCTACCGGAGTTCCTTGCTTTCCTTTGTTGTTGGGATAAGGACCTTTGAACTTAATAAGCCTTTTCTTGTTGTTGTTGAAGTTTGGTTTGGCACCCACAACTTCAACATCACTTTCTTATCGGCCTCTTCGAGTCGAAGAGCGATATCAACAAGCTGATCAAAAGAAACTTCTAATTTCAGAAGTAATGGCTTTTTGAGATTCTTAATCAAGCCATAGACAAACCTCTGATTTTGCTTCAACAGGGTATTAACGTACTCGACCCCATATTTAAAGAGGGATTCAAAAGATGCGACGTAATCCGCCATAGAAGATTCACCTTGAACAAGGTCAATAAAGCGCCAAGCTAAAGTTACTTTTTCAACTTCCGGCACAAATTTTAATTCGAATCGTTCCCGGAATTGCTCCCAAGTAAGATCCGCTTCAATAATTTCAAAAATCAGAAGCCGATTTCAATCTAATGCTCTTTCTTAGAGCATAGTAGAAGCCACTTGGACACGATGTAGATCAATAAGATTCATGCGAGAAAAGATGCGATCTTATGTTCTAAGCCAAGCTTGGACTTCTATTACGCTTTCAGAACCCTTGAGTGGCTTCCCACCTAAATTGGTATAACCACTACACAAGCGTGCAGACCTAGATTTAGGGTGAGCAGGCTCTGGAATTGGTCTGGCAGCTTGAGCATTCTTTGCAAGATCTAAAAGCTATTAGGCAGACATAAATACTCCATCATAAGGAGTAGCACTAGATTAACCGGCCCTAGGACGGTTTGGTCTAACCATTTCTCTTCTTTAAGAAAGAAAGAAAGAAGAAGAACGGGTCCTAAGACTCGAATAAATCCTAAGGCCCGATTCCTAAGAAAGACTTAGGACAATTGATCCTTGCTAGATTATTCTACGTTGTTCTGAAGTTTGGCTTTGATACCAAGCTGTGACGCCCTACCTTTATACTCATACTAGCCAAGGACACTACGAGATAATGTCGTCAACTAACATGAAGAATAAGGCCGTTGAGGAGCGACCATCCGTGTAATTGCTTTGTGCGATTACTGATATGTCAGATAGCATAACATGCATTCGATTTCAAGAGGAAATCCTACATATCAAATACAAACTCAAAGCTACTATACAGTGGCTATGTGAACTGCGGAAACCAATATAGAAATAAGCATAACATAAATCAGTCACAGATATCCATATCAGAAAGGCAGAAACAGATATGAATATATCACATAAAAGTGTACATCAAAGTAGTGGTCATTTGAGATCCACTACATCACAAAAGAATAAGTACAAGTACTATGCAAAAGAATATGTATACATCAAGGAGTCTCTATCTCGAATGTATAATGACAAAAACTACTAAACTAAATAGTTAGACAAAAGTCAAATGATGGTCCCAGATAAGGAGTCAAGCAGAAACACCTGTAACATCTCGGTCTGACCCGAATATTATTTAATAAAAAAATAAACGGATCAGTCTAGCTATAAATATCAGATAAAATGAGATAGGATAAGAGATATAACAAAAATGTACGATAACAATAATGCCATACTATGAAAAGTATACATTTAACAACAACAAATCATACTATCTCAAGAATATCAGGGATAAAAAAGAATGTCATATTCTTTATTTTATTCACCTAACCAGAAATATTAACACATATATCAATGCCAATCAAAAAATTGGTGAAAAACAAATTCTAGAAATCATCAATTAGAAATCCAGAAATCAAAAATGGGGAGGCCTATCACAAACGGGAGCATGAAAACTCACCAACACATGCATCAAAAATGGGTCGCTAACCAATGGTCGCTAACCATAGAGCCGGTGCAACGACGTTGTACAATAAAGGTACGCCCAAGGAACCTGAAACTCAAGTAATTCGGAACAACGACGTAGTACAACGGTAGGCCCGATGAACCTGATAAGTCGGAACAATGACGTAGTACAATGGTATGTCCGATGAACTGAACTCCATAAAAGAACATGGGTCGCTAGCCCACAAAAATGATGAGTCGAAACTCCAAAGAACGCATAGGTCGTTGGCCTATAAAAGAAATGAGATGAAACACAATAAAACGAGGTATAGTCCCCTCCATGGATAAAGAGACATCGCATATCGCAAGTCTAAATCATAAAATGATCATCAATGATCGATAAAAAGTGCGAATTACACTAAGCTAGTAAATAAATGAGTTTATCTTCGTGTCCCATAACCACTGGCTTAGCTTAAATATTTACGAACAAATTGTAGATCTCCACTTGAAAATGGCTTAGCTTAAATATTTACGAACAAATTGTAGATCTCCACTTGAAAATCGTCATAAGAGTTTCAATCGAACAAGTCCAAAAATTAACCGACGAAGTAAACGCAAGCGTTTCGTACCGCTTGTTTTACGAAGCCGTTTAATTAGATTTCTCAAACGAACGAGGTAAAGGTTTGTATATACACTAGTAGGTTAGAGAATGATTTTATAAGCGAGCTTTGTATTAAAAGGAGGGTTGAAATCGTATTTGAGAAAGAGTTTGAATATTTACTACTAGTATAGAAACCTTTGTATTTTAAAGTGACAAATCACAAAATTGATTGTAAAAACAATCAATCGTTAAAAATTCACATACAAAGTCGTGAATCAAATCCATAGAAATCGATACCGTATTCCATCAAAATGGATATTCCCAAAAATCCCAAAAAAGAAGTTTCAAAGTCAACAAAGGTGATAACAACAAATCGGATCCACTAGAATTGATTGAAAATTGGAAATCCACACAAAATGCAAATTGGCTGAGGCAGTAGATTCAGTCGACTGAACCAGGGTGGTCGGTCGACTGAACTATGCCTGGAAACTTTTGGTTTCTAGGTTCAGTTGACTGGACCAGAGTGGTCAGTCGACTGATACTGACACAGGAACTTTCTATTCCCAGGTTCAGTCGACTGAACCAAGGTGGTCAGTCGACTGATACTGGCTCGGGAAATTTCTTGGGTTCTGGTTCAGTCAACTGACTTCCTGGTTCAGTCGATTGAACTGGCATTTCCAGTATTCTCGGCCTAGCCCCAATGAAGGGCGAAAATCGTAATGGAGGCGATCGAGCGAGCAACGATGACTAGGAATTTATGCCACATGACAACCCCATCTTATAGGCTCTTCGACACACCCCAAAAACATGTCCAAACATCCATAGTAGGATTTTCATAAATTGGACAACAGGAATGAAAAATTGGAAAATTCACCAAATCCGTTCAAATCAAAAGCAAATGAACATGAATAGAAGTTAGGAATTCATACCTAACAACAATGAAATCTATAGACATGGATGTGAGTTCAAAAACTCACCTTTAAACCCAAAAAAATGAAGGAGAAGCTTTTAAAACAAGGCAAGATCAATTCCTCTTCACTACACCTCTAAAATCTTTAATCTATTAACAAATGTGAAGTTTTCCTAAGTTAGGTTATAGGAATTTTTTTTTTAACCCTACTCCGGAGAGCAGAGCTAGGAGATACAGTTGTCCGCCACACTGACCCCCCTTTTTAGCCGGCCCAGCCAAGAGCATTAATCCTCTACCTCGTTTTGGCTTTATTGAGGATAGACCGCTCAAGGCCTTAAGGGAAACAAATCTCAACTGTGGGACTCGAACCCGCAACCTCCAGGAACTTTGCTCCATGGTTGCAAGGTAGTCCTTAACCAGCTGAGCTATGGTTGCAAGGTTATAGGAATTTCTGAAAATTGAAGAGGGATTGAGATGGAGAAGATGAAGAGGATGCTTACCTAAGCTTCTCTTGGATTTCTAGAGCTTGAATTGGAATTTCCTAAGAATCTAGGGCTTAGGAATTTTAGTTTCCAATCTTTTCTCCCATTTTTACTAAAGCTTGAGTGTTAGGAAATATTATGAAGGAATGAAGAGGAGTGGAGTGGAGTTGGGTTAATATGTTGGGTTAATGGGCTGAAACCCAAACCCAGAGCCCTAAATGAAAACATCAAAATTCTACTTAACTCCAAACATATCAATGTTTATACTCAAAAAGGTCGCAAACTCCATTTTGAACCCAATGGAAGTAGTCTCAAGTCCCAATTCGACTATTCGCAAAAAGTAGCATTCCGGACTTTAATCAGACTAACGATGCTATATTTAAGTAAAATATTTAAATATACAAATCGTAAAATATGTGGGTTGTTACAATAATCTTCATTTATTATAATTTGAATTGGCAATAATAATTTGATAATCTCCTAAAATAATAATTAAAATTTGGCAATATTGGTTTAATAATCTAAATATTTAATTTTGCAAAATTTATCTTTTCAAAGCTAATAAAAATATTTTCTAATTATAATGCATATATATCTATATACATTGTGAATAGGAAGTTTTAGTTTGAATTTAATATAAAGATTTTCAAAAGTTATTTAAAGTTAAATTTTATATTGTTCAAAAACTTAAGATAGTATCTATACATATTTATTTATTAAAAGTATTTTAACTTATTAGGATTTGTTATAAAGATTTAGTACATTTTCTTTTAAAATTTAAAATGAGATTTAATAAAAAGGTTTATCTACTTTCTTTTTAAATTATTCATGAACTAAATTGGTTTGTATATATATAAATTTAAAACATAAAACATATATTAATATAAGAATATAATAGATATTTACATAAATATATAGAAACATAAGTAATTAATAAATAAAGAGATTAAACATTTGTAAAATAATGAATTCATGCATTAAACATGTGTAAACTTAGTAATATGAAATTATACAAGTGGCAATGTTTTTCTTTTATGTTGAAATATTTATAAATAGGTGTTTTGAGAGAAACTTGGCTATTTTTATTTCAGTTCAAACTTTCTCAAATCCTTTTCCTCTTCATCTTTCTTTCTTAAAAAAACTGAAAACCAAAATCAAAAGAAAAATCAAAACAATAACAACAACTGCTTTTTTTTATCCTAAGCAAGCGTAGTAAATTCAAAGATCAAGCAAAGATTTCAAATTCAACTCAAGCAAGATTCAAGCTTCAGATCATTTCAAAATCAACTTCAGTTTAAAATCAAAACAGAGTGGTTCCAGATCAAAAATTAAAGGCTGTTCTCTTTTTGTAAAAAAATCCGGTGAGTAAACAAAAACTTTTCAAAGCTAAAAATCTTGTATTGCTTGATGCATGTGATAAATCTGTGTAATAATGTAGTAGGTATAATTTGCGTGGATGTTTTCAACTTGAGTATAGTTTGAATTATTCTATAGACTGTGTGCATGTCTCTGTGTATATATATACTGGCCTCTGTTGTGATCACATACTCAAGAACAACATTTAAAAATTCATATCTTCCTATCCAGACAAATTCAAGCTATAATATCTAAAAAGAAAATGTTCGTAACATGGTAATTTCATTTTTAAAATAATTCCAAATGAAAATATTTAGTAAATACTCTGAAAATAAGACATTACAACAGAATCTTTTCAAATCTGAAAATTGGATGTTCTTAATATCAAGTTTTGTTTATAGAAACATATTTGTATTGAAAATTAATGAATTTTGATATTAAAATCTTGATTTTTAAGTTTATATTTGTCGAGAATTTCTGAGTAGATCGATTTATGCCTTTTCATCGAATTCCGAAGATCATCAACGAGTTGTTCTTCGTGCCTGGGTCGGGAGGTAGAGTGATGAATGGGGATCGAAGGAAAAATGATCGCTGGATTTTTAAAGCGTCCTGGTGGCCGGGCGACGTCGAACTAGGGTTCGATGGTCTGTTTTTGTCGATGGTGAAGTCGAGGCGTTTTCGTGGTCGAGGTGCACCGGAGTCGATCAGACGGGGGGATCGATGCGTCATGGCGCAGCTCTGGGTGGATCGGTGGAATTTCTGGTGATCGGGATCGTCGTCAACGAGTTGATTTGTCGATCAGGTTTGAGTTCCAGTGATTCTCGATGCTCGATTTTGTTTTCCAATCGAAACGAGGGTGCTGGATGGTCGGGATGATTGCGGAGGTGATCGTCAACTTGTGAGTCGTCGTGGCATTGGTCAGAACCAAGCAGATTGACGTGCACGTGCATGTGTGCACGTTTTACCTAGGTGATGTTGTTGTGATCGGAGAAGAATGAAGTAGCTTGGGTCGATCTCGAAGATGTTTGCGTGTTGCCTCGAAGGAGTGTAGCAGTAGAGATTGCTCGGGTTTAGCTCGGGGATTCTGATAGTAGGCTCAGGTTTTTCTCTTGTAGGTTAACTTGTTTTAAAAACAAATAAAATGTATAAGTTTTATAAGAAGCTAAAGAAAATCATGTCCAGTTTTTTTAAAAGAAAACCTAATCGGGTTTAAAAGCAATGGTAAAAATTTTGATCAAGTTATCAATATATATATTAACTTGGTTTTAAAGGTAATTTATTAAACCAAGTTTTCAAGTATACTAAAGTGAATAAGTTTTAAAATTCTATTAAAATAAATAAGTTTTCAAAAGAAAAATTACCAAGTCCCAAAGTATAATTTTAAACAGGTTTTTAAAAAAGTTTTAAAGGTTTAATTTTAAAGTTAAATGTTTTGAAATTGTTTTGGTTTTTGAAATTCCTAAGTGTTTCAAATATAATAAAATGGTGTCATTAAGAAGTGATTAAGGAAGTGTATTAAACTTTAATTAATCAAGAGTTCTCAAATGATTTTGGTATAAATTAATTTCAAGCATTTAATTTTAATAATATTTAAATGATTTAATTAAGTAATAAATTAAGATAAAGGGTTTATTTTTAATTAAATAAGGTCTTGATTAATTAAAGGATCATTAGTTAGTTTAATTAATTAAGGGTAATCACTTATTGAAATTAATTAAGGTTAATTACATAATTAATTAAGTATAATTACTTGATGAAATTAACAAAGTATAATTACTTAGTGTAATTAATAAAGGGTAATCACTTAATGTAAGTAATTAAGGATAGTTAATTACTTAATTAATTAAGGGTCAATTAATATAAGTAATTAAAGGTTAATTAATTAAAGGATAGTTAATTGCTTAATGAAAGTAATTAAAGGATTAAATACTCAATATAATTAATTAATGTAATTAATTAAAGGGTTAGTTAATTAATATGAGTAATTTAAGGATAATTAATGAATATGATTAATTAAAAGATAATTAATTAATGTAAGTGATTTTAGGATAATTAATTAATGTAATTAATAAATGATCATTAATTAGTGCAATTAATTATAAAATAATCAATTAATGGCGGTAATTAAAGATTAATTAATGTGAATGGTTAAGGGATGATTAATTAATTTCATTAATTAATTAAAGTAATAATAAATGGTTTATAATTGATTAAGGATAATTAAGCAGGATTTTAAAAGTAATAAAAGTAATTAATTTAATTTATTTGGAGATTAAATTAAATTAATTAGGAATTTTTCAAACTAATTAATCATGCTTATGGATAATTAAGTTATATTGAATAACTTGGATTATTTGATATCTTTGATATATGATTTGTGATGCTATGTGATATGAGATGTTTGGATGAACTGTGATAACGTAAGTTATCTATTTGTGATGAATTGTTGTGTACATTTTTGTTATTCTGAATATAAATTGATAAATTTAAACAACTTGGACTTTAAGACTGCATTTTGGATTTCGATGAGACCGGGATCGGATTCCAAATTGGATATCTGAAAACCATATCGGTCCAAATTAAATGGTAGGTCGTGAAATCTTAAGTGAAGATTCAGATTGCAAGGGCTATGTGTCATTAACTCTGAGGGTGATTCCAAAACGAATGTAAAGGAGATAGTGCCTTCGGTTCCAAGATGAAGATTAAGAGTGCAAGGGATATTTGTCGTTAACTCTGAGGGTGATTCCAAAATGAGTGTAGCGAAGATAGTGCCTTCGGTTTCGTTCAAACCCGAAACGGACTTGTATGGATGAATGTTATCATAACATCGTCATTGGAGGTTGGTGAGCATTCCAAGATATGTGTTCTAAAAAGGTAATCGTAGCCTAAAGCCTCATCAACCGGGAATGGCTAAAACAGGGGAGGTGCAGCAAGGCTAAGTGGGTAGCACCCAAGTAGGATGAGATTTCCCCTTGTCTAGAGGTCCCTTTTTCGGCTTAGTGGACGGATGGTCGCGCCAACTGCGAGGTTGTCTTATTCGAGATTATCCAGTAAGGGGTAGTTCTGACCTTGTGTTGC
Organism: Allium cepa; assembly: GCA_030765085.1. NCBI lineage: Eukaryota > Viridiplantae > Streptophyta > Magnoliopsida > Asparagales > Amaryllidaceae > Allium > Allium cepa. The sequence continues at coordinate 585,440,340 of CM060944.1, read as the reverse complement.
AGGGGATCAGGTGGATCCTCAGTACTCTGATCTAGACCAAGTACTGTGATGTGCGGTACCCCAGTAGCCCTACCATTGCATGGAATCCAATCTCCAATAAGTGCCCTTGAGTTTGTTTGTATACCTATGTATGTTGGAATTTAATAATGTAACAATTTTGGCTATGTGAATATTTATTTGAAAACCCAAGACACTATTATAATATCACTGGATTTCCTATCAAATGTTTGGTTATCGTAAGGTAAAAACTTATCCGTACTTATGAGCAGGAAGTCTTACGAGATACCTTTGTTTCAAATGATTTTCAAAGTTAAACAACTTTAAACTGTTTACTCACACCAGACCCATGTCTGACCTAGAGTTTATTTTTTGTTTTCTTAAACTCTTAGGTACTCAAATTTTTACGAGTAGCCAAGGGATATAGGTTAGCTTTGATGAATTATGGAGGAGGCTTGGAGCACAAGGCTTCAGCGTTTATAGATATTGTATTTACATTGTGCTAGTGTTTTGTTTGATGTTTTAAGATGTATGATAGACAGGTCTTCGCGACTGTCTAATACTATGATGTATAATCTGTATGACTCTGAAGATGTCTTTATGTAATAACTTATGTGATGTGATATAATTTATTCATTCCGCTGTGAGAATCTAATATTGTTTAGTTCTTTCTTTTCTATCTATTCTCTTTTCTACCTACTTCTTTCTAAATGATGATGCGTCTTTCTGTGGAAAGAAAGGTGGGTCATCATAGTTGGTATCAGAGCTCTAGGTTGAGATAGTACCTATGCTTTGGAGTGATATCTATCTTGAGAGAGCGTACTTGTGTGTGTGTGTGTGTGTGTATCCTGCTTTGTTGGGATACCTGTACGGGTAGCCCAACATGAGTTCTAGAGGTAGAAGGAGTAGAGGTGTGGGTAGCACGACTACCACGAATGGAAGAGGCTCGAATGGTGAGGGAGGAAGAGTATCTACCAAGGCTATAAACCCAATACCGCCTCGAGTAAGCTTTGTGACATAGTGCATGCTTGGTTGTGCTCATGCGAGCGGATTTTCAAGAGTTTAGATCTATCGGATGTGCAAAAGCGAGTGATGGCATCTTAGCAACTTCAAAAAGGAACAGCTGCATGGTGGGATGTAGTAACCATGAACATTCAAGAAGATGTTTTCTGTTGGAGCAGTTTAAGGAAGTTTTTAAGGAACAGTTTTACCTACTGCAGGGAAGACTCGGCTATATAGGAATGTTCTTGATCTCAAGCAAGGGAGTTTTGTCTGTATTGGAGTATGAGACCAAGCTCAATGAGTTGTCTCTCTACGAACCTAGTCTTATTGACATACCCTTAAGAAGAATGAGATATTTGTGCTTGGTATGAGGCCTGAGTTTCATCTCAAAGGCTCATTTGTGGAATTGGTGGATATGGCTTTGAGGTATGAGGAACTAATGGATTAGAAGTCTTTGGCATCTGTGTCAGCACCGAGTGGAAATTCTTCCAATTAGAACAAAAAGGGATTCCAACCCGAATTGGAAGAAGCAGGCTGAAGGGAAACCAGGAGGAACAAATTCGGCTCGCAAGTGTTATGTGTGCCAGCAGGAAGGTCATCTTGCTAAGCAATGTCCCAGAGGTGGAGTTCAGAAGCAGCGGAGTGGATCCATTTCTTTGATGGTTCAGAAGTCTTTGTCTTTCAACTATCAACAGCCGGGCATATGGTGAAAGCTTGCCCACTTCTTCAGGAAGCTCAATGGAACAAGATGTTTGCTATTGAAGATGGACCGCATGCTTCTTCTGAAAGGCAAAGGCGTTCTTAAAGGGTTTGACCTTATTTTGGAAATGGATTGGTTAGACTAGCATAAAGCTATTTTGATTTGTAAAGAGAGAACAGTGTCTTTGGAAACTGAACTGGGAAGGACTGCAAGGGTGACTTGCGATAATTCTGGAGTTCACCTGAGTAATCTTTTGCATGGGATTGAGGCATCTCAAGAGGAGGTAGGAACTATCGAAGTTGTCAGAGATTTTCCAGATGTCTTCAAGGAAGTCAAAGGTTTGCCCTGCATCGGGAGTTGAATAAGGTGACCATTAGGAATAAGTATCCCTTGCCTCATATTGATGATCTTTTTGATCAACATCTTGGAGCTTATGTGTTTTCTTAGTTGGATCTAGCTTCGGGTTTTCACCAGCTAAGGGTAGCTAAAGACAGTATACCCTTGACTGCATTTAGAGGACTCAACTGTTTCTTTGAGTGGTTGGTTATGTCTTTTTGGTTAACCAACGCTCCAGCTTATTTTGTAGATCTAATGAACTGTGTTTTTCGGAATGTGCTGATCAAGTTTGTGCCCGTGTTCATCGATGACATTCTCTTCTACTCCAAATCAAAGTTGCACAGCGGAATCGTCATTTGGAGATAGTATTGGAAACTTTGAGGAGACATGTCCTGGAAGCTAAGTTTACGAAGTATCATTTCTGGAAGTCGGAAGTAAGATTTTTGGGACATATCTTTGGAGAAGGTATTTCTATGGATCTGGTCAAGGTAGCAGCTGTTCTAGAGTGGAAGCAACCGCAGACTCCTACGGAAGTTCGAAATTTTCTTGGATTAGCGGGTTATTACAGGAAGTTTATCTGGGATTATTCTAAGATTTCTTCTCACTTGACTAATCTGACTAGGGGGAACGAAATTCAAGTGGACCCCTAAGTGTGAAGAAGCTTTTCAAGATCTGAAGGTGAGGTTGACGAGTGCACCTGTTCTGGCTATTCCAGATGGGAGAAGTAAGTTCGATATCTACTGATGCTTGTGGAGTAGGGCTTGTGTTCTGGATTTCGAAAAATCTTAGAAGGACCATTTTGTTGGGTAGAATTCGGAGATTGTCTTATTCTTGGTCCAAATTTGATTCGAGAGGCATCTGCGAAGGTTGAGCTATTTGAGAAAAGGAAGAAGGCAGCCTAGGATCGTCAGAAGAGTTATGTGCATAAGAGATGAAGGAAATTGGAATTCGAAGTTGGAGACTTTGTTTTTGTTAAGGTTTCATTGATCTAAGGAGCAATAAGATTTGGTAAGACTGGAAAGATAGCTCCGAAGTATATTGAACCTTTCGGTGTTCTCGGAAGGATCGGTACTTTGGCCTACATGACTAAATTGCCAGATCGGATGACTGGGATTCACAATGTATTTCACATATCTCATTTGAGGGAGTACGTGTATGATCCATCACTGGTTGTAGAACCAGCAGTTCAGAAGGATTTGGAAGTTGAGCCAGACTTGACTGTGGTCAGACATCCTATTCAGATTTGTAGATTAAGATGAGAAGGAGCTCAAGAGTAGTGGTGAAGCCAGTTAAGATTCAGTGGAGCGAGGATTCCAGAGGTTGTACCTGGGAAACTCTAGATAGTGTTAGGAAGTCCTATCCTGAATTGTGTCTGAATAGTTAGATTGTTTGTTTGAATGAATTGGATGCTATGGTTGTTAGTGGATGATATGTATGCTTTTCTGTTTGGATATAAAAGTTTTTGCTGGATTATTAAATTATCTTTGCTTTTAAATTTCGGGGACGAAATTCTTTTAAGGGGAGAGGAATGTGATGACCAGGAATTTTGGCAATTGGAATTTGATAATCTTCATTTATAATAATTTGAATTGGCAATAATAATTTGATAATCTCCTAAAAAAATAATTTACATTTGGAAATATGGTTTAATAATCAAAATATTTAATTTAGCAGAATTTATCTTTTCAAAGCTAATAAAAATGTCTTCTAATTATAATGTATATATATGTATATACATTGGGAATAGGAAGTTTTAGTTTGAATTTAATATAAAGATTTTCGAAAGTTATTTAAAGTTAAATTTTATATTGTTCAAACACTTAAGATAGTATATATATGTATATTTATTTATCAAAAGTATTTTAACTTAATAGGATTTGTTATAAAGATTTAGTACATTATCTTTTAAAATTTAAAATGAGATTTAATAAAAAGGTTTATATACTTTCTTTTTAAATTATTCGTGAACTAAATTGGTTTGTGTGTATATATACATATAAATTTAAATCATAAAACATAATTTAATATAAGAATATAATAGATAATTTACGTAAATATATAAAAACATGAGTAATTAATAAATAAAGAGATTAAACATATGTAAAATAATGAATTCATGCATTAAACACGTGTAAACTTAGTAAAATGCAATTATACAAGTGGCAATGTTTTTCTTTTATGTTGAAATATTTATAAATATGTGTTTTGAGAGAAATTTTGCTATTTTTATTTCAATTTGAACTTTCTCAAATCCTTTTTCTCTTCATCTTTCTTTCTAAAAAACTGAAAACCAAAATCAAAAGAAAAATCAAAACAATAACAACAACAGCTTCTTTTTATCCTGAGCAAGCATAGTAAATTCAAAGATCAAGCAAAGATTTCAAATTCAACTCAAGCAAGATTTAATCTTCAGATCATTTCAAAATCAACTTCGGTTTCAAATTATAACAGATTGGTTTCGGATCAAAAATTAAAGGCTGTTCCCTATTTGTAATAAAATCTGGTGAGTAAACAAAAACTTTCAAAGCTAAAAATCTTGTATTGCTTGATGCATGTGATAAATCTGTGTAATAATGTTGTAGATATGGTTTGCATGGATGTTTTCAACTTGAATATAGTTTGAATTATTCTATATATTGTGTGCTTGTCTATGTTATATATATTGGCCTCTGTTGTGATCATAGACTCAAGAACAACATATAAAAATTCATATCTTCCTATCCAGACAAATTCAAGCTATGATCCCTAAAAATAAAATGTTTGTAACATTGTAATTTAATTTTTAAAAATAGTTCCAAATGAAAATATTTAGTAAATATTCTGAAAATAAGAAATTACAGTAGAATCTTTTCAAATCAGAAAATTCGATGTTCTTAATTTCAAGTTTTGTTTATAGAAATAGATTTGTATTAAAAATGAATGAATTTTGATTTTAAAATCTTGATTTTTAAGTTTATAATTGTTGAGAATTTTGAGTTGATCGATTTATGCTTTTTTGTCGAATTCCGATGATCATCGACGAGTTGTTCGTCGTGCTTGGGTCAGGAGGTAGAGTGAAGAATGGAGATCGAGGGAAAAATGATCGTTGGTTTTTTAGAGCGTCATGGTGGCCGGGCAACGTCGAACTAGGGTTCGATAGTCTGTTTTTTTCGATGGTGAAGTCGAGGCATTTTCATGGTCGAGGGTGCATCGGAGTCGATCGGACAGAGGGGATCGATGCGTCGTGTCTTGGTGCAGCTCTAGGTGGATCGGCGGAATTTCGAGGGATCGGGATTCGTCGGCGAGGTGATTTTTCGATCAGGTTTGAGTTCCCAGTGATGCTTGATGCTCGATTTTGTTTTCCAGTCGAAATGAGGGTGCTGGATGGTCGGGACGATTATGGAGGTGATCTTCGACTTGCGAGTCGATGCGGCGTTGGTCGGAACCGAGCAGATCGACATGCACATGCACATTTGCACGTTGTACCTGGGTGATGTTGTTGTGATCGGAGAAGAAGGAAGTAGCTCGGGTCGATCTCGAAGATGTTTGCATGTTGTCTCGATGGAGTGTAACAGGAGAGATTGCTCGGGGTTTAGCTTAGGGATTCTGATAGTAGGCTCGGGTTTTTCTTTTGTAGGTTAACTTATTTTAAAAACAAAGAAAATGTACAAGTTTTGTGAGAAGCTAAAGAAAATCATGTCCAGTTTTTTTAAAAGAAAACTTGATCGGGTTTAAAAGGAATGGTAAAAATTAGTTAATCAAGTTTTCAATATATATATTAACTAGATTTTAAAGGTAATTTATTAAACGAAGTTTTAAAGTATACTAAAGTGAACAAGTTTTAAAAGTCTATTAAAACAAATAAGTTTACAAAGAAATATTACCAAGTTCCAAAGTAAAATTTTAAACAAGTTTTAAAGGTTTAATTTTAAAGTTAAATGTTTTGAAATTGTTTTGGTTTTTTGAAACTCCTAAGTGTTTCAAATGTAATAAACTGCTGTAATTAAGAAGTGATTACTCAAATGATTTTTGTATAAATTAATTTCAAGCATTTAATTTTAATAAGATTTAAATGATTTAATTAAGTAATAAATTAAGATAAAGGGTTCATCTTTAATTAAATAAGGTCTTGATTTATTAAAGGATCATTAATTAGTTTAAGAAACTAATTTAGGTAAATTTCATTATTAATTAAGTATAATTACTTAATGAAATTAATAAAGTATAATTACTTAGTGTAATTAATAAAGGGTAATTACTTAATATAAGTAGTTAAGGATAGTTAATTACTTAATTAAGGGTTAATTAATCTAAGTAATTAAAGGTTAATTAATTAAAGGATAGTTAATTGCTTAACGAAATTAATTAAAGGATTAATTACTTAATGTAATTAATTAAAGGATTAGTTAATTAATGTAATTAATTAAAGGGCTAGTTAATTAATATGAGTAATTTAAGGATAATTAATGAATATGACTAATAAAAGATAATTAATCAATGTAAGTGATTTTAGGATAATTAATTAATGTAATTAATTAAGGATCATTAATTAATGCAATTAATTATAGTATAATCAATTAATGGAGGTAATTAAAGATTAATTAATGTGAATAGTTAAGGGGTGATTAATTAATTTCATTAATTAATTAAAGTAATAATAAATTGTTTATAATTAATTAAGGATAATCAAGCAGGATTTTAAAAGTAATAAATATAATTAATTTAATTTATTTGGAGATTAAATTAAATTAAATTAGGAATTGTTCAAACTAATTAATCTTGCATATGGATAATTAAGTTATATTGAATAACTTGGATTATTTGATATCTCTGATATGTGATTTATGATTTGTGATGCTATGTGATATGAGATGCTTTGGATGAACTGTGATAATGCAAGTTATCTATCTGTGATGAATTGCTATGCAAATATTGTTATTCTGAATATAAATTGAATTGTTTAAACTTAAACAACTTGGACTTTAAGACGGCGTTTTGTATTTCGATGAGACCGGGATCGGATTTCAAATTGGATATCTGAAAACCACATCGATCCAAATTAAACGGTAGGACGTGAAATCTCAAGTGAAGATCAAGATGAAGATTCAAAGTGCAAGGGCTATTTGTCGTTAACTCTGAGGGTGATTCTAAAACGAGTGTAGTAGAGATAGTGCCTTCGGTTCCAAGATGAAGATTCAGAGTGCAAGGGCTATTCGTCGTTAACTCTGAGGGTGATTCCAAAATGAGTATAGCGAAGATAGTGCCTTCAGTTTTGTTCGAACCCATAATGGACTTGTGTGAATGAATGCTATCAGACCATCGTCATTGGAGGACGGTGAGCATTCCAAGATACGTGTTCTAAAAAGGTAATCATAGCCTCAAGCCTCATCAACCGGCAATGGCTAAAACAGGGGAGGTGCAGCAAGGCTAAGTGGGTAGCACCCAAGTAGGATGAGATTTTCCCCTATCTAGAAGTCCCCTTTTTGGCTTAGTGGGCGGTTGGTTGCGCCAACTGCGGGGTTGTCTTATTCGAGATTATCCAGTAAGGGGTAGTTCCGGCCTTGTGTTGCAAGGGATTGGGGTGGATCCTCGGTACTTTATCTAGACTTAGTACTGTGATGGGCGGTACCTCAGTATCCCTGCCATTGTATGGAATCCAATCTCCAATAAGTTCCCTCGAGTTTGTTTGTATTCCTACGTATGCTGGAATTTAATAATGTAACAATTCGGCTATGTGAATATTTATTTGAAAAACCTAGACACTATTATAATATCACTGGGTTTCCAATCAATTATTTGGTTATCATAAGGTAAAAACTTATCCGTATTTATCAGTGGAAAGTCTTACGAGATACCTTTATTTCAAATGATTTTCAAAGTTAAACAACTTTAACCCGTTTACTTACACCAGACCCATGTCTGACACAGAGTTTATTTTCTGTTTTCTTAAACTCTTGGGTACTCAAATTTTTACGAGTAGCTAAGGGGTTCAGGTTAGCTTTGACGAATTATGGAGGAGACTTGGAGCAGAAGGCTTCAGCGTATATAGATATTGTGGTTCTGCTGTACTATTGTTTTGTTTGATGTTTTGAGATGTATGATAATAGGTCTTCATGACTGTCTAATGCTATGATGTATAATCTGTATGACTCTGATGATGGCTATTATGTAATAACTTATGTGATGTAATACAATTTATTCGTTCCGCTGTGAGATTCTAATATTGTTTAGTTCTTTCTTTTCTATCTATTCTCTTTTCTACCTACTTCTTTTTTAATGATGATGCGCCTTTCTGTGGAAAGAAAGGCGGGTTGTCACAGCCATGAGTCGAGCTAGAACAAAGCATTCAAACTAACCCACATGGTCATTTTATGAGTCGGTACTAATCCAAGACCATGGATCAGTACCGATCTATGAATAGTGATGAGGTGGCCACCATTTTCTTTAGAGAACTAGTTTTAGACATGGAGAACAAGGTGGAGATCTTCGGGCTAGATTTTAGGCTTTCTACTACTATAAATAGGAGGGCAGGCTTTATTTTTAAGGATCATTTTCGCTTTCTTACTCTCTCACTTTAATCTCTTGTAATCACTCATGGTTTATATCGATTCGTAACAGATTTATACCAATCCGTAAGAACTGTAAGCAACGGTAAATAAAAGGAACCTTGAAGGATGTAGATTGGAGTATGCCGAACCATTGTAAGTCTTGTGTATCATATTTCTTACTCGCTTTTCATTTATTTTCTTCGCTTTTTATTGGGTTTTTATGCCATTTTTGGTTCATACATTTTGGTGCTTTCATCGAGAAATGCTTGAATTTGCTAATCTAAGATTTGGAAACATTCAAGATGATAAGACAATCTACTAGGAAGGCTATTGTCGAAGGAAATCAAGTAGGGGGTAGCGAAGAGGCATCCTCAGGAGCCAACCACCCATCCATCTACATAACTGGGGATGGGATGGAAACCATGGTGAATACAATGTAAGAAAAGATAATGGCCTGTCATGAAGAGATGATTATGAGGGGAAATTTCTTTAGGAGGATGGGACAAATGAGAACAGCCGGAGCTGCTACAAACTAGAACTAGAGATCGAAAGTTGGAGAAAATGTACGTGAAAGCAGAGTAGAACAAACTAGAGAAAACCCTGAATCGGTCATACAAATTGGTATCTATCCATAGGCAAGGCTTGGTGTCGATCCATAAGGACTCGGGGGCATGGATCATACTGGCCTAGGAAGAAATGATGTGCATCCTAGAAATGATGCTGGGTATTTGAACATGAATCACAATGTGGAAGCACGACTGGAGGAGTATGCGCTAGAATTCCCCCATGAAGTTGGGAGGCGGGTTAAGGATGCGAAACTAAGAGTACCTTTAGATGACAACGATGGACTTGCTGAGTTGTGAGATGAGTAATGAGGGTTGGACTCCCTAACCGAAGCATGAAGGATGTGAATAGGAGTTAATACTCAGAACATTCGGTACACTAGGAATTCACCTGATTTCAAGCTGCCTACATTGGAGAATATCATGGAAAACTGATCAAACCGTTCATCTGATGAGGTACATCCAGCATATGGTAGTGCTGGGTGCATCTGAAGAGGTCATAGGTCAGTGTTTCCCTTTATATTTGACAGATTTAGCAGCTTTACGGTTTAGACAAATGGAGAATGGTTCCATTAACACATAAGTAGAGTTAGTGAACTGATTCATGAAATAATTCTGGGTCCATATTTCATGACCCAAAAATGTAATGACACTAGCAAGTGTGAAGCAGAAGACTAGAGTGACAAAGGGATAGGAACTAGAACAAAACGAAAAATGCAGTTAGGACCTCAAATTAAGGGACATGTCAAACTCGTGGCTCGAGAGCATACCCAAGAGGATTGGTATTGGTCCAATAAGATGGTTAGGTACACATCCAACTTATATTTGAGTTGGACCTCACCCTCTGGCGATGGCGTGGATATGACCTCTGGACATGCTGTTGATGATCAGAATCTAGAATATCGAGGTACTGCTGATGATACAGCCCAAGGGAATTAAATAGGGGGATTGTTGGACAAATGAATCTTCTAGAGTCTGGAGAGCCTAGGTATCGAGAGCCTACCCAAGAGCGTTTGTCGGACCGAACACTCGGACCAGACTCCGATTACCATCGTTCAGTCGAATCTGTAGATCTAGAGTACTTGGAAGATATGGTTAGAAGACTTGTAGTGAAAATCGATTCAGAAGCAATGATGAGTGGTGTACCTGTCTTAGTTGGAATTTGTTTACTGAAAACATTTTGCGTAGGAAGTATCCATGGAGGTTTGTAAGTCAACATGCCATTGTACAGTGGAAAGACAGATCCAAGGCAGCACTTGATGAAATATGAATGGCGTATGGACTCTGTTAGAGTCTTTGATGCCGTGAGATGTCATGGATTTCCAATTTTCCTGGAAGGGGTAGCGACAATGTGGTTCACTCGGCTTCAACTGAGATTCATATCGTCTTTCACCGAGTTATCGTGAAAATTTCTAGAGCAATTCTTTCCAACACTTCATATACAAAAGATGTGATGTCATTATCAAACCTCTTCCAGGGAGCAGAAGAGTCGTTAAAGGATTTCTTGAACCAGTTCCATACAACTATGATGGAGGTAAAAAATCCCAATTATGATATTAGTATTAATGTCATTGATCATGGGGATTTATCCCAAGACCAATTTTAGGATATAGATGGAAATGATACCCCTATTGGCGATGGATATTTTCTACAGTTGGTTAATCAATTCCTGCGTTTGGAGGAGGAACATAATCATTCCCGAAGAAATGAGGCTGGGAGTTCATTTGAAGTAATACAGAGCAACAATGTTGTAAATCAGTCCAAATGAAGGTCCAAGAATGTGGATGTGAACGTTGGCAACAAGAGCGATGGTCAGAAACAGGATGACAACAGGGCCAGAAGGCCAAAACCTAGTAATAGGAATCATCCTTGGATTTCTCAGTATGA